>CM034154.1:607132650-607810150 GCA_019776745.2 Taxus chinensis | reverse complement strand
TTAGAAGATTATTAGATCATTAATATTTTGGTTTAAATGGTGAATGTTTTACATCTTTTTCTAACACTAATTGATTTGAATTAAAGGTTCTTTTGATGTATGGCTATGTTTGTTGCACATTCTTCTGTATGATGGTGTTTGACCTTGAGATTGTAGGGGGCCTAGAAGTCATTTTATTTGGTGAAATGTTTTTGATTATTCTAATCCAAAAACTATTGCATATGCGATTTTATTAGATTCTTATGTATTATTAGTTATAAAGTGTAATGACTTTTTATAGGAAAATCTTAGCTGGAAAGGTAATGTTCATCACAAGTAACAAACTACACATACATGACATAGAATAATATGTTAAATGGACCTTCACTTGTAGGAAATAAGCATCATAAAGGTATTGAAAATACGAGGATAAATAAAATATGAAGAGTTAAATGTTTTCATAAAACTGGTAAGATAAAAACCCAATACCAAAAAAATCAAATTAGAAAACATATGAAGATGGGTTTTGCCTCAACTAATAAAGATCCGACATCTTGAGTGAAGAAGATCCTTAAGATATTTTCAAAATGAACAATCATGGTCAATATTAGGGGGCGGTTTGATTAGTTTCTAGATGGAGTAATCCTTTGTAAGTATTGTAGATGTTGAGACTGACATATTTGTCAATATATATTTTGTAGACATACTATGGAATGGATTCAAGTAATATGAGGTGAAGAGTCGAACCAATAACACACAAGATCCTCAAGAAATATCTCGATTATTATTTAAGAAGCTTTACTATTTCTTTATGCATACCCTACTTATTCCATAAAGAGGGAAAGTGCAACATATAAGAATCCAATAACAATATATGATGACACAAACCTTTTGGCAGAAATACATATATTTTATACACTTTGCCATCTTAAAACCATTAATATGATTTTTTATAAGATATGGTGAACTTATATCAAACCAAAAAAAAATGAAACATATTTTACTTTTAAAGTATGGTATTCTAACCAATATCATCCTCTTGATTAAGTACATAAAGATTTTTGGCATATCTAGAGGTTTATATTTTTGTTATTGCAAAATTAAGCATTATTTGCGATTCCTATTGAGGATAAATTGTATAGTTTACTTGGGTAAAAGAATCTTCAAGGTTAATGTTTTGGGCCTCATTTTATTTTCTTTTAGTGTTAAATAAATCTAAGTGCTTTTCTAGAATAAATGGGCTTAGCGATATAACTTTTAACCCTTTTGTGAGACTTTCTATACTCAAAGTCATAGATACATATGTTGAAATCTACATTCAATTATGGGCATGTGGTACATTTTCTCATAACTAGCACTATTAATAAGTTTGTAGTTGCTACTAGTACTACAATCTATGATAGTGAGGGTTTTTGAACTTAGCAATATCATCCTTTGCTTGTTTCGTTTCATAGTGTATGTTTACTAGGGTTGGAAATTTATCATACTTTTGATAATGTTCAAATTTTTGTTTTATATCCTTGCTAATATTGTAATCACATAAAAATTATTCCTCATATCTAGCCATTATTTCATGTTAGGCATAATTATTTTAAAATTTTAATGATATTTTGTACAAATCTTTAAACTAATTTTTTGCTTTTCATTGATTTTTGTAGGAGGGAATTTGAAACTCTTTATTACGTGTTTGAGCTGCATCACCCAAACATAATTGTCAATATGATTTTACCTTGAGGCATGACGATGAATTTTCTATGATCCTTGCCACCAAATCTTATATGTTCTTGTGTTTAGTTGTATTTTTATCCCATGTAAAATTCTGTTTATATATATATAAAATATTGTAGAAGTTTTGCAAAGAATTACAACCAAAAACCTTGAGTGAGGAAAATCAAAGGTTGAGATAATGATTTTGAGTAGGTGATACTAAGGGATAATGATTACCCCACCTTTTCATTCATCAGAATTATTATTTTTAACCTTTAGCCAATGTGTGCTACTATAACAATCACATCCAACTTCAACGCAATATTGTCTATTTGGGTTTTCACTAACACATGAGAAAAAGTAAGGGGGTTCATATACAATATTGCTTCCATATGTCCCCCAATAAAACCCTAAGTTCACCACCTTTGTGTAATTGACAAGAGGATATTTTCTACCCGATTAGGCATTGGATCAAAGAGATATTAGAAGCTCAAGGTAGAGAAAAATATAAACCACACACCAAAAATGTATTTTGACCTAATTTAAAAAGCGAATAATGTAAATGAACAAACCTACAAAAGAGATTAAAATTGATAATCGATACTTTGATGAAAATTATAGGAGGCAATATAAAAGGCATGTAAAAAAAACATGACAATAAATAGAAGAATCAATATTTATAGCAATCATAAAATTTTGTTATAGGACTATATTATGGACTGCTATATTATTAACATAAAAACCTTGTGGGGGATAAAATAAGACCACTGGCATGTTAATTTTCATTGGTTGGATCTCTTCTCATTTGGATAAAATATAGAGACTTTCCAATCTTAATGATACTTTGAAATCTTAGATATATGATCTCATTACTTTTCTTCATTACACCAATAGGTGTCTATAATATAGTCGGGGGGAGTGTAATGCAATGAATTGTTCACTTTTATGGATGAGCTTAAATTTGACATCTATTTGATCATCATTGTGAAATCTCAACCTTAAATTTTCTCCCATTCAATAGTCACTTATGAGTTTTCATTGATAATATAGTTTGAAGTGTGTTCATTTTTCAAAAATATTTTTTTCAACCTTAATAGCATGGTGTAGCTAGATCAAGAATATTTTTCACCAATCAAAAAAGGTAATGGAGTTATTAACTAATTTGGTATGTGAAGAATCCAAGATAATAACCTCAAGATTTATACCTCTTATTGTATTTCAGATAAATGCATTTCATATATTAGTATTAGTTAATATGAAGATCTAAAGTAGTTGAAAATATTTGTGGTCATGGTTATATTCTAATAAACTCATGGTATTGCTTGTGCAATTGTGTAGACACCTAAATTTGGTCTTTGACACTTGATAACATCCATTTTAACACTTTTTTCGCATAATTCAACATTTGAAATATATTTTTGAAGAACATTTTCCTCTCCATTTACTTATACATTGTCTTGGTCACTTCTATCTTGTAGTCATATTTATTTAGTTTCATCTCAATTTATATAAGAAAACCTTACAAATTTGTCACAAACATTTTCCAACTCATAATTCTATGCTCTCATCCCCTAGACACCATCATCAAACCTGAACACTATCATCTACTCGAAGTCTATTCTACTACTAGTATATAGGAGTTGTTGATGACTATTTTTAAAACATGGAAACTTTAAATGGGTCAACATAATCATGTTTCACAAGTTTATTATAACAGTAAATTAACAAAGAGTCACTTTATTTACAATGACCCCACAGATTATTCCTCACCTCTCACATTCTTGGAGCACTTCATAACATTATACACTCCCACACATCTTGGAGATCATTACACAAAAGGCATATGAAAAGAAATATCAAATATTTAAGAAGAAACCTTAGAGTATTCCACAAAGCTAGATTTGAAACACAAGAGGGTAAAGTTTCATGGTGTCAACCGTTGAGGTTCAAAAGGAAGGATCACATCTATATTGCACATGATTTTCATAGATTCATTGACATAGGTGGGAGAATTAGTATGGTTTGAGTTCTCTTTATAGTAGTGGTATGTAGGAATAGATCAACCATCAAAAGGGTATTCTAAGGTCATTCCAACCCAAAAAATCCCCTTTTTAAGGTGTCTTGTCACTAAGCATACATTATTAGTATTTAGAAAAAAGTGTTATTATACATGCTTTGTCATATTAAATCACAATGACATAATATATCAAACAAACTTACAGATATAGGTCGACAAATCCAATGGGTTACAGAACTATAACATCTTTCTAGACACTATTGAGAGAGTCAAACAATGTTATCAAGTAGAGGCATCCAAGTTTGACAACAATTTCCAAGTAACTCCTTTGACTTTGGATTTCACTCGAGATCTTGATGATATAATTATAAGTTGTTATTGGACATGTAGCAATTTTTAAGATCCACAAACAATTTTTATTTTTTAAGTATATTTCTCCCTTTGATTACATTTCTTATTAAAAATCAATTAGCTGCACATTAATCCTACAGTTACAGTTAAGATTACTATGTTTATTGTATTTATTCATATAATTTAAACTAGGTCTAGTTTTACCATTATTTTTACATTATGTGTAAAACTGTTAAAAACATTTTGGTGAACCCTATAATTGACAAATCATAAAACCCTAAGGTTATTTCTGTGTTAGGGTTTTAAATTTTCTATATTTGATTTTCACGTATTCATTTTCATGGTCTCCATTTTTAACAATTTACAACACCTTATAACATCCTTGGTTCCTTTAGGCTTGAGATCCCTTTTTTCTCGTGTATATGATGAAAATAGCTACAACATTTCATACGATGCTCTACCTTATTGTTACAACAATGAAAATAACATACATTATTATACAAATTAGGGAAATATAGATTGATATGATGATAATACATATTTATACATTTTCAATGAAGAACAAAAAATAAAATCACGTGTATAATGTACATAGTGAGCCGAATGATAAAGATACTTCTCCCTCTTCTATAGAGTTTCATGATATTTTGGATGTCAAACATGTACACAATGATACAAATATAATAGAAAACAAACTTATAGATACTAATAGGAAGTCAAATGAATACAAAGGATGTAGTGTTGATAAATTTTGGATTGGATTTAAGATGCATACTCTCCTTGTCAAGTTGTTCATATATCCTCTAGTAACGCTTCTATGTTTTGTAATGGTCATCATGCTTCCACATCTACTGATACTTCTACACATGTTGTAAATCAATCATAAAATGAGACATCTAAATAAACCTATTAGTATCTTTACCATACCTACTAGCCACTAAATGTACATGATGCATGAAATAAGATAACTCTAACAATGAGTTAATGTATTGTCTTTGGAATCTATTACATATAAATCTTGGGTAGAACAAGAATTCAGCCATGGTCAACATATTGTTTGTAGGTTTCCCAATCCTCCTTATCTACTTAGTTTCTATATTTGATGGGTAAAGAGATCCCTACCTACATCTTAAGTACTTCAATTCTTCTCTTGGAAAGTTAGAGGTGAAGAAAAACTATAATTTAAACTTTCCATTTCCATAGAAAATTAGTAGTTCATGGCTTATATTGGGTCTACTCTTCATATAATGGGATTATAAGTTCATCCCATGCTCAAAATGACATTATAATATCAATTTAATATTGATAAGGGTTTTAGATTAATGTTTGAACATATTTTAAACCAAAAAATGAAGAAAATAATATTCAATATTACATACTTAGGTTCTTAATATATCAACCTAGCCGTCTCGAGACAAAAATTATCATTAGGAATAACCTTTTACCTTTTCTCAAAGAGAAACCAATCTACCATGTGAATACATATTTTGATCAACTTTACTTTCTCATGATAAAATATGAGAATGATCTTTTACAATTGTTTTATCTTTCTCACATAAATAGTATAACACCCAATTGTATTACTTCTTGTCACAAGGAAACCTATGAAATTAAGAGTGAATCTATATATAACAACAATTATAATGCTACAAACCCTTATTTGTCTATTAATATGCCCTATAAGGTTCACTGGTAAAATTACAAACTGAGTGTGATATTACATATGTTACTTGAATATAATTTGATAATTGTATCTCCTATTAAATGTCCACCCACCTACTACCTCTCAAAATGAAAGGGCACATCATTTTGTGACTTCCATATCATTTCGTGACATTATTTGCATAAATTCTACTCACTTTAACATTTTTTTGTATATCTTATTTATAGAGGTATCATTACAAGAACAATCTATAACACACACACACACACACACACACACACACACACACACACACACAACAAGTGTAAGCTCTCCTATTTTACTTACTATATAACCTAAACAAGTGACCACAATAAAAACTAAAAATACAAAAGTTTGGCGTCCTAATTAAAAATTCAATAGGAATCAGCTAATCCATGAGACTCTTGAGCAAGCCAAGCTAATAATTTTGAAGAAAATATAAAAAAACGAGTTCAAGGAAAATATCTCTACAAAAACAACCAATTATATAATATATTACACATAATAAAGGAGAGTATACCAAACTTACTTAAAGTTATTATTTTGAATAATACAATTTTGATAGTGTGGATGATTTATATTGGACACTTATTGGGCTAAATGAGTTTGGATTATGATATCACCTTTACAAAGATATCATAGTCTAACACCCCTAAACTATATTAATATGGTATCTGAAATACATGGTTTATTTGTATATAAATTATTATTACATGTGTTTTCTTATTTTCTTGATTACCATCTCCCAAGTTGATTGATTGGTTCCTCAATTCTTCTATTTTGACATTAACATTGACTGTGCCACATTGATAATTCTTCTAGCCTATTGAATTTGCTGTACTTGTTATATTTTATTAGCCCTTACCTTTTTATTGTTTCTCTTGTTTCAAACATTCACATTAGCTATCCTATAATGAAATGTGTATACAAATTCTTTACAATATTATAACCTTGGCATACACACTTTTAGGCATGTTACACCTTAATGTGACATACTATTTTTGCACCCCTTCATATTGACTATCTATGCTGACATTTTTTTCAACACATATTGAGATTATATATAATCACTTCCTTCCTATGCTTACATATCATATAGAATTTACTTATATAAAAAATCTTACTCACTGGGGACATAAAAGTAATATTCATTTGGACAGACTCTGTTAAGACATAACTATGCTATTTACACTTACAATTACATTGGGGGAATATCACTTGCCCCATCCTCCCAAAAATATTTTAGTATTACACATTATATAGATTATGATTTGACAAATGATATCAAATTCTCATAACTCTTCACATTATTCTAGTTTCTCATCCCATTCCTCTTGGCCTCCCTTTGATTGCCCACCTTTTGGTTTGGATTCATTGCTTTTATTTGTAAATGTGTTTTCTTCTTTCACCTCTTACCTTTGTTTTATCAATTTCTTGTTGGCTTAATTACTATCTCAGCTATTGGATTTATTTTATTACTTTCGTATTCACTTGATTGCCTCTTGGATTATGCATGATTTATTATTACTTGGTACTAAAATATTGAGAAAATAAAAAACTAGGACCTATACATTGCTTTCTTTAATGGTGCACATTATTACTTGATGCCATTTATTATATACATGGTGATTTACATTTCCACTTTATGTACATGATTTTCACATTATACACATATTTAAATGTGGGACATACATATTACATACAAACATGGACATACAAATGTTTTCCATTTTTCATACCTAGGGGAAAACTTGCCACATTGGGGCATGCCCACATTAGGGACATCTCAATATATTTTTCAAGTTCTATCTTTCGGTGCTATATCATTGATTATATTGGGTTATTTAGATTGTTTATTCATGAATTTTTATTGTTCATATATTTAGGGTGTTACCGTACAAGGGTATCATTATTTTCTATACTTGATGATGACATTGATTGTTTATGCATACTGATATTGTTTTATCATTGCTTACTTGTTGCTGATGTTTGTTGTATTTATGATTATATTGCTTGATTATCGATGTGTTTTCATAGTATTTTTTCCATTGATTTTTTTGGGTTTAAAATGCATACCAATTTATGGCTTGTGTAATATGTCGCGCGTTAGAGGATCCTCATGTCAGTATGTGTTTTTTGTGTGTTTCTTGATCATGATGTTTGTTATAATTTATTTACTATGATGTTGTGTGTTTGTTTACAAATTTTTACCATAAAACTAATTGATTGTTATTATATTCTATTACATGTTTCATTCCATGATCTCCATCACACATTTATTATTTATATATCTCCATTACTATTGATGTTTCCATAATATATGTCATGCATCTACTGGGACACTTTCTATTATGAGATTCATTTTTTATATCTTGCTAATAATGACACCTATCTCTAACAAAAATTTCATAATCATATCTTATATCATACTAATAAAAAATTCTCACACTTTTGAATACATGTTTCATACGTACTTGCAATGATCAAATATTCATATAATGGTGATATATCCTTCCATGTTAATATACTTAATTTACATGGTTATCTCTAGCTTTATATTTATATACAAGTTACACATGGTACACTTAGCTATATCTTTTGAGATGAGCCATTAACATGCTTCATCCTTTCATCAAGAGGGGATACTATAACGGGATTTTTTTTTTAGATTCAAGCTATGTCAGATAAAACACTTGAATATTTAGAGATATATTATATGATTCAAATCATTGAAATTTAGCCTATTGAGAAATTCACATGACATTAATGGACATATGATCACACATTTGGATATTATATATAATTTTGAAAGTCACATGATCACATGAGACATATTTTAGACATCCTATGATTTTGAGGGGAAATCAATCATACGAAACATATATTTGAGACATTTTATATCATTTTAAGGGACATTTGATCACATCAGACATGATGTTTAGCTATCTTGACATGATACATTCACATTTTTAGGGAGAAATTAAAATTGAGGGATAAATCACTACAACATGTTGATCATTTAAATTTGCAACCTACACTTTCCTTTAAGTCACCTTAAAATCACTCAATTTATTTTCTAAGATTCTTAAATTTGGATTTAAAGCTAGAAGATTAATTCAACTATAGAGGGTGACATTAAGACGATGTTATAGTTTCCAACTATACAAGGTGATGTTAGGTCAACGCTTTATGTGACTTGATTTGTGATATTTTTTTACGTCCTACGTATTTGATGTTGGCTCAATATATTTTGTGACTTTCCTTGCACCATTTTTTACATCCCATGTCTATGAAATTGGTTTGCCTTTAATAACATCACAAATTAAGTTTCCAAAATTACTATAAAACTGCATTTATATTTAAGAATAAAAAGTGACATGTATATTATGTTGATTTCATAAAATTAAGGCATATATATTACATCGAGTTAAAAAAACTAGGGACATAATATGTTAAGTTGAGAACCATGGAATACATATTGTGTTGAATTAATAAAAATATTACATACATATTGTGGTGAATTTAGAAAATTAGGGTAAACATATTTGGTTCAATCTTCCTATATCAAACTCAAGGTGAATTGAAATATTCCTATGTTAAATGAAGGGTATATATGTTTTCTCAGTACATGATTCCAGTTTATCTAATTCTATTAAATATTTATTAGTAAGTATTTTTAAAAGCAAATTAAAAAAGTGAATATCATTTTAGGCCCACTAGGTTTATAAGAACCCTACATAAATGCATTTTTATTGAAACAAACATGTTTGCTTATGGATATTGATAATGTTAACAATATATTTTAATAAATACGACAAGTGATTAATATGAATATATATATATATATATATATATATATATATATATATATATATATATATATATATATATATATATATATATATATATATATATATATATATATATATATATATATATATATATATATATATATATATATATATATATATATATATATATATATATATATATATATATATATATATATATATATATATATATATATATATATATATATATATATATATATATATATATATATATATATATATATATATATATATATATATATATATATATATATATATATATATATATATATATATATATATATATATATATATATATATATATATATATATATATATATATATATATATATATATATATATATATATATATATATATATATATATATATATATATATATATATATATATATATATATATATATATATATATATATATATATATATATATATATATATATATATATATATATATATATATATATATATATATATATATATATATATATATATATATATATATATATATATATATATACATACTATACATATATATATATACTATTATACAGGGTGCATTAAGACGTGTTATAGGTTTCCAAAACTATACAACGGTGAGTTTCTAGGTCAACGCGTTATGTGACTGATTTGTGATATTTTTTTACGTCTAGATTTGATGTTGCTCAAATATATTTTGTGACTTCCTTGCACCATTTTTACATCCCATGTCTCTGAATTGGTTTGATTTAATAAACATACAAAATTAGTTTTCCAAAAGTCCATTAAACTGCATTTATATTTAAGAATAAAAAGTGACATGTATATTATGTTGATTTCATAAAATTAAGGCATATATATTACATCGAGTTAAAAAAACTAGGGACATAATATGTTAAGTTGAGAACCATGGAATACATATTGTGTTGAATTAATAAAAATATTACATACATATTGTGGTGAATTTAGAAAATTAGGGTAAACATATTTGGTTCAATCTTCTATATCAAACTCAAGGTGAATTGAAATATTCCTATGTTAATGAAGGGTATATATGTTTTCTCAGTACATGATTCCAGTTATCTAATTCTATTAAATATTTATTAGTAAGTATTTTTAAAAGCAAATTAAAAAGTGAATATCATTTTAGGCCCACTAGGTTTATAAGAACCCTACATAAATGCATTTTTATTGAAACAAACATGTTTGCTTATGGATATTGATAAATGTTAACAATATATTTTTAATAAATACGACAAGTGATTAATATGATAGTGTACATTCAAATACAGACGCGGGGGAAGGAGAAAGGAGAGTAGCCTCCAGAGCCGCAAGCAAGACGGAGAAAGAGAGCCGGCGAAGAACCCGGAGAACGGGAAAACGCGACCCAGCAGGCAGGGTGGGGAGGTGAAAAATCAAGGGGGAGAGAGGAGAGGGGACAAGTTCAGACAACAGACAGACAAGACAGACAGGAAGAGACAGCCGATAGAGAGAGAGAAGGAGAGAGATATAGATATACTATATAGACAGACAGACTAGATATAGATGATAGTATATATATATATATATACATACATACATATATATATATATATACATATACACACACACACAAATACACACACACACACACATACATATACACACACACACATATATCTAAATTTTATATTCTTTTTTATTGGTAAGAAAGGGTTGAAGGGCCACTTTCCCTATGTTTCAATTTTTAATCACCAAAGAAATAACTAGTTTAGGACACACCAGGGAGCCCCAAATACCTAAGACAACACAACCTTGACAAAAAATTGTAGTCCACAGACTGCAAACTACACCAACCTTCAAACATTACCCAAAATTTAATTCACCTTCCTCCATCATGGGATCCACCCACTCATTCCATACGATCCATCATCGAATACTTATGAAAACAACCAACCTCAAATGCCTCAACGGGAATCAAACCTTGGTGGGATTGGAAACATCCAAATGACCCAACCAACTCACTCCCATCTTATTGGAAGAAATTTGGATGGTAAAATATTTTATTATACAGTCTGAGATATGAACTGGAGTGGTGGAGGAGCACTTTATTTAATTGGGACATGAGGGTGGGCTTAATTCTTTAATATTTGCCAAGTGATCTGCATTCAAAGTGCCCCTCTATGTTCTACTTGGTCCATATGGAGAAGTTTGACCCCTACCTCAAGGTGTACCCATGACCACATATTGAAAGCATCCAATGAAATCAACGGGAATAAAAATTGGGTTGATATTAAATTTATATTCTTATTTTCAGAATAATTATAATATTTAAGGGAAATGAGGATATACCACTATAAAAGAGAGGTAAAGGTCTAAGAGGAGGAACAGGAAGGGGCCATTATTTCAGGGAGAGAAATTCAAATTTTTAGTGGCCATTAT
This sequence comes from Taxus chinensis, assembly GCA_019776745.2. NCBI lineage: Eukaryota > Viridiplantae > Streptophyta > Pinopsida > Cupressales > Taxaceae > Taxus > Taxus chinensis. The sequence goes on along the minus strand of CM034154.1, from coordinate 607,798,164 downwards.
TTGTTAGTGTTGTCATTGATGCCAAGTAAATTGATGGAAAAGGGTGTCATGAGGTCATGTGAGTCTCCATGAGGTGTTAGTCAAGTGTCAAACATGAAGGTTGATTGGTAGTGTCAAGATTGATGGAGTCATATGTTGTTCTGGAGCATGGTTTGGCTTGCATAGTCATGTTTTGAGTCCTCCCCAAGTGGGTTGAAGGTTGTAATGATGTAAATCATTGTTGGTATGATGTGTCACGAGTGTCTAAGAGTCTTCATGAGGTTAGCAAGGTTTGTACATGCGAAGTCATGGTTGAGTCAAGACATTCCAGGCTTATTCTTAACCCTAGAGCATGTAGAATGAGATGGATGTGTGATATTTGGAGATGATAAGTATTGTTTATGCACGTTATAAGCATGGTGGAATTGTAACTAAGGTGTATGGTGAATTTTAGGTTTGTATTTAGTGATTCAGTGCATGTATGAGGTCCTTGGGAAATAAGAACTGAGAATCAATCAAGATTGCAAGGTAAGTCACTATGGCTGAAGATTTTGAGATATATTTAGGATATATGGAAGATTTGAAAAGTTATAGGATTTTTTCATGATGCTTCATGACAATTTTTAGGTCATTCTGAAGAAGGAATTGCAAGATACATCAGTTTTGGCAAAACTGGGTAAGTTACAATGTGATTTTGAAGCAAATGTGGACCTTCTGATGCTTGTTGTGAATTGTATGATTTACATGGGGACCTAAGATCTTTGGAATAGATTATTAGGTAAGTTATGAAGGTTTATAAAAACTAATGAGGTGGTTTTATTATCATGTTTTTATGAATGATCGTTAAGAAGGTAAGTTGCTTTGAAACCCTAGATAAGAGCAACTTGGAGAAGATTGAGTATACCAGACTAGTTTTTATTGGTTTTGAAAAATTTATGATTGAAGGTTTTATAGGATTATTATAGATTTCCATGAAGGTGTATTAGTGCATGTGACTGTATGTGGGTCCCACCTGAAAAGGTTTATTTATGAAGATGTTTGATTTGTGGCAAAGCTCTCTAAAGAAGGTAAAAAATAAATTGAGATTTTTTATCCATAGAGTTTTTATATATGTCCATGATAGTTTCAGGACATGGTTGATGTGAAAAATTACAAGTGTGCCCTATTTATGAAGACTGGTTTTTAGGGTAGTTAGGAGCAGATTGTAGTAAAAGTGGAATTGTAGGAGCTACAAGAGAAGTTAGGACTCCATTCATGTTTTGTTGTGATCCTGGCTCACAAATATTTCCATTGGTATATCAAACTTATGTTTTTGACATGGTATGTAAAATTTATGAGCTGTTATTTGAGAGTCAAGTTTGAAGGATGCTTGTTCTAGTAGGGTGATAAGTGTCTTCAAGAGGTAAGTTGATGATTGTGATGTGTTATTGCTTGATGAAAGTTGCTGAGTACTTGGAAATCATTTATATATATTTTAAATTCTTTGGTTAATCTTGGAAATTTTTTTTTGAGGTGATGAAGTATGTTGGGCTCATGGTTAGTTCTTGAGTCCTAGAAGGATTAAGAAGCAGTTTGCAGACGAACTTGGTTTAAGTCCTTCCACTTGGAGTTGGAAGGAGTTAAAATATGTTATACAAAGGTGATTTAGACATATTTACATTGGTATGTGGTTTGTGTCTTGATTATTTTATTTTATGGCTCCTTCAGGTCAATTTGTGAAGAAGAAAGTATGCTAGATGAGTTGATGCTTTATAAAATATGGAGAATGAAGAGGGATGTTTTTTTACTATTGAAGGAATTTTTATGTCTTTAAAGTGACATAAAGGGTGAAAACTAGTTGAGTTTGTAAAACTGGTTTCTGGGCAGTTTGATTTGTTGAATATGAAAGTTGCCATGTTTTGAACATATGGTTGTTTCATGAGATCGAACATGCATAGAAGTGATGTAAAGGTAATGTGGTTTCCATTGAGCTGTCTCATGCTATATTTGAGTTGATATTGGGTGGTCTTGAGGCCCAAAGGTGAAGACATGGCGTTGGAAACACCTGTTTGGTGAAGGATATGAGCCAGTGGGCCCATATTATGATTTATTTGATTGTTCCAAGAAAATGTGTGACCATGGTTGATTACTATATGTTATATTACACATGTATGGTGAATTTAAGAGCTTGAATAATCATGGTTTTGGTATGAGTGTATTTTTCTCATCCTAGTGATGGATTTTAAGGTGTTTTGGTGTAATATGAGAGGTTTTGGACATGGCCTGTCATCACCAATTTGGCACTATGATAATTCTTCACCGGGAACTCCTCGTGCTATGATTATTAATTAATGCACAACCTTTAGTTAGGTGGATGTAATTTGGAAACACAACAAAAAACATAACACAAGAATACCATAGACTATGATAAGAAGGAATGATGATAAATTTGAAATATCAGAGTAACTTATAATATTAACATGAAATTGTTACAATCTCACCCATGAGGTACTTCAAGTGTTACTGACTTCACTTGCCTTCCACCAATACTATGGGATAAACTTCACAATTACACCTCTTAATGGCTTCTTTAACACACCTTCAAACTGATGGCTTCCTTTACACACTTATACAATATTTCTCACTACTTCCTTCTATGCTAAATGAGGGGGGGTGGCCTCCTTATTTATAGAAATTCTAGGCTCATCCATCTTATCTCTAAGATAGGATAAGAAATCCACTCTGACGAATCATATTCCATACCTTAACTCTTATCTGTACATGTAAGCTTATCTTTTAAGATAAGATAAACCTTATCATTTCACATGGGTTCCACATTTTTAGACTTTTTACAAATAAAATACACAAAATATTTATAACCTCACTCCTTGTCCTTATTACCAATATAATATTTCTAATTCCTAATCATGTAGACCCTACTTCTCTACTTACCCCAACTTTGACATTTTAATATTACCGGACCACTTATGACAAATATTTACTTTTTACCACAACATTCCTATTGTACTTTGACTATTACCATACTGTACATTATTGGCGGCGTCGTATTGGCAGCGCCGTTATCTTCTATCGGACACTACTACTAATTACACTTAACAACATCCTATTCCTAATACATACATTAATGAAATAGAAATTACAGAGGAAAATTTTAGTGTCGACATCTTCCCCCTTCCTAGCTTCTACTCCGTCCTCGGAGTAGACTATTCTGGTGCTTGAAAAATCTTCAACTTGTCGTGGTTGACCCATTTTGTAATAAGAGTGCCATCCAATTGCTCAAGTTGGTACGTACCATTTTCATGCACAACTGCTATTTTGTAGGGCCCCATCCATTTTGGAAGAATTTTTCTGTCTTCTTTTTTTATATCTGGAATCATATACTAGAACCAAGTCATTCACATGAAATGGAGACCAACAGATCGTTTGATCAAAGTATTCCTTCTGCTTCATTTTCTTCTTATAGCTTGTATCCTTTGCTATTCCCATCATTTCCTCTAACAAATGAAGATGTACCAACCTTTCTTTTACTGAATCATTTTCATCCATCCTTTCATTTTTCATAACTCTCACAGTGGGAATATCAAACTCAATAGGAAGAACTGGATTAATGCCATAAGCCAACTGAAATGGGGAGTATCATGTTGCTAACTTTGATGTTGCCCTATATGCCCACAATGCTGCATGAATCCTTTTATCCCACTTATGTACCTGCAAGGATGCATCTTTTGCTAGAATTTGACATAAAACAAACTTTGTTCGTTCCACCTGTCCATTTATGCTTGGCTTGTATGTTGTTGCCTTCCCATGCTTAATAGAAAAATTATTGACTAGGGCTTCTACCACCTCATTAATGAAGTGGCTTCCTTGATCTGTTACAATTTCTAATGGACAACCAAATCTCGTGACAATGCATTCATATATGAACCTTTCCACTTCATCCATGGAAGATGTTTTCAATGGCCTAGCTTCAACCCACTTGGTTAAATAATATGTGGTAACTACAATATACTTATTTTGGTGTGGGGTAGTTAGAAGTGGACCTACAATGTCTATTCCCCACTTTTCAAAGGGACCAAGTGGAAGAATAGGGCATAATGGAGCTGATGAAGTCTTATGGTTACCACGTGTTTGACAAATATCACATGTCTTACAATAATTATAACAATATCTAAAAAGAGTGGGCCAATGATAACCTGCATCCAAGATCCTTCTTCCTGTAAGTTGTCTAGAGAAGTGCCCTCCACATGTACCATTTTGGAATTCTTCTATCAGCTCCTTCCCTTGATCACATCCAACTACCGTCTTATACTGTCCATCAGGTCCTATTCAAAATAATACTCCATGTAGAGTATAATATGGACGACTGGCTTGAGTAATCTTCCTCTTAGTCTTTGCATTGGCACCATCAGGAAACTTGAATTCATTCAGATAATTCCAAATATCTATGTATTCACTAGGGATTGTGTCAAGGGATAACAATGTTGCATCTGGGAAATCATCATCATCACAAGATGAACCTAAACCATCATAGGCCCGAGAGAGTGCATCTGCATTGACATGTTTTTTTCCTGGCCTATCTATAATATCAAATTCAAATTCTTGTAGCAAAATTATCCATCTTGCTATCCTCCTTGATGGGTTAGGATTATTTACAATATATTTTAGATCCTGATGATCTGTTATAACTAGAAATTTTTGCCCTAGCAAGTAATTTCTAAACTTCTTTACAACAAAAATGATAGCTAGAGCCTCTTTTTCAGTTACAGTATAATTTACCTCAGCACTGCTCATTTGTCTGCTCCCAAAGTAAACTGGATGTTCATTCTCATTTTCATCCTTTTGGCACAGAGTACTTCCTAGTGTTGCATCTGAGGCATCAGTGTACACAATGAATGGGTTGCTTCAATCTGGATTCTTTAAAACAGGTGAAGACATAAGGGCTTCCTTTAGTTGTTCAAAAGCTTCATGCGCCTTATTTCCTGGTTCATAAGTAATATTCTTCTTCAAGAACTGGGTTAGTGGCTGTGCAATCTTTGAGAAATTCTTGATGAACCTTCTAGAGTAACCCACATGGCCTAAAAATGATCTCAACTTACTTCTATTCATAGGAAATGGTAACTCTTTGATTTTTAAAACTTTATCAAGATCAGTACCAATACCATCTCTAGATACAACATGCCCTAAAAAAACGCCTTTAGAACATCTAAAGACACACTTTGTAGGGTTTAGTGAGGCTTGTGATTCATCTAACCTTTGAAATGTTGTCTCCATTTGGTGCAGGTGGTCCATCTTTCTCTCATAGATGTAAAAATCATCTATAAATACTCTGATGAAGTTCCCAATTTAGGGTTCAAACACCCTATTCATCAAGTGTTGGAATGTTGTTGGAGCATTACACAACCCAAAAGGCATAACTTTATAAGAAAACGTTCCCCAAGGAGTGGTGAACGTGGTCTTCAGCTGGTCTTTCTTCGCTATACGAACTTGGTTGTATCCGCTATATCCATCAGCAAAACTATAACACTCCTGGACAGTTACTTCATCCAAGATCTGATCTAAGAATGGAAGAGGGTAATGATCCTTCTTTGTTGCCTTATTGAGCTTCCTATAATCAACACAAATACGCAGCTTCCCATTCTTTTTTATTGAGATCACAATGGGAGAAACCCATTCTAAATTCTCCACAGCAAATATGAATCCTGCATCAAACAACTTATCTATTTCTTATTTTACAGTCTTGGAAAAATTAGGATTCATTCTATATGGTATTTTATTTATGGTCTTAGCACCATCTACTAGCTCAATAGAATGTTCTACCCAACTTACTTGATGGAGTTCATTGTAATCAAAAGTGAATAGGTGTATGTACCTTCAAAAGAGCTGGAGGTAGCATTCCTTTTCACTCTCCATCACAACATCACCAATCTTTACTTGTTGGAGATGATCATCAATTTATTCTTCAAATAATTTTATGGGTTCATGAGCTGGTGTGACTGGAAGGATATCCATGACCGAAAAATCAACCTCACGTTCTTCATCTTCTGTGTCCACTTCACTAGTACTAGAGTAATCAGAGGATGTCCAATCATCAGTTTCATCACTTGAATCCACAGGTTCAGCCTTATGATGCCGAGGGATCACATTTATCTTCACCCTCTCTCTACCATGTTTAAGTGTCATGAAGCCTTCATTCCAGTAGTTTCTTGCATGAACTCTCATTAGCCATGGTGTTCCCAACAACATTGGGTATGCAACAATACCATTTTTCATCATGTGAAAGTCTACCACACATACAACACCCATAACAGATTGCCACATTTGAAACTACACTTCATGGTTTAGTTTTTCCCTTATTTAATGACCTTAACATAAGTGTTGAGGGGTGATCAATTTTTAAACCCAACATATTCATTACAGACTCAGTCATTATATTAAATGCAGCACCTCCATCAATTAAGACATCATGAATTGAAATACCATTACATAATACCTTAGCTTGTGGAGCGTAGGGATCTACCTCTACCTCCAAAATAGGGACCTCAACCTCCTTCCTTCGTCGAGCATTGAGTCCACTTCGCAGCTCCCGCCTCTTCTCAGAAGACATAGCCAAGAGTTGACCATATGTAATATTTGCAATCCTTTTGGATAGATCTTTTAAGATGGAGTATGGTCTTTGTCCCTGTGAAATCAGAAAATCCTGCACACCCAAATTTTTTCTCCTATGTTTCTTACTAGTTTCTCCTTTCATCTTCTTAGGATCATTTCCATCTTGATTATCTTTTTATTTCTTTCTTTTTGTTACAAACACATCTACTTCATTATTTATGATCTTATCTACTACATCAAAAGAATTCACAGGTGCTTTCTCTTTATCATTATCTCTTGTACCAGATGTAGAAGCTCTATCTAGTATGGTCCTTGTCCCTGTGAAATCAGAAAATCCTACACACCCAACTTTCTTCTCCTATTTTTCTTACTAGTTTCTCCTTTCATCTTCTTAGGATCATTTCCATCTTGATTATCTTTTTCTTTCTTTCTTTTTGTTACAAACACATCTACTTCATTATTTCTACTCTTATCTACTACATCAAAAGAATTCACAGGTGCTTTTCCTTTATCATTATCTCCTTTACCAGATGTAGAAGCTCTATCTGGACAATTATACTTATAACGACCCTTTTTATAACAACCATAACATACAACTGTAGAAATATTTCTTTTTGGACCTCTATCTCCTCCCTGAGAACTAAATTATTTTCCTTGAAGAATATTAATAGTTAACTGACCCATCTTCTTGAGCAGATCTTCATACTTAGTAGATGTACTAGGAGAAAGATTTGTGCTCACCGAGAGTGGTTGTGGATTCTGGACCAAAGGTGTTGGTGTAGGCTTTACTTTAGCAACAATTTCTTTGGGCTCCTCTTCCATGCTTTCTTCTTACCTTCTTGCAATCTCCTTTACTTGTTCAATGGTAGCTAGGTGGTCATACTTCACTCGTTATCTGATCTCTAGCTTCATCCCAAGAATGAAGTGCTTACAGAGGAGATTATCCATGCCATTCATCAACCCATATGCTGATCCTTCCTTCCATATCTAGGCATCGAGCTTCCTCCTTAGCTCTAGAACATGAGCATGATAATCCCTTATCTTCTCCTTCTCTCCTTGGGATAGCTTTGTGATGTTGATCATGAGATCTGCATATTTCTGTTGTTCACCAAATTATTCAAGAAAAATTTCAGTTAATAAATCCCATGAGTTTTTTAGATTATCACCTAGTGTTTCAAACCACCTAAAGGCTGAACCATCCAAGAAGGTAGGAAAAAATTCAGTCCATTGTTCCCTTCTTATAAGGCCATTACAAATACAAGATCGTTTAAACTCTTGAATGAAAGAGGAAGCATCTTCATTAGATTGAGCTGAAAAAATAGGAATCTTTCCCATTTTCAAAAGTAACCCCAGTGAAATACCAACCCACAAGTACAATCAACAAGACTTATGTGCACAAATAATTGGAATCACTATAATAGAAAATAGAAATGACCACGGTAAAGTATGGTAAAACTTGACTTACTGCGGTAAAAATTGACTTTATTGTGGTAAACACTATTCACAGTAAAAAGTGAAGTTACTGCGGTAAATACTATTCACGGTAAAAAGTGATTTTACAGCGGTAAATACTATTCACGGAAAAAAGTGATTTTACCATGGTAACTACTACGCACAGTAAAAACAAGGTTACCCTCCAAATATTTTCTGACTAAGTGGGAATATCTCTCCAGAAAATCCACCAACGAGGAATGGTCCCAGCAACAGAACCAAAAATGTCATCACCAATCTGACACTATGGTAATTCTTCACCGGGAACTCCTCATGCTATGATTATTAACTAATGCACAACCTTTAGTTTGGTGGATGTAATCTGGAAACACAACAACAAACATAACACAAGAATACCATAGACTATGATAAGAAGGAATGATGATAAATCTGAAATATCAGAGTAAATTATAATATTAGCATGAAATTGTTACAATCTCACCCATGAGGTACTTCAAGTGTTACTGACTTCACTTGCCTTCCACCAATACTATGGGAGAAACTTCACAATTACACCTATTAATGGCTTCTTTAACACACCTTCAAACTGATGGCTTCCTTTACACACTTACTCATACAATATTTCTCACTACTTCCTTCTATGCTAAATGAGTGGGGGTGGCCTCTTTATTTATAGAACTTCCAAGCTTATTCATCTTATCTCTAAGATAGGATAATAAATCCACTATGACGAATCATATTCCATACTTTAACTCTTATCTGTACATGTAAGCTTATCTTTTAAGATAAGATAAACCTTATCATTTCACATGGGTTCCACATTTTAAGACTTTTTACAAATAAAATACACAAAATATTTATGACCTCACTCCTTGTCCTTATTACCAATATAATATTTCTAATTCCTAATCATGTAGACCCTACTTCTCTACTTACCCCAACTTTGACATTTTAACATTACCGGACCACTTACGACAAATATTTACTTTTTACCACAACATTCCTATTGTACTTTGACTATTACCGTATTGTACATTATTGACGGCATCGTACTGGCAGCGCCATTATCTTCTATCGGACGCTACTACTAATTACACTTAACAACATCCTATTCCTAATACATACATTAATGAAATAGAAATTACGGAGGGAAATTTTAGTGTAGACAGACCGACCTATATGAGTCATATGTGACCATTTTTTACGAATTTAATGGGATGTAATTAAGTTTTATTGGTTGATATAAAGGTATAAGACTGACCTCTCTTGGGTTAGAAAGAAGAAAAGCATATAAAAGTGAAGTTTTGAGTTTATTTGTGGGCTAGTTGTGCATGGAGGAAAAGTGTGACCAAGAGAGAAAGGAAACCAGGTGTGAAGACATATATTAAGAGATGAATAAGTGTGTTATAGGTTTAATAATGTTATAGAGCATGTGTGCAAGGGTTTAAAGCTAAGACAAGTTCAAGAAGATCAAGATAGACTGAGTTGAAGGAGTGAGCATGTGATGAGGGTTTGAAGGAATTTGGAGTTGAAATTTGGGATCACAATCTACTATGGTATCAACACATTTTTAGTGGTCATAATTCATAAAAATATCTTATGATGATTAATATTCATATGAGTCTCTTGTTGTGAGTAATATCAACAAGGGTTTAGGGGTTGGTGCCTCATAAAAGAAATCTCTTATGACGTGTAGTATTCACTTGAGTCTTTGTTGTGTGTAATATCAACAAAGTTTTCAGAGGGTTTCCCACTTACATATTGTGTCTATGTGTTCTCTCTTATGTGTTATGTTCATTTTGAATGTATGGTGCACACTTAATAAGCTCTCACTGAATGCATACGGTTGAATGGATGTTAATGGTTGCTGTAACTAATGGTAAATGAAGTAATAAATTTGTAGGAATGATTCACCCCCCATCCTAGTCCATTTTGCTTCCAAATTTTTTAATGTAAATTCTAATAGGGCTACTATTTCTGATTCTTCATGTGCGCCTTGTATCATAAGGTCTATTTTTTCAGTGGATGCACTAAAAAAATCGCCTTGTCCTTCTGATTATAATACCTTTGATGAAGAAGAAAAGGTAAAAATTGGTCTACAAAAATTTAGTATTAATTTATGTTAAAGAAATTGATCAGAGAGAAAGGACATCTACCATATATATCTTATGAGGTGTCTTAAGGCGATTTAGAACTTCCAAGAAAGTACATGAAATTGTATGATGTAGAGTTCAAAAATTTCAGAGAATTTGGTACATGGAAAATGAATGAAGATATTCCTCATGTGTATGAACCTTTTAGATTTTGGGTGTGAAATATGATATGACCATCCGCTATATTTTATGTAGGTTCACATCTCTTTATTTTGAGCTGCATGATTGTTGGATCAAAACCCCTCAAGATCATGAAATTTCCATTTACCATTCTATGACCTTGAATATTCATTTGAAAGTATTGGAAAATTTGGATAGATATAGGTATAACATGTTGGATTATGGTTTATATTCAAATGTACAATCAACCAGTGAGAAGATTAAGAAGGGGAAAAAGTGCATAAAATGCGTGATCAAGCATATATACATGGGTTTGCATATGCGTGGCATATGCTTATAATAATATTTCTAGTTTGATAAAAATTTCTAAAGGATATAGGTCAAAAGATGATAATTTTCAACTTATGGAGTGTGAGTATAACATAGAGGAGATATACCAAACATATTTTCTGATTATATAATGGTAGAGGAAATCAGGGATATTAGAGTAGGATAAAACTTATTTATTATAACTATAACCATCCCACCCTTCCAGAGTTAAGAAAATGTAATAGAACGAGTGACTCAAAATTTTTATCTTTCATTAAATATTTCATTATGATGTTTGGATATGAATTTGTAGAAAAATTTGGCGACATTTTTAATGATAATTTACTATTATTCATTATTATAATTCATTTTATATTATAAATTTATTGAATGATGTATGTGTTTTGTGTTGAATATATTGAATATTTATCATGAGTGTTTATTTAAGTTCTTTTTGATTTTTTAATAACGTAAATCAAATACCATTCCCCTTGGTCGAAATGACATTGTGTAGATGATGTGAAAATGTATAAGTGTCCTATTTTACATCTTGATCATCCCATACATCCTAAGGGTATTAGATTTTGAGAACGAGAAAGTTGAAAGAAAATTTGGATTTATAAATCTACGCTCAATGGAGACTACATGAACTTAAAGGTAGTGTGATACATGGATCAAAATCTAGAGGTAGACAAGATGGGGGTTTGGATGATATGATGATCTGTTTTATCATCCTTCTGGCCATATATATGATGAAGATTATATAAAGGAAGACAATGGAAATGAAAATGATAATGATGATGCTAATACAATTAATGAACTTGGTAAAATTACTACTCATAAATATGCTTTTGATGTTGGTGATGAGATAAATGCCAAAGATGAGGCATTGATTAAATTAAAAACTAGCAGAGACTCCATTGTTCAAAGTTAGGGATACTAAAATAACAATTTTTAATGCCACAATAACATTAATAGACTTGAAGGTCATATTTGGATGGGGAAACATTAATGTAATAACACCACTATAGTAAGTGAAGACATTATCTATGTAAAATATTTTTTTTTTATAAAAACTCTTTTTAATAAATAGATTAATTTAAAAAAATGAGTAGGTTGCTAAAAAGAGGCTTATACATGTGCATGTTACTAAAAAAAATGATTTTACTAAAGGGAAACATAATTCCTTCATCATACAAGGAAACATAAAAAATATCAGTTTCCTTGGGAATTTCATATTATAAATATGATGCATGTGTGAATAACTTCATACTATTAAAAAGTGGAATAAAGAGACCTATGGAAACATTTTCCTGCAAAAAACCAAATTTTCTGAGGAATTAAAAGAAATGGAGGAAATTATGGAAGGCGTTGGAATGATGAGGATAAAGAAAAAGAGAGAGTCCTTCTCTGTGAGCTCCATTCTATATTGTGCAAGGAAGAAATATACTAGAAATAAAAATGTAGGATTCAATGATTAAAAGAGGGTGACCGAAACACCAAATTTTTCCACATCTTAGCCACCATAAAATCAAACAAAGGAAGGATAAAGGAAATCATGGGACTTGATGGGAGGGTGGTTGATGAGGATAAATATATAACTGACACTATCACCTCCTTTTTCAAATGTATTTTCAATGAAGAAAACCAACCTGATATTAATGCTACTAATAACACATTGGGGCTTTTTGGACTAGTCATTGATGAAGAAATTAATAAGGATATTATTGCTATTCCTTCGGAAGATGAGATCAAAGCCATTGTGTCGATTATGGAGGGAGATAAAACTCCTGGACCTGATGGATTTCCATCATTTTTCTTCCAATTGTACTGGGACATTGTAAAAAAGGAGGTTGTAGTGGTGGTTTAGGAATTATTTCTATTAGGTTATATGTTCAGACAAGTCAATCATACCTTCATTTCCCTGATACTAAAAAAACTAGGTGCCAAAGATCTTGGAGATTTCAAGCCCATTAGTCTCTATAACACAGTCTATAAAATAATTTCAAAAATTCTAGGCTTTCACCTGAAGGATGTGCTCAGAAAATCCATTTCACCCAATTAAGGTGCCTTCGTGCCAAGAAGATAAATTCTTGACAACATCATTTCCATACATGAAACCATCCACTTAGTTGAAAAATAAAAAATATAAGCAATGATTATTGATTTGGATATGCAGAAGGTGTATCACATGATCTCATGGAACTTTCTTTTCAAGCTTCTTCATAAGTTGAGATTTGATAGTAACTTTATCAATCTAATCTAATCTTCTATCACTACCTCTAGATTTTTAGTTTGTTGGAGAGAAAATTTGTCAGGAGGGAAAATTTGTGGATTTTTTACCAATGCTTTGGGAATATAAGTCCCTCTACTTGAACATTGCAACTTCCGTCTATGCATGCGCGAGTGAGGTGAGTTTTATCTGAGTTGGCCTTGCGGTCGAGGATCAAACAAGGGAATTCCATTGACCCTACAAAAATATCTTACAGATAAATGCAAGAGAGGAATTTTCTAGGAGAGTGGGAAAGGGAGTGAGTATGTTAGATAAGAGGACTAATGCTGCAAGTAGAAAATCAGAGTCTTGCATACATCAGTTAGAAATTTCATCACACACAGTAAAATTAAGAAGAAAAAACTATGTAAATAACAACAAGACCGATTATAATTTATGAACACAAAGTATCAATAAATTCCTCAGTCAAAATAGGGCTAGAAAATCCTTCTTCTTACATTGATGCTTAAACAAAAGTTGTACATAGCATAGAAATGGAATAAATTTGAGAGTGGGAGAGAATGGAAGAATTTTCTATCTCTTTGTCTTTTTATAAGGCTCTCTCTCTCATGAATTCACAAAAGCTAAGAAGACCATTAAATGAGGAGTTCATCACAATTTATAGAAGAGAAACAACTCTTCATCTTCTCGATGACTGTTCATATGCCATATTTTTGAATTTAGGCTGTTCACATTCTTATCAAATATTTAAGTCCCTTTTATAAAAAGAAGGTGACTTAAATGTTACATTCATATTTTTAAAGTCACTTGGACATATCAAAAAGTGCAAACCCCAATGTAAAATTATAATGTCGAAGAGAGAGAAACATTGGGAGGGAAGATAAGAGAGAGAGAGAATGAAGAAGAAGAAAGAGGAAGGATCATGTAGAATAATGAGCTGCTCCATCAGACTTGATCTCGCTCCCTAACTGGTCTCCATCTCGTGCTACTGAGAAGATCTCCAGTTCTCCAAATTCTTTGTTTAGAGTCTCTATCCACCCGTCAGACACACTGTTGATATATTTACACTTTCTGAACCAAGATGGATGTTTCTTTGTAATGAGTGCAATGACGGCCCAAATATCTAAGAGGAAATCTAGGGTATCCTTATTGAAGGATAGTGGATTACTCGCTTCTTTCTTTACATATTCCTCGAATGGCCCAATCAACTCATTGACAGTTGTGTCTTCTCCCATTGCAAGAACTCCAAGTTTTTGAATTTGGCGATTGATACTATCTTGTAACTTGTATTCTTGTTCTTTTATTTCATCCAACTCAGCGATGGCTCAGTTGATTGCTTCAAATCTGATTGCTATGGCCCTTGCCCATACACCTGACAAGTCTTTAGAAGGGGTGCAAAAAAATTTCAGTTTAATCAAATCTTAAGAACGAGTGTTGCTCATTTCACTCACCACTTGACCTAGAGGATCCCAGTGATCCCTTTCTTTCTCCAAATCTTCTATAAGAACCTGCGTCCTGTTTGCAGTTGCACACATGTACGTGAAGAGTTTGACTACCTCTTGGAGTAACAAATTTCCCTTTTCAGAAATTTTACCGATCCATTCATCATTAGCTCATCCCTGGATCATGAGCTCATGTATCCTCTTGATATATTATGGATTGAAATTGCTGATGGGTGAAACTTCTTTGATGGGGATTATTTTGGCATTTGGATCTACAAGATGTTACATATAGGATGAAAGGGTTTGCACTTGTTCTTTTAGCTCATCAATATTGTTCTTATATAAATTTTCCTTTCCAAGCGGAAAATACTGATACATATGTAAATCCCCTTCATGAGTAGATGACCCTAGTTGAATTTTCTCATCTCATAATCGGCTAGTGTCATTTCGTCCATTGGATTGATCACCTTTGGTTAGGATTAATATATTGATTACCTATTTATCTGCTATAGAAACATGAGACCATGTGTGCAAAATTCCTTTTCCTTCCCTTAGCCAATGAGGCAATTTCCTATAAATTAGGGGCCACCACTTGTTGAACAAAGTGAGTATCAGTGCTATTATTTACTACATCCATGGGAACATTTCATCAGACTCAGGATCTACAACAAGTGCCTCAACCATTCCATGCTATGGAAGAGGAGGGCATATCTTAGATTTGAGAGGAATTAGTGTCGATAAGAGGTGAGACCTCCTGCAGTGGTTTGAAGACTGGTTCTTGAATTATGTGCTCTTCCTCCACTTGTGTTTCTGCCACTGGATCTTCTTCTTGTATTTTTGCAACTAGGTCTTCCCCTAGCATTTTTACAACCGAGCCTTCATCTGTCCTAGATGTTTTTGGTTAATTTTCATGAGAATAAGTCTCCAATTCTATGGATTTTTTTTTGTACACTTAATTCAGAGTGTCTCAAAATTGAAGTAACTTCCACAACTTTCGATGCTGACTTGTCGAGAATCTTGTTTCTGACTTGTAAGGGAATACCTCATGATCTAAATGATCATGGACTATCTTTATCTATGTAAACCAATCCCTCATTCTCATGTGACCACCTTCTTTAGTTCATTTCCTTTATATCCCCTGACTTGCGAACATGCCAATTGATTTGAGGCAATGGGGGAAACCTTGATCACCACATACTCAAGATCATACATTTATGTCCTATCATCTTGCAAAATATCTTTATACCAAGAGAACCAAAATCTTCTTCATCTCATCAACGGTCATCCTCATATGATCCTTCTCCTGTACTTCAAATTCGTCAACATAATTTTACCAATAGTCTTTTACTTTTGGATCGTGGTACAAGTATGGGATATGGAAAGAATTAGGGTCATCTCAAATGTTGAAATTGGGCCTGGTAGTGTAGGAATGTAAATTCAAATGTATGCAAAGGTAGCCTCCTGATGAGATACATCATTCACATTCTTACATATGAACACCCTAAGAGATATGAGTGAATGAGATCAGTTTCTTTTTTCTTGCTCTTGTGTCTATTGTTTAGTTGTATGAACTACCTGCAGAGATTAAATAATATAAGTTGATCACTAAGGTACTTGGGCAACCTTAGGGGAGCTTAGTCAAAGCTAGGGAATTTCAAAAGTAGTAAGAAAGTTGAGAAACTGTATGAAACAGGAACCATAGTTTTTCAATTAAGGATGATCGTTTGTGGTGATATCCTTGCCTCAAAATCACCCTCCAAAGTTCGGACCACATACAATCGTGAATGCATCATTCACATAGGTGAAGTTCTTATGGCTCTCCTCCGTTACCAACTGTGGGAGTTTCTCGAATGCGGGCACCTTGGCAGCAATGTTCTGTGTGAGGGCTAATCCCTTGAATGATATCAAGCTAGTAAGAAAATAGACCAAGTAAGAATTCATGTGGAACTTCTTTGTCATGCGAACTTGAAGCAATTGGAGATACAGATTGTCACTGATTATTTTCCCCCATTCAATTCTTTATTTTTCTTTAGTCACTATCAAGATGAAAAGGCACATCCATTCTTGGAAGTCCCTCGTGTTTGCTTCTCCCATCACTCATGTTGAGGAGAGTGATTACATCTAAATATCCTTCTCAAAACTCACATCTCAAAAGTATCTCCATCATCCTTGAGGGTTTTCTCATTGTCTTCATCCATGATCTTAGTGCAATCCCTTGCACATATGCATCCATATTTTTCCACTCGTGTATGGCCTTCTCCTTTATGATGGCGACCATGTTAGGTGATGTTGGAATTTGTAGAGAGAGTGAGAAGGTTATGGGATTATTGACTTCTATTGATGTGTCATTGTCAGGTCAAATTACCTACGTTTCAGGCTCATAGTGGTGCGAGTAGGCCAAGACCAGCTCAGTGCTTTTTACGGACATGGGGTGTCTTGAAACTACAAAAAACCCACTCTTGAATACTTGATCTTCAATCTTTCCCCTTTTATTGGGAGTCATGCAAGCCTTCAGGTCATTGAAGTCCATATATGAGACATCATTGAATTCTATCTCATACTCGAAAGCAAAAGGTTGTGTCAGCTTCTATCCTGTCCATTTGTACTTCAAGGTTCCTCAACACTTGCTATTTTTGGAAAAAGCAACTTACTATTTTTAGTAAGTGTGAAAAATCTTCTCCGAACTCCTACTGTGGCTGCCAATTTGAATGTGTAACTCTCATAATTCTCTTTTGGTCAAATTCACCCTCTGGAATGAATTACTATTTTTAGTAAGTGCCAATGAGATGACTTACTATTTTTAGTAAGTATGAAAAATCATCTCCTTTGAGCCTCAATTAGATATTGCAACTTGAATTCTTCTTTCTCCTTGTGTTCCTTTCACCTTTTAGACTAGTTTCACTTTTTTAGCAGGTGCTCGTGAGACCACTTACTATTTTTAGTAAGTGTCAAATCTAGACTGAAATGACCACTTCGATGTTTTTTTTTCCCGTAATACCTCTTCTATGTTTACCGCCTTTTTCACAGCTTCCTCAGTTAGTGACTTACCTCGAAATAGCAATCTCCCATGTAGAAGACCTGCTTGTTTTAGAAAGGGAGCTTTTGGTGGCAAGATCATGGCGGGAAAAAGTTTTTTGATATGGGGTTTTTCCCAATATCACCCCTCTAAAATAGTAGGTTTACCCGATCACTGGTTCGTGGGATTTTTTAAAATTTCAAAATTTTCACCTAGTGACAACTTTGGATACAACGGCCATTAACGGAGCTTGAAAATTATAGGTTTGGTTTTTTTCTCTTTTCATGACTAAAATTATTTTTCATATGGTTTTTTGTTTCTCGTTCCACCAGTGAATTTTCTCTTCAAACCGATTGCCAGTTTGACGGTAAATCTGATTTTTGTCTTTGTTAGGCCAAGAGGGATATTTATACTCTATGAACAATTTGTGTTATGGAAGAGATGTATGTTGCTGAGGTTTTTTTGGCCTCTAAAAATGGAGAATGCAACAAAAAATAGTTCTTCGTTTCGTGCACTGGTTTGTCAGATATATCAAATTCTTCATCTTACGGTAATGAGGGTTTTCAGATGAATTTCTTCGTTCTTGTTCTTCATCCTTCATTTCTTAGACTCTTTCGATCAGTCCTTATGAAATCTATATATTTTCATGGAGTGGAGGATTTGGTGGCCATGGCAGAGCTGGTTCAGAGCATCAATTGTGGACTGGGTGTAAGCATGACTAGAGTTATGGCAGGATACAAAGTTGTGAAGAAGAAAATGAGGGAAATAAAGTTAAGTGTCAACTTTAAAGTGATTTAAAAATGCATACTAGGTTTGGGGTGAATTTTTATGTCCTTGATGTCCCTTTAGCCTAAATGGATGAAAGTGTTTGTCAAATTGCACATCGCGCCTCCATGCGACACTTGTCCAAAATCCAATGGTTGAGCATTAGGGCTAAAAAGCTTGAGGGAAGTACCTGGGGGCTTAAAATTGGTCATTTGAAAGACCAAGAGGCATACCTAGGGATGGGTGCATTTTATTGTCCCCTATATCCCTCAAACTAAGGGGAAAAAATGGTTATCAGTTTGCACATCGCGCCTGGAGCTGACACTTGGTGGGCATCCGACGATCGTGCATTTGGCTCCAACTAGTTCCTAAGGGATTGAAACTTGCATTGTAGAGGGTCACATTGATGACCTGAGGGCCACAAGAGGTTGTGAAAATTTTCATGTCCCATATGTCCCTTAAGCTCAAGGGATGAAAGGGTCATCAAATTACACATAGCGCTAGGTTGCACCACTTGTCACGATCTGAGACGACTGAGGGGATAGGATCCAATAATCACATGGGGGCTGAACTGGCGATCCAGAGGGTTCTATGTGTGACCAGAGGGAAAAATAAGGCTGGGTGCATTTTACCGTCCCCTATGTCCCTTTTCTTAAGGGATGAAAGGGACACCAAAATGCGCTAGGCTCTAGGAGCTGACACGTGTCCACTGTAAAATTTGACTAACAGTTGGAAGCTCACCTTGAGGGCAACTTGAAATGATGATAACTTGAGGTCCCGATGGAATTTTTTGGAAAAAAATTATATGAATTTGACTTTAAATGGACTTTTGAATCCAATGGCGAGGTTATCAGCTCTTAATTCCTCCATTTAAGCCCTAAAAAACTAGATTTTTGTTCTAGCTCCCTAGTTGAGCATGGGAAAAACAAGATATAAACCTATTTTGCCAAAGTCTTGTGAAAAATATTATTTCAACATCTTGTAGGGATCTCAATTCCCTTTCCGAGGATGTTTTGTTTAGCTCCTAACTCCAACCAAAGCTCCCAAAAACACTTCCCGAAGCTCAGTAGCTCTTTTGGCCCTATGCACTGCCTAGGCCTATGAACCCTGTTTTTGATGAATTTGCTCCAACTCATGCAAATATTTCTTGAATATTCCAAAATAAATTCCTTGATGTTATTATACCTTCAATTCATTTCCATGTTGGATTTGGCTCTTTTTTTTTCGCTTCAGGGGGTTGCATCTGTCTTGGGAAGGCTAGTGGTAGCCCTTCCCAACATAGCCCAAAATTTGCATTCTTCAAGAACTCCTAAAATCACCTAGGGGGATTAAGTTGAATTTCCTAATTCACCTAGGGGACCATGATTTAACATCCAATGGGAGATCATTGGACTGACTGGGTAAGGTCGGTGCTGAGGATGGGTAGACCTGGGGTGTTTTGGAAAGGTAAAACTTGAAAATTTTGACACAGGGGTACCATTGTCATGTTCAAAAATTGTAAATTTTCCTATTACACATTTGCATGACAACATAATTGGCTCTAGCTTGGGGAACATGGTATGGACTGAGTGTAGTGAAGACATGACATGAGGAATCTTAGAATCTCAACTTTACAATATAATGACTAGTGCCTTATCCATTGGGCCATGTAGAGTCATGTACAACTTACAAGAGAGAAGATAATAAGAAGAACACAACACACTAAAACTAAAAAAGAAAACACACAATGCACACTGAAAAGAAAAGACACACACAACAGAAAAGGAAACACACATAACAATCACCTATGGTACAAGGCAGGGGACAACCCACTTTCACTAATGATACAACTTCAGATATTTACCATTGCGAAGGAAATTCCAGTGGCGTTCCATCCATATATGCGAGAAGGAATAAGTTTTCACCGTAAGGTTCACCAATCTAGAATGGGTCAAGCCATAATGAATCAAAATTTCCATGGTTTCCTTTTGGTTATCTCCTTTTGTCCCATAGTAGGAAAAGCTCTCCAACTTTGAATTCTCTTGCCTTATCCTTTTTATCAAGATATCCTCTTCACTCTTCAATTGATGTTCTCTGATACGGTCAAACACTTGAAGTTTATTCTCTTCCAACTTCTCAAGAAACATGATCCTTTTGTCAATAGAATCATTATACTATGTTCATCTTCTATTCCCTGAAGCAATTTGAGAAGCTGACATTTCAACTATAATGGGAATTTCTACTTCAACTCCATATAGTAATTGGTATGGTGATATACCTTTTTCCTTCTTTGGAGTAATCTTGTCCTCCCATAGTGTATTGCCATACAACTTTTTGTGCCAATTCCTCTAGTTTTCATCCACGAGTTTACAGAAAAATGGTCACGATTTTCTTGTTTCTTAGATTTTGGCTTGACCATTTCCCTATGGATAGTAGTCTGATGAGTGGGACATGTAGATTCCATATCCATAGCAAAACTCAGTCAACTCCCTTGAAGAAAAATAGGTAGCATTGTCTTCTACAATCTTCTTTGGCACTCTGAAACGTACTATGATATTCTCTTTGATGAAGTTGCATACCATTTTCAGTGTTAGCTTACTTATACTGGGATGGCTTCCACCCAATTTGTGAAATAATTTGTCACTGTGAGCACATAGTTGTGCCCCATTGATGCAGTGAGCATCATATTTATGATGACAAGTTCAAATGAGGTGTTTCCCCCAGGTAGTTCAAGCATGTTTCCCTTCAATGGAAACTGGGTAAATAGTCAAATTACATGTAATTGTGTGAGTGTAATTGCAAATTGTTGACATGCTTCGTAAAGGGTAAACCCATGTCTAAATAAAGTGATGCATGAGCTATCGTAGAACCAAGGTATAATATTGGTCATACAAGACCATGATACATGTGTTCTATAGGTGTGTTAGAGTTAAATATGTTCTAAGTTAGTGAATCTATGCTTGTAAGTCAGATAATAATGTGACTTGAGTTGGCATTATTCTAGGGTGTTAGTCCTAGTCTTAAGGTAAGGAAGAAAAAAGCCTTGACATCATGTAATAGTATTCACGTGGTGGATTACAGGAGAATATCAAGGTGAAATACATAGGATGTAACAATGTTGAGATTATTAATAATAGTCTTCTTAGGAATGATTGAATTTTGCTTAGGGATTGACATTTAGGAGCTTGTTACATGTCTATT
Source organism: Taxus chinensis (assembly GCA_019776745.2). NCBI lineage: Eukaryota > Viridiplantae > Streptophyta > Pinopsida > Cupressales > Taxaceae > Taxus > Taxus chinensis. The sequence goes on along the minus strand of CM034154.1, from coordinate 607,776,909 downwards.
ATATAATTTATATGAATACTGTATGTTCATGGGATCTTAGTTCCAGACCGAGAGCACAAGTTTAACAGTAGAGACAGGGATTCTAGAGTTTAGCATAATCTGTAATGGTGCATGGAAAATGTTTTGAAGTCAGATGACAAAAGGAGTCAATGTTGAATAAAATTAGCTTGTAGTTCAATGAAACTAGTGCACAAGTTACCTGTAGGCTGAAATTGTGCCTCTTGAGCCCAAGACTAGGGAAACCCTCTATCTCAACATTTATATGCCTATAAAATTTAATGAAATTTGTGGAGAATCTATGTCCAGATGGGAATCTAGAGGTTTTCCAATTTTTCTGTTCTAACTCTAATGCCTGTATGATATATGCCCTTAGTTGCAGGTAGACTATACAGAGAGGTTGATATTAACGGTTTTTGGTTACATGGAGGTCTAAATCTTGGAAACAAATTATGAAACTTGGTATGCATCATTTTGTCAACATATCAGAGGTGAATCAAACAAGTTTTAGGTGAGATCTAATGGATAAGTGCATATTGTCATAGTTATAGGCTAAAATAAGCTTAATTTACTAGGAGAAGTAGTCTAGAGGTACCAAACCGTACAAAGGAACATGTATTGAGACTTTAACACAAGAAAGGAATCCATAAAGGGTATTCAAATCCATATAGATTATGTGACATTGTTATAGAGGAACTTGAGTTTTGACATAGGGTTGTATTTATGGAGACCTAGAAGGTCTTAAGGGGATAATTTGAGAAGTATTCAAACATGCAATGGTTTGACTGAACCAAAGGTCTAGACACCCCATAACAGTGTTATTGGAGAACCTGATTTGAGGTTATAGGAGTGCATTCAAACTGTATGCATACATTCTTCATGAGTACTTCGATCTAATAGGTCTTATAAGCTATAGTTGGGAAAGGCTAAGAGCCAATAGGGTCATGAACAAGGTTAAACTGAGTACTTATGCAAGATGCAGGGGTTTAGAGATTGGAAGGAAGTCTTAACACTTTGGTCTAAGTTGTAGAGATCCTAAGGAAGTGAGAGAGTTATAAGACTCTAAATATAATTTTGGATCAGGTTGGTCATAATAACCTTTAATGAAATAGAGATAGAGCAGTAAAAGCATTACGTGTAAGAGTTGAACTAGAGGAACAATGAAGGAAGCTAATTGCAAGAGAGTTGAAGTTAAATAAAGGGCCATAGAACCATCTTCAAGAGTTATAGGTAATTGTTTCATGATTCCATTTCTCATAGTTTCTTATGATAGTAATATTGGATAAATAGAATTGGGAGAACATTGTTTTGAGCATAAACACCATGATTAACAAGTGTATAAGTTTAATAATTATTCAAAGCAATTTTGTATCATGGGACAGAATACCATGATATGAGATATCTCAAGGAGCATACCAGATTGTACAATAGAGGTATTACTGGCAAGTAGAAGTAAAGTTACCAAGTAAAAGCATAATAGGAAGTTTACTAGATCCTCTACACCACCCACGCTCGAGCGAGGATTTAGAACATTGATGAAGTCTAGCACCCACTGCTAAAATGGTTATTCGATGACAATTGGCCTAAGTGGTAGTGTTGCAAGTTGTGGTCTCTCAATTAACTGTTGACACGCTTCACACTTGGAAACCCATTCTTGCGTATCTGCAAAGAGAGTAGGCTAATAATATCTTCCTCAAAGAATATTATGTGTAGTAACCATGGCTGAAAAATTCCCACCACATGCCCGATCATGATAAGCTTTAAGCAACTTCTCTTGTTGTTATTTGTCTACACACCTAAGAAAGCATCCATCAAGACTTATTTTATAGAGCACATGGTTCCAGATCACAAAATTTGTTGCCTTCATCTTGAGTGTTCTCCTTTGCTTGTAATCAAGATGAGGGGGGATATTCTCCATAGGTTAGATAATAGGCTATGTCCACGTACCATTTGTCAGTAGTAGTTACGAAGAGGAATTGTGGGATATCTTCAAAGCAATTTAAGCAAGCACAATTATCTTCACCATGTTGAGCTTTGAGAGCTTCATCTTCAGGGATCAATCTACACAGACCATTTCCTCACACCAAATTGGAGGGATAGATCTCCAAGTCATAATCTTGAGTCTTTGCAACCTAATTTCCTCTCTTAGCTTTGAGATCTTGTTATGTCAAGATGGACTTGATTACACTACCGGGTACCATCACCACCGTATGAGAGTTGAGTATGTAAAACCTGAAATTTTTACAGCCTTGACTACTGCATAGACACGTTTCTCCAATTGGTTGTAGTTTAGTTCATGGTTCTTCAATGGGTAACTCATGAAAGTAATGGGTTCTTCTACACCTTCATCGTTCATCTAGACAAGAACAAAAGAGAGAGTATTTTCCGATGCATAAAAATACATAATGAATTATTTAATGAAATATGGAGATACAATGGTTAAAGATTTGGAAATGGCTTTCTTTATTTCTTCAAAAGTTATTTTTCCCTCGTCATTCCACTTGAAGCTTGCTTGATGTTTCATCAAGGTGGTGATATGCTTTGTCAATTTAGCTAACTCTGGAATAAAGCGACAAAGAAAGTTTACCTTGCCAAAGAAGGAGTGAACTACTTTCTTTCTCGTGGGAAGAGATAGTGCTTGAATGGCCTTCACTCTTTTTAGATCAATGTGTGCTCCATGTTTTTTCACAAAGTTCCCCAACATTTTACCTTCCGTAACTCCAAGCATGCACTTTTTTGGGTTTAAGGATATGTCGTGCTTCCTACATTTTATGAGTACCTATTCCAAATGATGAACATGGTCTCCTCTCTTCTTCGAGAATACTATGAGATCATCGAGGTATATGATAATACAATGTTTCAAATATTTGAATGCTAGATCCACCGCCCTTTGGAACATAGCTCTTGCATTGATCAGACCAGAAGGCATTATGTTGTATACAAAAGTTCCCCAGGGTGTTGTGAAAGATGTCTTGGTGCGATCCTCCTCTGTTACTTTGATTTGGTTATATCCCGAGAATTTATCGAGCAATGAGAGCATTTCAGATCTGGTGACTGTCTACAAAATGTGATCCATGATAGGGAGGGGGTAATTATAATTAAGCAATGCTTGGTTCAAGTTGCGGAAGTCCACAAATATTCTTATTTCTCCATTCTTCTTCTGAACTGGCACAATGTTTTCCACCCACATGGAATGATGGATGGGAAAGATGATCCTTGCATTGAGAATCTTAATCACTTCCTCCTTGATGGTGTCCACTATCTTTGGGTTATTTGGCCTTTGTTTTTTCTTGAATGGCTTGGGATCTGACTGTAAGGGAATTGAGTAATGAATTTACTTCTGTTGTAAGGATTTAAGCTCATTGTAAGAATATGCCAAAACATTTGAATATTTTTTTAGCAATGACATGAACCTTCTTTTTTCTTCAGGGTGAGCAACACTTTCCAATGTTGACCATTCTTGGTTTCTCCAATGGTACCAATTTTTTCCTTCTCAAAATCAGCTAGGAACCGAGAATATTGCTTCGCCTTCTCTAGAATGAATCTATTATTTTAATCAAAGAGGTCCTCTAGAGAGACTAGGCCTTTAGGAATCTTGTTTCCATCTAGACTTGATCACTCCTTCTTCATCAATTCCTTCTTTCTCCTCTTCAGATCACCACTTCCATGTGTGGATTCTCACTTCCTTCAAAAAATAGATTGTTGAAATTGTTTCTTTGTACTAGGAAATCCAGGAGCTGGTTATCATCGTTGAAGACTTGCCAGTGATTTACATTATCAGGCACATTGGGTCCGAACACCATCTCAATGGTCACTTTATCTTTTCCAAAGGAAGGATGAGGCGTCACAAGGGAGGTTGACACTGACAGGGAATTGACCTTTTCATTTTATTCTCATGAAACAAAATCGATGGAAAATGCATCGAAAGATTCAATGGCAGTCCCATACTTTGTTTCTATAATGATGGAGTCTTGGATTTTTCACCTGATATTGCTTTCGAACTTGCTTTACTATCACCTCAGCATCACCTTGGCATTTTAACTTCTTGATTCCCATATCTTCTACTATGCCCATGCCTAATAGGATATCTTCACACTCTGCCATGTTATTTGTATTATCAAAGTGCAGCTTGTAGGAAAATAGGTGCAATTCACCAAAAGGAGAGCACAACACCACACCTGCTCCTAAACCCACACTAAAGTGACTATCATCAAATTTCATTGTCCATATTTGATCTACTTCCTCTTCCATAAGAAGTGGAAAATTTTCATCTTTATCTGATGTGAGGAAGTAGTTTGCTAGTCCGATGTCCTGAAATAGAATGTTTACCCTTGGATCATTAGAATTTCATACCGTGTACTTCATCTTCCTTAGTGGTAATAATTTCTTCATCTCGCATTTTACTGGGATAGTTGCAGATGACCAATCCATTTTGATCTCCCCACCCAAATCTATATAGAAGCTTCGAATCAGTAGCATCCTAAAGGATGTTGGAATGTTTGTCACCAGGATGGTGAGAAGCACCTTCTTCTTTGGAAAATTAGCCATTGCTACATTTGCATCCTTGATCCTTCCCACCAACAATACTTGTTTGGATTCCATTGAATAACATGATCCATTTGCTCAAGTCAAGGTGAGGCCTAGAGTGTTTTATAACTTTGACTAGAATCATATTATCTGAGGTTATGGAATATGTGATGTAATTATTGAGTTGAAAGCTTTTGATGAGAAGTGACAAGTAAAAAGGTTCAAATTTTTTGGTTTTGGAGGCATTGAGGGCTAGCATGTTTTTTGAAGGTGGTGTTGATGGTGTGGGGATGTAGACCTTTAGAATTTTCATTTGATTCTATAGAGCTACCACCACAAACTACATCAACAAACCTATCAAATTGAGTTGGCTGTGTCTGTAAATATTCTATCTCTGTGATATGGAGTTTGGTTTTGTTAGCGTGTTCCACATAATCAAATGGGGTTATGGTGGGAAAGGTTAAGGTTTCAGGGATGATAGAAGCTTTACATGGTGAAGTTTTTACCATTTTGGGAGTTGGATCTTCTTTAATGGGTGGGGTAGAACGAGCTTGGAAGGAGATAGGGATGTAGATTTTGATGGAACCTTAGATGATTTTGATAGGAATAACATTTGAAGAAGAATTATTTTTAACAACTTTAGGACTAGGAGACTTACTTGGTGTGGTGATGTGATCCTGGCTAACTAGTGGGTCTAGTTTTTCTTAAGCTGAATCCATTGAGGGTGGTAGTGGTGATTCTCTGCTGATGATTTTGTTTTGTGGAACTTCCGTAGGAGGATCTCCTTTATTTTTTCTTTTCCTTTACCACAACTGTTGAGGATGAGGATCCTTTTTTGGATTATGCATGAGTGAAAAATGTACATGAGAATCTTGGGGTTTATTCACCATTTTCATCTTCATCTCTATCAATGTACTCAATTAGGCCATTTTGTGTATCACCATCACCTTATTTAATCTCAAGATAGTTATCATCATCTCCTACATCTTCTTCTACAGGTTATTTTATCTCAGTTTCTTCCTCTAGCTCCTCAGTGTCACAAGCAACATTAACTGGTGGTGCTTTGAGAGCGAGCTAGCAAGGAGGTGCAAAAATTCTTGGTTTATTGGGAGGATTTGGCTTCCTTGGAGTATTCTACATTATGATCTGAGATAATTTTTTCTTCACAGAAATTAAGTCATTGGCCATTTTCTGGAACCTTGGGTTTATGGTAACTGAGCCTAAACTCTGACCTTTTTTCTTTCCATTTGGGCCTTTCAATTTACCAGACAAGATCAAATCATCTTCTATCTTGATCGCGAAGTCTTGTGCTTACCTCAAATTTTTAGGTTGGGATCTTCTACGGAAGAAACCAACTTCTGGTGGCAAAGCACTGATGAAGAATCTTTTCAAATTATTTTCGGGAGGCACAACATCTTCAAGAATTATTCTTATCATCATGTTATATTTGGAAATGAAGTCTCGCATTGATTCGGAAGCATCTTTCTTCATTTGTACTAACTGGACCAAGAGATCCTAAAATTCTTCTATAGATTTGAACCTATATTTGAATGCACTTCTTATATATTCCCAATAGGTGATAGACCTTGGGGGAAACATGTAGAACCATTCGAAATTTTTTTCTTGAAGTGATTCCACATAGAACCAAATTGATACATCTTTGTGCTCTACTCCCAACACACCATAAATAGTGCTAAATGCTATTACATGTTTATTGGGGATTTGAAAACCATCCCCTCTAAATTTTGGAAATTTTTTTCTTGAGCCTTTTGGTAGCTTGCAGAGTGGTTGAGAAAGGGAAAGTGGGCCAGTGTTTCCACCCTATGGTACATTTTGCCTACGTTCTTCATGATCACAAGATGCCATTCCATTTTTAATTCTAGCTTCTAACATCTCTAAAGATGTGGCTTCAGTTGCTGCTCTTGTTTCTGCTTCAGCTTGAGATTTTTCAATCTCTTCAATTTGAGCTTTTATTTCCACTTCAACTATTGCTTCTCTTTCTCTAGATTCTTCTTCACTCTCTGCATCAGTGAAATCTTCAAGATTCTCATTGATGTATGTAAACTTAACGTCTAATGGATTTACAACGCTTGGAATCCCAATATGACCAGTTACATGATGAAGGGGAGACCTCTGATTTCTAAGTAGCTCTTGTCTTCTTTGAAGTTATTCAAAAATAGGATTGGTTTTTCCTCCTTGTATTTGTTTTCAGGTGTATCTTCTATCTACCAACTTGAAAATTTATACTCTTCTTTGCGGTGCCTAAATCTGTCTTTGGATTTCTAATTCAGTAGCGTGTTTTTCTTCAAGGTTGAGTACTCTTGTGGTAATGAAGTAGTGGCTGACACTTTTCCTGTTATGCCAAATAAAATCTCACAAATCTAAAGAAATAGCCTCTTGAATGTGGAAGAGAAACTTAGGTATTTCAACAGGAGGATTGCCAAGAATATCCATGGTTTGAAGACATAAGGATCAATTGGATATTCAAATCACAGAAATTTTCTTTTTTGAATTTTTAAAAAAAATTTCAAGGTCATTTTTTGGGTGCACATGCTTCTAAATCTACCCACGGTGGGCACAAAAAATTGGTCGAGAGGTGAAATTTTTGGATTTCTTGCCAAATTTCTAGGAATCTAAGTCCCTTTACTTAAATGGCACAACTTCCGTATATGCATGTGTGAGTGAGGTGAGTTTTATCTAGGCAAGAGAGAAATTTTATAGGAGAGTAGGAAAGGGAGTGAGAATGTTAGATGAGAGGACTAATGCTGTAGGTAGAAAATCAGAGTCATGCATACATCAATTAGAAATTTCATCGCACACACTAAAATTAAGAAGAAAAAACTCTACAAATAAAAACAAGTCCGATTAGAATTTATGAGCACAAAGTATCAATAAATTCCTCAGTCAAAAGAGGGCTAGAAACTCCTTCTCTTGTATTGATGCTTAAACAAAAGTCATACATAAAATACAAATGGAAGAAATTTGAGAGTGAGAGAGAATGGGAAAATTTTCTCTCTTTTTATTTTCAAAAGGATATCTCTCTCATGAATTCACAAAAGCTAAGAAGAAAATCAACTGAGGAGTTCATCACAATTTATAGAAGAGAATCAATTCTTCATCTTCTTGGTGACTTTTCATATGCCATATTTTTGACTTTAGGCTGTTCATATTCCTATCAAATTATATATATATATATATATATATATATATATATATATAGAGAGAGAGAGAGAGAGAGAGAGCGAGAGAGAGAGAGAGAGAGAGAGAGAGAGAGAGAGAGAGAGAGAGAGTGCACTGTAGGTTCTAGTTTGTTGGCATGAGGAATGCACACAAAACGTAGAGTATTTATCCACCCATCATACACACCGTTGATATCTTTACAATTTATGAACCAAGATGGATGTTTCTCTATAATGAGTGCAATGATGGTCCAAATATTTGAGAGGAACTCCATGGTATCCTTATTGAAGGATATGGGATTGCCCAATTCTTTATTTACATATTCCTTGAATGGACCAATCAACTCATTGACAATTGTGTCTTCTCCCATTACAGGCATTCCAAGTTTCTGAATTTGGTGATCGATATTATCTTGCAACTTGTACACTATTTCTTCTTTCTAATCCAACTTGGCGATGGCTCAGTTGATTGCTTCAAATATGATTGCTATGGCCCTTGCCCATACGAGCAAAAATTATTTAGAAGGGGTGCTACAAAATTTCTTTTTAATCAACTCTTGAGAACGAGTGTTGCTCATTTCACTCACCACTTGACCTAGAGGATCCCAGTGATACCTTTCTTTCTCCAAATATTTTCTGAGTGTCCGTGTCATGTTTGCAGTTACAATTGCACACATGTAGGTGAAGAGTTTGAATACCTCTTAGAGTGCTAACTTTCCCTTTTCAAAAATTGTACTAATCCATTCATCATTAGTTCATACCTGCATCGTTAGCTCACGTGTCCTCTTGATAGATTTTGGATTAAAGTTGCTAATGGGTGTAACTTCTTACATGGGGATTGCTGTGGCATTTGGATCTACCAGATGTTACACATAGGATGAAAGGGTTCACTCATGTTCTTTTATCTCATTAATCTTCTTCTTATATTCTTTGTTCCTTGCCACCATGTGAGCAGAAGACTGTTGATACATATGCAAACCCCCTTCACGAGTAGCTGACCCTAGTTGAATTTTGCTCATCTCATAATCAGCCGGTGTCATTTCGTCCATTGGAATGATCACCTTAGTTTGGGATACTTCAATATATTGATTACCTATTTCTCCTTTGTAGAACCATGAGGCCGTGTGCGTAAAATTAATTTTCCTTCCCTTAGCTAATGAGGCAATTGTTGATAAATCAGGGGCCGCCACTAGTTGAACAGTTTGAGTATCATGTGCTATTATTTCCTACATCCAAGGGAACATTTCATGAGAATCAGGCTCTATGATAGGTATATCAACTATTCCCTACTATGGAAGAGGAGACATATTTTGGACGGGAGAGGAATTAGTTTTGGTAAGAGGTGAGACCTCCTGCGGTGGTTTTAAGACTAGGTCTTGATCTACGTGCTCTTCCTCCACTTGTGTTTCTGCCATTGGATTTTCTTCTTACATTTTTGTAACCAAGTCTTCCCCTTGCATTTTTGCAACTGATACTTCATCTGTCTTGGATCTCTTTGGTGAATTTTCATGAGAAGAAGTCTCCAATTCTATGATGTTTTGTTTTAAAATTTCTCCAGAGTGTCTTGAACTTGAAGTAACCTCTACAAATTTTGATGATGACTATCATGAGGCTTGTTTCTGACCTATGGGGTTACCTTGTGACTCAATGATCAGGGATATCTTTATTTGAAACCAATCCCTCATTCTTCTTACCACATTCTTGGTTTGTTCCTTTATGTCCCCTGACTTGTCAATGTGCCAATTAATCTAAGGAAATGGGGAAACTTTGACCGCCGCATACTCAGGATCATACATCTCCATTTGGTCATGTTAATAGATATCTTCATACTAAGAGAACTTAAATTTCCTCATCTCATCGACTATCATCCTCATCTGATCTCTTTCGTGCACTTTCAATTCATCAACGCAGTTGGCCCAATAGTCTTCGATTTGAGGTACATGGCATAATTATGGGATATGGAAAGAGTTAGGATCATCTTGAATGTAGAAATTGGGCATGGAGATATTGGAATACATAGTTAAATGTGTGAAGGAAACCTCCAGATGAGATGCATCACTCACACTCTTGCATATGAATACCACAAAAGAAATGGGGAATGGAATCAGCTTATTTTTCTTACTCTTGAGTCTGTTGTTTACCTGAATGAGCTACCTACAGAGATTGAATAGTACCATTTGGTCACTAAGGTACTTGGATAACCTTAGTAGAGATTGATTGAAATCAGAAACCCATAGGTAGGAGAATAGTTGAGAATTAAATGAAATAAGAGCCATATATTTTTATTAAGGATGTCACTTAGGTGACATCCTTTCCTCCAAATCACCCTCCAAGGTTAGGAATACGTACATCATGAATGCATCATTCACGCTAGTGAAGTGTTTATGAATTTGTTTCATTATCAATTGTTGGAGCTTCTCGAAATGAAGGCACCTTGGAAGAGATGTTTAATGTGAGGGACAATCTCTTGAATGATCTCAAGATGGCGAGAAAGCACGCCAAGTAAGAATTCATGTGGAAATTCTACACCATGGGTACCTAAAGTAGTTGCAGATGCAAATCGTCACTGATTTTCTTCCCCTAGTCAATTCTTTGTTTACTTTCAGTCACTATAAAGATGAAAAGACCCATCTAATCCTTGAATTCCCTCGTGTTCACTTATCCCATCTACCTACTGAAGAGGCTGATTGAATATGAATATCCTTCCCAAAAATCACATCTTTGAAGTGTTCTCTGCATCCTTGAGGGATTTCCTCATAGTATTCATCCATGAACCTAGTAAAGCCCCTTGCACGTATGCATCCATATTTTCCCACTCGTGTAAGGATCTTTCTTTCATGATGAGGACCATGTTAGGTGATTTTTGAATTTGTAGAGAAAGTGAGATAGTTATGGGATTGATGATGGTAATGGACATACCATTTTTTGCTCATATTTTCCATGTTTTAGGCTCATAGGGGTGCAAGTAGTCCAAGATTGAACTTAGTGCTTTATACGGACATGGTGTGTACCGCAGCTATAAACAACCCACTTGTGAATATTTAATCTTCAATTTTACCTTTTTCCTTGGCATTCATGTGAGACTTTAGATCATTGAGATCCATACAAGAGACATCACTATATTCTATGTCATACTCAGACATGAAAGGCTGTGCACCGGCTTCTTCCCTATCCATTTGAACTTCATGGTTACTTACACTTACTATTTATGGAAAAAAACAACGTACTATTTTTAATAAGTGTGGAAATCCTTCTCTGAACTCTAACTATAGCTACCAATTTGGATACTCTACTCTCAGAATGCTCCTCTTGTGAAATTCACCCCCATAAATGGCTTACTATTTTTAGTAAATGGCAACAAGACAACTTACTATTTTTAGTAAGTGTGAAAAATCAGCACCTTCGATCCTCAATTGGATGTTGTACCTTGAATTCCTTTTCCCCCTTGTATTTTCCTCACCTCCTGGGCCAATTTTCTATTTTTAGAAGGTGCTCATGGGAACACTTACTATTTTTAGTAAGTGTTAATCCTAGGTTGATATGATTATTTTGATGGATTTTTCCTATGATACTTTTTTTGTGTCATCGCCTCCTTTGTAGTTTCTTCAGTTGGTGAATTTCCCAAAATAGTAGTCTCCCATGTAGAAGGATTGCTATTTTTAGTAAAGTGAGCTTCTGGTGGTCGGATCATCGATAGAATGAATTTTTCTCGGTATGGATTTTTTACCCAATATCACAACCTCTAAAATCTCATGCCTGACCCGATCATTGGATCATGAGATTTTAAAATTTCAAATTTTCCACCTGAAATGCAGTTCCAAACATGGAAAGTCATTAATGGAAATTGAAAATTTCATAGGTCTTGGTTTTCTTCTCTAACCATCAATGAAAATTTATATATCCGATATGGCTTTTTCTTTCTCATTCTTACCAATGAAATTTCTCTTCAAACCAACTACCAGTTTCATGGAAAATCTGAGTTTTGTCTTTGTCGTGCCGAGAGGAATATTTAATTCACTGTGACAAATGATTTTTTTTGCAGAAAAGATATATCTATTGTAGGGGTTTTTGTGGCATCTAAAAATGGTAAATATTACAGCAAAAAAACGTCTCTTCAATCCATGCACTAGTTTGCAAGATATGACGATTGAATCTTTGATCTCACAGCTAATGAGAAGTTTTCTAGATGGATTTTTTCGTTCTTATCCTTCGTTATTTATTCTCTAAATCTTCCAATAAGCTCTTATTCCTTTGAAGATTTCTATGAAATTTCATGGAGTGGAGAGGATTTGGTTTCAATGAAATATCTAGTTTTGGAGTGTAAGCAATGGTGGATTGGGTGTCTAGGTCAAGAATGTATACGAAGCTAATGGCATGACGAAAAGCTATGAAAAAGAAATAGATGAAAATAAAGCTAAGTACTCAGACTTTAAAGCATTTTAAAAATGCATGCCAAGGGAGTGGAGTGAATTTTTTATGTCCCTGATGTCCCTTTAGAATTAAAGGATGAATGGGTCATAAAATTCCACATCGCACGCCACACTCGCAACTCTTGGCATAGATCTTAACGAACTGAGCATTTAGAGCTAAAAAGCTGTGAGAAAAGCACTTGGGGGCTGAGAAAGTGGTCACGTATGGAGAACCATGAGGAATTTCCTAGGGCTAGGGAAAATTTTCATGTCCCCTAATTTTACTTTAAGCATAAAGGGATGAAAGGGGACATCATTTTACACAATACGTCAGTATGGAGTTAACACTTGGTGGAGCATCTGGACGCACGTGCATTTAGCTCCAACTGGACTCATGAGGGCTAGAATTTTGCACTGTGGAGGGTCATATTGATGAACTTGAGGGCCACAAGGGGGGTAGGAATATTTTTCATGTCCCTCGTTTCCATTTTCAAAAGGGACAAATGGGTACATCAATTTTTGACATCGCGTCTTGCTCTTGACACTTGTCACGATCTGGATGAGCTAAGGGGATAGAGCTCTGACAAGCACCTAGGGGATGATCTGGTCAATGTAGAGGGTTCCACAGGTTGACCAGAGGGAAAAAAAGGGATGTTCAGAAATTTGTAATAAACTCGTATGTCCCTTTTCTAAAGGTATTAAAAGGGACATTAAAATGCACCAGGATCCTAGAGCTGACACTTGTCCTCTTGCAAAAGTTGACTAACTATTGGAAACTTACCTAGAGGACGACTTGAAACGGACGATAACTTGAGCTCCCTGATGGAATGTTTTGGTGAAATTTTATATGAATTTGACTGAAAATTTCCTTTTAAATCCAATGGTGGGGATATAATTAGCTATTTATTCCTCCACTTACAGCCCTAAAAAATTGGATTTTTTTTCTACCTTCCTGAGTTGAGAATGAGAAAAACTAGTTATAAAATTATTACTCCAAAGTGATGTGAAAAATATGTTTTCACCATCTTGTATAGATATGAATTCCCTTTTTGACGATGTCTTGTTCATGCTCCTAACTCCCTTCGAGAGCTCACTGGAATCACTTCCTGAAGCTTAGTAGCTCTTTTCAGCCCTGTGCACTGACTAGGCCTGTGAACCCCATTTTTGATGAAACTGCCCCAAATCCTCAAAATATTTCCTGAATTTTCTAAAATCAATTCCTTGATGTTATTATACCTTCAATACATATTCATTTTATATTTTTCTCAGCCATTCTGCTTCGGGGGGTTGCACCAGTCTTGGGAAGGCCAATGGTAGCCCTTACCAACACTACGCAAAATTAGCATTCTTCGAAATATCCTAAATTCACCTAGGAGGATTAACATGAATTTCATAATTCACCTAGGGGACATAGTTAACATATACTATGAGGTAGTTAAACTAGCTAGTTAAGGCAAGTGCTGAGGATGGTTAGACCTGGGGTGTCTTGGAAAGGTAAAAATTGAAAAATTTGACATAGGGGTATCATTGTCATGCTTGAAAATTGTAAATTTTCCTGTTGCACATTTGCATGACAAAACATTTATTTTTAATGGTCAACTTAAAGGATTTTTCAAAATATAAGAGGGGTCTTAGGTAGGGTGAGCCTCTATCACCTTTTCTATATATCATTATGGCCGAAGCCTTGAGTATGATCTATTCAAAAGCTAAGAATGAGGGGAGAATTGAGGGAATTAAAGTTGCTAATGGTGTTGATAATCAATGTCTTCAACAAATTTTTAATGACATGGTGCTGCTGAGTCAAGCTTCCATTTAGGAAGCCAGGTATCTCAAAATCACCACTAAGAAATATGAGGAGGTATCAGGTCAAAAAGTTAACTTCAAGAAGAGCTCGTGTTATTTCATCAATGTGGTGGAACAAAAAGACAACATTTAGGCACCATCCTGGAATGTAATATAAATAATATCCCAGATAGGTATCTTGGTATGCCCTCGTTTGGAAATAAAATGGATGATAGTAGCTAGAATAAAATCATTGATAGATTTCATAAGAAACTTGCCTCTTGGAAAGGAACATTGTTGAATCAAGTTGGGAAAGTCCAATTGCTTCAAATCTATATGCAAGGCATGTCAACATACACAAAAACCAATAGAAAGGCTATTGAAGGCATATAAAAAAGGTTTTTGTGGTCATGGACTAAAGCCAAAACCAAGATACATTTGATAGCTTGGGAAAAGGTGACTACTCCTAAAGACAGATGTGGCATCGGATTGAAAAACATGTAAATGATGAACCGAGACCTCATTTCCAAAGTTGGTAGAGGTTACATAAAGAGGAAGGCATATGGTTGGACATTCAGAAAGTGAAATACTTACAAAATGTAGACAATACTTTGGGTTTTTTAAGGATAAGGATATTCCCAAAGGTCCCATTTTTAGAAGGACTTGGGGAAATCGAGGAACCTGATGAATAAAGGTGTTAAGTGGAATTTGGGTAATGGAACTAATATCAGTTTCTGGAAAGTCCCATGGATTATAAATCTTTCTCTAAAAAAAGATATACCTTGGAAGGATTACTTCTTGTTCTATAAAGCAATGTTTGGTGAAAGGGTGTATGACTACTAGACAAAAGATAAGAAATGGAAACAAATTATTCCTCCACATTCTTATAGTGGACCTCTTCTACCCTTTAAAACCATCAACAATGAACTAAAGTTATACCACATCCCTCCTACACATTGTCAAGATGAACTAGCATGGAGGAACATAAATTCTAGAAACTATGAAGTTAAATCTAGATATTTTCTTAACTTTGAAAAAAATCCTACTAATGATTAATGGAAGAGAATTTGGAACAAAAAATTTATCCAAAAAATTAACCTTTTATTTTGGGAAGTTTTCAAAAAGAAAATTCTCACTATGGACAAGATTAGAAAAAGAGGAATGATAATCATCAATAGGTGTATCCTATGCAAAGGCCAAGAAGAAACTGCTAACAATATTTTTTAGAATGTCTCTTTGATTTTCAGGTTTTCTCGGTAGTGCTCAACTTCTTGAAAATACAACTTATCCTTCATAGGGATATCAAAAACCTGCATAAACAATGGAATTTCATTTTCCACCATGATAGTGTTAAGGAATTATGGAATTTGGCCCTCTTGCATACCCTATGGGGGATTTGGATCGAAAGGAATAACATGATTTTAAAAAATTAGGGTTATTATCCCAAGAAGGTGGCGAGGTTTATCATCCAAAGTCTAAAATATAATTTTAAAATTGTTAAATGCAAGAATACTATACCTCCCTTAGGTTTAGTGTAGACACCAAATTTGGGTCACACTCCCCTTGTTCCCCTTTGATTAACCAACATAACTTATTCACCTAACCATGACCCCTTGCCCCACATTCATATTAATTTAACCCTCACATTATTAATTTAATTACTATAATTAAATTAATTTAATCCTCACACATCCATCTCATCAATACACCTCACCCTGGACCCATTCTAGGGGAATTTAACTCATAAATGACCAAGTCATCACCCTAGTGCTGAGTCACCACTTGACCTAACTAGCTGAGACTTCTTCCTAAACCTAACTGGACTTATTCTATGATTTTCCTACCTTTTCTAATGAGAACTCCACTCTCCTAAGAGGATTAAACTTGGAAATCATGACAAATATGGGAATATCTACCTACTTTTGGAAAATGGAATATTTCACCCTAACTGATGCCAATTTATCCTTAGCCAACGTTGATTACCTAACTGCCATTGGTTCTTTTATATACAAGTTTACAAATCTTCACAAGGTTTAGTCATTTAGTTATTGGAGTTCTATTGCATTCAAGCTTGAATCTTTAAGCCTTCCTACATCCATACGATGAACACACGGAACTAGATTGCAAGACAAGCAGTCGGTTCTCCTTCCAGAGCTTTGGAGTATTCACGGAAGAACACAAGTTGCACTGCCATGGCATTGGACCCAATTATCTCTTCACTGATCAACCACCAACTATCTCCATTCACATGATCTATAAAACACCAAGTAAGTATAGTGATTTAATTGTCTGTACCTATTCCATTGTAGATATCTTGCTTCTTTCAGTGTTTTCATTCCTTCTATTACCTGTATATCACCCTCTTCCGACTAGCCCACTATTCAACTATCCGAAGCCTTTTCACCTATCCTAACCTCTTTGTCAACATTTATGAGTCTTTTAAGCCATATTACAACCTTAACTACACCACTCTCACTTTCTGTGCAATCACAGAGAGATCAAAAACCCATTTTTAATAGTTTATCACCTATTTCCCCTATCGACATCAGTTACCTAACTGCCGTCAGTTTATTTCCTATACCGGCATCGGTCACTAGACTGATACAGATATCTGTGCTACTTTACATTGTCAGACCAACAAGGTTACCCTTCACCCAAAACCTACCTAGACCTCAACCAATCAACTCCAGACCCTTACTATACTTCTGACAGACCTTTTTGACCCAAACAAACCTTGGTTCTAATTAGATTTAGTGTTATATTTCATATTTAGCATTGAATCTAGTGTATTGTGTGTGTGAGAAGCCTAAATAATTAAATTACAATAGGACATATTTATTTCAGTTTTGTATTCACATTAAATTGTTATTAAAAGGGGATTGACAACCTCTCTAGGAAGTATCAAGCTTCCTAGATCTAGCATACACTAGGAAGTCCACTATCATATGCTATTTAATACTATTTTGTGGTCTTGATTTTCATTTACAGGTATTCCTTCCCAGACTAAAAGGAGATCTCTATGATCAGCTTGGATAACATCAATAATGCACACATTCTACCTTCCACCTTCATTTTACAGGTATTCCTCCTAACCTTTACCTCATATATTTTTATCATATGTATGCAACTTATTGGTGAAACATTTTGGCACACCTGGTGGGACCGCATTTGGGTTCGTCTGCATTGATCATTTCTTAGGGAGTCATTGTGTGTCTATTTCCTTTTAAAAGAGTTCACATTAAAATTTCTCCCTGAGAACATTATTCCTCTTTTATTTGCCTCAGTGAAACTCATCTTTTGGACTAAAAATAACGCTTCCTTTTATTTTATATTACAATAGTGAAATAAATACTCTTGCCTATTCATATACCCATTGCTTCCCAGCCACCCCTGGTATCAGAAGCCCACACTCCTTTTCAAAATCTAGTCCTTTCTATCCCAAAGTCACTTCCCCCAATCACTATGAGAGTCGTTACGTCCACCTCACCTATTTACACCTATCATCAACAACCACCTATTTCATTTACCGCCTATTCTAGGTATTTTCCCGCAACATCCATCCTATCGTATATCCCCTCATCACAATTTTTGTACTCAGTACCCCCACATACTAGGGTACCATCCATGTCATACCCATCTTACATCCCCCCTTATACTGCATGGGGTGATCCGTCATCATAACCTACAAATAATCTTATCAAAATGATGATGGACAAGATGTAAACATTAGAAACATCTATCTTTGGATCACGCAACTCTCTGACATACGATGAGTTTGCAACGATCTTATTCATTTTTCTATTCCAATTCATCCATGCCCTACGCATTAGGAAATGCCAAAATTCAACTGATTCAATAGCAAAGAAAACCCACAACATCATTTGCAGTCTTTTAAATATGTGTGTTATCTCATCCCTCACAACGACACTTGGCTCTTGCGAACATTACCAATGTCCTTGACGAGACCTGATTTAAATTGGTGTAGTGCTCTACCCAGAAACTCCATATTTTCATTTAATCAGGTAGCTTAGGCTTTCCTAGATCAATTTTCTATCAACATTGTCAAGAAGGTCATAATGACTGATTTTTACAAGACATGTAAGTATGAAGACAAGTCTATCATAGAATTTCTCACTTGTTGGCACGACTTGATTAACCAACTCACATTCCTACTGCCTCAAACCAATTTAATAGATTTTTTCACCCGAGCTTATGCTAGACACATCTTGCACCAACTCTCCAAGTCTAAACATTTCGACACATTCGATGAGGGATTCAAAATGGCCCAAAAACTTGAAATCCACGTTATTAAGGAGAAGAGGTTACAATTGCGTAACAAACATGATCCTTTCAAAACTAACGATTCCTCCTCTTCATCCAAACCAAAAAATAATTATCCCAAAGCAAAAGGATCTACTAACAATGTGGTGGTTTCAAAAGCCAACCCATCTCATCCATCCAACCAATCAAATCCTTCTTCTAATATTTCTCATATGTTCAGAATTTCCAATTTAAGAGGGAACAAATGGAAATATACTCCCATCAGAGAACCTTACTCCTTATTTTTGGAAAATCTTTAAACATTGGAGCCATACCTCTTCCACCCGTCAAACCACATACTAGTTTTGACCCTTCCCATCCCGTGCCTGCATGGTACAAGGAGAACAATTATTGCAATTATCACCATGTTAGAGGTCATAGTGATCGGTAATTGCATAACTTTTCAAAAACATCATCCAAGAAAGGTTAGATAATGGATATATCGTCTTGGATAACCCCAATGAACTCGGCTAACCAAAACCTTCACATCTTAAAGAAACCATTTGTGAATCATACCCCATCATCTAACCAATCCGGTGAAACCTCAAACAATGATAAAAATGTTCAGCGAGGTTCATGTCATTTTTGATATCATACTAGCCCCTTCCGCTCAGTTTTCTTCTATCTGAGCATTGTCAACAAAATTCTTGCACGATATTCTTCATCCATAGAAGGACATATTTCTTCCACTTCTCTATCCACATGAAGGATTCCACCTTATCATTTCCTCTACCCATAGAGGATTTGATATCATCTACAGATGCATCTACCCCACTCACCTCCCAACCTATGTCGAGACAACCCACATTACTCACTCTTCTATCCACAAAAGAACCTAAATTACCTTCCACTTCATTGAAGGATGATCCTATACAATTGACCTTGCCTCCTAAATCTGCTCACGGAGGACCCTCTCGTGGCATCTTTTCCTATTGGCAACAATTCCCCACTAGATTTTTGAGATCCCTGTCAATCTGTTATCATCTCTTTTACCCATAGAGTTTGAAGTCAACCATTTCTCTGTCTCATAGATATTCTTTACAGGGATCACTACAAAATCAACATCATCCCCCTCCACTTCGGTGTCATTCTCATGTTTAGGCTGACTGCTTGGATTATGTTGAAAATTCCATGCTTTGGGGATGCCTTCGAATCACCATCTCAACTCAAATGCAAATGTTGTCTACTGACACTTCCACGATCTATCCAAAGGTGTTTAAGACAACCAAACCAACCATGCCTATTGTAGTCACCTCTTATTCCACCCTCACCCACACCTAAGCCATTACCATCCACCAAAATTTCACCTATGCCTAAACCCCTACTTGCACCTATACCTTCCCCTACACCCAAATCCATTACCACACTGGAAGTTATGTTGAAATCAAGCCTAGTCCATCCTCTGGTCAAACTAGATTTAGCCACATCCTCACAAGTTGTCACTAAAACTATTCCCCCACATAAGAGGAAGACCCAACCTCTTAGGCCGCATACATCAGCTTCAACCACTACCCCTATATCACCTTCACCATTTCCATCTATCCTACATCTATACTCTATCAACCTTGGCCAAGTGGTTACCTACCCAAGGTAGACCAAAAAACACAACAACCCACATGTTCATCATGATCTTCTG
The DNA here is from genome assembly GCA_019776745.2 of Taxus chinensis. Lineage (NCBI taxonomy): Eukaryota > Viridiplantae > Streptophyta > Pinopsida > Cupressales > Taxaceae > Taxus > Taxus chinensis. The sequence goes on along the minus strand of CM034154.1, from coordinate 607,757,059 downwards.
TTCTACCTAAGTTACCTACACTAACATATGCCTATGCCGATACCTACCACATTTCTACCTCCCATACCTACACCACTTCCTGTATCCACATTATTACCCATACCATTCCCTTCTCTTTAGCAATATTCCTTTCTCCTATTTCCTCCTACCACCTTGTCTTCACTACACTTCCATTATCAACTTTGTTAATCCAAACCCAAAGCCCCTTCCAATCAGGTAGTTAAACTTCCCTTCTACATCAGCGCACTTCTTCTATACCTTTACCCAAGAAGGTACAACTAAAATATAAAACCGTACTATCTACCAAATAGGTAGTCAAACTTACCCAACCTCCAATTACACCTCTAGTCATGCCTCTTCCACAGAAGTCACCTAAACTTCCATCTAGACCCACACTCACATCACACTATGATCCCTTAGCAGGGTCTTATGCTAACGTCCTTGCTAACCTTGTAGAAACCTTCGTCAGCACATTGCCACCTCTTAAGCCTTATAACCCACTCAAACCTAAACCAGAATGGTTTGATGATTCTAAGATTTGTGCCTATCCATCATGTGCCAAAACATGATGTTGAAAACTATAAGACCTTAAGAATATTCTTCTTCAAATGTGTTCTCTGGAAGATCTCTTGGAAGAAGATGATCTTTTGGATGAGGACCCCATTCCACCTTCGCATATCCCTACACAACCTCATCCCATACCTATTCAGTGACCTCCATCTCCACTTCTGCAGCCCTTTTACCCTCCTCCAACATTTGAGATCAACATGGTCTGCATTAGAGAACTAGCCAAAACTCCTCCAAAATGTCAGTGTGTCCTACTTCTTTCACAAGACTTTGTTCCTTCAACACTTTTTTTCCCATCCTGCCATTACACCTTTCAAGAAAAACCTTCTTCATCTCCCTCTTTTCCTTAGATTAACAAGATTCAAGTTACCACTGAGACACTAAAAGGAAAAAGGAAAAGAGAAGATAGATAAACCGTCCACTACACCTTTACCTAACATTTTTTCTACACCTACGCCCAAAATCACCATCCATGGACTGACATACCCCATTTCTAACAGAGTTTCTCACCGCACCATGATTAAACAACTTCAACAATCGCCCCTAAAAATTTCTCTATAAAACCTTATCCAAACCTCTGATTTTCATCGTAAGGCCCTCATTGAGGTCTTGAAATCTATCGAGGTTCCACCTAATGACCCTACTCCTGTTGCCTCCATTATCACTCCTCATTATGTTTCCTATCTCACCACTTCACCCCCTTCCTCTACTCCTACTACCACTCATCAAGTAGCCACTCTCAGTTTCTATGACGATGAGATTTTACCTCTCTAATCAGAGGATCTTGACCCCACCCTGTTCATATCTATTTATATTGAGAATACACGTGTCTGACATGTTATGATCGATGGGGGTACTAGTATCAACATCATCTCCTCTCATGCATATTAACAAATGTGCATCCCTTCCAATTACATGAACAATAACCCAGTTATGATGTGTTATTATAACAATGTCATAACTTCCACCCTTAGAAACTATCATTCTCCACATCCTGCTTGGGCCCCCAGACTATTCCTGAATTATTCTACATATTGGAGGGGGAATTATTATATAATCTGCTACTTGGCCAACCCTACATTTGCGCCATGGATTGTGTTCCTTCAACCTTACATCGATGCTTAAAATTTGAACATGAAGGACACAACTACACCATTCTGGTAGATCCTTCACCCTTCAAAACCTATAACATGCTCTACTGACCTAACAATGTTCTTATACTAGTTAAGGCATCTACCACCGTTGCCACTTCTTCTTCCATCACTACCCCATCTCCACCACTATCACTTCTTCTTCAGCTGCTACCTTTATCTACCACTTCTATTGCTACATCTCCCACAACCAACTCTGTTATTCCCACTACTTCTGCAATTTCTACCGTTGATCCATTAACCAACCCATCTACTTCACCAACGATTGTTGTTTCTTCGTTTCAAGATTTTAGTGATTCTTCCATTCCTGCTACCCAAATTCCAATTTCTGATCCCTTAGTAGGTGTTTTTCAAGGCCTCACTTTGGGGGAGTATTGTCTTTATAATTTCAACACCTTCCTTACTCCTCAAGAATATGGAAGCCTCCATCAACACCCACATTACAACCAATGGGTAGGTGATAGCTTTCCCTATGGTCTGCCTCATCTTTGCACTAATTTGATGTATGGGGGATTTAATACTTGTTCACACACTCCAGAACCACCTACTCAAACCCTTCCATTCTCATCTAGATTTCCAATACCTCACCAATCACATTTCACCCACACATTCCTCCATCATTATGCATGGAAAGGCTTTGGATTTGGTGTCTACCCAAATAGGTTCGTCACACAGTCATTCCCTGTACCACTCGGAAACACAAGGACTACCGCATGTTCTTGGATTTTCTGAGGAGCCTTCCTCTAAGAAAGCTCATATCAATCTCATAGAGGAAGATACACCTTCACCCCCTCCTTCACCAACATCACAACCTTCACCTACGAATTCTATGGATCCAAATCCATTCCTCCTAACTTTTTTTTCCTGAACACCGTTTCCTTGGGACCTATGACTTATCACCACGATGGCGAATCTCCCTCTTATCTTCCCTTATTCTACCCTAACATGATCAATGATGACATGCCTTCTATCAACGTCATTTAATGTCAGGATGGTGATTCCTTTCTCACCTATTTAGGTGTAGAGGATTCCTACATTCACCAGTCGTTACCTTTTGAAACACAAACCATGTTGAATGAATCGACCATAGAGATCAACATTCACACTGAGGATAACCCTCGCATTCTAAAGATAGACCAATATTTAGATCCCATTGAGTAAGAAGCTTTCAATTCTTTCCTCTAGAATATAGCAACAATTTTCGCTTGGTCTTATGCTGATATGCCTAGTATTGACCCAAATATCATGGTCCATAATATCGTAACTATCCTTGATGCTAAAGCCTGTGAAAAAAAAGTTGTGAAAAATGCATCCTCGCATTTCCCTTATTTTGAAACAATAAATCCAATGCCTCCTCTTTGTTTCCTTCATTATACCCATTGATTATCCCCAATGGATATCTAACATCATTCCTATCACCAAAGTGATAGGGGGACTCCCCATATGCATGGATTTCCACAACCTTAACCTAGCTTTCCTTAAAGATGATTTTCCTCTACCTAGTATTGACCAACTAGTTGATCTCACCACCAGTCATGAGATGTTATCACTCATGGATGGTTTCTTGGGTTATAACCAAATATTACTTGCATCGGAAGATCAACACAAAACCACTTTCACCACCCTTGTGGGGACCTTATGCTATCGTGTTATGCCTTTTGGCCTTAAAAAAGTTGGTGCTACATACCAACGTGTTATGACCTATTTTTTTCATGACATCATGCATAACATATTGGAATATTATGTCGATGATCTTCTTGCCAAATCCAAACAGCGGGCTGAACACCTTGTAGTTCTTAAGGTTGTCTTTGACTGCCTCATCTAATATTGTGTTCGCCTTCAACCAAAGAAGTGTATATTCATTTTTATCTCTCAGGTAAGCTCCTTGGTTTCATTGTTTCTTTGCATGGCATTAAAGTTGATCCCACGAAAATTAAGGCTATTCTCGAGATGCCTCCACCTACTAACCTTTGTCAACTTTGTAGTTTGCAAGGCAAGTTGCAATCTATTTGTTCGCTTTATTTCCCAACTTTCTGACCATTTCAACCTTTTCATCATCTTCTTGAAAAGGACATTTCCTTCAAATGGGATGATGAATGTCAAAAAGCCTTCAATGCCTTAAAACAATACCTCCTCCAACCACTTGTGTTCATTCCACCTAAAGACAACTAGCCATTTTACCTCTTCATTTCTGCCACTAACCATTCCTTAGGTGTCATGCTCACTCATCTCGACGAGCAACATAGGAAGAAAATGGTTTATTACATAAGTTTGTACTCTTCTACACTATGAGACCAGATATACTCACGCCATTTTTTTTTCCTATCCCTACTCTTCATCACCACAAAACTTTGTCATTACCTACTCAACCATAAAACCTTTATCATCACCAACACTGACCCCTTGCATTACATGTATGCTAAACCTTACCAATACCAACGTGTCGCACATGTTGGCTCATGCTTCTTGCATACCTAGATCTTGAATTCATCCATCAATTTTTTTTCAAAGGAAAAACCATTGCTAACCAACTGGCAGATGCACCTCTTTCCGGAAACCAATCTTCTAACTTTGAATTTCTAGATGAATCCATTGCTACCCTCTCTTTGGATGATACCATTTACCAGATGACCCTATTCTTAGATGGTTCCAAATGTCAACGTGGGGGTGGTGCCGGGGTCATCCTCATTCCTCTTGAGGGTGAGCCTATGCCTTTATATTTCAAATTAGATTTTGAATGTACTCGAGTTAGGTCTTTAAACCGCCATAGCCTTAGATGTTAAATCCATTAATATTTTTGGTGATTCTCAATTGGTTGTGAACCAAGTCAATGGTCTATACCTGTGTCGTAATGAGATACTTCAAAATTATAAGCTCATCACGTTTAGATGCTCTTGATTAGCTTTGACCATTATGAACTTCAAATCACCCCACGTTCCACTAGCAAATTTTTGGATACCATGGCCTGCCTTGCCTCTCAAATACCTATTTTGTCTTCCGACTCAAAAATCTTTGTCATAGTACAAAGGTTGCAATCACCCTCTTATCTATTTCATGATGTTAACTTCGTAGGAAAAATTAAATATGACCCATGTGACCTTTGGTATAAGTAGTTTGTTGGCTACCTTTCCCTTTCAATTTTGCCTCTGGATCTTACTCGCAATGGACAATGAGCCTTCCTCAAAAGTGTCTCTCGCTATGTCATCATGGATGGTCTTTTTATACAAACATGGATTTGATAGTATCCTCTTCTGATGTCTCACTAGTTCTGAAATCCCATACACCATTAAGGAAGTTCATGATGGGATTTGTGGCGGTCATTTTAGTGGCATCACCATCACTAAACACATCCTTTGCCTCAGATATTACAAGCCAACCCTAAATCAAGATTGTTGTGACTATGTAAATTGTTTTGTGAAATATCAACCAATGGATCATCACCTTACAGGTCACATGAGATATTTGGCATTTCTCTCATTGATCTTGTCTGAGAGATTAACCCTCATTCTTCCCAACGTCATCAATATATTATAACTCTACTGAATTCCACAAAAGCCTATTGGTTCTACAAAATATGTGAATTAATGAACCATCACATCATTTATCTACTTTGGTGTTCCTCACCGCATAATCACTGATAACAGAAAACAATTCAAAAATAAAACCCTACGGAAACTTTGTGATGCCTTTGGCATTCAACTTAGTTTTTCCTCACCTTATTATCCTCAAACAAATGGACAATCCGAATCAAATAAAAAAATCCTAAATAATTTTTTTATGAAATTGGTTGACGATACTGGTAAGGATTGGCACACATGCACATTCCTTTCACCTTATGGGCCTATCACACTAGTATTCGCACCTCAATCGCTGCCACACCTTTCTCTTTGGTTTATGGTATAGAGGTTTTCTTGCCTCTTGAAGTCTAAATTCCATCTCTTTGTATCTCACTCAAAGATATGCTCAACACTGATGACTTCTGCCAAGACTATTTGACCTAGCTTGAGCTTATTAGATGAACACCATTTTAATGCTCTTGATCACCTTCAAAATTAACAAAAATGCATCAAACATGGGCTTATGAAAAAGATGTACATGAATGAACCTTCAAGGTCAGTGACCTCATCTTGAAGGAAAATCAACATATAACAAAAGTGGAGAAAATTAAACGGGGAAAATTTTCTCCTAATTGGCTTGGACCCTATATTGTTACTCATGCCTATAGATCATGTGTTTATCGTTTATCTTCCCTCAAAGGTAAACTTGAACATTTGAACCCCTCAATGCCTTATATCTTCGACTGTTATATTATTTAATCAAGTACTATATCACCATTTGTGTATTACAAACTCTTCCTTGAGTACCCATTCCTTTCATCTACCTCTTTTAAGGACCAATGACTAAACAAGAATTGTGTGATTATTTGTCACCTTTTCAACCTTATCTTAAATATGAGTATCATGAATCTACTCATGGCATGATTCTCATGGCTACTTTTCATTCTCTTCAGGATGGAATCCCATGGTCATTCATCAATGTAAAATCTCTCTTGCATAGTTAACCTATGCGTGTTATGGTTGTGCCTTCATAAAAGAATGCCTGTACTACCTCTATAGTCTTGTCCATGACCTAAAAGTTCAAAGAAAATGAAAGTCAAAATTAAGATATGGGATATTCAAATTCAAATCCTTGAGTCAAACTTCTTCTAACTAGATGAATCCCTCAAAAAGGACATCTATCTCTTTATCTTGCTATTATAAATAGATTGCTCCCTTGAAGGACATCTATTAAAATTTAGCATTTTTGTACGTAGTATAACAAAAAAGAATACTATTTTTGTAAAAATAAAAATAAAAACATTCTAAAGCTTCCCACATCGATCAAATTCACAAAGAACTCAAGGATTCATTCTATTCATCCCACATAGACTTCCCGCATCGATCAATTTATGAAAAAAAAATGCAAAAGAAAATAAAAAAGTCAAGAAAAGTACAACCTTTTCATCACGGACTTGCCTATTTTAGTTTGGGTATCTTGTATAAGAGGCACACTGTCTCACAACAAGGTTACGCTAAACAACCTACTCCACCTCACCTTCCTTCCTTTCTCTCCTTCTACCTACTCAAGGGATTGTGCCACAAATGTGACATTTCCCTGATCATGTAACTTCTTTCACCCTTAGAACATTCAAACATGCAATACTTTGTGGGGACTAGGTTCATGAGCCCATATTTGGTATGTTCATTATGCTCCTTCCCAACTCTACAACATTTTTCCTCTTTTACCATTTGCCTCTTTTATCAATTATAAATTCTGCTACACAGGACTAGAACTTCGACACTTACTTTATGGGATTTCTTATATCATCACCTATACTCAACCATACCTACATGACCTAGACTCAACAATACCTACACAAGCTAGACCCAAATCATGTATAAACTAACCAATCTACCTATCTACCTCATCATATCCTTCCCTATCCTATGGGAGAACTACATCAACATTAGGCCCATTTCACAAGGGATATGGGGCATGGGGTACTTTGAGGTTAGCTCGATAAATATTTTACCCCATCATCATTTTCCCACATCAAACAAAAACTTAGTTAAATTCCATAAGAGTAATAATTTGGAAGTTAACATTAAATCAAACCATTTATCATATATACCCCATCATTTATTTTCCATTATGTCAATAACTTGGAAATTAAATCGATCTAACACAAAAAAAGACTCAATCATGCCTAAAAATAACCTAGTTTCCATAATATCAATCTATTGGAAATAAAAACCATTTTACCATAACATCATCTCATGTTCACATTCACACATAACAGTACATTAAACTCAACCATTCCTAAATTATGTAATTTTCATAAGAACAATAACTTGGAAAATTTTCCACTCAACCATTCCTACACCTATGCCCAACCATACCTAACACAACCTAAATCACATTCCAACAAAACTTACCCAATTCATAATCCATCATGCCTAAACAACCTAGACCCCATCATGCTTAAACAACCTAGACTCCATCGTGCTTAGACAACTTGAATCTAAAATGCCTAAACAACCTAGACTCCATCATGCCTAAACGACTTGACTCAAGCCTAACTCACCTAGTTTCCATAATAATAACGGAAAATAAAAAAAATACATCATCATTCCAATATTATCACCAACCATATAAAAGGGAGTGTCTGTGTATTGATACATATATACACAAGGATAAATAATCATTGTATCTCAAAACTCTCATGTAAGATCTCACAATATTCAGCACGCAAGCTGAAATATATATTTCAAAATCAAAATTCCATATCACCTATCATCCTACATAACCCCCATATAACACCCTCATCTATGCTCTCACTTGTATCCCTCCTCTCGCCCTATCACCCGCCCCCTCATCATCTCTCCACCCTCCAGGGTCTCTGTACGATGGAAAAGTGACAAGCGAGCGTGGGAATCTACAAGTAACTCTTCCTTGCACTTGACCTCCCGAGGTCGTGCCGAGACAGCCGGTGGGGATGGAATATGTATGGGATGCAGACAAACTAGTTAGGCAATATAATGTCTTCAATACGCACTAGAAGAAATTACGAATCTAAGGAAAAGAAGGCCCTCTTAACATGAACTGGTGTCGATAGATTGATCAACAAGGATGACTACTCGAAGGCTCTAATCAATATCGAGCTCTGGCGTGATTCGATCTATGGGTTGTGGAATACGTGGAAAATGACCAGGGATAGTTTCGTGTATGTCTCCAGATAAGGTCATATGGTGGATGGTAAATATAGTCGACTCTATGGATGATTCTCTAGCCTAGTCCAGAACTCTCTAGCTTTGTTAGCTGCTGTATCTAGTAAGGATTAACTATTCGATGATGATAGGTGGAAGTGGAGTGGATCTGAATACTAGTGTGCGTAGGCCAATGTCTATGTCCGATTGACTTATGGATTTGTTAGGCTGTGGGATTTGTGGGTCACAACCGTGGACTCGTAGTTGTTGTGGTCTTGCTATGGTCATGTGTGGAATCAACCCCTAATCCCCTAGTATCCAGTAATTGTATGCTTTCTCAACTTCTATATTTAGGATCAATAAATGTGTGATTTTCTCAGAATATCTTATAGGTGTTTGTGCAACCTGAATTCTTAGGATGGTATCTATATCTATAAGAGTGTCTCCTGCATCTGGCTATGGGACCAAAGGATCACAACCCAAAGGCTTGTTCTCTTTAAAGACCTTCTACAGTCATATGAATGTTTCCTAGGGTAATCTATAGTTTGGTTGGTTCGACCAAAAATGTGTGCGCTTGGTCGTCTTCTATGTTTAATCCGTTCAACTGGGAATTGATTTGTTGCAAGCTTACCATTGTTCGAAAGACTTGGATCCTAAAGATTCTGATCTATATCAGTTATTGCTGTGGTGAGATTGGGTTGGGGCACGATTGGCTCGAATACAAATTCCCTGGGCTCCCTAGGTCCCGTAATTGTCATACAAAAGCAACAATGTAAATTAACTACGACAAAGTGAAATTTAACTATTTTGATTATATCTATAACATATATGATTTCTCTATTTTTTTGTATTTTCTGATGAACTATTTGAATGAATTTAGCAACTAATTTAATACATCTAGAAATTGACAGCTAAGATAAAAATTTAAAAACAAACAAGATAACCGAGTATAGCTATTTATCTGTGTAATTTGTAGATCTACTCTAAAACAATGAAAGAACTGATCTAATCTATTTGCAAGACTCTCGATCCCACCTCAGAAGTGAGGAATGAATCATAGTCTCTCATAAACTATCAATCCCCACAACTTCCCTGTCAATATCGAAAGTAAAATTAACTGAAATAAAGTGATTGGCTACTTTATTTGATATGTTTCTAACTATAAATTTGAAAGCTAGAACCTGGATTCTACAGAACAATGGCGAATCCGATGGTGTGTGTGATCTTGTCCCCTCAGTGTGATCTCCTCATTCCTTCGTGTTCACGTAGATCCAAAAAAGCGTGTAATTCTAGCATCAACAAAAGTATATATTGGGACGTAGGCAGCTCAAGATACAGACTGAATACAATGCGAGTAGGAGAGGGATAGCGCAAGAGTACAGAGCTTGGCTTATGCAATTCCTAGTGGGGTTTATTGCGAGTCATACAATATGAAACGTCCAGAACCTGAAACTATCCTGTTTGAGGAGCAAAACCTACAACTTTAATGGCTTCCTATTGAAAACAAACTATTCTACTCCAATGGATTGGATAAAATATCAACAACACTTGCATAAGATGGATATGTGGCTTACTAACAGTAAAACAATGCTAACTAAGCATGCAATGAAAGAAACTAAGCATACTAAGCAAAATGAAAACTAAATCTATTGCAAAGAGAGATCAGAGGAAATCTTTAGGGGCCATTTTCTTGAGCACAAGCCATCTATTTATAGCAATTTGCATTTACCCAATGTAAAAACCAAATAGAACTCTTAAACTATAAACAATGGCAAAACACTATTCTAGGGAACCAGAATCATAAATGCAAGCTTATGGCGGTGAAAGAAAGCTGGTAAAACATTGAAATTATGTGAGTCATGTTAAAAGAGCTTTCTAGAAAATGCGGTAAAGGACCACCGCCCTGAGCAAGGCGGCGGGGTGACAGGACCGCCACCCTATTCAGTGTGGCGGTCACGAGACAACCACCCAGTCAGGGCGGAGGTTTCGTCACTGAAGAGAAAAAGGCCAAGAAAAGAGAGGAAAAGGGAAAAACAAAGCATGCGGGGGCTAAGCGGGGCATGCAGGATGTTAATGCACACTTGGAGATCTTTTCTGGATCCCGAACACCTTGCGAGGAGACCTGTATCATCATTGGGGCACCTGTCACGTTGTTCTGGTAGTACAATACCTTATAAATTTTGGGTACGTACATATTACCCCCTCGGAGAAGCGTTTTAGCCATGAAGAGGCGTAAAATGGTGGGTCTGAGTATGGCGGTCCCAAAATGGGAAGTTGGAATTTATACCTGATATGTCCATGTGTCGAACTGACGCCATCCAAAATTCCCACCACCTGTAAAATGAAAAGAGAACTCAAGTGCAGATAGACAAAATATATTGAAAAATAAATACTAAAATAATATGAAATGAGGACATACCATTTGTGCAGGGGATAAGCAATTACCTCCGTCAGCACTCCAAACCTGTGAAAAGGGGATTCAAAACAAGTCAAGTTGCTATATATGAAAAAGTGGGCCCATTTTCCTATTCATTTACACGTGTTGATTTGGTTGATTTTGAGCTCTGGGACCCACAGTGATGGTTTCTGATGAGAGTAGAGTCAAAATGTTTGTGACGAGATAGTGATCATGCCTCCGTGAGCAGAACATTGACCTGCGAGATCACAGGTTAGTTTTTCTCAATTTACCATTTTTTACCCCCAAAATTTTAAAATGCTAAAATCGTTGTCGTGGGGGGGTATTTTTGAAAATGTTAGTTTTAATAGGTCTATCTAGGGGGGGGGGCACCTATTGGGTAGGCTTTCTTTTAGTTAAAAATTGTCATGTTTTGTTTTTTTAGGCCTTTTTAGGGTACAAAACCCATGTGGGTTTTTGGGACACGACTGCCTCCCTGAACAAGATGGCAGTTATATGACTGCTGCCCTGTTCAGGGTAGTGGTTACAAGACCGCCACCTTTAAGGTGGCAGTTGCAAAACCACCACCCTGCTCAAGGTGGCACTTCTTCACAGAATGCCAAAAGAACACTTGTTTGAAATTGTTTTTGCATTTTTAGCATTTTTATGTGGTTTCATGATTTTTCAAATTTCAGTTGGATACTAACTTGCTCCGTTTTGTGTGTTTTTGGGTGTATGCAAGTGAGGGAGGAGTACATTCGATGGAGCCGAGAGAGAGAGAGAGTGTGACTAGCTCCTAGTAGTATTAGATGCCCTTTCCTAGGATGAGGAGGAAACTCTTCAGAGGGCTGGTATATTACTTATATCATGCGTCCCACATGTTGCACCGTCCAGTCACATACTTTGTGAATTATTTTCATATTGGGATGCTGATTAGAACACCTTTCGATCACCAGGGGTTCGAGGTGAGTGGACCATCACTTTGGAGGATGTTTACCATATCCTGGGGGTCCCGATCATCGGGAGATGACTTATTCTTGAGACAGCAGGTTCACGGGCTCAGATAGCATAGTGGGCCTCTTACATGGGAGATGCAGTTATCTCCACTAGCTCAAAGAAGGGGGTGAGGGTCCAATCTATTCCTATCCTACCCATCCCCTTGATTTTCTAGGCCATTATGGGGATCCTTGCCTCAAGATTGATCGGGGACAAGGGAGGAGACACTCTATTATACTGCTGGTCCCCCATCATTGCATAGATTGAAGGACATGGCTAGATTTATGCCTGGGGAGCCGACATAGTTGGGACTACCCACCATGATTTGTACAGGGTGGTCCATTTATAGGGGAAGTATTTGAGCCACCTGACCCTAGTTATGAGCTGGGTTTATGAGCACTTCATCCCCTATAGCAGAGGTGTAGAGGTGGCAGATCCGGAGCTGTGAGGGTAGCTAGATGGACAGACATGTCGGTGCTCAGAGAACCTCACTAGCCAGCTACTTCTGTTACTACTGATGACATGGAGGCCACACCGTATCAGGCCATGGTAGGTTTATGGGGTGAGGAGGCTCTTACTTTGATTTCCTGCTCCACCACAGGGAAGCTTGTTGACAAGGTAGGGAGGGTGGAGATACATCCTTTTGGCTGAGTTCCTCAACAGTTTGGCCTACCTTACATGGGTATGCTTCCCCCGATGGTGCCAGTATATAGATTAGTTTGAGAGTCCAAGGGAGGTCCTAGAGGCTAGGGTTGGAAATTTGTTACTCCTGGTGTTCTTATTGTGGCTAGGTGGGTAGTACGTGCTCGAGGGAGAGCCGGTGCTCCTCAGGCACCCTTACTTCAGATTGCCGCCGGTCCCAGCCCATAGCAGCGATGACCCCATTGACATAGACTCTAAGTCTAAGGAGTTCACAGGGGGAGAGATGGAGGAGGAGACCAAGGCTGAGGCTAGCGAGTCAGGTGGAGAGGAGGATAGCGATCCAGAGTGGCATGACACTAAGGATATTTTATAGGTAGAGAGGGTGGAGCAGAGCGCGGAGAGGGTGACTCTGGTTTCAGAGGAGCCACTCTCCTAGGGCCTTGGTGGGGAGGATGAGTCCATAGTGGGATGCTATGTTTCTCTAGCCACGGGAAGATTACCTTAGTTAGCGGCAGCATCTGTGGCAGGTGCTGACCCTAGAGATCCATCTTGGAGGCCCAACAATCCGAGTGAGTTATCTTCCTTCTTTTTAATGTTTTCTTTGAGTTAGGATTTCCTTAATTTCTATCTCTCCCTTTGTTTACATCTATTTTTATCTCTTGATTATTTCTAATTTATTTTCTCCTTTGTTTGCAGAGACCGCCGATGAGTGGTGAGACTTGATTCACCAGGTATTCACCGATACCCTGATGATCCCTATGGAGAAGACCCATACAGAGCTGTCTGTGGATGCAGCGGAGCCTTCAGCAGCTGGCAGACATATTGACATCTTTTTCCTTGTCTAGCATGTGGCCAGGATGGTATCTACCCTTCGTACGGAGCTAGCAGGGTATAGGACAGTAGAGTGCCTGATGAGGAGTCATTCTCATGGCAAGACCGCAGCTGCCCCTTAGGATCGTGAGCCCTCCGTGCACTCAAAGCGCCGGTGTAGCCAGAGTCCTAGGCATGGGCATGCACCCTCTAAGGGATCTCATAGGGGTTGAGAATCCACTTGGCTCTCTTAGACTATTTTTATGATATATTTGTATCTCCCAGGATCTTTGAGCATTTTGACCATGCTTAGCGCATGATGGCATTATACAGGAATTTTTACCATATATATATATATATACACTCTTTTTGGATCAGATTCTTGGTATTATGACTTTGTTTCTGTTTCCACATGTAAACTGTGATGTTATTTTTATATGATTTTTAGAATGTATGCAATGGCGAACAAATGATACAAATGTTTACTTTCTTTTTGTATTTCATGATGCTAATATGTGATAATGTAGACACAATGTGATTTTGAATTTTAGTTTCTATAAGCAATTCTTGGTACTTCATATTTGTTTTGACAAAGTGTGATGATAAACCGGTATGATGAGCAGATAAAATTGCCCCACTCCCAACTCCACACAACTAGTAAGATGCGAGGGCTTATCACTGAGAGCTAGAAAGGGCATAAGTTGTGAAATGTATTGAAATGATAGTGATGAAAGATAGAAAAAGCTTTGGTGGAACCAAATTAGGATGCTACAAGCCTACTCTACTCGAGTGACTCCATAGTTTGGGATGTAACTTGCTTTGTGGTTTATCTAGACTTGGATCCATAGATGGCCACATGGTAGACAAAATCTGGGTTTCAGGGTTTTGAATCCTCTTGGAATTTTGGGCATCTGATTCATTTGTTTTTGACTCAAGATTTTAAAGGTTCATTGAATTTGATTACTGACTGCTTTCAATGTTTATTGTCAATAGGACCCCCTATACCTTGCCCCATGCTACTAGTAAGAAGTATGGGCTTATCACCATGGACAAGGCATAGGTGAGTAAGGGCATTTCCATCCTTTCCCAACCTTACGTCACTAGTAAGATATGCAAGCTCATCACCGAAGGTTGGTAGGGCATGGAAATGTGTAAAATTTAAAATTTTCTGTTTGATTTATATTTGACTTACTTATTTGAGCAAAATTTCAGCATGCTCTTACTTCCAAAGAGATATACATACAGGATAGATGTGACACGATGAAGCTTCTAGAACAGACCATAGGCAAGACACCTATCCTAAGAAGAAACCAAAAGTGAGAACAAGCATGCAGACCTTGGTATGGTTACCATTAAGACTTTGTCATATCTAGCTTTATGTGATGAAATGATTCCGAAACAGTTGATGATATCATGGAAACAGAGAAGTATGATTAGAGTGTTTATGTCAATACCATTAGAAGTTTGTAATGAATTTATTTTAAGAATAAATTCCTTGATCACAAAATTGTACGAAACAAGCGAACAAAATGAACCTAATTATATGAATATGCAATGTAGATATAATTATACAAATAATATTGGCTACTTATGCATAGAATCATTTAAGGTGTAGGGAATTGAATGTTTCGCCAAATTCCTCACCTTCTAGTGTACATAAGATATATGCACTATTTCCATAGTCTCTAGTGACTCGGTATGGGCCCAACCATTTGGGCCGAAACTTCCTTCCTTCGCCGGTATTTTTATCGATCTGATTGTCTAGCCTTAGAACTAGATCACCTTCATATATGTCTCGTTCATAGACCTTCTTGTTATACTACCGGCACATCGGTCAGCATAGACTCTATGCCGCTGTTCAGCATCTAACCTAGCTTCATCTAGACTTTCTAGTTGGGAGAGATGTGCTTCTCTATAAGCATCTTCATCCAGAATCCCTTGTAATGAGATACAAAGACTGGGTATTTCAACCTCAAGCGGGAGAATTGCTTCTTCCCCGAATACCAGCGAGAAAGGAGTCACTCCTATTGGTGTTTTTATTAAGGTTCGGTGGGCCCACAAGGCCAGATATAACTTCAAATGCCAATCTCGTTTGTTTTCTTTCATAGTTTTAAGGAGAATGGCTTTTAATGTTTTGTTTTTCACTTTAGCTTGTCTGTTGGCTTGAGGGTAATACAAGGAGGCCGCATGATGTGTAACATCCTCATTTTATAAATTAGAACAAGTAATTTTTTTTTTATAAATGCTTCCTGGTTCTAAATACATAATTTAGAACTCACAAATCAAAACAACCATTCTTATAACAGATAACCATATGCAGCTGTAATGACTTGGAGTACCTCTGATCTATTCATTCCATGACTCGGTAATCTACCGATCTATTCATGAGTATTAAGAGTTGGCGTTTTCACTTTAACACAATACCCTTGCGGTTCTCTTCCCTATTCTGGGATTTAGAATGCTCTGTCCAAGGAACCTATCTGAATAATTGTTACCATTATTCATCGGCATCTCATCCCTTAGAGTAGGTGACTTAGGACAAAAAAATCAGCAGCTTGCGATACTTTGGCCAAAGATTTGAAACATACTTCTTATGTCTCGTATTCCTTAACGGCATACTCGTCAGTCTGGAATACGTCCTTCACCCCATTCCTATGTTATATAGAATGTCTTATACTGACTTCTGTCAGTCCCTCCTATCCCAAGTTATTCACTCAGAAACGGATTAGTAAGGTGACAACGTTATATGGATGCTCCCGAGGACTAGGGATACGATGACATACTGGGTCAACCCTAGTTAAACCAGTGTGTCAAGATACCCCGAGTCTCTTAGGCAGCCTTATAACGATGACCACATTCCTAATCGGTCCCAGAGTAACTTGTTCGAGTTTAAGGTGTAAATCTTAACGATCAATGCAAAGGGTGTCGTCATAAGTCACCTGCATTGTTGTATCTTCGAGAAGATCCTAATCTTCTCGAAGGTACAACCCTGCAGTTGACTTGTGCCGTCAACCTTTAAATCCGCCTCGAAAAGCTCTACTTATTAAAAAGTGTTACATACGTTGAGTTAAATTATACCATAAGACACTCCCTTTAAGGGTAGTCTTTCCCAATCCCCGGGTTCCTCACCTTAGAATGACCTTTCTTAATAAAACCCATTACACAATGAAGTTATTAAGACTATGGTCCCATCAAGGAGTTCATAGAATATACATAATTCTAAATCAACGAAATTAGACAATAACCCATAATCTTCTCATGTGATTGCCAACCGTACCCTTTTTAGGTTTATTTCAGTTCTCAAAACTGAATTTATATCTTACTTATTAGTATCGAGATATAGTGATTAAGAATCCAATTAAACGTTGTCCTGGCTTAATCAAGACTAGGAATTAATAATTTAATTCAGCTTGTTTAGCGTCCTGCTTAGGTTTATTTTAACCCTAGCTTCCAGAAGACAGTGATCTAAATTTCAATTTAGCTTTAGATAGAACATACTAGAACTGCTAAACAATCATAAGTATTCAGTCACATATTCTTGCAAGCTTACATTGATAACCACAAAAGTCTCCAAATTATACAATAATAACAATGCTCTAAAGATCATTTGAACCGAAGAAGGTCAAACTATCAAGATACGAATACAAACATATAAGTATCAAATATCTATTTCCATTCCTTTCAGAACTAATCAAATACATTTTATGCATTCACCATACTTGATACAATACTCAATGGAAAAAGAACATCTTTCCTCATATAGTACATTTAGAGAATCAAGCTATAATTCATCATAAAACCAAATTAAACAATCTAAACATCCTATCAGATCTGCGTGCTTTTACCACTTACGGCAACCATCTACAAAAAATTTTCAACATGGGTCAGTTCGATGAACTGAGCATGATAAGCACTAACTCTTAAAACAATTGCAATCCACCAACTGTTTTCATTAAACAACCTGTTTAAATGAGATCATTTCACCAAACAAGTAAACATATTTCAGACTATGCTCTTGTAATACAAACATGACTATAAACACGTAACTCATATTATAGTCACTAAATAGTCTCAGATACCTTTCAAATATTTCATCAAAACGTTAGTGACCAAGAAGACAAATGCATCTAAACAACTATCCATCTGAATCCCAAGGACAACAACATCAGACAGACTAATATATTCAACATAATAAATGAATATCATAACCTTTCATGATTCCATCAGCATGTTAGAACAATTCCAAAAGTTAGATAAACAATTATATCAACCTATACTTTACAACAGAAGAGAAATAAAATGAATCATACATATTTCCCTCAGAACTAGCTCATGACTGTACCGTCTCTCCAAGAGCAAAGCATTCACCTTAAACACATGCAAATAAATCAGACGAGGCCACCAGAAGCACCACAGTTTTGTTAAAGTTTAAAACATAACAAACTCCTGTAGTTTACTAGCAGTACAGTAGCTCTCACGCCAAACAGTGATGACTATCTACCAAACAGACTCCACATGACCTTCCACACGAAGTGAAAAACAAGAAGATATTCACTGCCATCACCTGTCGAGGTGCAGTCGAAGCTCCTTAGTTCAATCAAGCTCAAGACTAGATATCCATGCAACAGAAGACGTAATCATGCTCAAACACGACAACAATCCCTCTCAGCAACCTACAGCTCATTCTAATCCCTACTAAACACTGTAAGGCTTTAGATCCAAGGTCGAAATCAAAAGAACTTCTCTTTTATCGCAGTCAACAAGAGACTCCTTGACATTAAAGAAAATGATGTTTCCCTAAGACTATGCAGAGATATTCATACAAAATCCACGCAACATGCACAACCTCATTTAACTGGAATTATTCAGAAAGGAAACATAACATACTGTATTCACATCTGAACTCATTCAGAGTTTGAAAAGTATGGTAATCACGGCCCACTTTTACAGAAGCCAAGATACATGATATCTATCTATACTTAAGGAACCCAACAGAGCCAAAGACAACAAGTGTATATAAAATCAGGCTTATACCGAAGCAGAAACACTGGTTACCTATCAAGGATTTCAACTGAACCCGAACAACAGCCTATTCGCTCAAGCTTACACAGATAGGAAACGTAAAAAGTACACCAACTGAGTCTGTACCAAAAATTCATTGCTAAACGAAGGTATTCATTACAAGATAACAGAAGTCGTAATACCAGTTACCCCTCCAGGACTCCGACAGAATCATGCTACCAGTATTCACATACATGGCTTCTACAGTAGTCCATAATATACGAACCATTCCATGGACTCCACAGAGTTATTTTGTATATAAAAAATATATTGCAAACTATCAACGGGTTGAATCCCATACTCGCAACACAAGGGGGGGAGAAAAACAACTTCTACCAGGTCGCATTGAAATACTGTAAACACAGCAAGTTATCCGTTCACAAATAACTTTAAGTATCATAGCAAAACCCAACAAGATTCAGTAACCACCACCTATAATAACCACGACAGAACTTACAAAGAAGTCGAATTATACTGAACATTCAAACAAAAGTCCAACAGTATCCTTTCCGACAAGTATCAACAACAAGCATCAACAACAAGTATCAACAACAAGCATCAACAACAAGTATCAACAACAAGTATCAATTGTAGCCTGAACCCAACAAGGGAACAATTCATGGGCTCTCAAAGAGCAGGTTTAGTATACTTTCTTGCATGCATTTCACAAACTTTAGCCGGAATGCAAAACACAACGAAATAGTGCAACAGTTCGAAACACAATACACACCCA
Organism: Taxus chinensis; assembly: GCA_019776745.2. Taxonomy (NCBI): domain Eukaryota; kingdom Viridiplantae; phylum Streptophyta; class Pinopsida; order Cupressales; family Taxaceae; genus Taxus; species Taxus chinensis. Next base: position 607,737,958 of record CM034154.1, on the reverse strand, counting down.
TCAAGGGTTAAATTGAAAAATCAAACCAGCAAGAAGATACAGTAACAAAAATCACACAAAGCTACCATAAAAACCATCTGAACCCAAAAATCATCTGAACAGAGTTGTTCTAATGAAATCATTTGAAAGAGAGCAAGATTTTTAAAGGTTAGGGCCTAACATGCCTGGTTATTTGCTCAAAAATCTGAAGAAGACCACTGAAAGAGCTCGAGCCTTCTCCTCTTTTTCCAAGTTAGATTCACCAACAAAAATTTGTTATTTCCATGACTTATAAATTTTCCTTGCCAGAGAAAAGAGCGAGTTACACTCATCTTTGCCATGCAACTCCAAGAAGATTGGTGCGAAGAACCAGTGATCAGACAGAGGGAAAACCGGAGCACATGAAAAACCAAACAAACTACTAGTTTTCCATTTTGCATGCCTTCCCGTGAAACCCGAGCTCGAAGACCAAGCTCATTAATTGCATTTACTCCAAATTTCCCACTCAATCTCCATTGCCACCGACCGCCATAGTTGGTGATGGATAAAAACAGTTCGAAGACCATTTCTAACTTTGGCGACCTGCCACGTCGGCTCTTGCTAGCCGTTAAAACTTCTACCATATCATCTGTCCTTCATGCTTATCTATTTATTTAATGCCATAGAAACTACCGCCCATGGCTCGCACCCTTCCATAGGTCCCCTTTCTTCCTTGTTCATTAGTTAGGTTAGTAACATAGGTTAGGATTTAAGATGTGACTTAGTCTAACCTTCATAGCACAAGTTACTAACTTAGAACATTTAGCTTATAGCTTAGGCCTAGGTTAGATTAACACTAATCTAACCATAGATCATAGTTTAGTTTTAGGTTACTAACCTTAATAAATCCAGTTTAGGTCTAACATTTCAAATGCTCAGAAAAATAACCTACAACATACATTCACGAACAGGATTCACTCCTGCACTGCCAATAGGCTAGTGAAATAAATGTATCTGAATTATTACCTGGTCCACGATCAAGACCTTCCTGATATTACGATATCGGGAACCAATTTATTTAACACGATCAGCCTGATTTAGACTCCAGAACAGTTTATTCGATGCATTCAGACCTTGCAACCTACGAAAGGTCTATAATTTTAGTTCATCCCAAATAAACTTAAAGCATTACTTGGATCAATGCCACTGATCCAAGGCTGGGTCTTATAGATGGATAACTCCATATTCATTCCGAGATCAGATTAAACTCAGGTTTAAAATGAAAGAATTAAAAGAGTCCAATTATGTTCTGACTCAGTCAAAGATCTACAATTTCAAAGAAGATACAGTCCATATCAAGCATGACTTCACAATCAAAGGAACACATCCTTTTACAAAAGAAATCACATATCAACACTTGAATGCTCAGGAGGAAGTAATAACAGTTCAGGGTGTTACATTTCCATTGTTGTTGTTGTTGTGGATGGTTAAAATCCAATGTATTGATTGTTGGGGTAAATTTGTTGTTTCGTTGATTGTTCATTTGTGATGGAGTATTGACAACATTTACCTTCTTAGGCTGGTCGGTTACTCCGTCTATTGTTACACCCTGATTTTTATTAAGGATTTTAGGTCCTTGATTGACGTTCGTGGTAGTAGGATAAGTTGTAGTGTTCTGGTTGGAGGTGACTAACCTCCCATTTGCTCCATATGTTTTGCGACCACTATCGATTTCCGCTTGATCTATTCGAAGAGCACTCTCAAGTAATTCATCGTAAGTTATTAATGGGAACTTCTGGACTTCTTCCTTCACCTCTCTACTAAGAGAATGAAGGAATAAATCACATAGTTCCATCTGATCCATGTTCGGAGCACTTGCCGAAGAATAAAGAACTGTACGTCACCTTTGGATGAAATGGGCGACAAATTCATTGTGTTCTTGTTTAATGTGTAAGAACTCCCTGATTCCTGTCCTTAATAGTTTATTCATGTCAAAGGCCTTGATGAAATCTGACACGAGTTGTTTGAACAAATGGATGGAAGCCTCAGGTATTCTATAATACCAATCGAGAGCGATGCCTTCCAAGGTTTTTGGGAATATCTTAGCAACAACCCCATCCCATGGGAGTAGTTCTCGAATGGCCGTAGCATAAGCTTTGATATGTGCATTTGGATCTCCCTCACCTTTGTATTTGGGAAAATCGGGAAGAGGTCTTGGAAGCATGACACTTCGTATGGTGAAATCTAAGGGCTCTTTCAAGTATTCCGAATATGTCCCTATCGCATAGGTTTCGACCATTGAAGGTGCCTACTGAGGGAGCGGTGGTGGAATGGGTTGTTGATATGGCATTGCGTATGCGTTGGTAGGGGCATAAGGGAACACCTGTGTTTGAGAAAACATGCCAGGAGAGGAGAACACATCCCCTTGTGGTGATTTGGAGTACATGTTTATGTATGACGGGGTACTATCCAGGAATGGATTGTTTTGTACTAGACCGAGAGGAACAGTGTTAGAGATGGTGGGTCTAGTTGGCATTTGTTGTGAATACTGAGGAGTCATGCCTAATGTGCCTATTCCTGGGAGAAGGTATACTTGGCTAGGATGATGTGGAGGATTGGAACTTCTTGCCTGGATAAATTGCAAATTTTGGCTTGCTTGGGCAAGTTCTAACCCTCTAACCTTTTCTACTAGAGTTGAAATGACTTCATTTGGTGAAGTCGCGGTGTTTTGCCATAGTGGCATTTTTTGTATACCATGGTGTTGTATAGGCATGTGATATCCTGCTATGAACTGATTGCTTCCCTGTCAAGTTTCCCAAGGGAATTTCCTATATGTAATGGGATGGAAGTATTTTCTTGAAAAGAGATCTCACGTTGTGTTTGTAAACCTCCTATAGGTGGGCACATACTTCGAGAACATTGGTCGTTCCTAGCATAACGTACTGAATATTCATCATCTAAACCTCGGTATGAGTCTGATTGTCTACTAATTTGTGGTTTAAGTAGCATCTGAGGAGATGAACCAGATTCTTCGATGAACGTCATGTTATTCGAGCTCGAAGGCTCTATTTGTTATGTTTGAGTGAGCTGATCCAACTCCTCAGTTTGAAACGATGAGTTATATCTGATTCTTGGAGTTTGTGTTGACAACTGGTTAGTTGAGTAGTTGTCACCCCATACTGAGATTGAGGGTGATGATTGTCTATTTTGTTGGGCACAGTAAGTCTCAAGGCCCAAGAGGGGCTTTCCATATGCATCGAATCCTGACATATTCGGGGGGTATATGAATACCCGCAGAATAATGGGAAGGAGTGAAGGTGATGGTGAAAGCTAATGAGGCGGAAAAGATGAAAAGTATACTAATTTGGAAGAACACGTAATAATATGACTTCGAACTAGAAAGTAGGAAGTTAACGTCAGGTTCACCAATTTTGTACGATGGAAAAGTGACAAGCGAGCGTGGGAATCTAAAAGTAACTCTTCCTCGCACCTGACCTCCTGAGGTCATGCCGAGACAGCCGGTGGGGATGGAATATGTATGGGATGCAGACAAACTAGCTAGGTAATCTAATGTCTTCAATACGCACTAGTGGAACTTGTGAATCTAAGGCAAAGAAGGCCCTCCTAACCTAAACTGGTGTGATAGATCGATCAACAAGGATGACTACTTGAAGGCTTCAATCAATATCGAGCTCTGGCGTGATTCGATCTATGGGTTGTGGAATACGTGGAAAATGACCTAGGATAGTTTCGTGTATGTCTCCAGATAAGGTCATATGGTGGATGGTAAATATAGTCGACTCTATGGACGATTCTCTGGCCTAGTCCAGAACTCTCTAGCTTTGTTAGCTGCTATATCTAGTAAGGATAACTGTTCGATGATGATAGGTGGAAGTGGAGTGGATATGAATACTAGTGTGCATAGGCCAATGTCTATGTCCGATTGACTTACGGATTCGTTAGGCTGCGGGATTTGTGGGTCACAACTGTGGACTTGTAGTTGTTGTGGTCCTGCTATGGTCATGTGTGGAATCAACCCCTAATCCCTAGTATCCAGTAATCGTATGCTTTCTCAGCTTCTATATTTAGGATCAATAACTGTGTGATTTTCTCAAAATATCTTACAGGCGTTCGTGCAACCTGGATTCTTAGGCTGGTATCTATATCTATAAGAGTGTCTCCTGCATCTGGCTGTGGGACCAAAGGATCACAACCAAAGGCTTGTTATCTTTCAAGCCCTTCTATAGTCATATGAATGTTGCCTAGGGTAATCTGTAGTTTGGTTGGTTCGACCAAAATGTGTGTGCTTGGTCGTCTTCTATGTTTAATCCGTTCAACTGGGAATTGATTTGTTGCAAGCTTACCATTGTTCGGAAGACTTGGATCCTAAGATTCTGATCTATATCAGTTATTGCTGTGGTGAGATTGGGTTGGGGCACGATTGGCTCGAATACGTATTCCCTGGGCTCCCTAGGTCCCGTAATTGTCATACAAAAGCAACAATGTAAATTAACTACGACAAAGTGAAATTTAACTATTTTGATTATATCTATAGCATATATGATTTCTCTATTTTTTTGTATTTTCTGATGAACTATTCAAATGAATTTAGCAACTAATTTAATACATCTAGAAATTGACAGCTAAGATAAAAATTTAAAAACAAACAAGATAACCGAGTATAGCTATTTATCTGTGCAATTTGTAGATCTACTCTAAACAATGAAATAACTGATCTAATCTATTTGCGAGACTCTCGATCCTACCTCAGAAGTGAGGAATGAATCATAGTCTCTCATAAAATATCAATCCCCACAACTTCCCTAGCAATATCGAAAGTAAAATTAACTGAAATAAAGTGATTGGCTACTTTATTTGATATGTTTCTAACTAGAACTTTGAAAGCTAGAACCTGGATTCTGCAGAACAGTGGTGAATCCGATGGTGTGTGTGATCTTGTTCCCTCAGTGTGATCTCCTCATTCCTTCGTGTTCACGTAGATCCAGAAAAGCGTGTAATGCTAGCATCAACAAAAGTAGATATTGGGACATAGGCAGCTCAAGATACAGACTGAATACAATGCGAGTAGGAGAGGGATAGCGCAAGAGTACAGAGCTTGGCTTATGTAATTCCTAGCAGGATTTATTGCGAGTCATGCAATATGAAACGTCCAGAACATGAAACTATCCTGTTTGAGGATAAAAACCTGCAACTTTAATGGATTCCTATTGAAAACAAACTATTCTACTCCAATGGATTGGATAAAATATCAACAGCACTCGCACAAGATGAATATGTGGCTTACTAACAGTAAAACAATGCTAACTAAGCATGCAATGAAAGAAACTAAGCATACTAAACAAAATGAAAACTAAATCTATTACAAAGAGAGATCAGAGGCAAAATTGAGGGGCCCTTTTGCTTGAGCACAAGCCATTTATTTATAACATTTACATTTACCCAAGGTAAAAAACCAAATAGAACTCTTAAACTATAACAATGGAAAAACACTATTCCAGGGAACCAGAATCATAAATGCAAGCTTATGGTGGTGAAAGAAAGCTGGTAAAACATTGAAATTATGTGAGTCATGTTAAAAGAGATTTTTGGAAAACGCGTAAAGGACCACCACCCTGAGTAGGGTGGCAGTTACAGGACCGCCACCCTGTTCAGGGCGGCGGTCACGAGACCGCCGCCCAGTCAGTGCGGCGTTTTCGTCACTGAAGAGAAAAAGGCCAAGAAAATAGAGGAAAAGGAAAAAAAAAAAGCATGCGGGGGCTAAGTGGGGCATGTGAGATGTTAACGCACACTTGGAGATCTTTTCTTGATCCCGAACACCTTGCCAGGAGACCTATATCATCATTGGGGCACCTGTCACATTGTTCTGGCAGTACAGTACCTTACAATTTTGGGTACGTATAGTCTCTATTTGCATACCATCTCCTCCTCCTTGTCCTCTTCTGGGATCAGCTTATGAGAGCTGGTAACCTCACCATAACCCTATCTATGGGGCCGATGACCGCTTGTGGTACCTGAATTATGAGTATGGGACCTGGTCCTCTCATTGGCTTCCTACTGGGCCTTGTGCTCAATGTATGATGGAACATCAATATCAGCCACAGTCAGCTATCCTGATAATAATGAGCCTGTTCAAGGAATCCTTAAACCTATCCACGGACACTATCTAGGGTGGTGCCATTGCCATGAATCCAAGCTATGAAAACTTCCCTAACAATAATGGCCTCTGTCCCTAAACCTATGGCCACTATCCTCTCGCATGTACCAAGAGACCTTATCCTGGTGCTGGTGCCTATAAAACATGACCCTGTTCTGGTGCCTATCTTGGTGCTTGTGCTGGTAGCTATACAACTACTTGTGCATGTAAGGCTACAACCTTTACCTAAGCGGCTACCGTCAATTTTACTCCCACTATAAAAGGAAGGAATCCCATGCGCGCCGGCCTATCACCCAGCAAGAAGCTGAGTGCTCACCTGAGGCACGCGCGGGTGCCGAGTCTCTCTTTTATGTGAGTTTTAGTGGGAAGCATTTATCTATGATTAGTGTAAGAGTATTCAGGAAAGAAGTTTAGACATACAAGAATCATAGGGCTCAGAACGGCCTCCAGATCCTTGTAGCTTCTTCAGACCGGATGTTTTAACAGACTCCATAACATATATTATAACAGAAAGAAAGATACAATCATTCATTCATAGCATGCAAGGAAAGAGAACTCCTATGAATGAAATATACATTAAAGCTACTGATATCCATGTCTATTTGCAACAGGTAACCTCATTGTATTCATTGTTTCATTACAAAGAGCCATAGAGGGCAGACCACAGTCATGCACATCACTAGGCTTGTATAACTATGCCAAAAGAAAAAGAAATTACAATACTAAGCCTAGTACATTCCTTTCTGCATCAAAGTTCCACTCGCAGCAATCCTACAGAGCTTCACCCATGTTATCTCTCTCTCTCTCTCTGTGTATATCTCTTCCTCTATCTCTATATCCCCATCTGTATGTTATCTCGGTCTCTCTCTTTTTCTATTCCACAGGCACTTGTATTTATCATCTTCCCATGCTACCAACTCCCTTGCCGTGCCCTCAGATCCATCGCCAAGTGTCGAATGTGGTCCTCCAAGTGAGCATGTTCCTTCAGGCCTGAGCTCTCCACTCCATCTCATGATGATCTTCTAGAAGATTCCATCATTGGCATGCTCTTTCCTGGGCCACCTATTGCTAGGCTGGCATCTTATCTACATGCAACCGATCACGCTTTTCACATGTTCTACCTTTGTTGCATAAATTGGCTAAGTCCTGAACCTCCTTTCACACGCACTGCATGAACCATGTGCCTTCTTAACTCTTCCTCCTGCATGCTTTTTCCTTGCACGTGCCCTTCTATAACTGGGATCCATGCACCCACGTGCCTTCATACTTGGCCAATATTCCAGGGGCCCAACATCACCCCACACTATGCCTGTTCTCCATCCTCAGAAAACATTCTACTTGACCAAGGTGCAAGTTGGTTCAATGGAACCAAGATGTAGACATATATTTTACAAAATGAATAAGGAATGAAAGAATAGGGGAAAGAATGAAGAATGGGGGGGACATTAATTCAAAAGGCTGGGAAAGTCCTCGTCGCAGATCTGCCTCTAGGTTGTTCCACACTTCGACCTCACCCTTCACCTTCTGGCATAGGTCACCCACCAGGGTGCTCACTTCATCAAAGCTTAGGCCAGCTCCCTGGGTGCCCAAAGTGTCCACAATCTGTTCCATTTCCTTACCCAGATCCACGAGCTTGTCCATTCTTCTGGTGATCTTGGGGGTATAGTTCCTTCAGCCGGGCCTTAATTGAGCTTCTTAAAGCCTCAATCACCTCTGATTTCTTTTCTACCTTGGCCAGAACCTTGTCCCTCTCTACCCTGTTCCCCTTGTTTCTTTTCCTAGAACTCTTTCAGCTCTACTTCAAGCATGGTAACCAAGGAGCTTTCCACCTTATCTCGATCCACGCATGTGTCGTATGTGGCTTCTGCAGACTGGGCAGTGACCTTGATCTCCACAAGTACTTGGTTGTACTTGGCAACAAGTGCTATCACCTTTAACCGGTCCTCCTCCTTCAGGCATGTGGCCACTTCCTCCATAGATTCCAATGCCAAGGGTCATCTCTCCATGGTGAGGATGTGTGTTAAGTCTTCTAGGCATTCCAGCATCGATGCATACCTCTGGGGGATTGGCGTTAGATCTGGGTGTTTTAAAATGATGGTGATTTTTATCGATTCTACCTTTTTGTAGACCTCCTACACCTTTTCCTTTTCCTCCTTGAGCTCGCACTTCAGCTACGCGCTGATTAATTCCTCTTGTTTCAAGTTTTTGGCCACCTTAGCCAACTCCTCTTCCTTCTTGGCCAATTTTCCCTCTAAAGCCTTATGCTGTCATTCCGTGTGAATAGCCTCGCCTTTGTTTCAACCGACCTTGTTTAGAGCATTGCACACTTGCTCGTCTGAGAGCTCCTGAGCATTTACCAAGGGGTTGTCTCCCTTAGACTCTGGCAACGTGATAAGCACCTTTTGGTAGACCTCAAAGTCTGGCTCATCAACGTGGGACTCAAATGCCCAAGAAAGCATCTTCTTGGTCCTGGGGTACGCACCCTCCTTCTCGAATGATCCCATGGCTATAAGTCTCTCAGTGGGTATCATGCTCTAGAACCTTGCACATAGCACCTTCCTTGAATCATCCACATAGCCCATTATCTGCCTCTGTTCTACATCCAGAGTTCTTCTACCTGAGCACATGCCTTTGGGGAAGCTAACTGTCAGAGCGGGGCCTCCTAGGCTGTCATGTCCCTTTTCAACACTCTCCTCCTTCCTTTCCTTAAGCACTATGTCTGCACTACGCTCTAACTCCTGGTCTACAAGGGCCTCGAGCATCTTCTTCACTTCTCACTCTGCCACTTCGGTTATCTACTCCTTGGTAAAACTTATGTCTCCCTGCTTCTCCATGGCATCCTTCTCATCCATCTTTGTATCTTCAGTGCCTTCATCACCTTGTGCACCTTTTCGTCGCGTGAATACGAACTCTTGCTTTTCATCCCCACTCTCTTCCTCTGAGTCATAGACACTAAATACATGAGGTTCCAAAGGTTCCTTGTCTTTCTCTAGCTCTTCCTCCTCATCACCACCTCCTTCACTCTCATCCTCTCCTTCTCCCAGATATCTCTCCAAGCTGTCGGTCACCTCCAAGTCAGCTTCTTCATCCACCCTCTACTTCTTCCTGAGAGGTGTCTTCTGGTCAGGAGATTCTACCTTCTCTTCTTCCTCTTGTGACTCCTCCATGGTGGTGGGTTGTTCGGGCACCTCTACTTCTGGCATCTTCTCCTTTACTAGAGACTTCTTTCTCTAAACATAGGTGCTTGGCTTGGCACTTGTAGAAGGCATGCTCACTGTCTGAGAAGTCGGCACACTTGGTGCTCCTTCCTCTCCTCTGCCTCTCTTCTTAGATGTTGGCTTCTTCTTTCCCAAGGGGTCCTCAGGTATTGAGATCTCATCCACCAAGTACATACCCTTTTTGAAATTTCAGCCTTATGCGCATGTATACACATGCCGCGGATCCTCCAGCGATGGGAAGCATTATTGGCCTAGTCATATGGATTTCATGTGACACGTACTTCTCCACATACACATGCTTACCTCTGAGGTAGTTTAGTTTCTTCCTCATATCCCTGTGCTCCCAGTCCAACTTTCCTAGCTCTAGCCTTAGCTTCTTTGATTCTTTAAATCTGTTCACTCCCGCTTGGAAGTATTGGGCAGTGAACGCGAAAGGAAATTTGCACCAAGGGCTCCATGATTCGTCAATAAGTTTGAACCTTCCCAAGCAGTAGTGCTGGTACACCGTGAACTCAGCTTCTCCCTGTGTGGCTACTGGGAGTTGTTCAGGGATCCTCCACTCCACCCCTGAATGCATTTCTCAAGCGTGTATACCATTTTTCAAGCCGTGCTTTGTGGGGAGCCATCATTGTATCACATGCATATTTTTCAAACCTCTTCACGGGTGAAGGGTCTTCGGCTGGGTACTCCCACACAAACTTTTCTGGTGCATCTGACACTCCAATTTCTACAAACACTATGGTGAGCAGGACATTGCCAAAGAGGATCCTGTCCCCTTCCTTCGCACACTTTACAATTTCCTCGGCAATGTATGCAGATAAGTTATATATAGTCCCCTTTGTAATCTTCCTACAGACATGTAGCCATGGCTTGTTGACTTGCGTCCATCTTTCTTGGCCATTCAGCTTCATTACCAGGTGCATGACCATCTTCATAATGGGGTCCTTGATGTTTGAGATGTCATAGTACCGTGACCCTTTCTTGCAGGCATACTCTGTGACGGTCTCTTGAATAGCCTCCTTGTCACCAAGGTCATCTTCCAGGCTATCTCCCTCGCATATGAGGCCTGTAAACTATGAAATCAACTGGGGAGTCATGCGCATCTTGCCCAACAAAGTGGAAGTAGTCCTCATGCACCCAAGACATCAACCACTAGTACAAGTGATCTGAATTCCCAAAATAAGGCAACTCATAGAGTTGCAGTAACCCTACCTTTTCCAACTTGACCTTTACGTCATCATTGTAGATAGGCAAAACCTTCAGGTGTTCATTTGTTGGTTGGGCATACCAATTCTAATGCCATTTATTTCTCTATAGTGTTGGTGTGGTGATTATAGTCACTGACCGGTATGCTTCTCAAATGGGATTCCCATTCCTTCCCCATCATCACTCTGTCTGGGTACTGCATCTCTGCATACCATTCTTCATTTGTATCTACCTCGGGTTCTGGTTGTTTAGCCTTAGCTTTTCCCTTTCCTTTCTTGGGTGCCATGGTCGAGGTAATTTTATCACTCCAATCCTCTCCTTGTTACTCTACTTTCCTTCTCCCAACCTTCGATCTCAGATCCGTGATACAATTCTTCTAAACCCGTGCCCTAGTTTGTTGAACCCTAACTTTGATAAATTCTTCACAAGACAACGTCTTTTTACTTCTTTCCACGCCCGTGTAATTCCTTCCTTCTGGTTCACAATCTCAAACTGGCTCTTCACATTTTTAATCACACAGATCTTCCACTTGATCAAATCTGAAAAAACCTAGCTGATAACACTCGCTTATATCTCCAACTCTTCATTTTCGCAAAGTAAAATGAGAGTGCCCTGACCCTCTATTTATAGTTTTTCCTTTTTCTGGTCATTAAAGGCTACTTTACCTACCCCCATACTTTGTTCATTTAATGCAGATTTTTAAAACAAATCCCATCTTCAGTGCCTTCACTCATGTGCCCTTCCTACGTGAAAACCCTCTTTAACTCGCACGCCCTTCCTGCAAAAAACACCTCCAACCTTCTGGCGTGTAAACCAACCTGACAGGAGACTCTTACGCGTGCTCAACATGCACCGAAGGCACTTCTTCTATCCAGATTCTTGCTTTTTCCTACCTCGTGTTGCTTTAACTATGCTTCCTTTTCCTTTGTACATGGGATCTACAAGTAGCTTTATCCTGGCACCAACCATTCTATCTTTTCTCTTCATCTCTCTTTCAACTGGGCTACTCAACAAGGCTCTTCAACACAACTTCCTTGGTACTTTTAATCACGTGCTTCTTCACTTTTCTCCTTCACTTTTCTCCACCCCACACTTAAATGATGCGCGGTCCTCTGCGCACTCATAAATTCTCCAAAAATAGCAATAAGGTTACCGGCACCCAAGGCACAAAACAAAACAACAACGTGAAAGGGAAACACAAGGGAAGGAAAATGCATAAAGGAAAATTTCTAAACTAACTGGAAAAACTACCTTATTTACAAACACCAAGAAGACTTATTTATAGTAGGGCTTCAGCCTACTACCATTGAAGTGTCCAGGAAACTTCGTTCCATCCAGCACTTGTAACTGGCACGCGCCTGAATCAAGGATGTACGAGATTGTGTAGGGACCTAACCAATGGACTTTCAACTTTCCAGGATGGCACAGAAATCTAGAATCATACAGTAATACCATCTGCCCAACCTCAAACTTCTTGTTTCTAATATGGTGATCATGCCAAGCCTTTTGCTTTTCCTTTTCTGTTGTTTGGCTCCAACGGGCAAGTGATCATCTCTCATCCAGTTTCATTAGTTCATCAATTCTTTCTTCCAGCACTTGCTCATCGACTAATCCTCCTACGCACTATTCGCAGAGAAGGTAACATAAATTCAACTGGAAAAATAGCTTCCATGCCAAACACCAATTGAAAAGGTGTGGCTTTATTTAGTCTTTTATATGTAGTCCTGTAAGCCCATAAAACTGTTGATACCTTGTCATCCCAATCCTGTCTTCCAACATCACAGATTTTGGTCAAGGTATGACTCAGTATTTTGTTGAATGCTTCTGCGGTTCCATTTTCTTGTGGGTGATAGGGCATAGTCTTATGATGAGCCACCATGAACTCAGATAGTAGGATCCTCATGGTCTCATTCAGAAAATGTGTACCCCTATCACTGGTCAAACTCAAAGGGCATCCATACCTTGTGATAATGTTCTCCCATAGGAACCTTGCCGTTGTTGCTGCTATGCAATCTTTAGTTGGGGCTGCCTCTGCCCACCTTGTGAGATAATCCATGCAAGTGATGACATAACGTGACCCAGTCCTACGTGCTACCAGTGTAATAGGTCCTACAAAGTCTATCGCCCACTTTTCAAAAGGCTCCGCGCTAGGAATAGGATGCAAAGGCATTTCATCCCTCCTTCCTGGTTTTCCAATGCATTGACAGTGGTCACATGCTTTACAATAATCCCTACAATCTCTGTACAAGGTTTCCCACCATAAACCTACCATTAATATTTTGTGCACGGTGGTGTCACCTACGTAATGCCCACCCGCACTTCCTCCATGTGCTTCCTCCATGATGGCCAGGCGCTCATGCTCTAACACACATCTGCGTAAAACTTCATCACATCCCAATTTGTATAAGTCTCCACTAATCAACATGTAGGGCAAGGTGCGTATGGCCAACTGCTTCTTTTCTAATGCCTTCATCCCATCCGGTGCCACACCTTCTTTTAAAAATACAACAATCTCTTCCAAATCTGAGGGCACGTGCCACAATCTAAACAAGTTGCATCTGGCATTGCTTCCTCAATACTTTGCGCATGTCCTCTCCTGAATCAATTCTTGACAGATGATCAGGTCCATAATTACTTTTTCCAGGCTTCACTACAATGGTGAATTCAAACTCTTGAAACAACAACACCCATCGACATATGCACCCTTGAAGAATGGGCTTGTTCACTAAATACTTTAATGCCATATGGTCGGTGTAGAATACAAAGGGTGTCGCCAGCAGATACTATCTAAATTTGAAAAGCACATAGATCATTGACAATGCCTCGCACTCGTTGTGGTATAATTCTGCTCTGCTGGTGTTAACTTCCTACTCGCAAAACAGAGAGGATGATCAACAATCCCCTCACCTGGTTGTGCAAGTACTACTCCAATGGTGGTTCCTGAGGCATCTACATGGACATGGAAGGGCTTGTCCCAAGAGGGAAATCATAAAATAGGCATGGTAATAAGCCTATCTTTTAATGTATCAAATGCCCTCTACTGCGCCTTTCCCCAATGGAAGGTACTTTTGTGTCTAAGCAGCTCTTCTAAGGGCACAACGATCTTGGCATACCCCTTAATGAATTTTCTGTAATACCCCGTATGCCCAAGGAATCCACGCACTGCGCTCTGGCTAGTAGGCTCCCTTAACCCCACAATAACTGTAACTTTAGTGGGATCTACCAGCAAGCCCTCCTTACATATGATATGCCCCAATAAAGTCCCAAAGGGTGTAGCAAACACACACTTCTTAATGTTGAGGGATATCCTCAACTACCTACACCTTTCAAACATTAATCTCAAGTTGTCACAGTGGTCCTTAACCAGACCATATACTGTCCAATCATCCAAATAAACCTGGAGAAACTTATGAATGAAGTCCTGGAATGCTTGCACCACTATGCGTGAAAAGACAGCAGGCACATTCTTCAACCCAAAGGGCATGACCGTATATGCAAAAATTCCCCACTCGGTGGTGAAAGTTGTCTTCTCCTGGTCCTCCTTTGCAATCTGGACTTGGTGGTATCCTGAAAATCCATCCGTAAAGGAATAGATTTCGCACCCAGTGACTCCTTCCAAAATTTCTTCAGTGAAGGGGGTCAGAAATGGATCAATGACACAAACTACATTCAATTCCCTATAATCCACACAAATTCTAATCTGCCCATCCTTCTTGATGCTGATTACCATCGAACTTATCCATTCTGATTCTTCCACTACCTCAATGATCCTAGAAGCTATCATCTTGTCTATTTCCTCCTTAACCTTCACGCATAAGTTGGGATTCATCCGGTAGGGCCTTTTTCTAACCGGGCACACACCTTCCTTCAGTTTTATCCTCATCTCCCCCAAGGAATGGTGAACACCTTTTAGCTCATGGTACCCACGCGGGAATAAATCCTCAAATTCACACAACAGATCAATGATCTTTGATACTTCCTTCTCTGTCCAATAATCTCCAATAATAGCTTCCTTAGGTTCTTCTCCTGAACCGATGTTAACTTTCTTTGTCTTTAACGGCTCATGGTAAGCACGCGCGCAGGGCATCTGCACTATCCACAACTTCACGTGTCCCTACAGAATGGTTAACATCTAAACTTTCTTGATTCCTCTCCATCGATCACATATACTAACTTTCCCTTCTCCTTTTCCAAACACGCGCTCAAGCTGTAACTCTTCTGTTTCTTCAATCTCTTCAAAACGCACCTCCAATCCTGGTTCACCTAATAATTCCAACAACCTATCTTCCATTCTGGCACTATCCCCCATGGTAAGGTGCTTGATACCTTGCAAGGCCTTATCAACCAATGGTTTGGTACTCTGATACTCAAAGGCTTGAATAAGATCAGCCACGAGCTCTTGCCAATTCCTTGTCTGGTGGCATGTCTCCAAATGAATGTACCATGCGCGCACAACCCTGCAGTGTAGAATACAACTTGTGCACCCAGAGGGATGGTGGCAAGGCTTCCACACCTTCTCTCTAGACCCGTTCACATTCCTGGATATGGAAAGAGGTGGGCTCCTTCCCATGGTACTCCCTGATGATGGTGGGTATATTACTTCTAGAAAATCTGACAGAGAGAGCAATTCTTACCTCACACCACTCTAAAAGGCTCTCCTGATGTGTGGCCCACCAATGAGCTGTTGTGCCGAGCAAGACATAACTCAGCATCTCCCTCTGTTCCTTCTCGTTCTTCCACTGAGCTTCTATCTCCTACAGAAAGATCTCAGGGAAGGCTCCTCCAGAGTACTTGGGTAGTTCTTTTCCTCCAAGGCACCGAACCATGCACACCTTTGTTACCTTGGTCACCGATCCTCTCAACTACCATCCCATTAATTCGTAAGTCCCATGCACCCAATTGTCACATGCCAGACTGGTGGTATCACTCACTGACTGAGCATCTTCAAACTGGATAACCCCGTTAATAGGGTGTACCATCTCAGGGTCTCTGATTGAGCACACATAAATCTTGTCCAGAACTTCTTCTCCCAATGGTTCAATGTAGGGCACTGACTTCCCATCAACCAGGGGTATAATGACCCACTCCTCTTTGTTCTCAAAACTGATGTACCCTTTGTTGAACCGAAGGTCTGCATTGTTCTTGTAACACCAAGGGCACCCAAGTAATGCTGGGAAATTGTCCACCTCAGTGAGTGCCAAGACTTCGAAGTCCCCAGTAAACTTGGCTCCCTGAATAGTAATAGTTGCATCCTTCAAGACACCGATGGGCATTGCCTTAGTCTTGTTTTCCATATACAACACATTTGAAGATGGCTATAATGCAGGTCTCCCCATCTGATGCCATGCATCCAAAGTCAAAACATTAACCTCCGCACCAGTGTCAATGAGTATATTGCTGAGGAGCCATCCATCTACAACTGCATTCAATGTAATCTCCTTGTCATAGTCAAGGCTGTGAGGGGGAAGGTTCACGTGCAAGACCTGTCTCTCACACTCTTCTCTGGTGCATGGTACCTTCTCTCTCAACTAGGATCCTAGCAAAGGAATGATGTTCTCCTACCTTAGCAATTTACACACCTCCTTGACCTCATCCAGGTCATCTTTCTGTGCCTCGATTCTCCTTCCTTGTTCCTCCCTCCTGGATTTCTCCTTTAGACACTAGATCTCCCCTTGCAAGCTTTGAATAACATCCATGGTGTCCTGATATATCTCCTTTTGATGTGTGGGGTCTGGATACTTTCCATGAATGACCTCTTCCCTTGAAACCAGGTTCTTCTGTCTTGGTATCTCCCTTGCATGTGTGTGGCTTCTGCCCTTGTTGTTACCAAGACAGGCTCCAAACCTTCATCCCGTGTTACCCGAGGCATCCATTGTATGTCTTCTTTCTTGATGCTGACCATCGCAGTGCCTTTGTCCTTCCGGTGCTGCTGATTCATATGCTCAAATAATTCTGGGCACTCCTCATACTTATGCTTCTTACCACACCATGAGCACTACAACAAGTCTGGGCACTCATGCTTGTAATGTTCTGTAGATCCACAGTTAAAACATGTTCCTCACGGGAACTCACTCCTTCCTCTGTGGTTACCTCATCCACAGAATCCTCCTCAAAAACCTCTTCCACGCGTGCCTCCATCTGCGCACTCTTCATAACGGTGATCATCATTTTTAGAACCACTGGCAATGCTGGTTTGGCACACCCCATGATCAATGGCCTCATGTATCTGATCAATGAGCCTACAGTCTTTAGTATCATGGGTCATGGAGGTGTAAATCTTGCAATAACAAGATACATTCTTCCTGATCACGTGCTGCAGCAAGGGACATCTACTTGTATCATGGTCCCCATGACAGATTTCACAGTCTAATGTCACAGCACGTACCATCCTCTGGGGGAAATTGTCCTTAACGTGCCCCTCTAATTCACAATCTGTGCACCACAAACCACTGCGAGTCTCATGGACTGAGTTCACAGATAGCTTTTCCAACTGCTTAGCCATAGCAGCAATCTGAGCCTCCAAGAATGGGCTAACACCAGTATCAATACTACCAATAGCTTCGGCACGTGCAAGGCAGCCTCCAATGCTTCACGTGGATCTGTAAAAGTCTTATGAGACAAGGCCCTTCTAAAAGGGGTGATCAATCCTCCAACAAACCACTATGCATGCTGAGAAGGATGTATATCATACAATAATTTAGACAAGAGAGTCTTAAAGCACGCATCATACTCCCACACACTCTCTGCCATTCCTTGTTGTATCTCCTTCAAAGCGCTAATGATTTTTTGCTCAACTCAGGAATGTGGAACTCTGCTCAGGAATGCATTCTTTAAGGTAGTGTAATCCACCACCATTTGATGAGGGTCATACTTTCTATACCAGCTATGCACGTGCCCCTTGCAACGTGGTTACAAATTGACTAGCCTTTCATTCTGGGGTTGTGATACCTTTCACGCCATAGCAGTTCACACTTGTGAACATGTTCTGTAGCATCCTCAATGCCCCTGTAATCTGGTAAATGTAGAGACATCTCAAAGAAAACCTGAGGTGGTGGTTGGGGTCCTTGTCCTGAACCAGAGCCTTGGTTCCCTCCGGTGTTTCCTCCACCACCTGATCCACCAGGTCCACCGGGTCCTATACCTCCAGAGCCACCAGATCCACCAGAACCACTGGGTCCAATAGGGCCTGTAGGAGCTGTGCCAAGTGCCCCCATGGTCCCACTGAACTGTGTGTTGATGGTCTTTGATAGCACCCCACTACCACTACTTTGTCCCATGCCACTCCCTGATGCGAGACCAAAAGCTTGTACACTTGCCCCTTGTCCAAAAACTCCTCCAAATACTAGAATATGTGCAGCCATAGAAGAAGGAACTAAAAAATTATACCTCCTAGGCACAGATCTATCTCTTCCACTAGTTTCAATTGGGTCAATACTTCCTCCTGGATCAGGAAAACCAAGCGCCAGGGCTCAGTCACTGGGTGGGTTCAGATATGTGCCAATGACTCTCCTTTCTCCATGTGATGAACTCTCACTAGAAGCCGAAGGGGTCTCCCTCACACACTTGCCAAGATGGGGTAGCACAGACTGCTCAGGTTCCATGTCTTCTGCGTGAACCTCAACTCCTTCCCGCAACGTCTGTCTCCATAGATCCATCACACTAGTAGCCTCACATCACCTAGTAATCTCCCTTTCACATGCTTCACCATACTTGAGCCATCTTTCTTCCCTCTCCCTTTCTATCGTATCATCTGCCATCTTCCTCCACCTGAGCTTCCTTACCCAGTGCTCAGAATGGTTTAGCCAGCCATTGGGAGCACCTCTAAACTCATGGTAACCATCAATATCTTCATAGCTAGAGGAATAACACGTAGAAATGTTCCTCTAGGTTCTCATAGAAACTCAAACTCAGCAATCTCTGGGAAAGAATACATGGAAATGGCATATTCCAGAGTGTAGCTAGCTAGTACTCCTCCCCACCAGTGATCTACAGCATGGGTCCACATCAGATCTGCATCCTGCAACCTCTGGTAGTCTTCTTCGGTCCATATCCATGATCCATAATGCCAACTTGATCTAGATGCATAGGCTGAAAGCCATCCATATAACTCTACTGGGAAGCAAGCAGAAAAAAGTCTCATACAGATCATGGTAGAGATTCTCTTCTACCCATCTACGTGTATTGAACTCAGGTCCAGTGCTGAATCTCTGGGAAAATTCATCTTCCGTGCTCTTGAACCATGACTCAACATTTTCCAATGTTAACCGATCCATCATTACTCTTTACACAGATCATGATGCATGCTATATCCCACTACAACTTTGAAAAGAGGTCCCGGCAACAGAACCAAGATGTAGTCAATTTTACTCCCACTATAAAAGGAAGGAATCCCATGCGTGCTGGCCTATCACCCAGCAGAAGCTGAGCACTCACCCGAGGCACACACGGGTGCCGAGTCTCTCTTTTATGTGAGTTTTAGTGGGAAGCATTTATCTATGATTAGTGTAAGAGTATTCAGGAAAGAAGTTTAGACATACAAGAATCATAGGGCTCAGAACGGCCTCCAGATCCTTGTAGCTTCTTCAGACCAGATGTTTTAACAGACTCCATAACATATATTATAACAGAAAGAAAGATACAATCATTCATTCATAGCATGCAAGGAAAGAGAACTCCTATGAACGAAATATACATTAAAGCTACTGATATCCATGTCTATTTGCAACAGGTAACCTCATTGTATTCATTGTTTCATTACAAAGAGCCATAGAGGGCAGACCGCAGTCATGCACATCACTAGGCTTGTATAACTATGCCAAAAGAAAAAGAAATTACAATACTAAGCCTAGTACATTCCTTTCTGCATCAAAGTTCCACTCGCAGCAATCCTGCAGAGCTTCACCCATGTTATCTCTCTCTCTGTGTATATCTCTTCCTCTATCTCTATATCCCCATCTGTATGTTATCTCGGTCTCTTTTTCTATTCCACAGGCACTTGTATTTATCATCTTCCCACGCTACCAACTCACCTTGCCATGCCCTCAGATCCATCGCCAAGTGTCGAATGTGGTCCTCCAAGTGAGCATGTTCCTTCAGGCCTGAGCTCTCCACTCCATCTCATGATGATCTTCTAGAAGATTCCATCACTGGCATGCTCTTTCCTGGGCCACCTGTTGCCAGGCTGGCATCTTATCCACGCAACCGATCACACTTTTCACGTGTTCTACCTTTGTTGCATAAATTGGCTAAGTCCCAAACCTCCTTTCACACGCCGCATGAACCATGTGCCTTCTTAACTCTTCCTCCTGCGTGCTTTTTCCTTGCACACCCTTCTATAACTGGGATCCTGCGCACCCACGTGCCTTCATACTTGGCCAATATTCTAGGGGGTCATTGTCAATCCTTATCTTTATTTGTGGATCGCATTGAGCCTGGTATTTTTTGTAGTTTTTAATTCCATGGAGAACAATTTGAAATTTAGGCGTAAAGGTGGGGTTGAACCTTTCTTTTAATTTTTCCACAGTCATGAATGAAAGACGTATCTTACATGTCAATTTGTGCCCCAACATCTACGGGTAGGTGGACATCTTTGATTGGCTATTTCAAGTGGTTAGAGGAAGCCTCCACGAGTCTCAACAACGTAACTCCAAGGGAAGGACCCAAGGGACAGTCCACAAATGAGCACAGGCTTTCCACGTGTCCCAGCTCCAAAATGAAGATAGAACAAGCCCAAATTGGCTAAGTATGGAAGGTTCAGTGGAAGGCGCCACGTGTCTCATCGACATACTTCAAGGGTCGAAGCCAAAGGTGGTTCCCCAAACTTGCACCAAATCTCCACTGTCCCAGGTCTAAAAAGGGGACAAAGCCAACCGTTTAATTGAATAAGTATGAGAGGGTAGTGGAAGCCTACATGTGCCTTAACGACATAACTTTAGAAGTGAGGCCCAAGGGACAGACCCTAAATGAGGGCCAGCTTGCCACATGGTCAGAGTAAAAAAATAGACATAGTCAGCTGTTGAAGAGTCCAAGACCGGCGGAAGGAGCCACGTGTCATCTCGGTGCCCTTTCAGGGGGCGAATCCAAAGCAGAACTCAAATGAGTGCCAACTTTCCACGTGTCTAGGGTCTAACAGAATTCAAGTGGGTAGCAGGCCTGGATCGGCTAAGTATAAAAGAACTGGTGGAAGTCTCCACGTGTCTCTTCAGTGCAAATTCAAAGGAAGAATCAAGAGCGGGCTTGCCACATGGTTATAGTCAAAGAAGGGGCAAAGCTGGCCGTTGAATCGACTAAGTATAGAAGGATTTGCAGAAGCCTCCATGTGTCAGCTTGACATAACTTTGAAGGTAAAATCCGGAGGCAGGTCCCAAATGTGTGCTGAGCCTCCATGTGTCCAGGGTCAGACATGTGGCCCCGCCAAACAAAAGGGACTTAGTCAAAAATAGAAAAATACTGAATTGGCCCGTAAAGGGACACGTGGTCCATGTTTCAAGTGGTAGTGGATAGGATTTTTGTGTTTTGATGTTTTAAAAAGTCAAAGTGGGAAAGTGAACCGTCAGGGTGATTTGGGAATTTTGGATTTGTTTCCATAAAGAGCTTAAAGTTATAAAGTAACCCGCGGCCCCACCCTTACCAAGGAATAAAGTAAAATATTGAGCCTGCATAGAAAGTCAAAGTAGAGAGGCGGGTTGATGGAGCAAGCTGAGTTTTTGAGCCCGCGTTGAAAAGAGGTAAAATTATAAAAGTGACCAGCGGCTCCATCGCCACTCAAGTAAAACCACGTGTCGAGCTCGTATCAAAAACAGGTGGGCAGGAAAAAATGTTTTGAAGTGCCATTTCTCTAAAAGGCACAAAATACAAAAGGCGTCCTTAGGCCCACTTCAGTTTAAATCTCTCCCACATGGACGACTCAAATTCAAATTTTGCAAAGGTAGGATGAATGGCTGCAATTAAATGCATCTATTTTTTCCGCCAGGTATGGAAATGGCCGAGGTGTTAGAGAGGTTCAGACGTCAGTTTCTTGAATCAGTTTCATTATTTTTGTAACCGAATGTAACCATGATTGGAAGCTATTCAATGAATTCTCCACACTATTATTAGGGTTGGATCTTGGTACTCTATAGATTGAATAGATTCAAGGTAATCAACACAGAAGTTTTTCACTTTTCTTCCTCTTCTATTCCTTCTTTCCTTGTCTGAAAATTTGTGAATCACCTATTTTTTATGATAAGAAACTTTGTGTTCTTGTTTATATGATTTCTGGAACTTTGTGTCTGTGGAATTATATTTGTTATGAAATTGAATGATTCTACTCTTCATCTCCTTGGCTCAATACGTGTAAGGTTATACTCAGCCATCTATATTTCCTGAAGGTATTGTTATGTTATTCCTCTCTCATCTCCTCAATTCTTCCATTCTTTTGTATTGATGATCTTTGGGCATAAAACGTTTCAAAGTATTAGGAATCCACACTTTGAAAGTTGTACATTTGTATATAAGTTTTACTGCTTGCTTTCAATAAGGGAACCTCTCCCATTAAAGAGGAGGGACTTGCTATCCCCTGACTGTGGTTTGTTAAAGTATCATTTTAAAAACCCAATAGTTTTTGGTGACTCCGCTGGGGATTTTCTTTCAAATGGATCCCTTTCTAAAAGAACAACTTCAAGATCATTTTTGGTTTGGTGACTCTACAGTATACACATGGGAAGAAATATCTTGGGGTTGAGGATTCCCATTTTCAAATTCTGGAGCAAAAAAATTTCTCTCTTCTAGTAATAAGGAATAGAGGAACTCATTCTACGAGCACACCTCCTACTAAAGATAGAAATTCCAAGGATAGCATTCCTCAGGAACATCTCAGTCCTATTCTCCATGCTTTGATACTTGCTGGTGTTTCAGTTCTCCTTCAGTAAAATTTTATAAAGATGGCAACCCCTTTTCCTTGGGGACAATAGGTTGGGCCTCTTGCTCTTTCTCATCCATTGCATGAGTTACCTAGGGGTAACAGGAAAAGTTTTCCCAAGTTCCGGGGTGATGGGAAAGTTCATCCAGATGAACACATTGCAGCCTTCATTGATGCATGTGGGATTCTTGGGGTTGAATGTGAAGATGTCTCTTTTAGGATTTTTGTGGAGACATTGCAGGACAATGCTAGTGATTGGTTTTATCATCTTCTTGTTGGGACGATCACTAATTGGAATACCATGAAAACTCAGTTCGAGCAGTGTTTTAAACCTTCTGAAGATGTGTATGCTCTATTATCTCAAATCTATCATATTAAGAAGAAACCATTTGAGCCCATGAGGGATTTTGTGGCTAAATTTAACAAGTTAATTCATAAAATTCCATAGAACACTCATCCAGTGGATCAAATCCAAAAGTTGTTCTTCCTCAATGGCCAGTTACCCGAAGTGAGTTATGCACTAAGGAGAGCTAACCTTGTAACTCTGGATGCTGATCAACGGTTGGCTATCAGTGTTGAGGATGACGTAATCATGTCTGGTAAAATGAAAAGAGAATCCTCCAAATCTAAAGCTTCTTCTTCTTCCTCTTTCCCTGGAGCCAATTCTAATTAGTTAGTATAGAAGCTTGCAAATGGACTCATTGCTATCAAGAAACAATTGGCTCAACATACCCCTTACCAAGATGTTCCAAGGAATAATTTTCAACCCAGAAACCATCTTCCTTCTTCTCAGACCAGATTGGCTATTGAAGGCCCACCCATCAAGGTTCCAGTCAATACAACTTGTGAAGTTGAAGAACCTGATGATGTGGAGTTTAATGAACTCTGTGAAGAATCAGAAGAAGAGGCTGATGAATAACTAGAGGAGCTTGGTGGATCTCAAATTCATTTCC
Source organism: Taxus chinensis (assembly GCA_019776745.2). Classification (NCBI taxonomy): domain Eukaryota; kingdom Viridiplantae; phylum Streptophyta; class Pinopsida; order Cupressales; family Taxaceae; genus Taxus; species Taxus chinensis. The sequence continues at coordinate 607,714,549 of CM034154.1, read as the reverse complement.
TCACCACTGAAGGTATGGATGATGAATATGAATATGATGAGAGAGTGATAGAGATGAATAGTGAGTCATATGATGTCATGACTCAGGAGTAAACGAACATAAAAGAAAAAGTGGTGCATCCTGCTAAGAATTCTAAGGAGTTTCCTATAACTATTCCAATGGTTGCAAGAAGAGGATCTCCTATACCCACTACGTCCACATAAAAGGTGAGTAATGCTAATCCTCCTCCTTCTACTTCTATTTCCAAATATTTTTGTCCTTCAAATCCTAAGAATGATAGATCAAAAGTATCTCAAGTTCCTAGTAATGATGCCCCATCTACCTTTGGATCTTTTGATATTATTGATCACCTCAAAAAGACTAAAATCCAAAATTTAGAGGAATATTTTTACCAAACCCATCCAAAATATTTTGCTAAAATGGTAAAATTTTTCAATTCAAAATCCAAAGTATCATCCAATACTTCTAAATGTATTTTTCCCACTCCCTCTTCCTCACCTTAATCAAGCCTTTGTGGCTGCAGTCACTTCCCCTAATGAGAAAATTGAACCATTCTATGTGACTCTTCTCATAGTTAGTCCATAAACTCAGTAATTGTGTTATAGACTCAGGAGCATCAGACAATGTAATGCCTAAAAAAGTAGCTCATGATTTGGGTCTGACTCTAACACGTGCCTTTGGTTCCTGCTATTCCATGGAGAGTAGAAAAGTGCCTTTGTTTGGAAGGATTAAAGATGCACAAGTAGCTTTTGCTGACTTTTCTAGAGAAAAGGGTCTTAGCCACTATTTTGGTAGCTGATATTCCTCCCTCATATGGGATGTTGCTGAGTAGAAATTATTGTAAGAAGGTAGGAGGTGAAATTTATATGGATTGGTTGCATTCTTTGATCCCGGTAAATGGAAAAATGAAGAAGTTGCTACCTGAGAAATAGACTGGATATATTGTGTAAAAGACTGATGATCCAAAAACATAGATATTCTATGAAGATATAGGGCATGGTAACTACATGATCATGTCATAAGATGAGGCAAAACTTCCTTAAGGGAGTGATTCATGATCCCAATGGTATTGGTACTCTAGAGTTTGATGGAAGCTTCTCTTCAGTTGGTTTTAGAGATGGAGTGGTGTTGACATCTCCAGAAGGGAACATTCATGATTTTTATTTTAAGATTTGTTCTAAAAATAAAAACAATACAACTGAATATGAGTCACACATACTTGGATTGAACATGGAAAAATAAATGGGAGTGGAGAATCTTTGTGCTCGTGGTGATACAGAGCTGATTGTGAAACAAGTCAGAGATCTTTTTCAAGTGAAGAATAGGAGATTGAAGCATTACTAGAAATCTTGTCTGGGATTTCGATTGAGTTTCTTGATTCTTTCTCCATTGAAGCTGTTCTAAGAGAAAGGAACACTAGAGCTGATTCTCTAGTGGTCTCAGGATCTCTGTTGATTCCTCACCCAAATTTATCTCAGGAGAAATTTACCATTGAAATGATTCATAGGCCTAGTGTACTAGATAATGCAGGATAACTTAGCACGTTTTTAATGATGATCAACACTTTCTCTCATTCTTAGAGCTTAAGGATAATTTTTACCAATTTTATTTTAAAGGAAGTGAGACTTTTCCTAGAGAGTGTGTATCCTCTAATGAAGGAGATATCAAAGAAGAGATGGATCAAGATGGCTGCATCAAATTAAAAGGTAACAAAATTCCTAAAGGGTTTGGTGAGTTTAGAAGATATTGTTTGATAAGATATGATAGGTACATTAAGTCTAAAGCTTCCCAAGGAGCTCAAAAGTATACTGAATGTGAAAAGATTAATATTGGGAGTCTTGATGAACCCAAGATGGTGAACATTGGAAAATTTTGATCTCAATAGGAAAAGAAAAAGGCAATAAATCTGATAAAAAGGTATGCTGATGTTCTATCCTATTTGTATGATGATCTCAAGGCTTTTTAGCCAAAGGAGATGCAACATTTTATCCCTCTAAAACCTGGGATCAAACCATTCAAGCATAAACAAAGGAAATAAAATCCCAAGGTTGATGGTACTAGTTTTTCAGGAGATCTAAGAAGTTTCTAAAGGAAAAAGATCATCTTTCCTATACACCATTCAACATGGATCGCCAACATTGTGCCCGTCAGGAAGAAGAATGGTGAGATTCACATCTGTGTGGGATTTCATGAATTTGAATCAAGCTTCTTTGAAGGATAACTACCCTCTCCCCATGATGGATCAAGTTTTGCAATCTGTCATAGGCTCTGAGATGTTGTCTATGCTAGATGGATTCTCTAGATATAATCAAGTGGAGGTCAGTACCCCTGATCAACACAAAACTACTTTCACTACTCCTTGGGGCACCTTTTCTTACAAGAGGATGCCTTTTGATCTTATCAATGTTGGTGCCACATTTTAGAGGGAAATGGACTTGGATTTTGGCAATTTGAAGGGAAAGTGTGTGGTTGTGTACCTTGATGATTTGACTAGTTTTCTCTAAAACAAGAGCAGATCACTTTCAACATCTTGAAGCAGTCCTCCAGAAGTGCAGAGAACATGGAGTCTCTCTCAATCCAAAGAAGTCAATATTTTGTGTCATTGAAGGAAAGATACTAGGGAATATTGTCTCCAAATAGGGAATCAAGATAGATCCAAAAAGATTTCAAGCAATCCAGCAAATTCCTCTTCCCATAAGCAAAAAGGGTGTTCACTCTTTCTTTGGTAAGATTAACTTCCTGAGGAGATTCATTCCTAATTTTGCAGAGTTGACTATGAGAATTTATCACATGATGAAAGGAAAGAGAAACTTTGGATGGTCTTCTAAGGGTAAGGAAGCATTTTAAGGTATCAAGTAAGCCATTACTAAAACTCCCATCTTAGCATGTCCTGATTTCAGCAAAGGATTTTATCATCTATTGCTATGCTACATAGAATACCCTAGTTGCTGTGCTGACTTATAAGAATTATGAGGATCATGAGCTTCCAATTGCCTTCATGATCTATGTTCTAAAATATCATGAGTTGAAATATACTATGATGGAGAAACATGATTTTGCAGTGGTCAAAGTTGTCAAGCAGTTTCATTTTTATATTCTTAATTCTCACTCTGTTGTGCTTGTTCCTGATACAACCATCAAGTCTATTCTTACACACAAAAAGAGTTTGAAACTAAGAGAGGAAATTGGGTAGAAAAATGTCTGAGAATATGACCTTGATATCAAGCCAACTAAGCTAGTTTGGTGTTAAGGCTTGTGTGAACTTATTGTTGAAGGAGTTGATGCATCGTTGCCCAAAGAAGTAGTTGATGTTCTTGTTGTCCTCTTCCTCAATTCAATAGATGAATGGTATGCTAGATACTGCACATTTTCTTACTTATGGAGAGTGTCCATCCCACTTGTGTGCCAAGGAGAAGAGGGATATTAATTGAGGCATAGATGGGAGAATGATATTAAGGTCTACACAGTATGTGTTATGGGAGAATGCTTTATTCAAGCGAGGCATAGATGGAAGATTCTTGAAGTGTGTAGATAAAGAGCAACATAAGAATAAGTTCTCAGTTTTTCATGATCAAGCCTGTGGAGGGAATTTCTCTTCTACTGTCACTACCCATTAAATCCTTCGTGCTAGGTACTATTGGCCTACATTGTTCAAAGATGCATCCAAATGGGTAGGTAAATGTGAATCCTGTTAGACTTTTGTTGGGAGACCTAATTTGGTTTCTTTGCCACTAAATCCAGTAGTGATTGATGAGCCCTTTCAATAGTGGGGATTGGATTTCATTGGAAATCTTAACCCACCTCTCCAGTGCTGGGCATAATCATGTGCTAAATGCTACAAACTACTTCACAAAGTGGGTAGAGGCCATTCCAGTCAAAAGCACTACTTCTGAGGTAGTGTGTAATTTCATTAAGGATAACATATAGATAAGGTTTGGGGTACCAAACAAGATTGTGACCAATAATTCTTAAAAAATTTCTTCTTTTGAGATGATGGATTTCTTCTACAGTTATGGAATTTCCCTTGCTCACTCTTCAGACTACTACCCTCAAGGGAATGGGAAAGTAGAATCAAAAAATAAGAATATGGTAACCATCGTTTGGAAGCTTGTCAATGAATCTCAGAGGAATTAGCACAAGAAACTTTATGATGATCTCTGGGAAGATAGAATTACACCAAAAAGAGTAATTGGAATGTCTCCATTTCAAGTGGTGTATAGTGTTGAAGCTCAATTACAAGTAATAGTGGAGTTACCAACCTTGCACTTAATGAAGGCTATTGAAGATTCAAGTTTTACCAATTCTGTGGACAAGAGGATCATGTATCTCTAGAAGCTGGATGAAGATAGGTTGCAAGTTTTTGATAGAATATCAGTTTATCAACTGAAGGGTGAAAGCTTTGTTTGACAAGAAAGCTAGACCTAGATATTTTCAAGTAGGAGACACTGTTCTATCTGTGGGACAAAAGACATGAACCTCGAGGAAGCCATGATAAGTTTGATTCCCTTTGGCTTGGTCCTTTCAAAATCAAGAACTTTGCTAGAGAAAATTCATTCTATTTGGATTACATGGATGGTTCTTCTCTCCCACTTCCTTATAGTGGGCAGTATCTAAAGTTGTTCAATTCCTAGGTGACTAGGTGGTCCTTCTGTATATTCTATATAGTGTTTTGGATTTGGGTCATTCCTTTGTGTTTGGTTTCTGTCTTTCCTTTCTGGTTTCTTTTATTTTCATGTGTTTTGTCTTTTGTGTTGGTTTTCCTTTGACTCTATTTGCCCAATGGATAAGGCACTAGTCTATTTTCTTGGAGTTTTTCTATGGTTCTTGATCTTTCCTCGTTCCTCTGTCAAGTCATCCCCAGAAAGAGCTAGTTGTTGTTGCCCTCAAAATTCCCCTCTTTTCGAAGTCAAGTTTCAAAAATTTTGTTAGTACCTTGGAGTAATCTGTCCTTTTACTTGAAAATATTTTCCTTCATTCGGATGTAAGGGTGGATCATGTCAAGCCTGGTATTGTTTGTAGTTTTTCCATTCCATGGAGAACACTTAGAAATTCGGCGTAAAGGAGGAGTTTTTCCACTTCTTTTTATTTTTCCCACATTTGGGAATGACAGGCATATCTTCCCAGACAGTTTTTTCCCAGCATCCATGGGTACAAAAATGTATGTGGGCATCTCTTATAGGATCTTGCATTGGTTGTTTCAAGTGGTAGTGGAAGCCTCCACATCTCAACAATGAAAACTCCAAGGGAAGGGCCCAAGGGACAGTCCACAAATGAGCACAGGATTTCCACGTGTCCCAAGTCTAAAATGAAGACAGAACAAGCCTAAATCGGCTAAGTATGGAAGGTTCAGCAATGGATGCCATGTGCCTCATCGGTGCAACTTCAAGGGTCAAAGCCAAAGGTAGTTCTCCAAACTTGTGCCAGCTCCTCCATGTGTCCCAGGTCCAAAAAGGGACAAATCCTGATCATTTAATCGACTAAGTATGAGAGGGTCAGTGGAAGCCTCCACGTGCCTCAATGACATAACTTCAGAAGTGAAACCCAAGGGACAAACCCCAAATGAGCACCAGCTCTCCACGTGGTTAGAGTAAAAAGAGAGATAGAGTTGGCCATTGAAGAGTCTAGGACTGATAGAAGGAGCCATGCGTTAGCTCGGTGCCCTTTTAAGGGGAGAATCCAAAGTGGAAACTCAAATGAGTGTCATCTCTCCACATGTCTAGGGTCTAACAGAAGTCAAGTGGGCAACAGGCTCGGATCAGCTAAGTATAAAATAACCATGGAAGTCTCCACGTGTCTCTTTAGTGAAACTTCAAAGTAAGAATCCAGAGTAGGTCCCAAGTGTGCGCAGGCTCTCCACGTGGTCATAGTAAAAGAAGGGGTAGAGACGGCCGTTGAATCGTCTAAGTATAGAAGGGTTTGTGGAAGCCTCCACGTGTAAGCTCGACATAAATTTGAAGGCAAAATTCAGAGGCAGGTCCCAAATGTGCGCCAAGTCTCCATATGTCTAGGGTCAGATATACAACCCCGCCAAACAAAAGGGACTTAGTTAAAAACACAAAAATACTAAACTGGCCCGCAAAGGGACATGTGTCCATGTTTCAAGCGGTAGTGAATAGGTGGGCCCTTTTTGTGTTTTGATGCTTTGAAAAGTCAAAGTGGGAAAGCGGGTTGTTGGGGTGATTTGGGAATTTGGGATTTGTTTCCATAAAGGAGCTTAAAGTTAAAAAGTGAACTCACAGCCCCACCCATGCCAAGGGATAAAGTCAAATTTTGAGCCCGCATCGAAAGTCAAAGCGGGGAGGCGGGCCGACGGAGCAATTTGAGTTTTTGAGCCCGCGTTGAAAAGAGGTAAAATTATAAAAGTGACCGTTATGACTCTGTCGCCACTCAAGTAAAACCATGTGTCAAGCCTGTATCAAAAGCAGGTGGGAGGGCCAAAATGTTCAAAAGTGCCATTTCTCTAAAAGGCACAAAATACAAAAGGCGTCCTTAGGCCCGCTTTAGTTTAAATCTCTCCCATGTGGATGACTCAATTCAAAGTTTGCAAAGGAAGGATTGAATGGTTGTAATTCAATGCATCTGGTTTTGCTACCAGACATGGAAATGACCGAGGCATTAGAGAGACTTCAGACATCAGTTTCTTGAATCAGTTTTCATCATTTTTGTAACCGAATGTAAACTGTTCTTGGAAACTATTTAATGGTTTCTCCATGCCATTATTAGGGTTGGATCCTGGTACTCTATAGATTGTAATAGATTTGAAGTAATCAATACATAAGTTTTTTTCCCTTTCTTCCTCTGCTATTCCTTCTTTCCTTGTCTGAAAATTTGTGAATCATCCATCTTTTATGATAAGAAACTTTGTGTTCTTGTTTATATGATTTCTGGAACTTTGTGTCTGTGGAATTATATTTGTTATGAAAGTGAATGATTCTACTCTATGCATCTCCCTGGTTCAATACGTATAAGGTTATACTCTGCCATCTATATTTCCTGAAGGTATTGTTATGTTCTTCCTCTCCCATCTCCTTAATTCCTCCATTCTTTCGTATTGATGATCTTTGGGCATAAAAAATTTCAAAATATCAGGAATCCACACTTTGAAAGTTGTACATTTGTATATAAGTTTTGCTGCTTGCTTTCAATAAGGGAACCTCTCCCATTAAAGAGGAGGGACTTGCTGTCCCCTGACTGTTGTTTTTTAAAGTATCATTTTAAAAACCCAACAGTTGGAGACAATGGTAATAAAAGTTTACATCCAACAATAATGGTAACTGAGGAGATATGGTGGTGGAACATCTTGCATAATCTAAGCTTCACATCAAGAATCTGTTACACATGTTGACAACCAATTTGTATGTATTTAACATACCTGTTATGTATTCATGCCTTAGTAGAGTATCCCATGTAACTGATGCTATATGTATATGGGGGGAAGTAGATAAATCCCACATAGGGAATTGCCATACTATGTTTTTATTGATGTATAGATTCCTCTAATTTGTCGTCATATAATAAGTCACGTAATGTGCTGCCTCCTCCACTCATGGATGCCCACCTACACTGCCATATATCAATCTCATGTATCCAACCCTAAAAAATTTCCACCATGATGCCAATCTTCTACTGTAAATCCCTATGGGTGCAAGATATCACTATGTGCTTGTATGCAAAACAATGCAGTAGGTATGTATAACATATGTCCCCATATTAGAGTAAATCCTATGGTAGGAACCACAAATCCCGATATAATTTCACACCTAGATATGTAGGCACCCACACAAAATAGACCCGATCCTCTATGTAGTATCCCATAAAAATGTCCATCAAACCCCAAGGAAATTGACCACCACCTTAATCTGGAAGTGCATAACACCCCACCGAATACCATCATCAACACTACCATACTGAGTCTCCTACGGGTGTGCAATATACATCACTCCATAAAAAGAGAAAAATGACGCTGTGCTCTATTAGAAGTCACTTTCCATCCCTCCAAATATTGTAATCATGACCTCAAATTTAGCCCCATCTGAAAACTCTGAATAAATGAACTCCCTAACAATTGGTAACATTGAAGAATACAGTATACATTCTCCAACGTGATCATCATCTCACTGGTGGGTAGATGAAATGTGTATGGTCACTACATCCCATCTCATAAAATGAGGGTGATGCATTAAGACTGTGATCCCCTCAGATCCACATGTACCACCTGATCATAACCAATCCAAGCATCTCACATGTGAGTTCACTCGTCCTCTGTGACCCTAGGTGGCATCTCCCCCAATAATGGTGGGACCCTGTCCTGCATCATCAACTGATGTCGTTCCTGTATGCATAAAATTTACCAATTTTTCAAATACTTACCTATATTATTTATTTCTTCCTATCCCACATATACAAAGTGTGACCTACCTACCTCCTTTCAACTACCTCTTTCACTGACCTCTCATACCTTCTATCTTTGCCTCACCAAGTACTATTCTTCTATTTGATCAATATTCTTCCTGCACTCTTTGAACTAATTTTTGTGACTAACTACCCACTTAGGGGTACTTACCTAGTTTTGAGGTTACCCCACCCAATTTTACCTTTACCTACCTCTATTGGATATCTAGGCTAACCCCATTAGCCACTTCCCATTCTCTACCCTCTCATTTTTAGCCCATTTAGGCATTCTAAACCTCACCTATTACACCTTGGTCACTTTTCATAGTGACAGACATCAATCACCTTGACTGGTACCTATGACCTATCTTTCCCACCGACACTGGAACGCCAATCAACATTGGCTGTTGCTTGACCGGTGTCGGCCTCTAGTTTGGCCCAAAGGCCAAACCCCCACACCCTTAAATTCCAAAAAATTGAAAACCATATTTACTACCAAAAACCCACCTCATCCCCACCCCCATTCATTTATCCACCTGATTAAGATACATTCCACCCTTCCCCCACCCAAAATCATTCATTTAAACCAAATTTCAAACTTTCAAATTTTAACCCAAATTTCTTCATTTTAACTTCAAATTTAATCACAAACCACTACCAAGGATGGATTCCTACCTCAAAACGTTCCCTTATCCTCACTGGAACCTCTGATCTCTAAACTAGTGGTCCTCTAACACCTCCTACTGCCACAACCATGCATCAAAATAAGCCCTCGGTCCCCCGACCAATAAAATCATTCTGAATGATCTTGTGAACCCATCCACCTAGCTTCTCCAGCCACTCCGATACCTCCAACTCAGCCTGCTAAAAATCCTCATCCTTTTCTCCAAAAAAACACTGATAGTGTTAAGGAATTATGGAATTTGGCCCTTCTGCATACCCTATGGGGGATCTGGATTGAAAGGAATAACATAATTTTCAAAAATTAGAGTTCTTATCCAAAGAAGGTAGTGAGGTTTATCATCCAGAGTATAAAATATAATTTTCAAATTGTTAAATGTAAGACTACTATACCTCCCTTGGGTTTAGTGTAGACACCAAATTTGGGTCACACTCCCCTTGTTCCCCTTTGATTAACCAACATAACTTATTCACCTAATCATGACCCCTTGCCCCACATTCATATTAATTTATCCCTCACATTATTAATTTAATTACTTTAATTAAATTAATTTAATCCCCACACATCCAACTCATCAATACACCTCACCTTGGACCCATTCCAGGGTCATTTAACTCATAAATGACCAAGTCATCACCCCCAGTGCCGAGTCACAACTTGACCTAACTAACTGAGACTTCTTCCTAAACCTAATTGGACTTATTATATGATTTTCCTACCTTTTCTAATGATAAATCCACTCTCCTAAGTGGATTTAACTTGGAAAGCATGACAAATCTGGGAATATCTGCCTATTTTTGGTAAAAATGAATATTTCACCCTAACCGATGCCGACTTATCCTCAGCCGACGTCAATTACCTAACTTCCATTGGTTCTTTTATATAAAAGTTTACAAATCTTCACATGGGTTAGTCATTCAGTTATTGGAGTTCTATTACATTCAATCTCGAATCTTCAAGCCTTCCTACATCTAGAAGATAAACACACACAACCGGATTGCAAGACAAGTAGTCAGTTCTCCTTCTAGAGCATTGGAGTATTCAAGGAAGCACATAGGTTACACTGCCATTATCTCTTCACCGGTCAACCAACAACCATCTCCATTCATAGGATCTACAAAACACCAAGTAAGTATAGTGATTTCATTGTCTGTACCTATTCCATTGTAGATATCTTGCTTCTTTCAGTGTTTTCATTCCTTCTATTACTTGTATATCATCCTCTTCCCACTAGCCCACTATTCAACTATCCTAAGCCTTTTCACCTATCCTAACCTCTTTATCAACATTTATGAGTCTTCTAAGCCATATTATGATCTTAACTACACCACTCTCACTTTCTGTGCAATCACAGAGAGATCAAAAACCCATTTTTAATAGTTTATCACCTATTTCCCCTACCAATGTTAGTTACGTGACTGCCGTCAGTTTATTTCCTATACTGGCATTGGTCACCAGATTGATACCGATCTCTGTGCTATTTTACATTATCAGACCAACAAGGTTACCCTTCACCTAGAACCTACCCAGACCTCAACCAATGAACTCCAGACCCTTACTAGACTTCTAACAGACCTTCCTGACCCAAACAAACCTTGGTTCTAATTAGATTTAGTGTTATATTTCATATTTAGCATTGAATCTAGTGTATTGTGTGCATGAGAAGCCTAAATCATTACATTACAATAGGACCTATTTATTCCAGTTTTGTATTCACATTAAATTGTTATTAAAAGGTGAATTGACAACCTCTCTAGGAAGTATCACGCTTCCTGGATCTAGCATATGCTAGGTAGTCCACTTTCATATGCTATTTAATACTCTTTTGTGGTCTTGCTTTGCATTTATAGGTAGCCCTTCCTAGACAAAAAAGAGTTCTCTATGATCAATTGGGATAACATCAACAATGCACGCATTCTACCTTCCACCTTCATTTTACAGGTATTCCTCCTAACCTTTACCTTATCTTTTTTTCTCATACGTACACAACTTATTGGTGAAACATTTAGATTTGGATATCCTAAATAATTTTAATCTCAATGCTCCTTATGATATTTGAAAAGATAGAGAGGAAAAAATTAATAAGGTCAAATGGAAATGCCCATTGATTAGCTAAAATTAACTAAACTAAATGTAGTATGTGGATAGTTAATCTAAGCTACGAAAAACCGTAATAAAGTAAATAAATACAATAAATAAAATATGCAAATGATCTAAAAAATTATGTAAAAGGAAATTCTAACCCTAATGTGAAAGAAGGAAGAGGAAAGAACTCAACTGAATAGAAGATGCTTGTAGGATAGTGTTGCCGTGATGACTGGAAAAATCAGAAGCAAGAATGACTATGCAAAAGTATTGAAAAGGATGGATATGGAGGATCTAGTTGGACTAGAGCACCTAGAGAGGGACTGGGTGCCTATGGGCACTCTGCTCTTTAATCTAGGCACTCTAGTTTGTGCAAAATCTCTAAAATTGATCTTCATAGGGCTGAGAGACGGTCTGAAACCCTCACTGTCTATCGCATCAAGTTCAATGTCCCATGCCAGATTTTTGCAATAATGCAAGATGATGAGAAGACCTGCAAAAGAACAAAAGAAGTATCAAAACCCTTAAAAAATAAATATGCAAATGAATGGGTTAGACTAACCTCAGCTGCCATAATAGTGGGCTTAATAATTTAGTGTTGCACTACATTTTGGACCCAAATGTAGTTTTGGTGAGTGTGTGCATAGTGTGCCCTAGGTGCTCTTGTACCAATCATACTTTGTGAAGTACTGAGGAATAACTAAATGTAGGAAATGTAATAGTATGTTTGCATGGAATAGAATAGAATCCCTCCCCATATGAAGTGTGATGTAGATGTCCTAACCCTTTGCCTTGATGATGGAGCTATGTGGATGCAAGTGATATCTAATGTAATAGATGGATGCAAATATAGATAAGTGATGGTAGTAAGTGATGCTAGGTCCCTCAATATGGTCTCATAACTTTATATTTATACAGGTTCTCCTAATCTAATTTCATAATTAACCCTGAAAAGGCTGACCACAAGAAAGATATAGACCTCAAATGGATAGAAAGAGCCCAAAAAGTGGTGGGAAAGTGTAAAAAGGACCAGGGCACCCGTGGTGGGACCACAGTGCCCACGAGTGGCCTAATAGTAATTTGGATGCCCCAGTCGAGGCTAAAATGATGTAGGATGATAGAAGATGACTGAAAATATGGGTGCAAGGGGTCGGTAACGACGAAAGAAAGTAAAATAAGATGACCAAAAGATGAGGGTTAATTACTAATTTCTTCACTTAAGAACCTTCTAAATAGTAGTATGAGACTGGGATAAATAATGTCTAAAGTGCATGATTTTGTGACTACATTTCCCCCCCACTTTATGTTGGTGAGTAGAAATCTTGGTAATATAAAGTAGATAGATATGTGAACTTGATGTCCATGAAGAGTGTAGTAGAAATGTGCCAAAGGACTAGAAAAAGTGTGGAATGAAAAAAATATGGAGGAGCACAGAAACTAAAGATGAAAATGATCAAATAAAAAGTGATGAGAGTGAACATAGGGCGGAAAACGTGTGTAGATGTTGTGGTGTGTGTTGTACTTACATGGTTAGTAAAGCATGTGTTATCATGAAGTGTTGTTGTTGACATTGTTGTTGTTGTTTCTCCCCATTTTTATGCTTGTTTCTCATATGTCCATACCTGCAAGGTGAAAACGATCAAGTGGTCATAATGTAAAATATGCATGTATATGAAAGCATTTAAATGTAAAATATGCAAATTTAAATGGAACATATGCAACTGATCCATGTAAAAAAAGAAAGTGTGAAAGGATATCCTGTAATTTGATTTTTTTGGGTGATCTCACGCCACCCTGACCAAAGAAGTGTAGGGAGGAGATTCTCCATGTCCTCTACATTATAACTACTTCCCTGAATGTGTGTGAAGAGATCTCTTTATCATCCTAGTTTTTTGGGTGATTCGACACCATTGGACGAAGTAGTGTAGAGAGACATACCCACTGTAACCTCCAAGCCTATAATTGATTCCCATAATGCTAAGGATGTCCTATAAAACTATTGTGTATGGGGTTCATAGACTGGTCTGAACCCAATTGCTGTATATAACTGAGCTGAACTGATGTAGAATATCTGTGTTAGTATGTAAAAATCCCCAAATGATGCCCTCATCTTTGGGAGTGCATGTGACGTCGCTGATAGGAGAAATGTGTCCCCAAAAGAGGATTAACTGCATGTACATTGTAACCCTAGAAAGTTTTTGGTAAAAACCAAGGCACACATAAACAAGAAGGCTAGCCAAAGACAAGTGTAAACAAACATGCATGTATATGGAAAACAATGTGTAAGCTACAAAAACAATGTAAAGCTATGAAGCAAAGCAGTAATGTAATCATGAAAAAAGACAAAGTAGACCACTAAAGTGGGTTACAAACATGGGACATCACTCACGATGTCACAAGACACACAAGGCCATCATGGCCGTATACAAAAAACAAGTGTGCACACTAAACATGGGGCAAGAACCAAAAACAAAAGCAAACAATAACATACAATGTAACAAATAAGTATAGAAGTAGATATCCATGCATAACAAATGCTATATATGAAGCACCCATTAACATGTTAGAAAGATAACTAACATGTCAAAAGTGTGTATAATCAAGTGATGTAAAGTGATAAGTACAAAATGAAATGATAACACCTATGAGAGATGAATATGGATTCCCCCAATGACCAATGTAGGGAGAGTGGAAGGTGAGAATCCATGCTACATGAAAAAGATATGTATCTGTGATAAAAATAGAGAAAGGTGTGAATGTGCATGTGCATATGGTATAGATAAATGGCATACAAGTAAGCTAGCTAGCATGTGTAATAAAGCAACCATGAACAAGAAAAAGTAAGCAAGAGTATAAACAACCATAATATGTAGTATGTTGTGAATGGATGGAATGGAATGCAAAATGGAGAAATACGAGCCGTGTGCCCCCTGAGTGAATGGAAATGTATGTAGTGAGGTTCCTTTTTTCCCCCCTCAATAGTGAAGAATGAACCGATAATGAGAGTGCGTCATCATGAAATGGTCAAAGTGTGTGTTGTGTCTAATGCACTATGATGAATGATGTGCGTGTGAACCCTATAGCTGAAGTGTATATCATGACCAAATGAATGTATAAGTGATGATTTATCCTAGGCACATATCACTATGAGATGAATGGATGAGTGATGATTTATCCCTAAGTATATATCACTACAAGATGAAAAGAGGGAGTGGTGATGTAACCTAAGGTGTATACCACTACAAAATGATAGAATAGGTGATGATTTAGCCTAAAGAGTGTCACTAAGATAAAAATTTCACATGATGAAAGGAAAAATAGTAAATTTGTGATGAATGTAAGTTCCATTTGATTTATTAACCCTCGGTAGTTGAGTATGGACTGAGGAACTAAAGTGCGTCATAGGGTGGTGAGTGCAGCATGTAGAAGAAAATATAATGATGAAATACAACTATGTGATGAATAGAAAATGTAAATACATGATGTGTAGAATGTAATGAAAGATGTGTAGGATATAAGATGAATAGAACACGTGAATACATGATATGTATAATAAAAATGTAAGAGATGTAGAATGTGTACAATGGGATGTATGTAGATGGACTAGTAATGCAGTATGTAAGATGATGCTATGCTAGACTCATATATGATGAAGACTAGTAGAATATGTGTGAAAATATGTGGTGTGATATGGATGGTATGTAGATAAATGAATGATGAATTATGTAGGATAAGTAGTGTTGGATATAAGACACATAGACAATGGTGTATGCCTAATGACGACTAGCATGATGTATGATGTATAAATGCACAAATGTCAAAATGTTGTAGATGAAATGTAGAATGTATGGTGTATGAAATGTAATGTATGAATAGATTTGGTGTGTATGCCTTATAGTGCAGTGTGTGGTGTTCATGTGTAGTAAGCCCTCAATAGTCAAGTGTGAACCAAAGCATAAGAGTGTGTCATCGAGTAGTGATGACGCTAGAACATATGTATTATAATGCAAGATAAGATGATGCTATGCATGAATGTGAAGAGTGTGATGTAAGTATATGTAGTTAAAAAATCATGCACTTTAGACATTATTTATCCTTGTCTCATATTAATATTTAGAAGGTTCTTGAGTAAAGAAAGGACTAATTAACCCCCATCTTTTGGCCATCTTGTTTTCCTTTATTTCATCATTACCGACCTCTTGCAACCATATTCCCATTCAATTTCTATCATCCTACATCATTTTAGCCTCGATTGGGTCACCCAAATTAGTACTAGGGTACTCGTGGGTGCTCTATTCCCACCAGGGGCACCATGGTCCTTTTTCCACTTTCTTGCCACTTTTTGGGCTCTTTTAGCCATTTGAGGTCTTTATCTTTCTTGTGGTCAACCTTTTCAGGGTTGATTACAAAATTAGATCAAGAGAACCCTATAAATATAAAATTATGATACCATAATGAAGGACCTAGTATCACTTATTACTATCACTCCATCTAGAGTTATATCCGTCTATTGCATTAGAGATCACTTGCATCCACATAACTCCATCATCAAGGCACAAGGCTAGGAAATCTACATCACACTTCATAGGGGGTGGGATTCTATTATATTCCATACACACATACTATTAAATTTTATATATTTAGCTATTTATTGCTACTTCATAAAATGTGACTGGAACAAGAGTACCTAGGGCATGTTCACACACACTTGCACATAGAAATACATTGGGTCTGAGATGTAGTGCATTAATCAACTGGTAAGCTCATTGTTATGGTAGATGATGTCAGTCTGACCCATTCATTTTACATCTTTTTTTAGGGTTTTGATACTTCTTTTGATATTTTATAGGTCTTCCCATCATCTTGGTTTATTTGAGACATCTAGTACGGGACAATGAATCTGATGCAATAGACAACAAGGGTTTCATACCACCTCTTAGCCCTATGAAGGTCAGTTTCAGAGATTTTTCACAGACCAGGGTGCCTAGATTATAGACCATAGCACCCACAAGTGGCCCAGTCATCCTTAAGGTGCTCCAGTATAGCTAGATCCTCCAAATCCACCCTTTTGAGACTTATGTATAGTCATTCATGCTTCTTGCTTTTAAAGACAACACCTGTGACACAATCCTATCACTTCATCGAATCAGCCGAGTTCTTTCCTCTTCCTTATTGCACATTAGGGTTAACATTTCATTTTTTTTATTATTACTTAGATATTTACATACTTCCTTTTAATGCATTTATTTACTTTATTACAAATGTTCATAACTTATATTAACTATCCCCTATACTACCTAGTTAGTTAATTTTTAGTTAATCATTTTGATGAACCCGACCGTTTCAACACTTCCTTTTGACATGTCATATCCTTATCAATTTATGGCTCAATATTCTTATCCTACCTTTACGCCAACCAAGGTCTTCGACATCATTACTACTACTACTAATTTCATGTGCATGCGTACCTACCATCCACCTCAGTTTTTCACACCTAAGGATGATTCATCTACTAACATAGTTACTACTCATTGTACTTGTCTATGGATCCACCCACATCTATTCCTCCACCCATTACTTTGGAATCTCCCCCCACAACTAATAAGGGTAATGATGTCATCAAACAACTTAAAAATATGCCTGCTAAGATCTCTCTTTATGACTTGTTGTGTAATGCACCAAATTTTTGTAACACACTAGAAGCTTTCCTTCGTGTCATCCACACTAAAAGTGACAACTCCGTGGTGGCATTTGCACATCTTATACAGTCTCTTCGTAACTTACTTCATACTATATCTTTCACTAATGAGGATCTATTACCTTTTGCTAAAAGCAATCCGTGTGCTCCTTTTCTTATCATTGCTGTTATTATCACTACTTTCATTAAAATAGTCCTAATTGATAGTGAATTTGTCATAAATTTTATGTGCTCACTCAATTTTACAATAATTGGGTATTAGTGATTATTTAATTTCTAAGAATTCTACCCTCATTCATGGTTATGACTCTATCACTCACTCATGTCTAGGTTACTATCTCATTACATATTTGTGTTGGGCCTAAGACTATTCTCACTAAATTCTATGTTATCAAATCCTCCTTTCAGTTTATTCTCTTGTTAGGAAGGCCTTGGATTTACGTAATGCCACTCCATCCCATCTACTTTTCATCAATGTGTCAAGTTATTACATGATGGTTATGAACATACCATTACCACTAATATTGAGCCATTCAAATATTGTCATATAGATCCCACTACCTCTAAGCCCATACCAACTTTGCAACACATTCTATATAGAAATCTTGGCACATATGACATTGCTCAATTTATCACTTCACAGCCTCCTACCATTTGCAATTCTCCAGCTATATCCAATCCACACAATGACTATTATTTAACCTACAATATTGGTTCCTAATAGTGTTCCTTCTCAACCAGTTATGACACCCTCTACCACTCCACCTACGATGCCACCTAAAACCAACCTTGAAAATGCTATACCACATAATGATATTTCACACTGATGATTATGAGGATTCTGATGATGAATTTTATGCTATAAAACTTATGGATGAAGCATCAAGACAACTTGATTTTACCCCCTCCAGGTGTAGATAAATCTTATTTCAAAGAAACCTTTGTGGCTGATGGCCAAGGTGATTATAGGTTTAAGACCCCTCCATCTACTAATGCTATGGTATTGTATTGGGATATGTCCTTAGTGTTGGTGCTATAACATCTTCTCCTCCATGGGTTGCAACTCCATTGCCTACTTTCACATGAACATTATTCATCAATAGGAACTTTTGGCAACATGTCCCCATCGACTCTACGTGCTTAGAAACTATTTGTACACACAATAGTTTGGCTAGGTTTGACATAATAATCAATGACATTTTACCACCTCTTCATTCACCACATCTCTATCATGGCTATTTTCACACTATGAAATATTATGGAGTGCATGTATTTCATCTGACGATCTTTTTTGCATCCACCCCTCGTGACTCTCGAATCTCACTTGGATATTCCTGACTTGATTATATTGGCAGTAAAATAGACACTCATCACTCTTTTCTCACATTTCCTATGCCTTTCATCAATATTTCTATCCATAATGATTCTTCTTATGCTTATGCTCTAAATATCTCTCATTGACATGCTTAATGTTTTCCACCAATCACCTTTACTGATGAAGAATATGTAATGAATGTCTACACACTCCACTGCAAGGAGTCCCTATATGACCCTCCTCACTCTATAGCTTATAATGTTTTTGATGCTGCCTCGACAAGTTTCGATCATGATAATGATGATCTCCTTAATAGCGGCACATAGTCCTCTTCTATATCATAAATTTGGGGGGAATAACATCTAATAAATCTCCCCCAACCATTTCCACATTTACGTATTTATCATCTTTATATGTTTTATACATCAATTTTCTTACGTTGACATTACTCATCCCACATGTTAGCGTCATCATTCCTGATGACAAACTTTGTGCTTTGGTTCACACTTGACTATTGAGGGCTTACTACACATGAGCCCTACACACTGCACCGTAGGAACCCTACGTTTACTCTCATCACTTTTTATTTGAGCATTTTTTATCTTTAGTTTCCATGCTCCTCTATATTTTTGTCATTCCACGCTTTGTCCAGTCCTTTGGCACACTTTTACTACACTCTTCATGGAAATCAAGTTTGCATCTCTATCTACTTTATTTTACCAAGATTTCTTCTCACCAACATAAAGTGGGGGAAAAATGTAGTCACAAAATCATGCACTTTAGTCATTATTTATCCTGGTCTCATACTGCTATTTAGAAGGATTTTTGAGTAAAGAAAGTACTAATTAACCGTCATCTTTTGGTCATCTTGTTTTACTTTATTTCTTCATTACCGACCTCTTGCAACCATATGCCCAATGAACTTATGTCATCCCTCATTATTTTAGCCTGGAATGGGGGTGCATGTGGGTGCCTTGGTCCCGCCAGGGGTGCCCCGATCCTTTTTCCACTTTCCTACCACTTTTTTGGCTCTTTTTAGATGTTTGAGGTTTTTATCTTTATTATGGTCATCCTTTTCAGGGTTAATTACAAAATTAGATCAAGAGAAACCTATAAATATAAAGTTATGAGACCATAATAAAGGACTTAGCAACACTTATTACTATCACTCCATCTAGAGTTGTATCCATCTATTGCATTGGAGATCACTTGCATGCACATAGCTCCATCATCAAGGCATAAGGCTATGATATATAAATACCACTTTATAGGGGGAGGGATTATATTTTATTCCATGCACACATACTATTAAATTTTCTATATTTAGCTATTACTGGCTACTTCAAAAAGTGAAAATGGCACAAGAGTACCTAGGGCACATCATGCACACACTCACCAGAACTACATTTGGGGGTGAAATGTAGTGTAAAACTCAGTTAGTAAGCCAGCTATTATGGCAACTAAGGTTAGACTGACCCATTCATTTTGCATCTTTCTTTTTTTAGGATTTTGATACTTCTTTTGATCTTTTACAGGTCTTCCCATCATCTTGGATTATTTGTGACATCTGCTATGGGACAATGAATTTGATACGACAGACAACAAGGGTTTTGGACCACCTCACAACCACGTGAAGATCAATTTTAGAGCTTTTACAAAGACCAGAGAGCCCAAATATTAGACTAGAGCACTTGCAAATGCCCCAGTCCTCTTCTAGGTGCTCCATTCCAGCTAGATCCTCCAGATCCACCCTTTTTGAGACTTTTGCATAGTCATTCATACTTCTTGATTTTCTAGTCAACATCTAAAACATAGTCCCATCATTTTATCAAACCAATTGAGTTATTTCCTCTTCATTCTTACACATTATGGTTAGCATTTCCTTTTTCATAGTTACTTAGATATTTACATACTTCCATTTACTACATTTATTTACTTTATAATCGCTATTCATAGCTTAAATTAACTATCTTCTATACTACCTAGTTAGTTAATTTTTAGTTAATCAATATAATAAAATGAAGGGGGGGGGAATGTGTTAGCTACTATGCCCCCCAAGTGTGTGCACAAATAGATTGTGTAAATTCATCAAGAAGATCGTCATCCTCTGGGTCAAAGTCAAATGGATAAGCATTGGTGACTTGATAAGCAATAGTGTCTGGTTGATCATAGAGTGAGCTATTAAGGTGTAAGTTGTACATACCCATAGCATTTTCCTCATTAGTAAATGGAGGAAGTGGGAAACCATGTGCATACCAACGAGTGATATTTTGTGAATATCTAAGAAAATAACTATTGCAGATAAAAGCATGATCGAAAGCCATATGAAATGAAATGTTTATATGAATAAGATCTAATGTAACTCCAATATAAGTAAGCCAAAATTACCCTAATGAGAGTGGAGAAGAATGAGGGGTACATGATATACATACCATAAGATGAAATGCACACAAACCATAAGTGACAATAATATTGATAAAGCCATATTAAAGATGCAATATACATACCATAAGATGAAATGCATGAAAACCGTAAGTGACAGTAATATTGATAAAGCCATATTAAAGATGAGGGGCAGGGGTAGAAGGATGAATATTCTCAAAGGTGAGACCAAGACA
The DNA here is from genome assembly GCA_019776745.2 of Taxus chinensis. Lineage (NCBI taxonomy): Eukaryota > Viridiplantae > Streptophyta > Pinopsida > Cupressales > Taxaceae > Taxus > Taxus chinensis. Next base: position 607,693,760 of record CM034154.1, on the reverse strand, counting down.
TGCTAGAACATCATAAGAACATATAGTGAAATTGCATGTAGGATCAAATATAATGTGTTCCTAGTATGAATCATTCATGAAGAGTATGCAAGTGAATGGTGGGCGCGCTATACTAGGTGGGGTATGTGAAGGTGGATGTGATAGCGTGATATCCATAAACTGGACATTCCACTAATAAGGAATCATAGAAGTAGTAGTAGAAAGTGGCACAAAAGAAACTCAATCTATCAGACAAGTTCTCCATCAAGTGGTGGTAAGTGAGGTGGTTCTTCCCTAGGTTGGGGATCATCTATAAGCTCTATATGTGAGATAAGAAGATTAGTGTTAGGATTCCGGTTGCAATAATGGAATGCATCACAGTTACAAAAAATGGTATGCTCCATGTTCTCATGTAATAATTTGACACAATTATGTATAGTGGATATGATCACTTGCATGACATGAATCCATGGCCTAACAAGGAGATAATTATAGGAAAATGGGAAATCAACAATGAAAAAGATAGTGTGGACAATATCAGGATCAACAATGATGGGTAATGTAATGTGACCGAAACATGGATAGATAGAACCATCATAAACACATAATGAAATGCTAGAGGGACTAATGTCATGAGAAACAAGACCTAAAGCTTTGAGAAATGACATAGGAAACAAGTTAAGTACACATCCATTATCAATCAAGTATGCTTAACAATGAAATTATAAATGTGAGATATGATATGCAGTGGCGGGTCATTATCAAAAGTGTGAACATCAGATGGAAGGCTAGAATTAAATACTATATGCGAGGAAAAGGTGTTGATAAAGGATCGATAAACTATGTCTGGGTGCATGTCAGCATGAATGTAAGTAGTAGAAAGAAAATGTTCGACTTTATGTAGTAAATAAGGATTGGAAAGTAAGTAATCATTAATTGAAATAGTCATGATGTCTGAATGTAAATGTAATCCCTAGAAGGTGCAATGAAGAAGGGTTAGGTTCACCAAAATTATTAACTAAAATTAACTAAACTAAATGTAGTATGGGTATAGTTAATCTAAGCTATGAAAAAATGTAATAAAGTAAATAAATGCAGTAAAGAAAGTATGTAAATGATCAAAAACATTATATAAAAGGAAATAATAACCATAATGTGCCAGAAGGAAGAGGAAAGAACTTAGATGAATAGAATATGCTCACAGGATAGTGTTGCAATGATGACTGGAAAAATTAGAAGAAAGAATGACTATGTAGAAGTCTTGGAAAGGATGGATCTAGAGGACCTAGTTGGACTAGAGCACATGGAGAGGGAATGGGGAATATGCGAGCAATCTTTTCTGTAATCTGGGTGCCTTGGTTTGTGAAAAATACCTGAAACTAATCTTCACAGGGATGAGAGATGGTCTAAAACCCTTGCTGTCTATCACATAAAGTTTGTTGTCTCATGCTAAATGTCACCAATAATCCAAGATGATGAGAAGAATTTCAAAAGACGAAAAGAAGTATAAAAACCCTAAAAAAATAAATATTCAAATGAATGGTTCAAACTGACCTACACTGCCACAACAATGGGCTTACTAACTGAGTGCTACACTACATTTCAGACCTAAATACAATTCTTGTGAGTGTGTGCATAATGTGCCATAGGTGCTCTTGTGCTAGTCACACTTTGTGAAGTAGTGAGTAATACCTAAATGTAGGAAATGTAATAGTATGTGTGCATGGAATAGAATAGAATCCATCCCCCTATGAAGTGTGATGTAGATGTCCTATCCTTGTGCCTTGATGATGGATCTTTGTGGATGCAAGTGATCTCTAATGCAATAGATGGATGTTACTCTAGATGAGTGATAGTAGTAAGTAATGCTAGGTCTCTCAATATGGTCTCATAACTTTATATATAGGGTTTTCTTGATCTAATTTCATAATTAACCCCAAAAATGCCAACCGTAAAAAAGATAAAGACATTAAATGACTAGAAAGAGCCCAAAAAGTGGCGAGAAAGTGCAAAAAGGACTGAGGTACCCTTTGTGGGACCATGACGCCCACAGGAACCCCACTACAAATCTAGGCATCCTAGTTGAGGCTAAAATGATGCGGGATGATAGAAGCTAACTGGGAATATGGGTGTAAGAGGTTGGTAATGATGAAATAAGGTAAAAAAAGATGGCCAAAAGATGAGGATTAATTAGTAATTTATTCACTCAAGAACCTTCTAGTATGATACCGGGATAAATAATGTCTAAAGTGATTGATTTTGTGACTACACCCACCCTTTAGATGGTGTAAATTAAACTTTGATGGATCCGAAAAAGTGAGGAAAGGAATTACTAGAGGGGGGATAGTTTGGGATCATAAGGGGGATTTTTTAAGGGCGTATGCTCGTCAAGTTGTGCTTCACTAAAATAATCATGCCAAAGCCATATATATGCTATGGGGATTAATGCTATGTAAAACCATGAATATTTAAAACCTTATTATTGAAGGAGATTCCATGTGTGTTAATAACACCCTTAAGCACAATAATAACATGGGATGTAAGCTTAAAAACATAATTAAGAAGGGAAAATAAATAATGGGACGTTTTGAAAGGGTCGAGATACAACACATGTACAAGAGTGGAAATGAAATTGCAGATGGCTTGACCAAACATGGTAACGACCTACAAGGTCAGATGAGCTAGCAGCATGAGGAATTACCTTGGAATCATATCAAAAATTTTATTAATGAGGAAAATATTTGTTGAGATAATCCTTCATAATTATAGGGATATGCGAGATGGAACTCATGTGGATGTTAATTACAATATTGATAGGGTTTCTAACATCCACAATGTGTTTTATATATGTATTTGTTCCTTCTTCTTTCTTGGTTTCATTATTGTGTATAATTTTTGTTCTAGGATTATCATGGTTGGTGATAGGGTGAGGACTAAACCTATTTCCTATATGCATCTTAAAAGGGATGGTAACCCATGTCATCTTCTTTGCAGGGGTGTCTATCCATATATATTGAGAATTTACAGGGTTATGATTCGTAACTCATCAACAAATTTGGGGAAAGCATGGGAGGATGGTCATGTTAAGATGAGAGGCACTGAAATTGGGGTCGATGAGAACACCATCACTAAAGCCACTAGTATGTCCATCGATGGTATTAAAATATTTAAAGATAAAATTAGAAAAAAACATGAGATTTCTACCTTCTTCAATCCTGGGGAAAATATTGTTCAGTATGACGATGGTATCACTAGAACTTGCTTTCTGGGTACATGGGTAGATGCGTGTCTTGTGGTGATGAAACACCTCACTCTTGAGGGAAATTTAGGAAGCTTTCTCTTACTACATGTCCATTTTGAAATACCTTCATAGAAACAAGAAGATGAGCTTGCCTTTTTTCCTCCTCCGGCCCCTTGACCACATCCATCACCGAATATGAGAATGACAAGCTAGAAACCCCCCTTTATCATGGTCATATCTTGCCGATGTTCAAGAAAGGTAGAATCCTTATCCCACCTAGAATTTAGGAAAAAACACGAGGATTCAGAAAATGAGACCTTGGCTTCCCACATGAAAAAAAGGAAAAGGGGGTGTCAGTAAGAGGGCCCTGTTGGTTTTGTCGACATCCTCTATGATTTGAAAAAGGGGGACCCGCCTAGGGTGGAAAGTGAGGGGAATAGGGAAAGATCCATATATAATATAGATTGGGTAGCTCGTATTCTTGGAGTGGAGGTGGTAGCGGACACTCTTTTGATGGTCAATAAAAATTTAGTTTAGGAAGTTAAATATTTCCATAGACGGATTGATATCTAAAACAAGCATAATGGTGGCATGAATGTTGATTACATCATGCAAGATTAGATTGCCAAAATACAAGAGGAAAAGGATGAGGTTAATATGCATATGAAATTGAGAAGTACTAATGAGGAAGACAATGGGGAGCTTAAGGATAATTACAAGGGTAAAATTCCTTCCAGAGTCATCATTAAGTGCAAAGGGAATAAGGAAGCGGGTCCAAACACTAGAAACAAAAGAAAAAATGCACAGAGGAAGGTGGACTGATGGCAACCCTTTGGCTGAAATTTTATTTGTTTCTCCTTCCTCAGGGTTTGTTGCTTTTATTTACTCGATGTATTTTGTTTTTAAAAAATGTATGTTTAATACTTAAACTATTTTTAGTCTTCTTCTTTTTGTTTGTACTTCCTGTCAAGCTGGTTTGACTTGGTGTTGTTGGATCCTCTTGCTGGGATGTGTGCCTTGGAATATTTTTTGTGTAAACATTTTTTTAGTCTCTTCAAAACTACATCTTATTACCTGTATTAAAAAATAATTTCATACTATTCAAAAAGGACTATGAAAATGATACAATTTTACCAAAACCTAAGTGCAAGGCATGTCATTTCAATGTTGGTGTTAGCAAATATAAATTTCAAGGAAGGTTTTATAGAATTTTCCATTGATTAGTGCATTGCAATACCTTTATCAATACAATTCCCTTATATAGATAATGCCATGATATTCTAATAATAAAATCAATGATGGTGTGATGAGCATACTAAGTGATTGCCAAATTGTGAGACACATTGAGCTTAATTGGCCTTGTTGATGATTTTCCTTTTAGATGAACTATCAGAGTCATAGGAAACCTTAGGTTAGTGGGACGTGCACCCTAAGGTGACCTCAAAATTTTAAATAAGTTGGATGTTATCTGTTGTGTGAGATGAGTGCTAGAGAAAATGAAATAAAAATTCAAACTTAATAGGGAGCGATACACCAAAAAGTGAAGGAGTTAACTCATAACGCAACTGCCTAGAAATAGAGAAAAGGTGAGCAATAAAAAGGGTGGACAAGATGCACCATAGACCAGAGGAAATTCACACAGAACACTACTCCAAACTACTTAAGAAAAACTTTTGAAGATAGTAATAGCATAAAAACATGCACAGTTATCCATGTCAAAATAAAGGCTATCAGAGAAAATACACATTATGTAAAAGGATGGACGAATTACATCACATGGCATATTATATTACTAAAAAACACATGTGCACAGTATTACAATAGATTAGAGGCAAAGTTCCATTACAAAGCTTAGAAAGAAGGCTAGAGCTCCAGCCCCCTGCCTTTTACAGAAGAAGAACTGAGACAGAAAGAAAGAAACTAACTCCCAATTTTTTTTCTCTATATCTATCTTGGAAGACCTTCAATTTCAATATATAGGAGGAGAAGGAGGTGAGAGAAAATTCTTCGAACTCTTTTCAAAATGCCTTTTTCAATCATGATAAATGGTGCAAAGTGACATAAATAGATTTTTCGAGTTCTTTTTCACACTTTCCCATTATCTATTTTTAAAGAGTGAGAGCCATGCCTATTTAATGCATCTCTTAACTATCTTGCAACCAACTCCCTTGGAGTGGACTTATTCTTCCAAATCATTATTACATATTTAGATCTTTTAATCGCTTATGCATTGGGTCTTGTGCTCATGATTCAAGTGACACCTATTTATGGCATTCTATGAGAATGAACTTTTGAATGTAGGTGAACAAATTAAGTATTCTCAGGTTCACACTCTTCGCACGGAACTATGCATTAAATTCATCCCTGAAAATACTAGCTGAATGACCCTTTGCCTTTGATCTTTTCAAAAGATCTAAACATTTAAAACTTTTTTAGATAGGCTTCATAATTTCCCTTACATGGTTTTTGGCTTATCGCCAATATTTAGCAATCTGCCTCAAACTCAGAGCCAATTTATTGTGAAATCCATGTGGAGGCCAAATGCCTTCTATAGGGTATTTGCTTCCATTGTAGATTTTAGAAGCGCGCTCGGGTTGACACCTGACATCATTTGCGATCGAACCACTTTCCTATTGGGTAAGTAATGAGCCTACCACATATTACTGTGAAGACTTTTGTCTTGGATGGGTCACTTATAGTTGACTCCATGTGTAAGTCCCATGGGGCTTTGAGGCTTCTGATCCTTTTTATTTTTGGAACTCGTGCCAGGTTGACACTTGGCACTATCCATGAGATCATTGATTCCTTTTGAGTTGGCTTGTCGTGACTTAGATTTTAATCATTGATTCAGCTAAGTCTTATTTCTATATTGTTGATAGGCTTGACCCCTGGTGGGATTCAAAACCACGTGAGCCTTAAATCTTACTTGGTCAATTCAACATGAATCTAATTTGTTATCTAATCTTAGTAGGAAATGAAATTTAGATAATAGTTTGGTGACTCACAGTGACCATTAGCCTACTAAATGGAAAGAACCCACAATCTCTTGCTATCCATTGGGTCCGGGACCGTGTTATGAGCTAATTTGAACCTGGTCCACAATATCTGAAGGGTTGCTGAGCCTCTGCAGCTGCTAGTCGATCCTTGCACTTTCCTACTCTCATAAGGAAAACTCAACTTTTTTTTTATGAGAGTAGAAAATTGAAGAATCCACAAGGTCACTCCCTTGACTGATTTTAGTTGCTCTGTATTTTCTTGGAGTGAAGATTACAACCACCACAAAAAAATGTGAATTCTCCTGCTAGGCTAAGGTCTCCTTGGGGAATCTAGGTGCCTTTCAATGGAGTAATACAAACATGGGCCTATACAAAAAGACAAAACATACATGCCTCAAATGAGTCATGTAGAGTGTGCATACACACTTATTTTACTGAAAGAAACCTACTCCTACTCCTAAGCTAACTGGTTTTGGAAAATCTAAACAAAACCTAAAACAGGTAGGGAGAAATAACTTCCCTTCCTTATAAAGTGCGGCCATACAATTAATTTAGCAATAGGCATGGCCTGTAATAAGAGTGAAAAATTACCTTTCACTCTTCCACCCGCGGTATCAACAAACAAAATGAATACCTCCTAAAGATGCTCATCTTTTGGTTAGAGGTGTTGTAGTTGATCCTTGGGGTCTTGAAAATTATCCTCATGCTCTTAAGTGAGCATGAATGGAATTTACGCTTCTCCTTGGTCTTGATGAGGACCACCCTCTGGCAGGGGGTTGGTCTGACCTTCTGTTCCTGCCCATCATTCTAGATTGCATCTTTTTGAACGGGGCTATTTTGTAGGTTTCCCTGCAATGGTGTCATCCTAATCTCCCCCTTCCTCGTTTTTAGCTGCTTCACTGACAAATATAGGCTCTTGGATTGAAAGAAAAAAGATTTCAATGATACTTATTTCTAGAGCCCTTGGATTAGTTCCAGGGGAACTGTTGTGAGTAGCAAGATGCTTTTGTTGTGGGGTTGATGAAGCAACAATGATCGTAGTATCCATAGGCTCTTCTTCATCAAGGCATTCCCCCAAATTTGATAAGCAATCCAGCTTATCTTCTTCCTCCTCTATTAAAGTCTCCCCCTCCTGTATGATGGATTTTGAGTCTGTGAATTTTCCATCATGTGTGACTTCATATTACAATATGAAGCCCATTGGCCCAAACTATTCCAAGGGCTCTGCTTTGTGGGGAGGAAAAATAGAGGCAACATCTACAGCTTCTTCTATGCTCAGCTCGTGATACGAACCTCCTTAGTTCATATCACTTCTCATAATATGCTCCTCTTCCTTTGGATTTGGATCCGTTACTTGTTGGTACAAGGGGTATAGCTGCTCGAAGGAAGGGGAAGGATGGAATGGATGGCTTAGAGATGGAGAAGGGGACTTGACATTTGGAGTGGTATGGTATGGTGAAGCCTGAGGTGAGATGGGAGATGAATAAAGAGTTGGTGATTTCCTCTCCCATTGATAAGGCTGTATCATACTTTTCCCATATATTTCAATACCCTTGATCCACTGTAGAAGCGAAGGAAATGTTTCTTCTAAAAAACTAAGCTTCTTCTACGAGCTATAATGTCCAGGAATAGGACCAACCCATGGACAAGGTGCTTTGCATCATGTTCTAAATTCCTCCATTTGTGCCATAGCCTGAGATTGAACCATCCCTACCTCTATTTGTGCTATCTTCTCAAGAATACCAACCTCTTCCAATTATTCGTAGTCATCAAATGCACGCTCGTGTCCTTGATTGGTTTCATAGTCAAATTGGTTTTGAATTTACTCATCTGGGTCGCCATGGTGACTTTGAAATTAGTTATGTTGCTAGTTTGGGGAAGACATGCCACTTATTCAATACTAAGGATATCAATGAAAATGTGGATCCCATAGTGGCAATGAAGTCATGATTTCTCAACTTCATAGGATGAAGAGAAATGGAAGACATGGAAAGAAAGATGAGTGGATATGGATGAAAGGAAAGTCTGTGAGCTTCTTTAATAATTTGTTCGGGTCATGTGGAGTTACCATATGTGTTCTAAAAATATCTCCATTAAAGCTTGAGCTTTACCAGGAACATACTGAATTGATGCAATGATAAAATACCACTTTGAGTCGTCCCACCGGGTGTGCCAGGAAAACTATCCCACCGGGTGTGCTAGGAACAATGTTGACGATTTTCCTTTTGGATGAACCGCCAGAGTTGTAGGAAACCTTAGGTTAGTGGGACGTGCACCCTAAGGTGACCTCAAAATTTTAAAGAAGCTGGCTCTTCTCTGTGGTGTGAGATGAGGGTCAAAACAAATGAAATAAAACTTAAAAATTAATGGGGGTGATACGCTAAAAAGTGAAGGAGTTAACTCATAACGCAACTTCCTGGAATAGAAAAAAGGTGAGAAATAAAAAGGGTGGACAAGATGTGCCACATACTAGAGGTAATTCACACAGAGCACCTACTCCAAACTACTTAAGCACAACCTCTGAAGATAGTAATAACATAAAAACATGCACAGTTATCCACATCGAAATAAAGGCTATCAGAGATAATACATATTAGGAAAAGGATGGAAGAATTGCATCACAGGGCATATTATATTACTCCAAACAACATGCAAAATATTACAATAGATAAGAGGCAAAGTGTTATTAAAAATCTCAAAGAGAAGGCTAGAGCTCCAGCCCCCTGCCTTTTACAAGAAGAACTGAGACAAGAAAAAAACTAACTCCCGATTCTATTTCTCTATATCTATCTTGGAAGCCTTCAATTTCAATATATAGGAGGAGAAGGACGTGAGAGACAATTCTCGAACTCTTTTCAAAATGATTTTTCAATTATGATAAATGGTGCGAAGTGACAGAAATAGATTTTTCGAGATCTTTGTCACACTTTCCCATTATCTATTTTTAAAGAGTGAGAGCCATGTCTATTTAATGCATCTCTTAACTATCTTACAACCAATTCCCTTAGAGTGGACTTATTCTTCCAAATCATTATTACATATTTGGATCTTTTAATTTCTTATGCATTGGGTCCTGTGCTTATGATTCAAGTGGTGCCTATTTATGTCATTCTATGAGAATGACCCTTTGAATACAGGTGAAAAAATTAAGTATTCTAAGGTCTGGAACTCTTTGCATGGAACTATGCATTAAATTCATCCCTGAAAAGACCAGCCAAATGACCCTTTGCCTTTGATCTTTTCAAAAGATTTGAACATTTAAATTTTTTAGATAGGCTTCATAATTTCCCTTACATGGTTTTTGGCTTATCACCAATCTTTAGAAATCTACCTCAAACTAGGAGCCGATTTATTGTGAAATCCACGTGGAGGCCAAACACCTCTCTAGGGTCTCTAATTAAGTTGTAGCATTTGGAAGTGCACTGGGCTGACACCTGGAATCATTTACGATCAGGACACTTTCCTTTGGGTAAGTAATGAGCCTATTGTATATTACTACAAATACTTTTGTCTTGGACGGGTCACTTATAGTTGACTCCACATGTAAGTCCCACAGGCCTTAGAGGCTTCTGCACCTTTTTCTTTCTGGAACTCACGCCAGGTTGACACTTGGAAATGTCTGCGAGATCATTGTTTCCTTTTGAGTTGGCTTGTCCCCACTTAGCTTTAATCGTTGATTCAGCTAAGTTCTTCTTTCTATATTGCCACAGGCTTGACTCCTGGTGGGATTCAAAACCACAGGAACCTTAAAGCTTATTTGGTCAATTCAGCAAGAATATGCTTGTTATCTAATTTGAGCAGGTAACAAAATTTAGATAATAGGCCTCACAAATCTAAATTAAATACAAGACTTGTGTCAAGCTAGGTTTTTTAATGGATGAGGTAAATACATATTCTAATTTTTCAATAACATATTCATTTTGAATTTTTGTATTAATAAATTATAACACCCCATGGATTAGGTTATGAAAATAACTCCTATTTATATCACTATTAGTCCTTAGAAAGAATCAAGTGAAAAATGGATGTTTACCTTGAACCTATTACAAATCAATCACAAAATTGATGGAATGGGATGCATATGTATGATGTTTCAATAACACTTGAACACAAATTAAACAAAAGTATGGAATTATCTATTGGATAACCCATGCCTGTTTAGGCCTATAAGTTTGTTTAGGATTAAGTAAAAGGGAGACCATACATGCAAAAGGTGTAGAGACCAACTATGTTCAAAGTACTCCCTTGATTTGAGATATCATGTTTACGAAGGGACACGATATTCTTAAGGATGCACCTTGAATTTTGTACTACAAAAAAAAGTTTCAGTGGTCAAATAATGTATTGGTTATAAAATATTAGTATGAAAATATATGAAAACAAACTACAAATTGTTATCCTATTCTAATCCTTCTAGTAAACACTTCAATTTGAGAAAAGGGTGTAAAGAAGTAGAGAATCAATACCTGCACTTAACTATAAGCTGCAATTCTCCTCCTTTGTTGTGTTATATTTTCTCCTATATGTTGTTAATTGCTTTAGATTATGTGGAGTCACTTGGGAATCACCTCCCCTTGATTGATTTATTATTTTCTATGGATTATATATGGATTTTCAAGATGATGATGTAGAACTCTCTAGGAATTTTGGTAGCACTTAGTTGTATTCTCAAAAGTTGGCCTCCATGGAGGGTGGAAATCCTATTTATAGGTTAAGGGAGGAGAAATGGAGGATGGATATTGATCCAAGTAGGATGAGTATAAATGGTTGTTGTTGCACGAGAGGATAAAAGGATATAAAATTAGATAATTTTAGAAATTTTGAGAGGTTTTTATTGAATTTAAAATTCAATGGAAGGAGGGAGCTTTATTTAATTTTAAATAAAATGGAGAGAAGTTTGGAGAGGCTTCTAGAAATAGAAGCCTCTAGATTTGGAGGTGGAGAATTTTATTATCTTAAGATTAGGTTAGATTAAATGTGATTAGGGATGTGATTTTATGGAGAATCTAGGTATAGGAAATGTGTAGATTAGGTTGGTAGGTGGGTGTAGGAATATTCAATTCCTAAAAAATGATAACAGAGATTAATAGTGGGATAGTAAGCTACTAATAATGAATTAATGGATTAAGGATGAGATGGGATATTAGGTGAATGATGAGAATAATTAAGATAATGAAGATAGAAGGAATTAATAATAATTAATATTATGATTAATTATTATAGAGTTAAGATGGGAGTTGTAATGTATGTAACCGAGGGTAAATATATTAATAATTTTAAAAAGTATTTTATTTATTGATTAACTATGTTGACATTTCACATGTCTAAATTTTGCCCCTTTTTGAAGGGTTATCATGAAGAAATGAACATTAAAAGAAAGAAGTCTTCTAGAATAGATGGCAAGGGTGATGCCCTCTCAAGGGGTTGGGTGAATAGGAAATGAGTTAGGTGATCGCTCGAAAGGAAGAGATGACCGTGCTAGTGGGAGTATAAAAAGTAATGAAAGTAGGATAAATAGGATGCCCCAACCAAGGTGTATAAATGATAAGATTCCCTAGTGAGGGGGGTTTGATTTATTGATTAGATTTTCAAGCCAAGAGGATGAGCCTGGAGAGATTTCTTGAGTCAATTAGATAGATTAAATTGACAGGATGTCCCAATCGGGAATATTAAGTTAGAGGAAATAAAGTTGATGCCCTAGTCACAAATATATGAAAGGGGTTGATATTAGTTAAGTGAAGAATTGGATATCTGACTAGTTGGTAATATTTCCCTAATGCAGACATCAGGATTTGAACTTAGCTTGGCTAGTCGTGGTTGGGTTTGATTACTTTAGTGCCAATATACCACGTGCCTCTTACGCTTTTGGTTTGGATTTTAAAGATCAATTAGATGTCGACTGGGGTAGTTGAGTGGGTGAATAATACTTAAGAGGACAAAGGAAGGATCAAATGGGAGAAGGATAATGTTAGATAATAAGGAGATGAGGATGAAAGGGGGTTGGTCATGTTAGGAATTTTCCACGTTGTCATCATCAAAAATTGGAGTAATGTGGCATAGATAAAAATGTAGCAAGGTATAAAGACCATGATTCTTAGATTGCCAAATGTCGTTTGTCCTCATATCATTGGAAATATTTAAGAAATAGAGGGTCCTCATATCATTGGTCAATGTAAAAGAAATAAAAGAGGCCTCATATCATCGGCTAAGAAAAATATACAAGATTAAAAAAAACATTCACAAGCATATAACATGCAAAAAATGAAAAAGTGAAAGAATGAATTCAAGATGTGGGGATTAAAAATTGGTCATTTTTTGTGAGTTTTTAATTTTTGATTGTGTTAGGATTTCTATGATTTTTTTAATTTTTAGATTTTTATGACTTTTTTTGGATTTTTACGATTTTTTTTTTTTTTTTTTTTGTTTTTTTTAAATTTTTTTAGGGTAGACAGGAATATGTAGGAAGGGTAGGAAGAAGCAGGAGGAAAAAATTATGAACGGGGTGAAAGAATGGGCATGTGGGTGTTTGAGGGCATCATAGTGGGTATAAAAAGGCCTCAGGGACCACTTGACAAGTCATTTTCACTGTGCACAATAAAGAATCAGAGCCCTTGAGAGAGAATGATGAAATATGTGAGGATTAAAGGGCACCAAGAGGACGTAGTGAAAGTGTATTAGTGACTGAAAACCAATGGACATGCGGTAAATAACTTGGTTTTGTTTGGTTTTTTGTTTTGTGTATTTTCAAGATTTTTAGGGTTTTTAGGGTGTGGTTTAACATTAGGGGGTAACAAGTGGTGCCTATGTACATGAAATGGTTCCCATGTGCCATATCATGGTACCTATACAATCACTGATGGGGGGTAGGGATGAATTTGGTGCCTATGTGCTTGGGGAAGGGTAAGTTTTGGTGCCTGTATACTTGGGGAAGGGTAGGAAAATGACACCTATGAAGAGTGTAGTGGTGCATATGTTTTGAAGTGGACGCCTATGTATAGGGTTGGGGAATAAAATGATGCCTGTGCTTAGGACTAGTGCCCATGCGGAGGATAGTGACGACTATGATTTAAAGTAGTGCCTGTGTAAGATCTAGGGGTTTGAGAGTGTTTTTAAGGGTAGAATGTTGGGGATAGAGGGTAGAAAGATGGGGAATTATGTGTTGGGGCTGATATGTGTGGGTTTTTGTGTGTAGGTGTTATTAAATATGGTGCATGTTTGACATCAGTGATCTGCCATCTTGATGAGACTATTAGAAGGATTTGAAGAGGAGGTAGAGGAGAAGGCTTCAATCTTACACGTGTTTAGATTATTAAATGTGGTGAGGATGCTGGTTATACGAGTAGACTGAGGTTTATTGAAGGTGCTGGCGGAGAGGTGACACTCAGAGACTAGCACCTCTTGGTTTCCTACAAGGGAGATGACCGTGATGCTAGAGGATGTTTACTGTATATATAGGGTTCTAGTGGAGGGAGAGTGGGTGGTGTGGCATAGGGATAAGCCCAAGGCATAGTTAGGTTTATTGATAGATGTAGAGGATGCACCTCATTGAGGGCTATAGATAGACTTTGGGGTGTATTTTAGAGAGGATTATATGGAGCATATTGTGATGTTACTATGCTCTCTGATCACCTGTATTTTGTTACTAGATGGTGGAGGGTGATATTTTAACATTGGATTTACAGATGTAGTTTATTTGATAGGAATTCGAAGACAATATATGCATGGGAACTTGCAGTATTGGCACAATTATATCATGATCTACACAGGGTAGCTTACCAAGGAGGTAATAACATTGGGACATGTATTTTACTACAGATCTAGAGATATGATCACATAGCGGTAGGAAGGCCAATATGTATTCGTTAGCAGATGATGGGATGGCGAGACCTCAATATATGGATGACACATGCATATGGGTAAGAGAGAGCATTTGAGGGAGATGGAATTATATAAGAGGAGGATAGATGAACTACAGGAAGGAGACATTATGTGATGACTATACCATCATTATGAGGCATGGGCAGGAGACTAGGTGCAATTAAGTAGGATTCATTTTCCATTTTACTTAGTAGGAGGTCACCCATATATGGTAGAGCGATACCAGCAAGATCATGTCCTTTGGAAATTTGGTATTATATAGGATATAACTATAGGTTGGAATGTATTTACATAGACCACACATGAGGCTGAGGATTGGGGTGCTTCAATTCCAGAAAATGTGGGTAGAGCTAGTTTTGATGAGGTACATGTTGTCTCGTTGATGCCTTTATTAGCTATAGCTGATCTAAGGACAGTACATGGATATGGGGAGTGGTGGTAGGGGATAAGGAAAACCAAACTTACACAACCACTAGGAGGTATGAGGCTTGTTCATGGACAAAGACACGTTTATAAGGGGTCTACAGGGGTAGGCATTATTGGTACATGTATCACAGATACAAGAGGAAGAGGAGTTAGTGCAGACACCGCCTGTCATTATATTAGGTGGTCCTCTATATGGGAAACATCTAACACCATAGTCAGTGGTACAAGGAGGGCCTGAGAAGATTCCAAGGAGATAGGATGTGGATGTCATGACGGTTGATAATTTGACTGTGGCCATTATAGACGGTTATACTGTTAACGACAGATATAACAGGTCCATCTGGTATGGGGGTTATATGTACATGGGATGATAGGTATAGGTCCTTCTGGTGTGGGTCCTTCAGGATCAGATGATAAATGAGTAGAGTTACATTCTATTTTTGATATATTGGAGGAAGAGGCTCATGCTCAAGTAGTGGAGATAACAAGTCTGAGGGTGAGAGGTGTAGCTCACTTGGTAGAGTTACAGGATAATCAGAGAAAAGGGAACATGTTTTCAGATTTGGTGAGTTAGATGATGGTGGAGGGGGATGGTATGGCAGTGGAGCTAGCTTGCCTATAGGAGGAGCATGATAGGATAAAACAAGACATTGATGGATTGTGACAAAAAAAAATAGGAGATGGGTGATGGGGGATCAACCTATGAGAAAGCCCGCTTTCGGGAAGAGTTAGAGTCATTGTGATAGGAGAGGATCATGCCATATAGATATGAGATAGGTACCACCTCCAGATAGATACATACATCGATAGATATGACATATTGGATACTATGAACATGACATCAAAGAGTGTGACATAAGGAGATTCTCATAGGGCCAGTCAGATGGTGCCACAGAGGAATGTTGCATAGGGCAAGTACTAGGATTTGGCAGAGGAGATGCATTATTACAAGTACATTGTGACTCATCAACTTTCAGAGGAGTGACGACATGCAAAGTACTTGGCCAAGAGGATATCAACACAACCAATGGATTTAGGGGGTACTTGCAGTGTATTGTAGCCGTGACTGAATGGGGCAGGGGATGACACAGGTAGCTCAATGTAGTGATGAGTGAAATTTTTGTTATGTACACATGTGGCCAATATGGGCTTGCATTCATTATTTTGTTGTATTTTATTAGATATTTGATGATGACCAAGATGGTCACATTTTTGAGTATATATGTGTACTTTGATGATATGTATTATTTTTGATGATGGGATGACACACATTATTTTGATGTGTGTTATTTATATACGTATGATGAGCTTTTGATGGCTTGATGATGAGACACATGTATGATTTTGATGATACATTATTTTTGATGAGTGAGATATTTGATATGATGATTATGATGACATATTTTTATTGTGACGCTTTTATGATGTGTTGATGATGATTTTATGATGATGTATTGATGATTAGTGGATGTAAACATGATGATGTGGTGTATTTTTACTGTTTAGATATATTTATGGTTTTATGATGATGTGATGAGACTAGATGATAATTTATTGTGGTTATATGATGTATGTGATGATGTTAGGATTATATTGTAATTTGTTGCTAAGTAATTTGGATGTAAATTGAATGATTATATAGTTTTTGTGATGATGTGAGAAGTGTTGATAGAGTTTGATTATGATATAATGTTGATGATTAGACTATTGATGAAATGAATTTTAATGTGTTGATACTAATTTGTGAATTAATTTGGATATACAAAAAGAATGAATTTTTGATGATGATGATGATTATTTATTGTTATGGATATGTGAATAATTGTTATATGTGGATGTTGTAGTTGGATGATTTTGATAATGAGAGATTTGTCACGATTACACAATGTGATCATGGATAGTGTAATGTTTTAATATGATGGTTATTGTGGGTTATATTTGGTGTAGATTAAATATTGTGATGATTTATATACATGGATATATTACTTGTACAAAGGAAGTTTAAAGGTAATCTAATTGTACAAATATTTACAACGTAACTATTACATGAAACCAGGTGGAATAGCAGAGGAGGAAATGACATCGATTGCGAAGAGGAATGCATAGTGATAACATGTGGATGAGGGGTGAGTTGGAGAGAAATGAAGGCCTCATGATCTTATAAGGGTTGCATTTTTTTGACATTAAATTGGATGATTATTAATGTTACAGGTCCCAAGATGTTTCTGTAGACAATGTAATCTTGGCTATGATCAAGATATTGTTCCTAGTCATGATAGATCCGTTTGCTTCGTAGGAAGGACCAAAAGAAGTTTGGATTTAGGATAGTAGGGAAAGAATATGTATAGGGATGGAGACGTGGGTATGGATAAAGTGATTTTCCCCCAGTGTGCTGGTTGCATTTGTAGGGTACTAGTGGAGGTAAGATCTAATTTACCATAGTGTCGGTAACCAGTTTTCACCATGGTACTTTCCCAAGACGCCACTGAAGTGGTTTTCTCCATTGGAAGAATTTTTATTTTATTTTTTGATTTTTGATTTTTTTTTAATTTTCTTGATTTTTGATGATGGAAATCTCAGGCATAGAAGCATTTGAGATACATGATATTCATGGGCTCATATAACTCATACCCACCATGGGTATCAATCTTATAAGTGTCTGAGCCAAATTTAGCTATGATGGCATATGGTTTGAGCCAATTAGGTTTGAACTTGACTTTCTTCTCGTGATCGACATTGGTGTTGCATTTGTTCTCTTTGAGGACTAGGTCAACAAATTTGAATTAGTGGGTTTTGATGTACTTGCTATAATGTTTGTGAAGGATATTTTGATAAGAGTTGAGGTGGTCTAGGGGTTGGAGGCATTTCTCATATAGTATCTTGAGTTCTTGTAGGTGGTGTACTCGATATTCCTCATTGTAAATGAGGTTTTGGAGAGAAACACATGTTGGTTGGATATTTTGTCAATCCAAAATATGAGGTTCAACCACAGTATATGGGATTAAATCCCTCCTCAAAGACAAGTGAGGCTGCCTGCTTATTACTAATGTAAAACACAACAAAAACAATATATACAGTATTCACACTAATCTAACCATTGGGGTTGGGATAGAATCCTGAAATCCACATCCACGCGATGTGAATATGTTATCCTTGTAAATGGACTGTGTAGGAAATTATTACAATGAAAGAAACACAATGGAAAGGAAATGAGAGAAACGTATTTTCTTTCGAGTAAACACAGAGCACGAAATAATAATATGAGATTTAGATCATAAATATAATGTATGAAATGATTAGAAACACTAAGATGCTAAACAAAGAATAGCTTAAGATCATGAACGTATGAACAATGTCTTAAGAAAGATATATCCCTCAACACAAAGTTTGTGAAATAATATCAACTCCTATTCTTCAAAATGATTAAAAGAAAACACAAAGTTTTTCTTCTTTCCAATAGCTCCCAATATTCCAAAAATATCGACCCTTTGGAATGCATAAGCATACCTTATTTATAATAAAAGGAGTAGAGAGAAAACAGGATAAATCCTAGAAAATAGTCTTTTAAACGAGAGTCCTATTTTGCTTGACTCTCACGCAGGAGACCAAGTCAAAATTTGCTTCCTATGTGACGAAACATAAATGAAAAAGACATGTCAATTTCAAGATTGAAATGACATGAAACATCGGGACTTAATCTGAATCGTCATCTTTCGCTCCTTCATCTTTTTCTTCCTCCAGCTGAGCCTGTTTGTTCCAAAATTCTTGGAACTTTCGAATTATGCCTTGCATTTCATTTTCGTTAGGCGCAGTGGAATGATCATTCAAAACTTTGCAAGTTTCATGGGTATCACTAGCACTGCCGGGAAGCTTTTTCAATCTTTTGCTGAGCCTTCTCAAGGCCTCCAAAGAATGTTCAATTCTTACAAACCGGTCGATGATCTCAATACCAAATCCATGCGTTGGTTCATGCTGAACAGACTCTTTGACTTGTTTGAAAAGATCATTAGCTGATAGGATGCCTGATTTTCCAACTGACACCTTTGGACAAATCTTCAGCAACTCTTCTTCCAGATCAATTTTGCCATCAATAAATTTATCCATTGATTCTCTCAACTTACCGCAGGCTTCGTTAAGAATCTTCAGCCTGAACCTGATGGCTTTGGTCAGCTGGAAATGCTTATCTGCATGTGGGATGATGCCTTCTTCTACCAAGAGTTGTGATGGTATTTGCTTTAATGCCTGGAGAGCTTCAAAATTCAAATCAAGATGTCCAATTTCTTGAGAGAAATCATCGTCCATCTTCTCTCCATCACTCTGAATGTCCCCCAAAGATTGATAGATTTTCACAACGTCTTGAATCACTTCCTTCCCCTGTTGGAGCAGCCTTTGGGTCCATTCATCGACCACCCTTCCTTTTTTATTAATCCTCTCAATCGTAGGCATTGATGAGAAATCGAATCCGACAGGGAAAAAAGAAGATGGTATGGATTCAAGGGGTTTTGAGAGCTTAAGCAAAACCTCTGTCAACTGCTCCACCTTTCCCTTAAGCTCATCTCTACTATCTTTTGTTTCTTTCAACTTCTGGCAAAACACATTTATAGCATCCCGTGCATCCTGTTGTGCCCCTTCTGCTGTCACTTTTCCTAGAGCCACCCTGGTTATCTGATAATCAGAGGCTGTTACGTCCTCTTTAGTTTTTTCAGTCACGGGAGTGGTGATCTCTGTGAACTTATGCCCTGAAGCATCCACCAAAACCCTTGAAACTGTTTTGGGTTTCTTGGCCGATTTAGCAGTAGGAGCCTTGAGTGAGCTAAAATCAAAGGCCGATATGGGTAGAATCACCTTCCTCTTCCTCGGAGTTTGCTCGAGTAGCCATTGCGGCATATCAGAGGGAGTTACCACTGTTGTAGAAGTTGGTATCATACTCTCAAGGGGAGAAGGTTCTACTAGCAGAGGGGGAATAGTTACCAATGTGGTAGCAGATTCAATAAAAATAGGCACAGGAGGGGGCGTGTTGGTGATTACTTGGGTCCTAGCAGAGAGGGGTGAAATTCCAGAGAAAATACTAGCCATGACTGAAGAAGTTGATGGAGAATGAGGAGGTAGGAGTGGTTATGAGGGGAGAGGCGCAGATTCAAACTCCAAAGCCTAGGATGTAAGAGATAAGGTCTCTTCAGTTGGGCAATCAACAAATGATGAAACCAGAGGCTAGCTTCCTTCTCCCTCTAAAGAAATTGCTCCTATTTCTGGTGGTCTTGGTGATTCTGGCACATCCACTGTTTCAACTAGAGAAACAATTGAAGAGATTTCTCTTTCTTTTCTCTTTTTGACAAACTTGACCTTTATAGGCCCCTTAGAAGATCTTTTGTCCTTTCCCTTTTTGGAGGGCCCCGCCTTTGAAGCAACCAACTTTGAAAAATTATCATCTTTAAAACTCATCCCCCAAGAGGCAAGCCATGCTTTGGTGCGTGTAAGAATCAGAGCTGACCTATCTGTAATGGAGGTTTTTTCACTGATTGACCAATCAATAGGTGGGAAAACATATTGATCTTCATTCAGTCCATCATAGGAAAGATCCAGAACACTTTCATTATCGCTAGTACCTTCTGGTAAGTTAGCAAGCTCAAGTGTTTGAATCTCAGCAAGTGTCAATCTGCTATGATCTTTTCTTCGGACATCAACCTCATCACGTAGATCAATCCAGATGTCTTCTATGCTTGGTCTGTGCAGGTTCAGAGTTCCATACGCCCTGAGGACTCCTCGAATATCAAACCCGTCTCAAGGCTTCATGTGCTTCTTCAACTTACCCTAAAGCTCATGGACAACATTCTTGGCTTTTACCACTGTCGAACAAGTATACCTTACAATCGAAATTGGGAAAGATACAGCGGCCTTGTGCTTACTCTGTTGGAACTTATGAAAATCCAACAATTTCCTGACCAACTCCATCAAGATTAATTTGTCCCCTGGATATCGAGGCAGACGGAAAGGATATCCTGGGTGCATGACTACCCGTAGATATGTGAACTTCTTAAATTTCAAGAAGACACAACCCAATTTTGAAACCTCAGCCCATGCTTCATAAGATACTCTTGTTTTCCTCAGTCTGGGATTTAACCTGCAGATGTTCTCGTAAAAGAAGGCATCGTTTACCCTTCTGAATTGGTCTTGAGACCATTTTCTTGACAGCTGAGGGAAATACTGATAAATATGTTCTACTGTCTTGTTTCCCTTGGTGTCCAACCCGGGATAGTTCCTCATACCGGCCGCTGCATAGGTGACATACGAGGACATGTAAAATTTTCCTGTAGACAGGACTATCGTCATTTGAGAATCTACCTCATTGCTGATGAGAGTGCCCCAATCAATTCCTTGTTGATTCTTCTTAAGAGTGATCATGAACTGATACATCCACCCTTGGAAAACATTTGATTCGGGAAAACCAAAAAACCGACTCAACAGAGTGATGATACCATTGATTTCCTGAATGAAATCACTTCTGGGAACAAGTCTTGGGAATCTGGAAACAGCCGGTTTGGCTTTGATCAGGAACTTCTTATTCACGTGCTTGATGTAATCTTCCTGATCATTGTCCCAAGATTTTTGGGCTGACTGGAGATCCATATCTCCATATTCTTCAAAATTAGGCAGCTTAAGAAGATCATCAAAGTAACCTCCGTCTAATTTGATCACAACTTCTCCCGCCTGGTTTTTCACAGAACGAGAAGCAGAGTCATAATTTGAAGCACAGGCCAAGATGAAATCGGGGCACTGCGCGGACATAAGGAAGCCTACCGCAAGAGGTAGGCCACTGTCGAATATCGATTTCATCCATGGAGTTTGAGAAGGGCTCTTGACCCCATTCCAGAAATCCTCCATGTCTACGTTTCCGAGCTCTGTATCTCAGATGTCGAAATTACAGTCAATATATGATGGAGACTCCACCTTTCTGAATTTGTATTTCATCCTCCCTAACTTTTCAGTCTTTTATTGAGATGGACCAGGATCCGACATGAGGAATTTCAGAGGAGAAGAGTGTTGGAGACTAGAAGATGTTGAACACTGCGGAAAACTCGACACACTGAGAAGGATGCCAGAGAGTTCGGAAAACCTGACACACTGAGAAGGATGCCGAAGAGTTCGGAAAACCTGACACACTGAGAAGGATGCCAGAGAGTTCAGAAAACCTGACACACTGAGAAGGATGCCAAAGAGTTCGGAAAACCCGACACACTGAGCTTTTCCAATATAATACAGGTTTCCTTTACCATTTATATCCCAAACATATAATTAATTACAACAACATTCTGGGGAATAAAACCAAGTGATAATTCCGAAGTGATAACCTTAAAAAACCAAAACCCGATAAAGAAAACAACCCCAAAATGTAAAATATAAAAACCCCACAAACCTGATAAGAAACTGGGAAGAATACCTTACATAATTATCTCACAAAAACCATGAACAAAGAATGAAGAGAAAAATACCTTCAACTAGGGAAAGGAAAGATAAAAAATGAACAATGCAATCAGGCATAGGTGAGTTTCGGGTTTCGAGGTTGGAGAAGCATGCGTGAAAATCCACGAGGTAAAAATACGTCCGGTAAAAATGACGTGGAAATCCAAATATATATAAGAAAATTTGCATTTAATACACTTCAGTTGACA
Source organism: Taxus chinensis (assembly GCA_019776745.2). NCBI lineage: Eukaryota > Viridiplantae > Streptophyta > Pinopsida > Cupressales > Taxaceae > Taxus > Taxus chinensis. The sequence continues at coordinate 607,671,570 of CM034154.1, read as the reverse complement.
CGTGCCAACTACCCGACAACTCAGCATTAATGCCATGTCAGCATGTTCGGGAGATCCAGAAACCCGACACAAAGGTGTTTAGAGTAATTCAGGTTTCGGGTTCCGGGAAACAATCGACCTAAAGCATGAGATGTTTAGATGCTTCAAAGTTCCGAAAACCCGACATGAAGGACTTAGGCAATTTGGGTTTCAGGTTGCGGGAAACAATCGACATAAAGCATGATGCTTTGACGAAGGCATGTTTTGATGCTCGGAAGGTCCGCAAACCCGACTCGCCTTACTTGAAGCGGGTTTCGGGTTTCGGGGAACACAAGACATGAAACATTCAAAACACATGTTGTCCTGCTTGTGAAACCTGAAAACCCGATTATCTCTCATAAAGGAAATTTTGCAAAACCAGCTTAAAAATTTCGTAAGGTTATCTGATAGTTTTGGCGTAAACTCAAAACTGAGATAACAACATAGAAGGGAACTTTATCTCAATACATAAGATTGCTTTAGTGTCGAAGATGAGGGAGTATATAGTGGATCTAGTGGGAGTGCAGATGGATGTACAATAGGCCCATAAGGAAAGATATATTTGTGTATGCTAATCATGTCTTACTTGACTGAAATTTTTTCCAAGGATGCATTTTATGATTTTATTAGATGCTTCAGATTGGCCATTTCCTTGTGGGTAATATGGGGTGGAAAACTTAATCTTACTATGGAAATGGTCACATAGTTTACATACTTCTTAATTTTTGAAGGACTTACCATTGTCCGTGATTATGGTGGATGAAATACCATCGCGAAAAATGATGTGATTAAGGATGAGCTTGGATATTTATTTTCTAGTGACATAGGTGAGCGGGATGGATTCAAACCATTTAGTAAAGTATTTTGTGGAAGTAATAATGAACTTATGACCATAAGAGGAGGTGGGATTAAGTTTTCCCATGAGATCGAGACCCTTGGTAGAAAAGGGCTATAGATTAGTAACGCGTTGTAAAGATTGGAATGACACATGTATGAGGTCAACATGTTTTTTGGCATGAGCCACATTTATGGACATAAGAGCATGCATCTTTTTCCATGGTAGGCCAGTAGTATCTGGTGTGCAGAAGTTTTTTGGTGAGTACTGCGCGACTAGTGTGAGCCCCACAGATGCCATCATGAACTTTTTTGATTTCTAATTCAGCCTCTTTTGAATTAAGGCATCACAACAAAAGGTCAATAAAAGTCTCTATGATAAAGGGTGACGCCAAGGATGGTGTATTTGAATGAGTGTTGGATGAAAGATTTACGATGGTTGCGGGGAAGATTAGGTGGAAGGGTATGGTCATGGAGATAGGTGTAGATGTCATGGTACATGGGGAATCAGGACCATCAATCTCTCATACCATCTTAGATTCTTGGACATATAGGGCTAGAACCATAAGTTTTTCAATTAAGAAATGGGAATTATGGGTATCTGAAGGGATGTTTAAGAGAGAACCAAGGGTAGGCATGATGTCTGCTGACTTTTTTTTTCTTGTGGGACCTGATTGAATTGGATATGATGAAAATAAATCTTGAAGCTATCCACCACGTGCTTGTATGGTACCAATTTGTCATCCTTGGTTGAATATTCAACATTGACTTGTTTGATGATGAGTTGGGATTAACCAAAGATAGTAATATTTTGGATATATTCCATTGGATAGCCATGCAGAGTCCAGCTATGAGTGCCTTATATTCAGCTATATTATTAGTACAAGGGAAAGCTATTTAGAAGGTGTTAGGAATGAGATATCCTTGAGGTGTGATGAATAGGATGCCTACGTATGAGCCATGATTTGTAAAGAGACATCAAAATATATTGTCTAGTTTTCTCATTCTTCTATAATAAATACAAACTCATCTGAGAACCATGTATTAAGTGGCGTGGAATCAGAAATTAGAGCTTATGCTAATTGATCTAATCACACTTGTCATTTGATAGACTTCTGATTAACACATTCAATGTCGAACTCACTCAAGAGAATGATCCATTTATCCATGCGTCCTATCAAATCCATGTTTGAAAGTAGATATTTAAGACAATCTACTTTAGGTATGAGATTTACCGTATTATTGGCGATAATTTTTTTTGGGTGGAAAAATATGTGGATTTATCGCGAACACTCTGGGAATCGAAATCCCTCTATTTAGACGGTGCAACTTCCATATTTACATACACATTAAAAGGTGGATTTTCCTAGTGGCCTTGCAACCGGGGCACCCCACTGACCCTGTGGAAAAGATATAAATTCCTTGCTAGAGATAAATTTGTCAGTAAAGTGGGAAAGGGGAGTGAGAAATGAGATAAGTGAAATAGTGTTGCATGTAGAAAATCTGATTTTTGTAGACACTAGTTAGAAATTTCAACACATGCATTTAAAATTAAGAGGAAAGAACTCTGCAAGTAACAACAAGACCAAATATAATTTAAGATCTCAAAGTATTAAGAAATTCATTAGTCAAAGAAAGATAGAAATTCCTTCTTCTTGTATTGATTTCTTAAAAAAAGTTGTACATAGTGGAGAAATGAAGAAATTTGAAAGGAAAAATGACTAACTCTTTTCACTCACAAGTAAGAAAAATCTCTCTAATGAACTTACAAGAATACAACCAGCTACAATAATTTTAGAATTAGAACCCCTTGGAATGATGAGCTCATTACAATTTATAGAAAAGACCCGACTCATCTTCATGAAGACCTTTCACATGCCTCATTTTTGGCCTTAGACCTTTCATATTCCTAATCAAATATTAAGTCCATTTTATAAAAACAAGGTGACTTAAATCTTACATTATGTTTCTAAAGTCACTTAAGGACATATCAAAAAGTGTAAACCCCAACGCTAAATTAGAAAATTAAAGAGAGAGAATGTTGGGAGGAAGAAGAGAGAGGAGGAAAGGAAAGGATACCGCTCCTGATGAAGTCCATTGATTCTTCCAAGGAGATGAAACTTTGAATATTTAAATATGTAGCCTCCTAAAAAATCCTTAAAACTTGCACTCGATGCCGAATAATTCTTTGTCTTGTGTTGATGAGAAGATTCCCTCCCTCGAATTCCTTTTTGCGAATGATTTACTTCTACTATAGAAAAGAAATTTCCTTTTGACGACCTATGGACACCTCAAATTGAGTGTTTAGAAACACTGTTGAATGTAACCTTTGGTGATCATGGGTGTTTCTCTTGGAGATCCCCTCTGAAGATGTTGAAGCTTTGGGAAAAATCCTACCCTGACTCTTTGCAATATTTCCACATTGCTTGGATGATTTGGGCATATACATATTAATTGAAGCATGAAATGAGTGTCAAAAGAAACTATTGAGATCCATGCAAGTGACTTCACTATCACCTACTCTTGCATAGTATAATTATAGATACTGTACCATTTTCACCCCTATGAATCTGAACTTCATTTTTCCTTAACACCTATTATATTTGGAAAGGGAAACTGTTTTTAGCAAGTGTCAATAATTTTCCCTCTTTGGTCTCTAAATGGTGATTTCAACTTAAATGTTCAAATCCTAGCGTGCTCCCTCTGTGAAATCTACCCTTTGGAATAACATGCTATTTTTAGTAAGTGCCCACATGACAACTTACTATTTTTGGAAAGTGCACAAATTAGTTTCTCCAGACCTCAAATGATTATGGTAGCTTGAATTCCTTCTTCACACTTTATTCCTCTCACTTGCTAGACCAACTGGCCATTTATAGTAGGGGCTTATGGAGCAACTTACTGTTTTTATTAAGTCTCATTTTTGGGCCGAAATGACCATTTTGATGATTTTTTTCGTGAGATACCTCTCTTGTGTTCATTGCCTCCTTCGTAGGTTATTCAATTGAATAATTTCCCAAAATAATAGTCCCCTATGTAGAAAATATACTATTTTTATAAAGTGATCTTCTGGTGCTTGCATCACGGTGGAATGATGTTTTTTGATATGGGTTTTTTTCCCAATATTGCCCCTTTGAAATATTAGACTTACCTGATAACTGATTTGGGAGATTTTAAAAATTCAAATTTTGACTTGGCGGTAACTCTAGACATGACAGCCATTAATGGAGCTTGAAAGTTGTAGGTCTTGTTTTCTTTTATGTTCATGGAAAAAATCACATTTTTGATGTGGGTTTTTTCTTCTTGTACCACTGGTGAAATTTATTTTCGAAGCAATTGCCAGTTTCAAGGGAAATCTAGTTTTTTTCCTTCATTGATCCGAAAGGGAGATTTCTTCACTGCGAGTGATTTGTGATATGGAAGGATGATTTGAAGGATTTTTTTAATGGAATTTGATAATGAATAACACAAAAACAAAGTTTCTTCATTTTTGCACTGGTTTGTAAGATATGTCTAGATCTCAGTCTCACGACAATGGACGATTCTGTGTGAATTTATTTGTTCTTCTCCTTCTGTTCTTCAATCCTTGAGCTCTTTTGATCAATATTACCTTTGAAAAATATGTATGTTTATAAATTGGAGGGTTTATTTTCTATGGTATATCTGGTTTGGAGAAACAATGGTGGATTGAGTGTTTTTCTATAACTTTTCTTTTGACAGTGAGAAGCAACAAGAAAAGACAAGAAATGAAAAAGAGTTATATTTTTTTTGCAATTTTTAGAGTTGGTGTTGGGTGAATTTTTTTGTACCTGATGTCCATTAAGCATTGAGGGATGAAATGGACATCAAATTTTACATCGTGCCTCATCGCAAACACTTGGAAGAGATCCAACGGTGGAGTTCTTTGGCCAAAAAGCTTGCTGGAAGCACCTGAAGGTTGGAAAATGGTCACATGATGAACCAGGAGGAATTACTTAGGATGGGAAAATTTTCATGTCACCTATGTCCATTAAGCACAATGGGACATGAGATTCATCAATTTTCATGGTGTTCCTCGTAATGAGACTTGTCAGCAATCCGACGACTGGGTGTTTAGCTCTAACTAGCTCCTGGGGGCTGAGAAATTACACTGGAGGGGGTCACATGGATGACCTGAGGGTCTTAATGGGCTGGGAAAATTTTCATGTCCCTCAGAAAAAAGGGACATGAGGGTCATCAATTTTCAAGGCGCGCCTCACAATGACACTTGTCACGATCTGAGTGAGTGAAGGGATGAGCTCTGACAAACACCTAGGGGCTGAACTGGCGATCCGAAAGGTTCCATTTGTGACTAGATGGCTTATTGGGGATGGGTGAATGTTTATGTCCCTCATGTACCTTATCTTGAGGGACAAAATGGACATGAAAATTTTCAAGGCTCCTGGAACTAACATGTGTCCTCATCCAAATTTATGTAACTGCGAGAACTCACATAGAGGGCAATTTGAAACAACGATATATTGAGCTCCCAATGGAATGTTTTGGTGTAATTTTATATGAAATTGAATGAAAATAACCTTATTAATCTAGTGGTGAGGGTATCAGATCTTGATTCATCCATGTAAACCCTAAAAAGTTAGGATTTTCATTTGGTCCCTTATATATGCTTGTAAAAAAACCAGTTATGAACATATTACGCCGAAGTGTTGTGGAAAATATGATTTCACCATATTTTAGAGCTATGATTTCCCTTTTTGAATATGATTTGTTTGGTTCTTAACTATATCCAAATCTCTCGGAGTCACCTCCCAAATTTCAACAACTCTTTTTCCCTTGTGCATTGCCTAGGCTTATGAACCTTGATTTCGATCAAATTGTCCTAACTCCTCCAAATATTTCATGAACCTTCCAAAATAATTTCCATGATGTTTCTAGAAATTTAATTCACCTCTATGCCATATTTGGATCCTTTTTTCTGCTCCAAGGGGTTTCTCCAGTCCTGAGAAGGCCAGTGGTAAACCTTCCCACAACTGTCTGAAATTTACATTTTACAAGAACTCCTAAAATCACCTAGGGGGGTTGACTTGAATTTCCTAAATATCCTAGGGGATTGAGTTAACATCAACTGGGAGGTCACTAGATTGACTGGGTAGACCCCAGGGCGGTTTGAAAGGGTAAAACTTGAAATTTTCGACACTCGGGGTATAGTTTTCATGCTAAAACATTGTCAATCTTCATGTTGCATATTTGCATGACAACACGTATTGTTGAGCATATAATACCATAAATTTCAAGAAGAAAAGACAACGGAAAGACATTGCTTTTCAATAGAAGTATAGTTGAGCTCATAAGAAACTAGTGTTTGGCTTAGGTAGTAGATGGAATTTTATTTCCCGTGGTCATCATGATGTGCTAGGAGAGCTCCCAAGGCATGTTGAGTAGCTAAAATATAGAGGAGAGGGATTCCTAGAGTGGGATGCACTAATACTGGAGGATGCAGTAAATATTCCTTGAGTTTTTCAAAAGAGGCTTGATACTCCTCATTCCAATGGAAGACTGTTCCCTTTTTGAGAAAATGATGAAATCAAAATGGATGGAACTTATCAGCAAATTGCATTATAAAGATTTTGATGGATTGGATTTTACCCTGTAGGATTCATAGTTTTTTTAGATTTGTAGGTGAATGTATTTCAAACTAAAAAATTAAATTTATCTGGGTCAATTTATATTCCATGCCATGAAGCAATAAAACCAAGTAGCTTACCATATGTAACATCGAAAACACATTTTTTAGGATTGAGCTGAACTTTGTATTCATGGAGTAATTCAAAGATACAACGAAGAACCACATGATGTTATTCTTTGGTCTTGGATTTTCCTAGAATATCATCAAAATAGTCCTCAACAATGTCATGCATCATGTCATAAAATATGATGGTCATGGAATGTTGATACGTAGTTCTAACATTTTTGAGACCAAAGGGCATGACCTGATAGTAGAAGGTACCCTAAGGTGTAGTGAAAGTAGTTTTGTGTTGGTCTTCTTCAATTTTTTCTATTTAATTTTATCTAGAGAAGTCATCCGTGAGGGATAGAATTTCATTCCCTACTGTAGATTCCAAAATCACATCGATATTAGGTACGGTAAAATCATCTTTAGGGAAATATTTGTTAATATCACAGAAATATGTATAAATACAGATGCCCCCCAATATTTTTTCCTATCAGTATGATGTTGGATATCCAATCAGAATAGTCAATAGGCTAGAGGAAACTGATGTTAAATAGCTTATGAAGTTCTTATTTTACAAGCATGACTACCTTCAGATGCATCTTGTGCAGTTTCTTCTTGAATAACTTCACATATTTAGGCACTGCGAGATTATGAACTAATAGAGATGGATCAAGACCGGGAATATCCATGTAAGACCATAAGAATACATCTGAGAATTATTTTACGAGTGCTGTAAAGGTGGCTTGTTATTCTGCTGATCAATATGCCCCTAGTTTGAGGATCTTGGGGTATTATTTAATGCCGATGTTAATGTCAATGGTTTCCTCAATTACTGATGTCGACCTATCATGTAGTGTTTCAAGAACCAGAAGAAGTTGATCCATAGCTGAATCGTGTTAAGGATTTGAGGGATTTTGGAAAAATTATACAAGGGGATCCTCCTCATTTAGGTGGCAAGAGGAGTTAAGATGAGGGATATTAGATTGGGATTAAATAGGGAGGGTAGGATCCTATTTCCCAAAGTAGGCATCAATGTTTATACATATTTGGAAACCTTTCTTATGGTCACTAACTGGTACATTATCCCAAGTTCCCATGAACTCAAGAGTTTCCTCATCATTATGAAATGTGTCAAGAGATATATGTTTGGATTTTTGATCCCTCTAAATGAGTTGGGGGTAGGTGAGGGTGACATTAATGGTGAGAACAACAGTGTCATGGAAGAGATTAGTAGTAAAGAGCTCTTCATATTGGCTATAAATGAAACTTGTTTCAATGGTGTCTATGGCCTCATCAACTATTTTGGTGGTGTCAATGAGGTCATCGTGAATAATCTCACCAGGTGGCTAGTACCCTAGTTTGCGAACATCAAGATTAGGGATGATAACATGAGGTTCAGGGATGCCTTATGAATATAGGCGTAGTCCTCGAATGGAGTATCCCATATGAGTCATAATCTGTTTGGTGATTGGATATCCATTGTTCAAGTAGAAGGATGGTATAAAGTCATTGATGAGCCATGTAGTTTCAGAAGGATCTAGGAACTTGTCTGCGAGATACCAAAAATAGATAGAAATGGAAGATCCCAATGAATATGTTTGCTTTTTGGATTGACACATGCCGGGATTGCCACATTGTTTAGGTGATAGTGGTAGCTATTCGATACTAAAAGTTTGATATTATCCGCACCTTGTGGATTTTATATTGAGAAGCAGAGTGGGTAGGATTGGAGTGGATATGGATGGAGTGGGTAAGAGAGGAGTGGATGATGATGAGGCATTATGTGAGGTGGATATAAGACTATCAGGTGACACATATGAAGTGGAGGGTGTTGTTGGATGATGAAGATGGAGATTGTGAAGAGATGGTTTTAGTGATGGGACACTATTGTTCCCTATAGGATTTTGCTTCAAGTGCTTTACAATACTGGAATGGTTAGGGGTCACCATGGATGATGACCTCCTTACTGACATGCTCAAATTTAATGCATTTATGAAATGTAGATGGGACTGCATGAATTTTGTGAATCTATGGATGACCAAGCAACAAGTTATATGGGAACTAAATGTTCACCACATGTACTAGGGTGGGAAGTGGGAAATGTCCTACATTAATATAGAGATATAAAATGCCCACAAAATTTATTTTAGTATTATCACAAGATTTAATAGTGATTATTTCTTGTCATAGATCTGATTCATCGTATGCTAGCCATAAAATGAGAGACAAGTTACAAAGGTTAACCCTAGATCGATTGTCCACTAGTACTTGTTTGACGCAAGAATTTTCAATGTGAACCTCAATGTAGAGGGGGAGGTTGTGAGATGGGCCGTGTCGTGGAAATTATCGTTAGGTGAAGGTGAGTTGAAATATTGGATGGGGGTAAATATGAGCAATAAGGGATTGGAATTATGTAGGATGGATATCGGTTGGGACACATGTTTCTTCAAGGCCGCAATAAAGAATATATTTGTGCATAAAGGATGCTTTAAGAATATCCATAATGGGGATTTGTGCGGGGTTATGATCAAGTTTTTCAATGATGTTGTACTGAGCTTGTGGTGGTGCATTAGAGGAAGATGGAGCAACTTCTTGAACCACTACACAGATCCTGTGAGTAGTAACCACATAGTGAGGGTTATAAGAAGGTATCTTGACTTTGATGGTGGCCACTTGATGAGGGTGATGGTGAATATGGCCGACAAGGGATTCATATTAGAATGGGACACATTTTTAGTTTATATGATTAGAATGATCAGTGGATGATTCATGGGATTTACCAGACTTCTTTTATCCCTGATGTGAAGCATGTTTTTGACCGTGATTGGGAAGTGGTTTTGATGGATCCATAGCTTCTGATTTTGAGAGGAAGATGACATATTGTCTTTAATTTAAATTTCACCTTGGTCAATGAGGTCTTAGATATTATTCTTGAGTTTCATAAAATTTTTAGTAACATGACCTTTGATTTTGTGGAACTTACAATACTAGTTTTCCTTTAACTATGAGGGTTTAGGTATGGATTCATCAATTGGTTGGGTTTGTGGGAACACAAACATATTAGTAGCAACAAGTTTGTCAAGGATTTTTTTAATGGACTCACCAAGGGGGTGTATGATCTTATTTTTAGATATTGATTGGAACAAAGTTGACCTTTGGAGACAGATACGATAGAAGATTTGTGGACATGCTGAACATGTTTGATCTCTGTCACCCCATTTCTACCAACATTTTTATCATTATTGAAATATTTGGGCTTCTTTGATGTGGAATTCTGATTGGTTTTACTGTAGTTGTCATGGGAATAAAATTTAATGAGGCCTTTGGCAAGGAGGGGTTTTTCTATTTGTATTCCCTTTTCTATGATGATGTCAAATGTGTTGGCACAATGGAATTGCAGGTGGAAAGCTAGTTCTTGGTGGAGGCTGGAGAAAAAGATGGTAACTAATTGCTTTTCCAAGATGGCCTTGGGATACGACTAATAATGGATCTCCATCATTGTAATAAGGATGAACATATTTTGCCATTATGCTACTTAGTATTGCATAGATTGATCATGATGACATCATGCTCAAAATTATATGAGAAGTGTTTGAAAAATATTTTGGATAGGGTAGAAAAGGTAGTGACAGAGCCCTTAGGAAAATGGAGGAACCATTTAAGGGAAATATTGCCTAGACTACGTGAGAAAATTCACAATAAGTAGGAGTCGTCTTAGGCAACCTCTTGAAATAGCATATAGAATTCTTCAAGACATATTCGTGAGGGTCTCCTTTTCCTTTATATTTTTGAAAATTATGCAGTTAAAATAATGGAGGGAGGGGGACACGTAGGATATCACGGTTAAAAAGATAAGGAAAAGGTTCTTAAAATTTATATTTTTGTCTTTTTTTTGTCGATTTGCAACCATTGAAGTGTTTCCTTCATAGACTTTATCTCCTGCTCAAAGGTAGGTTCTTGAGGGGTGGTGGATGGTAAGATGAAAGTGGGACACTGCGAGTGTTTAGAACCATGATCATTTGGTCATTGTGGATCGAGTTGGGAGGCCAATTACACGATCTGGTTACTCATTTTTTGTAATTGAGATAATATAGCCTCTTTAGATATATGATGGTTATGAGTGTTCTCCTTGCTATCCCGTACTCACATAGTGTGATGGTTACTATGATTTAGGTTAGTTGGATTGTGATGTGGTGGTGATGGAATTCATTATACAATGCATTAAATTTCATTGGGGAGGAGACTATGAAGCTGGTCATGTGTATAATTAGAAGGAAGTTTCACTCCCATATGATATACAATTGAAGTAGGATGTTGTAAACAGGAAACAATAAAGTATTGCTAACACATGTTAATTAGGGTTGTTGACATACGACACCAGGGTTGCTGATGCATGACAATTAGGGTTGCTAGTGCATGACAACAGGGTATTGATGACACACGTCAAGGAGTGTTTCTCGCGTGTGAGGGGATCAATGAACCATGAAAAGAGGAGATTTATGACGCACGACATGAGAAGTTTGGAGATGGGCGACACAAATAGTTACACATGGGTGCCAAGAGGGGTTGTTGCCGTACAACATGAAAGGTTTGCAGAAAGATAACTAGAGGGGTTACTAACTTATGCCAAAGGGTTAAGTGACACATGAAAAGGGTTAAACTTCACCGTTTAGAGCAATGGAAGTTACTAATGCTTAGAAGATCCAAAAGGTAACAAAAATATCAGATGTCCCTGTTCAAGTAATTTCGAAACTCTACTGCTATAGATACCACTACCACTAACACCCATAGAGCTTCCATTGAAATCAATCAAAATACAAAATGTGTGGAAGGTATTATTGAAGTGGACATGGATTAAACAAACTATCAACCAAATGATACCTATGATGATACGATGCCAGAGCTTGAAGATATTCTTGTTGAGATGTCAGAGCTTGAAGATATTCCTATTGAAATGTAATCAGGAGTACATCAAGATATATCAAAAACAAATTCCCAGAAAAATGTAACAAAAAAATCAAATGCAAATTCTGGTTCATGAAAGAGGAAACCAAATGATCATGATATTCCTCAAAATTCTTCTCGTAAAAGTAAAACTTTATAAACAAACAAGAACATGTGGAAACTTGGGAGGAAATACAAGTTTGAGTGGGCTGCCAAATTTACTGTTATCAAACCTGTACATCCAGCTAATTCAGAAGATATCCCATCTAAATGTACATGTACAATGTGCATGTGAAAATTGGAAAAACAACAAACAATGCAACTGAAGCTGGACATAAGTGAAAAACATTATGGAAAACAATATCTATCTGTAATGGGGGAGGATGGAAAAAAAATAAAAACACACAGATGGAAAACTAAAAATAATGCATGCATGTTAAATACGTAGTAGAGTATGAAGCAGAGAAGAAAATACATAGACATCTCGTGAAAAATGGCGGAATGATCACATCACAAATTAGTAATATGAATCAATCAAATTTGCATGCTAAAATCATACAGTTCTCTAATTTATTCCACATCCTTGAGAAAGGAAGACCGATTTCAAATTTCCTTGATTTCAAAGTTTTGTATTAATATAATGGAATGAAAAACGTTCCTTAGTCTCATTGGTAAGATAGTAGTGCATGGGAAATGGATAAATGCCTTGCAATGATAGAGAAGGAAGATTTAAAAGAGAGTGTAAAAAATGCAAAGTTTATCTCTCTATCAATTGATGAAGTGACAACACTTGACAACACCACATGGGTATGTATCCACGTTTATACTTTATAAAATCATACAAGGACATCGTATCTACTATGTGTACAAAAAATGGTTGAAAATTGCAATGCCAAAAACCTATATAAAATATTTGTTTCTCATTTGAAAGATATTAATGACATGACAGATTATGAAATTGCTACAAAGTTTGTATGCATTGGTGTAAATGGTGCATCATTCATGCAGGGTTACCGAATTGGGTCGTGTGTTCGATTGAAAAATACAATAGCCCTTTATATACCAACAATTCATTGTATGGATCACAAAATGAATTTAGCATATAAAATAGTTAGAAATTTTGAAAATGTTGCAAAAGTAGAAGAACTTATTAGAGAATGGCATGCCTATATGACAAGCAACCCAAAGTGATTTCTTGAGTTTCAAAAATTTGCAATTGGAATTAAGGATGTTGAGACAATGTGGATTTGTTTGTATGAGCATGAATGCAGAATTTGTGAGGAGTATCCATTGTTGGTTGCTTTCATGCACACATATCGTCATGATGTTGACAGGGTTAAGGAATTTTTGTTCTATTTAATGGATTTGGAAACATTACTTACATTGGTTTGGATTCTTCCAATGTTGAAGGAGATCAATACATTGATGAAGCATGCATAAGAGAGATTAATCTATACTGTTGATTTTATATAGATGAGAAAGTGGGTATGTAAAAATTTTGATGTCTTGTACACTTCCTTAGATAGTTTTGATACACCTGTTTTTGATAAATGGAAAGTTTTATTAGATTTTAAGAATCCCAATAATTATTTGAGATTTAATATCCATGATCACCTCTGTACTAATGTTAATGATAGGGAGATACCATTGCACATTTTACATAAACGTCAAGATATTATAGGATTGGAAAGATAAGAAGTTCATGTGACACATGTTCTATTAAATTTGATAAACTTAAAAAAATTGCACAATCCTTAACATCTGAAATAAGAGAAAGTTTTAGTAAAGATAAAATTATTGAAGCTATGGGTGTGATGAATTCAAATTATTGGAATAATGAAGGTGGTCGTGTAGATTTTGTAATTTTTTTCATAAATCCATGGGTACAATAATGGATCATTTCATCAAGACGTCAGAGGTCAATGGTATTGAAATTAAAGGTATACTGAATATTGAATTAATAAAGGCTCAATAAACTAATTTTACAACGAAAATGATTAGCCAATATTAATTTTTAAATGAACCTAGAGAGAGTGGTGCTATTACAAGGCTTTGGCAAAAAATCTACCAAAGTAGTGTGTTATAGGAAGATATTAATGAATATTTTAGATTATATGAGTTGTGCCAAACAATAATTTTGGGATCTGTGGAGGACGAAATGATTTTCAATGCTTTATCTTTTATAAAATCAAAACTGAGAAACATGTTGGATAAAAATCTTGAAAGTTGCATGAGGTGCTATGTTTTGCACTACTCCTTGGACATATTTCCTTTCGACAGATAAATTACACCTTGGAATTCCCTCACTGAAAAAAGAGGTGTAAATAATATAGCTACAAGTAAACATGTTCTCAATGATGAGACTTAAATTTGTGTGTCGTCAAACTATACAAATGTGTATATCGACTATGAAGCAACTATTGAAAATGGATTGTTTCAACTTTAAATATGCTTTCAAAACTTATAGATAATAGGTATCACCCTGACCTTACATTTATTGTTTGTCATGTGAAATTTTAATTGTTGTTATTTATTAAATTTTATAGTAATAGATTTGAATATAATTATTTATAGTTAAACATAATACAATTGTAATTCTGTAGGTGTAAATATTGACTATGAGGAGGATTTTGAACATTTTTTGTTTCAAATCTAGATATCATTGAAGATGTTACTGGTATATATATATATATATATATATATATATATATATATATATATATATATATTTACATTTATTTACAATTTTTTTATAATAAATATGTTTTATCTAATTAGTATTTTGGAACTTTCAAACTGCTTTGATGTGGTGTTTGTGAAATACATTTTTGGAATACTAATTTACAAAGCCTTCAAAGTTTAGATCTACATATTATACCACTCTTAGTCTCTTCCAAACTTCCAGTTGATCTACTCCAATCGCCGTCAACTGGGCACTACATTTTTGACACTTGTGTCACTGTTGACATGCACAAGTTCTGGTTTGGTTTAATTTTCTTAGATCAAATTTACATTTTAATTTATCTTCATTGCATTGATGTTTCTATTTCTTCCTTCATCCACTCAATCAATATTTCATCTTTTCTTTATCGAAAATGTGGGTTGACATCCATTCAAGGAAGCTCTCACTTTTCGGGACTCACATTGTTAGGCAACTCACCCATCTATATACTAATCCACTTTTCATGTTGAGTTCTCTAGATTTGAAGGTCATCTAGCTCACCACGTAGGAGAATTTCTCATTTTTCTTCCATATACATTGTCACCCATCTAGAAGACTAGAGGTACCTTAAACCCTATCATACTTGGAGTTTTAATAATCATGTTTTATTTATTTTGGTATTTGTAAAATGATTTGATGTAGTATTTGTGGAATGTATTTTTGGAATAATATTTTTTAAATATCGTAATTAGATGAAAATAACTAAGGTTTCAACATTAAAGAAAATGAATTCCATGTGAAGAAACATGTAATTAGAGGTAATGCGCATAAACCTGTTATAGAGTTTGAATTTTACAAGTAAAGAGATGAATATTTTGCTATATTAAGTGGAAGAGAATAATTATATAAAATATTGAATGTACTCAGGTCATGTGAAATGAGGTAGTCAATTAAATTACGTGTAAAAATTAATATTCCCCAAAAACATTACATTGTAAATAACTAAACTGTATTCATTAAAGAAAATGCATTCCAGACATATTTTGATATCAACACATAATGGAAAACTATAAGTTGATTCTTCCTAAGGATTTTCAAAAGGTTTACAGAGGTAATGTAAAGAACCCTGTTATAGAGTTTGAATTTTACAAGTAGAGAGAAGAATATTTTTTTATTAAGTGGAAGAGAATCAATAATGTCTAAAGCAATCTATCACATCTCGTCACAATCATACCACATTCTATGACCAAAAATAATTCATCATCATCATCATACATGATCATGACACATCTATGTCCAAAAATAATTCATCATCATCCATATCTACTCTAATGCCATCATCCACATCTAAATATATCATCATTACAAGTATAGAGAATAATATTTTACTGTATTAAGTGGAAAATAATCAATAATGTCTAAAGCAATCTATCACATCTCATCACAGGAATACCACATTCTAAATTTTCTTAAAACATAATCATTTTAATCCATTATCATCATCCATAATCATGCTACATCTATGTCTAAAATTAATTCATCATCATCCATATCTACTCTAATGTCATCATCCACATCTAAATCTATCATCATTACAAGTAGAGAGAAGAAGATTTTTGTATTAACTGGAAGAGAATTAATAATGTCTAATTTTTAAATCTATTATCATCATTTATGAATCATGATCATACTACATCTATGTCCAAAAAAAATTCATCATCATCCATATCTACTTTAATGTCATCATCCACATTTAAATCTATCATCGTTACAAGTAGAGAGAAGAATATTTTGTTGTATTAAGTGGAAGAGAATTAATAATGTCTAATGTTTAAATATATTATCATCATCCATGAATCATGATCATGCTACATCTATGTTCAAAAAAATTTCATCATCATCCATATCTACTCTAATGTCATCATTCACATCTAAATCTATCATCATTAAAAGTAGAGAGAAGAATATTTTGATATATTAAGTGGAAGATAATTAATAATGTCTAATGTTTAAATCCATTATCATCATCCATGCATCATGATCATGCTGCATCTACCTCCAAAAACAATCCATCATCATCCACATCTAAATATATCATCATTACAAGTAGAAAGAAGAATATTTTGGTGTTTTAAGTGGAAGAGAATTAATAATGTATAATGTTTAAATCCATTACCATCATCCATGAATCATGATCATGCTGCATCCATGTCCAAAAAAATTCATCATCATCCATATCTACTCTAATGTTATCATCAACATCTAAATCTATCACTACTATATTCGTAACCATCACATCCATATCAAACATAAACACCATCAAAATCATAAATCAAAACATGTGACACATAAAAAATCACCATAAAAAATCACCATAAATACAATCTAGAATATATATATATATTCTACGTATAAATTCTAGATTGCAACATAATACGTGTATGAATTTATCAAATTAAACAAATATTCAAGTTTCATAATTCAAACTATCAAATATTTCAAGTTTCAAGTTCTGTAAACTCTTTTCAAGTTTTTAACAAATACATCTAGATTTGGACTATTTTCTCAATCATTAACTATTAGAGTAGGTATTTACCTTAGCTCATGTTCACCTAGGTAATTTATTTATCTTTATTGTATTTATCCTCACCCATTTATGTGTGTAGATATTTATTTTATCTTATTTAGATATTAGGAAGATATTATCTAGTTGTTAGGTATAGTTCTTTCCTTGATCTATGGTATCGACTAGATCTTTGATGACTAGTTCTCTCCTAAATCTATGGTATTGACTAGTTCTTTAATGACTAGTTCCTTCCTTGATTTATGGCTTGATCTACGACCTTGATTGGTTCTTAGATTGATATTCCTTGCCTATATAAGCAAGACACATTCTCATTGTATTTCATTGAGTTCCATAATAATATATGATATTGTTGCTCATTTTTTTTGTAAAAGTTTATGTAAATTTATTCTAGAAAATTACTTTCATCTTATTGAGCATGGTGTTTAATTAGCATTTGAGTTATTCATGGCTTGGTACAATCTGTTTATCGTTCCTTTTATGGTATCAGAGCTGGGGATTTTTGTTAACATCCATATGTAAGTCTTATTATGTAAATAAAGTTTTTTTTATATTCATATATTCGGGATTGGTTTGTATTATGTTGCTGAGTGTATTTTTTTTATGCAAAATAGATCCTTCCATTGGATTCAAAAGGTGTGAAAACCCTAATTTTGACTATAAACTTGACCATTTTTGGAGGCAGTCATTTTTGGAGTGTTTTTGTTGTTGTAGAGACACATACTGGTCTACTTTAGAATCCGTGTCAGCATGGAAGGAAACCTAGAAAAAGGTTTTTGGGTTTTTAGAGATCAACACAAGGTTTTTTCTTATGTGCTGCATCATTTTCGGTTGGCATGCAACACACCTTTTTTGGAGGGGAATTTTTTCCATTTTCGGTAGGGCGCGTGAGTTACTGTGCATTGTCTGCCGTTTTGGGAAACTGAACACTGCTATTTTGGGTTGCGAAGATCATTTTCTACATAGTCCAAAAATAGTAAGTTTTACCATAAGAAACAATTGGATGTGACTTTCTAGGGTAAACACCCATTGAAATCCTTAGCCCCTGGTCATATGACTAACACAACAAATGGGAAATGTCATTGAAATAGGTGTGGATGTGACCGGTTAGACGTACACATCACACACTAATTTCATGGTCATTGATAAGGCATAAATATGGTTAGTGAAGAATACAATATATTTAGGCCGATAGGCATGTATAACTTCACTCAATGATTTTTGACACCTGTCCTGCAGCTCTTTTCCACACACCGTTTTCCAAGTGTCAATATTTAATAAATAATAATTTGAGTTAAGTTATGGGCCTAACTTGCCAAGTGTCAATATTGCTAGTTTACAACATAACTTAGAGATTTTTGTGTTCTTACTCGGGAACAATCTTGACCAAGAGATGGAAAATCTGTAGGCATCCATTCCCAAATCAACCATAAGATTGATGTCTTCCTGTCCACAAAATGTGAATACTTAGTCTCAGTTATCTGAAATTGACATTTCACCTCCCATCATTGTTTAAATGCATTTACCTTGAAATGATGATATTGATCGACTGCTACATCTCCATTGCTAAAATCCATGACTCGCCCTACCAAAAATAATGAGAGAATAAGTGGGACACTGTAAAAAATGTATACATGATAGAAAATCCATGAAAATAATTCAATTAACCTAGTTTATGAGCAAATGTATCCCAAATGCTAGCTTTCCTATTTCCTTCATTCGCTGCTCCCTCAAACTTTTGGGCATACTTTCAAATTTCAGAATTCATACAAATTTTCATAGCTTCAATCAAGAAAACACGAATATGCATTTCTTTTTCCTTCAATAAAAAAAACACCAAACTTGGCTTTTCTGTTTGTTTTTTCTTTTTCCCTCTGTTGGGGGGGAGCAAAATGGCACCTGGTAAGCAGAAGAAGCAGTCCCAAAAACAAAATCCGAAGGAAATTCGGCCTTGTTGAAACCATCATTGTTTTGAATTTGTTTCACAGAGTAGATGATATCAATGATACAAAATAAAATTGTAAGAAGCAAATATCCAGCGGTTTTCATGGTTAGAGATAAAAATATTCTGCGTCTTTTCTTAGAAATTAAAATTAATGAATGACTAAGTTAACTTGCCAAGTGTCAATATTTAATAAAAAATAAAAATAATAATTTGAGTTAAGTTATGGGCCTAAAAATATTAAAAATAATATTGAAGTAGTTATTCCATACAGTTTAAATGTTTAAAGAAAAGCAGTTATTCCATTTGAAATTGTCTCAAATTAATAACCTAAAAATAATATCAAAAACAGTTTCCACTTCTGCGTATCATTGATTTTGCAGGGGAGGAGAGTTGAAAAAGTATGTCTCTAAACTTTTCATTTCATCTGATTCTGCAGGGGAGGAGCGTTAAAACTACAATGTCTCTAGAAATTTCATTCTTTAAGTTTATAATTTGAGTAAATTATTCTACTAAGTAAACTTTTAGTTGGCTGGTTGTGCAACAGATTTGTAATCAAAGTGAAATATGCCCATTCTCGGTAGCAGAGGAGTGGAGTAATTTGGAGACGCGGTTAGTATCATCTTGAATCTCAACTCATGCCATGAATTTCTCATGATTTCCTGCTCCCATCTCTAACGGAAAATGCTTTCACATGTCTATTCATTTCGGGGAAACCTTTGCTCGGGTCTCATTACATTTTGTACATCTGTTTTTCTGTATCGAAGGTTTCATTTTGTTTTGCTCTTTTTCCACAAATTCTGAATACTATTACTTCACCTTTCTGTCACATGTTTATTCATTTCTATTAATCGGTGCTATCATTTGGGGTTTGATTTTATTCGTTGTTCATGTAAATATTTCATATATGGTTCCTGTTACCCATTAATAAATTAATTGAATTAGAGGCTTCTTGTACAGTTTTACCCATTCAATTTATGGACATGGATAATAAAATTCCAATGTCAATAGATGAACTAAAATACAGCTACAATTAACATTTTTTACACAGTTTCAGAATGTGTAAGTTGAACTTGGAACACTGATAAAATAAAAAATCACATAGCTTTCATTATATTTTCTTGAATAAATAAAATGTCTATGATATTATAGTATACACAGTGGATTATAGAAAACTAAAAATAAAATCTCACCATTTCTGCATAGTCAAGGCAACTATTAGTTCCTGCAGCCGCTCAAAATACCCAAATCAAATCCTGAAAATTTTCCTTCTGTCTTCAATATATTGACAAATCATTTCTTCTGTCATTATCATCGGATGCTTTTGATTTTTTCAAGCCAATGAAAATGCCCAACCCAGTGGAGTCATTGATCTAATTCTCTAATCGAAGGTTGAAAATACTTTATATTCAATCTGTTCATAACCCACATTATTGCAGGCTTCTATTTCAGTTTTATTTAAATTTACTGTCACTTCATACATGTATATGAACCTATATTCAGGGTGATGCTACATGATAATATTAATTGCAAATGGTTCATAGTTAATGCCTATAGGATATTTTTAGATTTTATTGTTCAATATTTTTAGCATGAGAAAAAAAATAATTATTAGTTACATACGGAATATACCGCAAAACAAAATTCGTAAATTTTATTATGGTTTAAGGAAAATAATATGTCCAATTAATAGATTCAAAAAGGTTATTTTATAAATTGAAATTCTGTAAATAAATTATTATCATTATAATAATAAGACATAAATATTGTAAAATAATTTTAGTTAAAAAAGTTAAACTTCTTGTAATATTAAATATAAAAAAATCATTTCTTTGAAGAAAAAATATGACCTTCCCCTCTTCTAATTTTAAATTTAGTTTTAATAAAATATATAATATGCTAAAATAGAATGTTATTCTTATAATAGATTATAAATATTATTTCATTAAAGTAATTTAAAATTCAATTATTTAATGTATTTAATATATTATACGGTAAAGATATATTTTCGGCAATGTGATATTTTTATAGTATTTTAATTTTTATTTCATATAAGTCTTTTTTTCTAATTTCAGGTAATGTATTTTAAAATCATTTAATGTGCAATTTAATATAACTCCATGTTAATATTATTAAAATTCTCTTTATAAGTGTCATGGACTATTTTATTATATATATATTTTTAATGTGGATTTTCTACTTAAAAGTTTTCAACATGTGATTTTTCTACAAATTATTATTAATAAAATAATATTGGGGAACATCCACAATATTTATGAATTCAAACACAACAATATCATAGAACTTCCACAAATATTCTACAATTCCACTTAATTGTAGTATTTTAACATTGATTACATTGTGGTAAATGAAATGTACTTATTTGTTGTAGTGCTCCATACGTCATAACATTTATTGATGATTCTCCAATTGTTCAAAGCTTCAAAATCTAGTTGGCCATTTGTTATGGAAGCAATGCCTATCATTCTATCCATGGAAACTGATCTTGGGAGTGGTCACTAGAATGGTCTTTGAAATTAGAATAATTCGACAGCTTAGCTTCTTTTGTAAATAAATTGCTCAGTCACATCTCTGCAATATTGTCTAATGGATGGAATGAAAAAAAATTCAACAGTTATTTGGAGTATAGTAGGCAATTCGTTGTTGGATATACACACGTGATCCAGGTATTTTCATCAATTTATTCTTAGGGATTCAATAATTTGATTATGATCTTGTTGCATATAACGAGATTATTTTTTGGATATAGTCTAAGTTAATTGTTTTTGAAAATGAATTATTATGTAGTTTGTTATGAGTAAAAATAGTAAAATTAATAAAGTTCCCCATTTATATTGTTTCCAAATGACAATAGGAAGAAGAATGCGATTTCTTTTATTAAAGTTTATTTTTTGTTATATAGACAGTTTAACATCTTAGTGTGTTGTGTATTTCGAAATCGAATATTTGTAAATTTATAATTTGAACACATTGACGAATATATATTTGATAGAAAAAATTAAGTGTGATGTTTATGAGAAATAATTGTATGTGTATATATATTTTTACATCATTTGCATTGGGGATCATTTGCAGATATTTATCCAACTCAAAATCTAGCATTGCAAGTGCCTTTTTCGATACCAGGAGCTAGGATTTGCAAATGGGATATTTCCTGTTATGCTCTCCTAGCACGTCCAAATTTGGACGTTAGCCCGTGTTTTTGAAGAAGGTTTTTAAAGCAATGTAACGAGGGATTCCCCAATATATGTTGAGCATATGCTTTTTGCGATGATATGGTTTTTCTATAAGAAATGTCAAACGTAAATGTTTGACATTTCTATGAAAAAACTGTGAAATCATATTTTGTGTATGTTTGGCATAATGTTTTTCTATACATCTCACGAAATATGGTTGGACTGTATTGTTTATAATTTTCATGAGTGGATGAGATTTTATTTAATTTACATTTCTATATTTTATTTTTTCAAGCTATGATTAATGTGGAAATGTGCATTTGATAAATTTTTTACAGGTGGCGTGAGTTTCTTTTGTTGAAGAACATGGATATTGTTTATTTTTTAATACACAATTGAGATTTCATCGTTTGATTCTTTTGTGTTTTAAATTGTATTATTTATGAGAGGAACATTGTTCAATTTTTACAACTTTCCAGAATAATAATGATTTAAACAATGATGTCGATGAAGACTTATTCTTTTAACACGAAATTGATTACTGTTTGCTTTTTTTTGTAGATGTGATGATTTGTTGTTTGGTTTTATTTATGTAATGTCAATTAACTTGATTTGAAGATCTAATGTTATGTGTTCATATAAAACATGTTTAGAAGATGTAATTCGTGATGAAATTTTATGATTTGTTGTTGTGATGGATTTAATTGTATTTCTGTGTATTCATATTACTCTTGTAGAATAAATTGTTTTCCATATTATTGTACATTTTTTTTATAATACTCTTTGCTTTGGATTATATTGTGTTGGATTTTGTGTGGTCATTAATACCTTTGTTCAATTTTGTCTATAGATTAGTAGGGCAGAATGGATCAAACTATTTGGAAGCATCTTCCCATGGAGATTTTTAATTACATTATTTCTAAGTTGCCGATTTGGAATCTTGTTAGATTTCATTTAGTGTGCACAAGAATGAATGCAATGTTAAGCAAATCAGAATTTTTGGCTACTTGTGGAACCATCGTCAATCGTTGTATATGATTTTTGTTATATCGACCCTTGACATTGGCAAATGTGTTGAACCCTCTGTATTTCACATGTGAAGGTGAAGCTATATATTTACGTGTTAGTTTGAGTGGAATGAATGACATTAGATTTGAATGTGCTATTGGATGGATGCTTTGAGTATCTTCAGCAACTGTGAATCGAAGCATACGTTCATATGCGATTATAAATCCTTTTACTAGGATATTTGTGAAAATGGGTGACATTCATATCAGTGAGAGGAATGGATGGTTTAGGATATGTTAGGGTTTGATAGGGTACATATATGATTGGATTGTCATTGGATATGATTCACATGCTACAGGTGTGAGTGATATTCAAACTTTTGATAGATATTTCTATATGTGTAGTAACCTTCATCACGTTTGGAGTCCGATTGTAATTCCGACACGTCTTCAAGCTCCAAAACATGTTGTTGTTGTCAATGGAAAAATATATTGGCTGAGTTTGGATCTTGAACAAAGTGGTGATGTTTTATATGGCGGTGAGGTTTTGACTTATTTCATTGTATGTCTCGATGTTGTTCATGAGACATGGAAGATTGGCCATTCTCCAGCTCCAAATTTTGATGATTCCATGTGCTTTGTTGTTTATGAGGATCAAGTTTTGTGTGTTGTCAATTATGCGAGCCACATGCAGTTGTGGAAATTGAATAACGATATGATTCGTTATGATCCAGATCTTGGAGAGGCCAGTATTTTTTTGTTTGATATGGATTGGGAGTACATGGAGATCAAAAGTGGCATGTTGTAGCATCGATTTCTTGGGTACAATTGTGTTTCTTGGTGCGATGGGTTCATGTTGATATGTAAATATGCACCTGTTCCCATACTTTATTGTGAGTTGAGAACCTTAGTCTGCTATTATGGCCCTACAGGTTTATACATGGATATACTTTATGGATGAGGATTTTATGATGCTTTTTTTAGTTGTTCGAATGAAGACTTTAATGGTTTGGTTCCATTTCAGGGTTGCTTGAAAGTGGTGATAATCCTGAGGAGATACCGAGATTTTTGGGAAACATGATAGAATGAGTATTTTTTTACAGATGTAAATAGTTATTTTTGAGGCGGTGACATTTTTCTTGATTTGAAGTAGTTTGTGTTTTATGTTATGGTGCATGTTTTCATTTATTGATATATGTTTATCTATAACTTTTTTGAGTCTTGTTTGTGCATTTACATGATGACTCTTCTTGGAGATTTTTTGAAGTTGGTTTGTAAATGTGTTTAAATTTTGTAGTGCGCTATAGCTATTAATGTTCTACATGATGAATTTTATGTAGTTATGGAATTTTAATGTATGTTTGACATCAATATTGATGTGGGTGTGTTTGATTTTGTAGGTTGTTTTGTATTTGTGTTTATGGATCGTTCAATGCCACCGTGCGATTCCCTTCAAAAATAGCTTTTAAGCACATTTTTCCATGACTTCCTTTTTTCGTGTTGGTTCATCTTTTCCTTGTGTGTAAAGAATGGAATGAGATGCTCTCTTTGTCAAGTGCATTATTTAAAAAATGTTGTCTTATTCGTGGAACATTTGTTTTCTTCTTGGTTGAAAAGTGGCACTCCTTCTTGGACCGTATAAATGTTTTATTTTTGAATGATCGAGGTAGAGTCACTCACTTGTGTTCCCGGATCATCAGAAGCCCATACAGAAAGGAAATAATCTATTCAATGGGCACATTCCTACTTTTGGAAGCTGAGAAATTTGGTATGAATTTATTGGATGAATTCATCCTTAATCCTTTTACGTTCGAGGGAAAAAAGCTAGGAACGATACAACTTGGGATACGTGGTTGGTTTGTGTTGTGAGGAGATGCTTTGGCTCGAAACTACGGATGGGGGTAGCACTTAAAAATTGTTATGAGGTATCTAGTGGTGCTTGTTACATGAAAATTAGTTTCAATAATATTTGGTGTGTAACAAAAGCCCCTGTAGGTGGTCCTATGCCTCGCAATGCAATTTGTAATGGAGGGAAAATATATTGGTTGCATGTGGAATTTGATGATCATGATACCTTCATTTATAATTTGTTTGCATTTGATGTGTTTTGTAATAAATGGTGTGTGTCTATGTGCCTCCGTTTGCTGGTGTACGTGGTATGTGTTTGGTGTTACACGAGAATCATGTAAAATGTATTCTTGATGACTTGTCATTGAGTGTCTGGTTGTTGAAAGAAACATATGATTTTGTTGTGTGTCAGTGGGAGATATTGTGGGAGCATATATTAGATGCAACAGTTGACATCAATAAAGTTTGCAATGGGTGCACGCCGGAAGTGAGCATGGGACATATTGTTATGTTGTATAAAAAGCATGGGCCTTCTATTTTGTATTATGATATGAACAAGGGAGAGTGTGTAAAATGTACTTCATCAGGTTTTGATTCGTTTGCCAGTATATTTTCCTACGTTTGATGATATCTCTGAAGAAATTGTTGGTCGAAATTTCATGGCACTGATCCCTGGTCCTGACAGTGTTGACCTAATTTCAGACATCAATGTTTCGTGAATGCTAGTGTTTATGGAGAATTTTGTGAGGGGTGTTTTTTTATTAATGTTTATGAGTAATTAATTTTATCATATTTTATTATCCTTATGTTGGCATTAAATTACACACATAATAAAATATTGGATTCCAATTCGGATGTTTTATTTTTCTTGAACTGTATGCATGGAATTTAAACACTTGTCTACATAATTTTGTAATAGTGATTTTTTGTGTTGTTTTGACTTCAAACATGATTCATCTTGCTATATGAAGAAAAGTATATTGTTTTTTGAGATGTTACAAGTTTTTATTTTAATGTATTTGAGTGGTTTTGTGTATCACTTTTGTACGAGATGTTCTGAACTTGCTTATTTGATAACAAGAGCACTATTTGAAATGGAATCAGGAACTCATAGCCACATTGCCTATTGATGTCATGAAGAAAATATTTTCCAATTTATCTTTCAGAGAATTAGTCCGTATGAGGATTGTTTGCAAGTTGTGGAACTTTATATTAGATTCATCGAACTTGTATTATATTGTGAAAGATCCAACTATCTGGTGCTTTGGATTTTTGGTGCACGAATGGAGGGATGTTACGGGGTTCTATGGCCCTTTGTACTTGGACACAACGATGGAATATTTTCACGCTTGTACATAAGTGGGGCCCCTTTTGAAAAGAGATCGAGGATATATATGACGATTGGATCTCTTGTTTTGTTATCCTTTCTGATTTATGAGTTTGGAGCTCGACAATATATTCTTGCAAAACCTGTTCACGAGTGGAGTTATGTGAATCGAGAGCATTGACATAGGAATTAATGGATGTGTTTCTTTGTTTGCAGATATTGATGATGAAAAGTACGTATTTGTTGCATTACGGTGTTTTTCATCTTTAGATTTCACATACGAGATCTATTGTAGCAGGTCTTGTTGTTGGATTCTGTTGATAGTGCCGACACATACCGTCGTTCCTAAAGTGACTCCTCCTATTGGTGTATCATGTTGTGGTGGGAGGATGTATTGGGTGAAGGAAAAGCTGAATTATTTCTCTGAAATCGAGTACACCATTTAATTAATTTTTTAATTTTTATCCATTTTTTATTTTTAAATTTATTTTTTATTTTTATATTTAATTAATTATTTTATTGATTTTAATTTTTGTTGATTTAAATTTTAATTTTTTAATGATTTAATTAATTTTTAAAAAAATTCTAATATTTATTAATATTTAATTTTCATTAAAGACAATATTTTTTATTAATATTTATTAATTTAAAGACAATTTTTTTTTATCAATATTTATTAATTTAAATTTTTTATTTTATTTTTAATTTCTAATTTTTGTTAATTGAATTTTTTAATTTTTAATTTTAATATTTAATATTTAATATTTAAAAATTTAAATTCTCAATTTAATCATTATTTTATTTATTATTTTTAATATATATTTTTTCTTAGATTTAATGTTTATTATTTTTAATATATATATATTTTTAGATTTAATGTTTAATTAATAAACATTAATAAATAGGCCTATCGGCCTGGGCATATCACCAAAGGTGATATTGCTAGTTAAGAGACCCCAAGAATTCCATATGTAAACACACCTTCACATCTTTAATTAACTAATGCAGTACCATTGAACCCGCAAAAGTTCAAGCATATGCGAATTAGTTACCGTTAAATAGAAATACATAGGGAAACATTTTCTATAACACCTTAAACATCGTGTAACCTTATCCACAATTAACGTTGTTACAATCAACAAAATTTTCAAATCGAGCTTCTATTTCATCACAATTTTAGTCGTGCTGAGAGATGAACGACTCAAATAAATTTAATAGACGTTAGTGCAAAAATTAACATTCGACTGTTGATTTAAACTCTTCATTGTCAGAATCCCCTAAGTATTTCCCACTGTGAAAAATGTCTTCAATGTAAAAAATTAATTTTCTTTCCAAGTACAAATCTATATTCCAAATCACATGCATCACATAAAGACACAAAATAACAACAAAATCTAGTGGTCCTTATTATAGAATTGTCACGACTATATGAAGAAGACACACCAGACCAGTATCTAACGTATACACAATGTTTCGAATTTTTTATAGAAACAAGATAAAAGGAAAGCCAAGTAAGAATTATCATTGAAAAATATTAATGAAATCTATATGCCCAATAAAGTTATCTGCACCGCCCAATCAATTTCCTACTCTGTTTTCTTGACCGTTACAATTGGCTGCAATCCAATTTTTTTTATGATTCCTCTAGCTTTCCCAGCCAGATAAATTACTTTCCACAAATTATCTTCCTCAAATGCTTGTGCCAATTTATGAGAATACTTTACTAATATATCTGGAAACCTTGACAGGCAACCAAAACTAACATTTCTCAAAGAGCTATCTATCCAAACTACTAAATCGTCCACTATGTCAACCTCTAAAACTCTGCATCATTCATACAAGCTTTACTTTGGCACTATTCTCATGCAATCCAATCCATGAAATCATGCAACTCAAAATTTGTAATGGTATTTTTCTTGGAAAATTTTTTTTTCTTCATGGATCTCTCCCAGGAATTTGTGGGATTCTTGGGACAACTTATTCAAACATTCAACAGGAAACATCATCTTGAGCTGAAACAGGAGGCTCTAGATGTATTGTTTTCAACCTACAAAATTGTTTGTCAATAACAGTGCTTACTCGATGGGATTCTATATTGAGACTGTCCATAATATAAAATCCACTGATAAAGGCGTCATCCACCATGTTCATTGAATCCCATGCATCATAGAAAAATTTCACGCCAACCCCTGCACTCTCAGATTTTCAGTCATGAAGTTGAATCATGGCATGGAGTAATGAATCTGAAGGAAATGAACCTTTTTTCCATTTGTATTTTTACTACTAGGAATCACACACGAGAATTGCAATGAGAAGGCCAAGAGGATCTTGTGGAGGAATAAAGGGTGAAGGATGTGCAAAGGTTCGAATCATAAGGTTATAAATTTGTTACAGAAAATTGATAAACAAGAAACACAAAGGGGGAAAATGTGTAAGGGAGAAGAGATTGAAATAATATAAAAGTCCTAAAAATTATTGACATTGTGAATGATGTATATACATTTTGTGCATAAGCGGGAAATGTCACTGGGATAAAAGGTAGGATGACATATATAGATTATTGAAGGATGGAAAGTCAATTATATGTACAAGGAAAACTAAAATGAAATCTTGAAATCTGATTGAGTAGAGATTGTAAGGCATGGAAATGTATATTGGTGTTAGAGGGGAGATCAATGGTTGTAAAAGTGTTGGGAAGAGGTGAGAGAATGTAGTGGAGACTCTTCCTTTTTTTGTAGTTGCAGAAGGGGGGAAAAGACAATTTTGAGTATAACTTGAAAGATAAAGGAGGTGAAATGCGTAGATTTTCCAAGGAGGATACGTTGGTGATAAAAATAAAGGCAAGACCATGTCTCCCTGTATCACCAATGTCAATAGTATCCTTATGCAAAGTAAGACCTCAAGACATGTAGATAGTGAAATCTCGAGCCATTTTGATCGACATGCGTTTGCGAATTCCTCTTGAAATTAGTGGAAGAGGAACATGCATGAGGTTTTCAAGGTCCCAACATGGCCCACAATATCTATTGAATTTGATGGCTATAAAAAAGAGGCAACTTAGGTGGTGATAATAATTTTTCATAAACAATGTCAAGAAATATGCCTATTGAACCATTTACAAGGCTAAAATCAACCCACATTTTTTTTGTGATCGTCATTGTGCTCCCCTGAACTATCACACAAGGTAAATTGTACAATGGTATGTGCGACAAGAAGATTCAAATATTTCAGCATAGTGAGGTTGTGGAGGTCAACTTCATCATTCTTTGTGAAAAATGTGGAGAGTCGCTGAAGTCTTGAAATGTTTCTTGTGAAAAACAAGAATCAATGTATGACATAAGAAGCTCATAGTCCTCCATGTAAGGACATGCATCACAATTGTGTAGAAGCAAGAGACTGGAATGAAATCTATGTGGTTGAAGAACCATGTTGATGTACAACCATTTTCAAAGATAAGGATATATGGAATCCCATCCAAAGGTTGACACCAAAATAATGGCTTGCATACAATGAAATGTCCACGATAGGTGGTAGTTGGCCGAAGTCTCTAATGATAATGATAAATTTACCATCAAAGTACTATGTCTTGAAATGGGGAAAATGTTATCTCAATCGATATAATCAATCTTTCTTACTAATTAGGGTCTAATGAAACTCATTTCATCAATAAGAATATAATCAATATGTTTAAGGGAGTATTGAAAAGATTCCAAATCTTTCTCATATAAGGATTTGAGTTATTTGATAGGTATATAGAGACAAACATGTATTGTGGATGTTGACATGTTGAATGTTGCAACACTAGTAAGAGCAAGTAAAAATATAGGTGAATTATCCCCAAATGCTACTAATGTGATTCTTAACTTGATAGTATTAATGAAATTTGATTTCCATGTCTGAACGATGCCTTGAACTATTAATTTCATTAGAGATAGGAGATATATGTGCAAGAAATGGTATAGTACGACATCAGATGCTAATTTATTTGGTAATAAAGGAGAGACAATTGTTCCTAGACGACACACTGAGTATGACCACTATTGTTTGTCCTTATTCATCTCTATTAAATATGGGTCAAGTTATTGCAAAGAATAACAAATGTCAAGATTGATTCAATTATGCTTTATGTCAAACTCTTAGTGGCCCAACATATATAGGTTGTCAAGACCGATGATTTTTTTATTATATGGAGTTGTGCTACCAGTTTTCATTGATCAAAATGAGAAAGAGGACTCATGCTCTCATCCTCAGAGTTATATTCATTACTCAAAGATTGTTCCAACACTGTGTAAAAATGACAAACATGCACCAGAGTTGGTAATTATTTCTTAATAAAATCCAATTGGAAATAATTTCTTTAGGGCTGACACCAATATCAAAAAAAATTATCCGAAAAGGCTTGTATAGTAAGAGTTTTCTCTAAAAACCATCTCGAAAGATGTTGATTCTTGCTTTGAGGCCTGAAAAAATATTACCAAGACACAAAAAATCGCTAGAGAGTGGCAAAGCTTCCATTTATCATGAGTGTGGTATTTAATATATGTCCAATATGGAGTCGATTGAATAAAAGCGAAATAAAGATATCTTCATAGAAGTGATATAAAGATAGATAAATAAAAGAACAACTATTAATACAAGCTTGAAGGCCACTTTCAAAATATATATCCACATCAAAATGACATGAACGAAGAATCATTACTTGGCTTTTGCAAGATCCATATTTTAATTGGCTATTGAATTTCAAGTAGGTGGATGAATGTTATAAGGCCTGATTTAAATAATATTTAACATTGAAACTATTTATTTAATAGAATATAGTTGTAGAATCTAATCAAATAACATTAAAACTATTTATTTAATAGAAAACAATTGTAGAATCTCAACAAAGATACATGAAACTGCAAGAGAGTATTTAAAAAAAGTAAGAAGCATATTATGATTGTAAATTTAATGAAAATTATTATGATTAGGCCAAATCTCCAAGTTTTGGTGTCTAATTTTTTAGAAATGTTGGTTGTGAGAGTTTAATTTTCCCTTATTGTAACTCGTTTTCTTGTGTCTTTTTTCATAAACATGTTTAGTGGAACTTTGCAATAGCATTTGATTTTTCAAAAAACTCATACTAATTTCTTAATTGTTATTATACATCTCATTTGTTTTTTTCCTCTAACACACTTGTGGTTGGAAGTGAGGAAATAAGTACATTTTTTATTATTTAAACCAAAATAAACATAGTTGAATTTGATTGAGTTAGTTCTATGGTGGTAGGTCTTATGAAATTAAAGTGTTATATATAAGTCATTATGTTTTTTTAAAATCTATAAACGCTTAATTTTAGTATGGAATAGTATACCTAAGCTAAGGAAGTTTTGATGTTATTAGTTACTGCTGAATTAATTAATGATTACGTGAAATATGCATCTATGTGTGCTATTACAAAACATAACAGATCACAAAGTCTACAATTTCATGATACCTTCCGCAAAAGAACACAAGGGCCCCGAAGGACAGTTGTGTTGTCTTGATGAAGACACCAGATTACAGAGTAGGTGAAGTGTAAACTTTTGGAACAATAAACATAAGTGCAGTTTACAAAAATCAAAGTTCATTACTGAATGTTATAGGTTCTCATTAATGTTCTTTCCTTCACATTTAAGACATTCAATTATATAACTGAGTTGTTTAGTTCATCATACAATCCATATAGAAAGATGGAATGCAGAAAGAAATATACAACTCATCTATAGAATTCAATGTTTTATTCATAAGGAATTTTCAAATGTTCCCCACACAAGCCATGGGATGTAACTGGAAAGTAAAGAACAACTACTGAAATAAAAGGTACACATGCATGAAAGAGAAAGTAAAGGAGTATGAGTGAACCCATCATTGCCTTGGGGTTTCTTTCTTCGATTGAATCGTCTCCATTTCTAGCCTTTTCTTCATCTCCATTGTAGAAGCCACCTTACCTGAAAAAAAAAATAACTATCAGTTATGAGCTCAGGGATCAATTCATATTCCTTACTGTCCTAGTTCATGCATATGAATCTCTAATAATAGGAGATGTAATTTACTTGAATATCAGACTGCATACATGCTCTACTTACTCAGAAAGAATAAAGAGAAAAGAAAGGAAGAACATGGACATAAGAGAGGCCAAAAATCCTAAGTATTTTCTAACTATTTTCTTAAGTGTGCAGGTACAGGTTGCAGCCAAGAATAAATAGACAAGTCATAAGTACAGGCTGAAAGAAGAATTAATGTAACTCAAACTCAATATTTTCTTCAAATGGAACAGGTTACGGTACTAAAAAGAGACTAGCAATAGAAGCACATGTTTCAGATTGCAACTGAAGAAGAAGAATCATATTTCAAGAAGCTGAAGTTGATTAGAAAGAAAGGGGTACAGCTGAAACAGAATGAAAAAAGAAGATTCTGGGAAAAATTTGACAGGGCTTCACCATGTAAAATGGACATTTACAACTTTCATCATGCTACTTTCAAATACTACATGCTTTAAAAGAATGATTTAAATCAAATAAGTGATACAGAGAAGCAATAAAGCATGCCATGATCAAGATAAAACAACTATGATGTCTCATTTTATTTACCAATCCAGCTTCAAACATGAAGTGTCATAATTCTATATTCTGAATCAGAAAATACAACTACTATAGTTGGAAATGGATGGAAGAGAGAATTCTGGAAAAAAATTTACAGGGCTTTGCCATGAAAAATCAACATTTCAGATTTTCCAACATGCCAGAAATGTTACTATAAAGGAAATAAAACATCTATGTGAAAGAAACAAAGTAACATAGATCTTAACATGCATCTTAATCAAAGCTTTTGCCTAAAGTAGTATCAAAGCAGATGAACTACTTATAATTTCTAGAATACCACATACAAAGATCTTATGAATCAAGAGTAGATTGCAGAATCACAATTAGTGATAATTTCTAATTACAGTTGAGAAATCAAAGAAATCAGAGCTTCAGAAGTTCATTAATGATGGTTTTTCTTTTAATGCAAGCTAAAATTCTCATACAAACAGATCTAAATTATAAATATCCACAAGGCAAAGTGCTAGATCTGGAACATTGACTCAATGGTAAAAGGAGCAAGCTAAATATTGATCAAATAAGTAACAAATGACTATTTTACAGAGCATGAATCAAGCTTCAAAACTTGAAAAAGGTGCTCTTTGGATCTTTACATACAGAACACAAATTTCAAAGAAAATTTCAAACTCAAAACAACTGCAACCAAAATCAATCAAATCTTGCATCATTGGACAGAGTCGAACTTGATGATTAAATAGCGGTCATTGATAACAGAGAAGGAACTCACCGTACATAGAATGGCATTTCTAAGAACTCATTTTAAGTAGAGTGCATGAGAAACCACAATAACCATATAGGCTCTTTGAGCACATCTAATCAATGGCCAAGCACGAACAATACAAGGAAACCAAGAAAAACATGTATCAGTGCTCGAAAGAAAAATGATACTTTAAAGAAAGATGTTTTATACAAAGAGTTAAGAATTTCTCAAAGTCACAGATCTATAAATACCCAGAATCAAGAAATCACGAGCTCAAAGAAATAGAGTAGGCTCAGAAAAAATTGATGGTTATTGTGACATACGCCTCAATAGAATTCATTAGAGAGTAAACCCAGATGGAAATTTTAAAGACTCATTATTTTCGTTCCAAGAAAAGAAAAGAAAAATATAGATACCTAGAACTCAAAATATGCATTTAACGGCCATGCATCGAAAAATTTCCATCTTAAAAGAAGGAAGATACAAATTTTAATTGTTCAGCTACCTTCAGAGGGGAAATGGACTTACCAATCACAGAAAATCATGGCGGAAAACTCATAGACTTGATCAATGAAAAGATAGACTGAAAAGAGATGAAATTCATTTCAAGAGAACAAATAAATAAACCTTCAAAATAGTCAAGAACCAAAGCCTCATCATGAGAAACTTGAAAATTCCCAATGATAGCTTCATAATCTTTAGAGATCCCGAAAAAAAAGAATAACCGAGCTTCAAGGTTACCAATCATGGACGATCCACAAAAACCCAGTAAATACAGAGAGAGAAATCTTATTAACATTTCTCGAAGAACAAAGTGAAGAATGACAAAACAACTATCAGTTATCATGTTCAGAGATCAAAACTTACCCTTCTCATCAAACAATGGTGGCCATAAGACCTTGCAGAGAGCTTGAGTTAAGATGGCGGCCAATAAAGAAACCAGAGACTTCAAAATATACAGAGCCGAACAAAAAAGATACATATCTAATAAATCTCAAAGACACAAATGCAGAGGGGTCGGGTTTCAAAGTTACCCATAATGGAAAATTTCAGAGCTTCACAAAGCAACCAACAATGGCGTCAAAAAAAATTTTTTCCAGGGCTTCACCCGCATCACCAAAAACCAAATGAAGTGATCATTCTGGGTCGAGTTCCCTTTACTACCTGAACCCAAGCCAGTGGGTTAACTCTAACTCAACCACAGTCAAGGATCAACGATCATAAAGCATCAAAGAAACAAGATCAATGTCCTCATATCTATCTCAATAATCAATGCAAACCACCTGGGTAAGATGCCACTGAAAACATTCAATGCGGGCCAAAACCCTAACTACAGGTCAGAGATCAATGCAGTCTTTGATCAGACAGGACACAAAATCAACGGCCTGAAACCATTGTAACTTTCAAAGCAAACTCAACCCGAGTTAGGTTTCCACCGACAAAGCACATGAAGGGGTGAGTCACCATGGAGAAGGGGCCAACCCACATCATCAAATTAAAAGAAAATCATTGCAATGACTTTCAAAGTCTAACCATAGTGTATGCTCTCAATAATGCCAAAAGCCGACCAAATTATACCCAATGATCACCGAAAAGGTGAATTTCTAAATTATATACTATTTAGACATACAAAGCCGAAAAGTATTATATGGTCGTGTATAATAAAAGGTCAAAAGGTGGTCGAGCATGGTGTGGTGACTTTTACAAAGTGCCCCTTATGTATCTAAACCATGGTAATGTGTTAAGTCCATAAAGGTGGCCAAATCAAATGAAGACAAATTCATATATCAAAGGGTGGTCCCCACATGGAGCTAGCACAGAACAAAGGAGTTTATTTTTGCATGCTTCACAAGAGGTCAGAATAGAGAAGAAGATGAAATTGCATGCCCATGGAGAGAGACTTGCCTAGCAAGCAATCTTATTTTAGCAAATTATTCACCCTTCTTTTCTTAAAAATATAACAGTCAACTTCAGTTTGACTGTATTGTAATTAAGGCTAATAATGCCTATTTGTAATTGCATGCTCTATTTTTATTCCTTTATCTATTATTAAGTAAAGGATAAAAATAGGATGCATGGGCGAGTACAAGCCTTAGGCTATTTTTAGGAAAGGTGGGAGAATTATTTTTGCTATATATTGTGTGCCTTTGCAAAGCACAGGAGGAGGAATTTTTGGATATAGGAGTACTGAAGCAATTTTTTCCAGTTTTTTGCCTTCTGAGTGTGAAGTATTTTCTGCCTTACCAATTATTTGCAGTCTTGTGTATGTTTCTATTAGTCTTGTGAATGCAAATTCCTGATTAATCATCTTACCCTGTTACAAACTCAGTAATTTCTACATGATATTAATGTGCATGTTCAGCTTAGAAGTATTGTTGTGACAATCTCCCTTAATACCATCCAAGTGTTTTTTCCCTTGATATTCTACAGAAAGAACTGTTGGTTCGTGCATCAAAAATCCTTTCACATATCAATTGTGCATATACTCAGTCAAATCCCTCATATAAATTTGGTGTATCACCCTAGTTTTAATTACTTTAAAATCATCTTTTACCCTTAAACCCCAGAAGCAATTTAGGATACATCAACAAGGAACCGGCCTTGATACCAAAGACTCACCTCAAAATAGGTATACCCACTGACCTGAGGTGTTTCCATTGTATCTATACGAAAGAGAGAGATCAAATTCTGCAAGCTTAGAAAACCTACAGCCATCTCTCTACAGGGTGCACTTTCGAGAGATAACAATTTTTGGCACACCTTGTGGGACAACGAATTAGATCTACATGCAAGTTATGACAGATCCATAGCAGATTTACAACATTTACAAAGTCACTTTCGGGAGCAAGCTGCAGCAATTTATTCTAAGGATTTTAAGATCTTTTGGCGACTCCATAAAGCTGATTTCAGACCAGTATTGCAGCATGTTCCATGCCTAAAGTGACTATGAGATCATCGGTAAGAGGAATTCCTCCTGATGTTTGTTTCTTTACCTTTGAATTCTGCTAGAAGGAGAAGAGTTGGTAATACTTTACCTTATAATAGACCTGGTTTTGACAACCCTCCTCGTGATATTCCTTCACCACGTATCAATTTCTCTATTAACATCCCAATTTTTCAAATGGCTATTCAACCTCCAAGGAATTTTGTGACCTTTACTAATGGCAGCCCATTAGTAATCCCAGTTTACCATGACATCCCTAATGCTGCCATGAAAATTTTGCCATCATTCACGGGTGAAAATCAGGTTACACCTGCTGAACATATCAAAGATGTTGCAGCCATATGTGCAGTCCATAATATTACTCATGAAGACATAGCTTTAAGACTTTTAGCTGCATCTTTTAAAGGGAAGCCTTGCAATGGTATAGAAACCTAGAAATTGGAAGCATA
Organism: Taxus chinensis; assembly: GCA_019776745.2. Lineage (NCBI taxonomy): Eukaryota > Viridiplantae > Streptophyta > Pinopsida > Cupressales > Taxaceae > Taxus > Taxus chinensis. The sequence continues at coordinate 607,634,778 of CM034154.1, read as the reverse complement.
AGAACTTGGGATGACTTAGGTGAAAAATTGTTGAAATAGTTCCAGGATAATTTAGATCATTTGTCTCTCATTGAACAACTGTCTACTATTAAAAGAGCTCCTCATGAGTACATGTCCAGCTTCAACATCCATTTTTCTAGGAACTTGGGAAAGAATCCCAGCAAGTGTTAAGCCTCAAGCTGGTCATGCTTTTCTTTATTACCTTAGAGCTTTAAATAGTGATATTTCAACTATGATTCAATCTATGGGAGGTAATACTCTTCCAGATGCTTATGATATTGCTATAAAAGCTGAAAATATCCTTATTCAAGCTGGAAAATTGGCACCAAGGCCTTCAATGCCATTTTTGGTAGATTTAGCACCTATTCCTCAGCCTATTACAATCATAGAACCTACTGTTGTAGCCCCATCAGATGATGTATTTAAAGCTTTGCAGACTATGGGAATAAATTGACTTCAATAGAAAATAGAATTACATTACCTAGCAGACCCTATCAGGCTCCTTATCAGCAAAATCAACAGAATCAACAAAACAGGCAGCCTTATCAACAGAATCAAAATTATAGGCAACCTTACCAGCAAAGGCAGTTTGACCCAAAGGCTCCTAGTTCATCTAACATGCTTTAGTCCCAGTTAATATGGCTACAGAAGAGTGGTGTCAACCTTGTAATCAACCTCATTCAGCTGCAAGTTTCCCAAATGCTTTTCTGAATCTGAATCTTGTTGCACAACCTCAATCTAAAACATTGTTCATGCCTCAAATGGAGGGTGGGCAGCAAGAAACTCATGTTCAGAAAGCACCTGAACAAAATTTAGTCAGTTTCAATGAGGAGGATTTCATTGCAGTCACTACTAGGGCTCAAGGGAAAGCTGCTGAAAGTCAAAAACAACAAAATAGGCCTATCCTTCCTATTGTCACTAATAAGACAACATCTACAGTCCCAAAGTCAACCAACAATCCTATTGTTCCTCAAAAAACAACAAGTGTTCCAGTTGATAGAGGCCATCAAAAATAGCTACAGCCCTGATCCAAGAAGATTGTTTATACCTCAGATATCCAAGGCAGCTGAAGAAGAATCAATTTTTGCTAAGGCCTACTCTAAGATAGTTGAATCCATCTCTAAAACAGTTTTTTCTTTCAACATTGTTGATGTAATGAAAAATCATAACATTAACATCTCAATGTGGGATGCTCTAAGTATTCCTGGACAACAAGATTTGCTTTCTCATGAACTAGCTAAGCTACAGATTTCTTCAAATACAACAGAAAAGGAAGTTCAGAAGGCAGACATGGTCCTTGGAATGTTTGAACAAGACCGCATTAAAGAAGTTAAGTGGATGGTTCAGAAAGTTCTGAATGCTCATGATATCAAGAAGCCACCACCATTTTATTTATCATTAATTATTGGAGAACATCTAGTTCATAATTGCATGGTGGACAGTGGTGCAAGTAGCACAGTTATGCCAAAAGTAATTGCAGAAAAATTGGGTCTGCAGTATGAGCCTACAGAAAGGAGTGTCTTACAGCTTGATGGAACTGTAACTAATATAGTTGGTATAATAAAAAATTTAGAGGTGATGTTACATGCTTTCCCAAATGTTTCTATTCTGCAAGATGTTACTGTTGTGGATTTTCCTCCATACTTTGCTTTATGCTTATCTAGAGACTTCACAACAAAAATAGGAGGTTATCTCTCTTCATATTGGTCCTTATTTTTCACTACTCGTTATGGTACCAAAGTTACTATCAATTCAAAGCCATTGGCCAAATTTCACATTGAGCCTCACTCTCCAAATGCGGTGGCTAATTATTCAGCCTTAGATCAGTCTGATTTTGATGAGGTAGCTCAGATTTCAGCATTAGATGGTGTTTATAACATGTTTATGGATGAAAAGATAGTGGAAGAACATGCTCATGATCCTTTTAAGGAAGTTGAAGAACACCTATTTGGTGTGTATTGTATGCATGAAGAAAATACACCACTTCCCTTGTTGTCCAAAATAGAAGATTCATCAGAAGGGATTTGGAAGCTTCATTTCGATGGAGCTAAGAACAAGAAAGGACAGGGAGCAAGTTTGATGCTCACTTCCCTAATGAACAAAAGGTATTTCTTAGCTTTGAGTCTCCAATTTGCATGTACTTGTAATGTAGCTGAGTACGAAGCTTTGATTCATGGCTTACTTTGGGCCAGAAAGAGAGGTATCAACATGCTACAGATTTTTGGTGACTCTGAGTTGGTTATCAATCAAGTAAGAAATTTCAATGTTTGTAAGAATCCATTAATGAAGTCTTACAGACATAGAGTTTCAGACTTAATGGAAGATTTCGATGCTATTAACATTCAGTCTATTCCTAGAGTTGAAAAACAAGCATGCAGACAGACTTGCAGCAGTTGGGGCTAGTTTTGAAGTACTGGAACAGATTGAAAATAGAAAAATCCAGCCTCATATAAAGCTAATTGATCAGGCCCTCAATACTTGATAATGATTCAAATTGGCAAGTTTTTGAAAGTGATGATCAAATCTGTAGGTTTTTGCAGCAAGAAGCTGAGTTTTCTGCAGTTAATCAAGATAAATTACAACACCTATATGGTGATCAGATTGTTCAGTTGAAGACAAATAAACTACCTCGAGGTCTGGTCACATTGGAAGACATCTTCAGCACTGACGATCAGTTAAGAAAGGTCAAGACTAAAATGTCAACCCACGCTGATAATTACGAAGAGATCTTGGTTGATGAAGGGAAAAAGCTATTTCTTGGAAAGGTATGTTCCTTAACTGAAAAGTAGTCATTTATTAATCTTTGCAAGGAGTTTAAGGATGTTTTTGCTTGGAAATACCAAGACCTGAAAGGATTTGATCCCAGTTTAGCACAACATACAATTGAGTTGCAACCAAATTCTAAACCTGTTAGACATAAAATAGAGGCCTGTAAATCCCAAAATAGAGCCTCTGATGAGGAAAGAATTATCTAAGTTGATTGAATCAGGTATTATCTTTCCAGTTAAGCATTCAAGTTGGGTAGCCAATCTTGTTCCTGTTAGGAAGAAGAATGGTGAAATCAGACTATGTGTAGATTTCAGAGATCTTAATAAGGCTTCATTAAAAGATCATTACCCACTCCCAAATATGGATCAGATTTTGAGAACAGTCTCAGGTTCAGATAGATTATCTCTTCTAGATGGTTACAGTGGATATAATCAGATTTTAGTCTGGGAAGAAGATAGATATAAAACAACCTTTACCACTAAGTGGGGTACTTATGCTTACAAAAGGATGCCTTTTGGTCTTTCAAATGCCGGTGCAACGTTTCAACGTGCAATGGACATGGATTTTCGCAGCTTATTAAATAAATGCATCCTTGTTTATTTAGATGATGTTACTGTATTTTCAAAATATTCTGAAGAACATCTAATGCATTTAAGGTAGACTTTTCAGTTGTGCAGGCAATTTGGAATATCTTTGAATCCACTGAAGTCTATCTTTTCAGTACATCAAGGCAAGCTACTTGTCCATATTGTTTCTAAGCAAGGTTTAGCAATTGATCCTTTCAGGATCAAAGCCATATCATAGCTATCATTGCCTCATCATAAGAAGGCATTACAGATTTTTCTAGGAAAAATCAACTTTGTTAGAAGATTTGTTCCATATTTTGCAGCATTGGTTAAACCACTCACAGCTATGTTAAAGAAAGAGAAAACCTTCTCTTGGACAAGTGAAGGGAGAGAAGGATTTGAATCAATCAAAGCAGCTATCTCTCAAGCTCCTACTCTTGCAAATCCAAATTTTCGATAAAGATTTTACAATGTATGCACTTGCAGGAGCTGAAACAATCTCAGCTATATTAACTCAAGTCAATGAAAAAAATATTGAGCAGCCTATTGCTTTCTTTGGACAGAGCTTGCATGATTATGAAACAAGGTACACATTTCTTGAAAAACAAGTACTTTCAGTAGTCAGAGGACTAAATAATTTCAAGTATATGCTTTCAAACAATAAAATCCATGTTCTTGTTTCTCATCCAAGTGTGAAAGCATTCTTACTAAATAAATAATTGAATGAGAAAAGATAAAACTTGATAATGAAGGTCATGGAGTATGATGTTGATATTCAGGTTACTAAGATGGTTCGAGGGAAAGGTTTATGTGAGCATCTAATTGTTGATATGGAAAAACAACAAGCTATTGAACCAGATGATTCAAAGAAACATGCTGAAATTACGTATCAGCAATCAGAAATCATGGTTCAACCAAGAAATCGGCAGCCTGAGCTCACTCATGAGATTCAAGAATCAAGATGGATGACTGATTTGGTTAATTATATACAACATGACACCTATCTTGAAAGGCATGGACAAGAATAAATAAAGGTATTTCAGATTACAAGTTGTACCTTATATCTTCATTGATAATGTGTTGTTTAAAAGAGATATAAATGGAATCTTGTTGCGGTGTGTTGACTATGATAAAATTTAGAAAATATTGTCAGAATTCCATGAAGGACCCACAGGAGGTCACTTCTCAGCACGTACCACAACCTTAAAAATTATGAAAGCTAGTTACTATTGGCCTAGCATATTCAAAAACTATTTTGAATGGATTAGAAAGTGTAAAAAATGTGCTTTCTTTGTTGGAAAAGAACGTCTAGCTTCGCTACCCTTACATCCTATCTCGGTTGGTCAGCATTTTATGCAGTGGGGTCTTGACTTTATTGGCATGATAAACCCGACCTTCTTCATAAGGACATAAGTTGATCTTAACTGCTACAGATTATTTTACACGATGGACTGAAGCAATAGCCTTGAAGGATGCTAATGAAACTTCGATACTATCCTTTTACGAAGGTATAGTTTTCAGATTTGGTGTTCCAGTAACTATCATATCAAATAATGCTTTAGCATTCCTTGGTGCAAAGATAACATATTGGGCTATCAACCATGGAATCTATCTAAGTTCTTCATCTAATTATTACCCACAAGGTAATGGCTTAGCTGAAAGTACTAACAAGAATCTGTTAAGGATCATCAGAAGAACACTCAAAGATAATCAAAGAGCTTGACATCTAATGTTGAATTCAGCACTTTGGGCTGACAGAGTGACTCCTAAAAGATCAGTTGGCAATTCACCATACAAACTTGTGTACGGAAAAGAAGCAAGAATGCCTATTTTAGTTGAGTTACTTGCATTAGATTTGCTACATCAAATGGAGCTACTTGAGAATGAACCATTGCAGGTTTGTTATGCAGAGTTAATGGAATTATAAGAGCTAAGAGATCAAGCTCATTTGAATATGGAAAAGAATAAAAAACAAATGAAGAAGACTTTTGACAAGAAAGCCAAATTCAAAGTCTTCAATGAAGGAGATATTGTGTTAAAGTGGGATGCTGATCGTGCAAAGCCAGGAAAACACACGAAGTTTGATACAATCTGGAGTGGCCCTTACATGATTTCATCTTGTAAAGAACACAATGCTTTTCAACTTTTGAAGCTGAATGGAGAGGAACTTCTCATTCCTATGAATGGTATGTTTCTCAAACACTGTTATTGAAAATCTTACAGTGATTGTTAGAGTAGGATTTCCCTTCAATAAGTGTAGTCCCTGCACAGTGCATTGTTTTTCCCTTCAATAAGTGCATTCATGCACGTGATCTGGTTTACCAGATCCTTTCCCAGTTTTAGTTCCTTTTGGAAGGGTTGGACCTTTCGCAAAAGGAAAATTTTGGTTACATGTTTAGACTCCATGCCCAATGGGCAAAAGTAAGGCACTGATCTATAAGCTAGCAGGCATCTTTCCCCGCAGGATCACTAGAAATGTTGACAATTTTTGCACTTGTGCAAAAATGGGCAACTCGAAACTTCGTCGTTACGATGAAAGGCATTGGTGAAGTATACCTAAGCTAAGGAAGTTTTGATGTTATTAGTTATACTGAATTAATTAATGATTAAGTGAAATCTGCAGCTATGTGTGCTGTTACAAAACGTAACAGATCACATAGTCTGTAATTTCATGATACCTTCAGCAAAAGAACATAAGGGCCCCGAAGGACAGTTGTGTTGTCTTGATGAAGACACCGGATTACAGAGTAGGTGAAGTGTTGAGTTTTGGGACAACAAACATAAGTGCAGTTTACAGAAATCAGAGTTCATTACTGAATGTTACAGGTTCTCATTAATGTTCTTTCCTTCATGTTTAAGACATTCAATTATATGACTGAGTTGTTTAGTTCATCATACAATCCATATAGAAAGCTGAAATGCAGAAAGAAATATACAACTCATTTACAAAATTCAATGTTTTATTCATAAGGAAATTTTCAAATGTTCCCCACACAAGCCGTGGGATGTAACTAGAAAGTAAAGTACAACTACTGAAATAAAAGGTACACATGCATGAAAGAGAAAGTAAAGGAGTATGAGTGAACCCATCATTGCCTTGGGGTTTCTTTCTTTCGATTGAATCGTCTCCATTTCCAGCCTTTTCTTCATCTCCATTGTAGAAGCCACCTTACCTGAAAAGAAAAAATAAATAACTATCAGTTACTAGCTCAGGGATCAATTCATATTCCTTACTGTCCTAGTTCATGCATATGAATCTCTAATAACATGAGATGTAATTTACTTGAATAGCAGACTGCATACATGCTCTACTTACTCAGAAAGAATAAAGAGAAAAGAAAGGAAGAACATGGACATAAGAGAGGCCAAAAAGCCTAAGTATTTTCTAACTGTTTTCTTAAGTGTGCAGGTACAGGTTGTAGCCAAGAAGAAATAGACAAGTCATAAGTACAGGCTGAAAGAAGAATTAATGTAACTCAAACTCAATATTTTCTTCAAATGGAACAGGTTAAGGTACTGAAAAGAGACTAGCAATAGAAGCACATGTTTCAGATTGCAACTAAAGAAGAAGAATCAAATTTGAGAAGCTGAAGTTGATTTAGAAAGAAAGGGGTACTGCTGAAACAGAACAAAAAAGAAGATTCTGGGAAAATTTTGACAGGGCTTCACCATATAAAATGGACATTTACAACTTTCATCATGCTGCTTTCAAATACTACATGCTTTAAAAGAATGATTTAAATCAAATAAGTGATACAGAGAAGTAGTAAAGCATGCCATGATCAAGATAAAATAGCTATGATGTCTCATTTTATTTACCAATCCAGCTTCAAACATGAAGTGTCATAATTCTATATTCTAAATCAGAAAATATAACTACTATAGCTGGAAATGGATGGAAGAGAGAATTCTGGAAAAAATTTGCCAAGGCTTTGCCATGAAAAATCAACATTTCAGATTTTCCAACATGCCAGAAATGTTACTATAAAGGAAATAAAACATCTATGTGAAAGAAACAAAGTAACAGAGATCTTAACAAGCATCTGAATCAAAGCTTATGCCTAAAGTAGTATCAAAGCAGATGAACTACTTATAATTTCTAGAATACCACATACAGAGATCTCATGAATCAAGAGCAGATTGCAGAATTAAAATGAGTGATAATTTCCAGTTACAGTTGAGAAATCAAAGAAACTGAGCTTCAGAGTTCATTAATAATGGTTTTCCTTTTTATGCAAGCTAAAATTCTCAAACAAATAGATCTAAATATGTAAATATCTACAAGGAAAAGTGCCAGATCTGGAACATTGATTCAATGGTAAAAGGAGCAAGCTAAATATTGATCAAATAAGAAACAAATGATTATTTTATAGAGTAGTGATCAAGCTTCAAAAACTTGACAATGGTGGCTCTTCAGATCTTTACATACAGACACATATTTCAAAGAAAATTTCAAACTCAAAACAGTGTAACCAAAATCAATCAAATCTTTCATCATTGGACAGAGCTGAACTCGATGATTAAATAGGATCAGTCATTGATAACAGAGAAGGAACTCACCAGTACACAGAATGGCATTTCACAGAACGTTGTTTTGAAGTAGATTGCATGGGTGCAAACACAATATCCATAGAGGCTCTTCAAGCTCATCTAATCAATGGCCAAGCACGAACAATACAAGGAAACCAGGAAAAACACGTAACAGTGCTCGAAAGAAAAATGATACTTTAACAGAAAGATGTTTTATACAAGAGTTGAAGATAATCAAAGTCACAATCTATACCCAGAATCAAGAAATCATGAGCTCAAAGAGTAATAGAGTAGGCAAGAAAATGTTTCAATCAGAGTATTGTGACAGAGTACCTCAATAGAATCATATAGGAGAGTAAACCTAGATGGAAATTTTAAAGACCCAAACGATTAGTTTTAGTTCCAAGAAAAGACAAGAAAATACAGATACCTAGAACTTGAAAATATGTAGATTTATACGGCCATGCCATCACAAAAATTTCCATCTTAAAATGAAGGAAGATTATCATCAGTCTCAAAAATTAATTGAAGATTCAGCTAAAAAGGGGGTTTCTCTTCAGGTTTATCAAATACCCATGAGACGAAATGGACTTAAATCATAGAGAAGTCATCGAGCTCAACTCATAGAGCTTGATCCAATGAAAAAGATGAGTTTAAGAACTGACTTCTTTGAAGTGATTTCTAAATCAAACCCTTGAAATGTCAAGAACCAAAGCCTCAGATTGTAGAAAAGCTCAAGAATGATCAATGTCTAGCCATAATTTTCAAATCCCAAAAATGCAAAGAATAACCGAGCTTCAGTTATCAAACATGGATGGCACAAAAACCCAGTAAATAAGAGAGTAATTTATTAACGTTTCTCGAAGAACAAATAAGCTGACAAAACTTTCAATAAGTATTCACGAGATCAAAAATTACCCTTCTCATCAAACAATGGTGGCGAGACCCTTCAGAGAGCTCAGACAGTTAAGATGGATGGCTCAATAAAGAAACCAGAACTTCAAAATATATAGAGCCAACAACAAAGATACATATCCAATCAAGCTCGAAGAACAATGTAGAGGGGTCTTTCAAAGTTACCCATAATGGAAAATTTCAGAGCTTCACAAAGCAAACAACAATGGCATTGAAATTTTTTTTTTCAAGGCTTCACCTACATCACCAAAAACCAAATGAAGTGATCATTTTCTGGGTCGAGTTCCCTTTACTGCCCGAACCCAAGAGTGGGTTAACTATAACTCGACCATGGTCAAGGATCAACGATCGTAAAGAATCAAAGACACAAGATCAATGTCCTTAGATCGATCTTACAGTAATCAATGTAAACCACCTGGGTAAGATGCCACCGACAACATTCAATGTAGGCCAAAACCCTAACTACAGGTTAGAGATCAATGGTCTGTGATCAGACAGGACACAAAATCAACGGCCTGAAATCATTGTAACTTTTAAAGCAAACTCAACCCGAGTTAGGTTTCCATTGACAAAGCATATGAAGGGGTGAGTCACTCGTGGAGAAGGGGCTAGCCCACATCATCAGATTAAAACAAAATCATTGCAATGACCTTTCAAAGGTCTAAACATAGTGTATGTTCTCAATAATAAAAAAGCTGACCAAATCATACCATTTATGATCACCAAAAAGGTGAAATTTATAAATTATATACTATTCAAATATAAAAGCCGACAAGTATATACATGCACATATTAACAAAAGGTGGCAGGGAGAACTATATATGGTCATGTGTAAATGTAAAATAGTCAAAGGTTTTATATTTGCTAAGCCCACAAAGGTGTCCAAAAGGTGGTAAAGTTACAAGGGTGGTCCCCTTATGTATCTAAACCACGGTAATTTGAACTGTTAAAGTGTCACTTATGTGGCCAAACTCAAATGAAGAGATGTCAATTCATAACATGTGCACATGGATAGTTGGTCCCCACATGGATGTTTATACTTTGCTATTACATATGTATTGTAATTAAAGAGTAGAGAATTGATTTTTGCATGCTTCACAAGAGGTCAGAATAGAGAAGAAGATAGAAATTTACATGCCCAAAGGAGAGAGACTTACCTAGCAAGAAATCTTATTTTAGCAAATTATTCACCCTTCTCTTCTTAAAAATAGAACAAGTCAACTTCAGTTTGACTGTATTGTAATCAAGGCTAATAATGCCTATTTGTAATTTCATGATCTATTTTTATTCCTTTATCTATTATTAAATAAAGGATAAAAATAGGATGCATGGGTGAGTACAAGCCTTAGGCTATTTTTAGGAAAGGTGGGAGAATTATTTTTGCTATATATTGTGTGCCTTTACAAAGCACATAGAGGAGGAGGGAATTTTTGGATATAGGAGTACTGAAGCAATTTTTGCCAGTTTTTGCCTTTTGAGTGTGAAGTATTTTCTGCCTTACCAATTATTTGCAATCTTGTGTATGTTTCTATTAGTCTTGTGAATGTAAATTCCCTGATTAATCATCTTACCCTGTTACAAACTTCAGTAATTTCTACATGATATTAATGTGCATGTTCAGCTTAGAAGTATTGTTGTGATAATCTCCCTCAATACCATCCAAGTGTTTTTCCCTTGATATTCTGTAGAAAAACTGTTGGTTCGTGCATAAAAAATCCTTTCACATATCAATTGTGCATATACTCAGTCAAATCCCTCATACAAATTTGGTGTATCACCTTAGTTTTAATTACTTTAAAGTCATCTTTTACCCTTAAACCCCAGAAGAAGTTTAGGATACATCAACAAAGGAACTCGACCTTGATACTGGAGACTCACCTCAAAATAGGTATACCCATAGACCTGAGGTGTTTCCATTGTATCTATGAAAGAGAGAGATCAAATTCTGCAAGCTTAGAAAACCTGCAGCCATCTCTCTATAGGGTGCACTTTCGAGAGATAATAGGTCCTCTTAAATTGTATTTATATTATTATTAGGTTTTTATTATGAATGCCTTTTTTCATCTTTATAAGATTTGTGGACATTTTTTAAATCAAATTTTCTACCCATTATGTGTTGGCTTGCATGCCAATATGATTTTTATGTTAATTGAAGCACAGTATGCGTATAAATAATGAAAACTAATTGTAAAAATAAAATTACCAACCACATAGATATAGACAAGGTGGCATTATAAATAATAAACATTACATTAAAATGATACTATATTTTTACAAATAAACTTGTAAATATACTTCTAATCTCGCTAGCTTGGGAAGTATTTGATAAAATGTCGATATATAGATAAAATTCCTCTGACCTGCACATACAGACCCGATCATGCACTTATAAACATTGGAAAATAGAGCATGCATGCATATAACCATAACTACATCCCTTTTGAAAACAAACAAAAAAACTAAAAAATTCTACTTTCCAACAATGTTGTGAAACCATCTCTAGAACTTCCACAATTTGTTTTAGTTCAATAGATTTGTAAGTAAAACAAAACATAATAGAACACTACTAAAAAACTCTACCAAAACCATTGTTAAAATTAAACACGATAAAATTATAGAAGGCACCACTGCACATTCATGAACCCATGAAAACATCATAACTATTAGTGATTTTCATGGAAGCAAATTATAAATAAAGGCTCAAAATTACAAGTTGCACTTTGGAGAGCTAGACCATGTTTTTGAGTTGATAAAATGATATTGTATAGTATGCAGTTCCAACACTTCCTATTCTTTTATGGTATGTGTTAAATTTTTGTAATTATAATAACTTTAACATTGAACTATTTTTTTATGAACCTTATACAAATCTATATGGAAATTCTGGAGGAGGTGGCACAAAAATTTAGGATATCTATATAGCTTTGGACATAAACACTAGAGGAGTTTGTAAAAAAATGGGATATGGGAAAGGAGAGAAATGCTTGAAAGTAATGGAAAGCTGCTCAGCTAGTAGGAAATGTGAGAGGAGAGCATACATACAAGTCAATGCTTAGATGTGACGAGCTTTATGTTTGGATTAATTCTATCGTATATGTGAATTAATTCTAGTTTTGTAATTTTCGATGACCTTTTTGTCTGGAATAATGATATCATCTTGTGATTATGTCATTTTTTTCATCCATGCCAAAATAAGTATCAAATTATATGCTAAGATGTTAGAATATCATGTAAATAATCTATTAAACTTACAATCCATGACCATATGAAAAGAAAGGAAATCCTATGAATGATCCATAGTCAAGCTCACCCACTCAGAAAAGAAAGGAAAGTGTATAAAATCATTCAAACATATATTTTATATCTTGTTCAATAACATGTGGCTCTTATATGCATGCATTCCTGAAGCCCTAATATATAAGTATGCAAGTGATTTATAAACATGTTCAACGGAAAACAAACATTCAAATACAAGTTTACAACATCAATGACATTAACCTTTTAATCCAATGTGTCACATGCAATGAATCAAATAGAGCTGTTTCATAAGGAAAGTAGCGGATTCAAAGGCGCTACATAAAATATGCAATAGATCCACAACTGTTCACAATATAATATATCCTTGGTATAAAATGAAAATTGAAGTTCCTTTTTCACCTAACTCATAGCAAAAGTACATGTTCCAATAAAATCTTCCTCTAGATAAACACGTAACCCATAAAAGACACGCTGCACATCCTCAAAGCTCGTAAACACACAAATGTTGCAAAACACGTCACCCATCTTGTAAGCTTGCAAACTCACGGTTTTGTGCAGAGAGTTGACATGAGTAAATGAAATGCGGATGGACACGTGGATGACCACACATCACACGTACTTAAACGTCACTTTCCCAGTGATCCCCAACATTAGTTCACGCTATAATTATGAGGAATGGTTCCCATTTGAGATGCCTTTTGGCCGAATTAATTATAACATTTCACCCAATGTGTCCCAACTCTTCGCTATATCAACTATGTATGTGCAAATATTAAAAAAATATAATAATGATCTCATCCTATTGTGTAAAATCATGGGAAAATATGAAATACATAAGTTGTAATTAAAGCACCAAAAATGAAGAAAATATGAAATGCATCATTTTTAATTAAAGAACAACAAATAAAAAAATAGAATAACATTCTAATCTTTAAATTCAAAAAATTCCTATCTACTCCAGACATCCTTTATGTAGTTCTGTGAGCTACTTGGTTTGCATAAATCACATCAATATAGAAAAAAAACCCAGAGTTCAATATATATATAAACACAACCCCAAAAAGGGTGGATTTGCCAATGTTCCCGAAATGTGAATACACATTAAAAAATAAACATTTATTAAAAATGGATTGTATAATTTTGATAAACTATAAAGTGAATTTCAGGTCTTTGTAAATAATAGAAACACAACGAAACAAATTTATTTTGAAAAAAAAAACTGAAACCACTATGCACAAATCATCGGTACCCACTACAAACTTATCATGTACTATAATACATGGATCCATATATATACCTAAGAAAATGTATCTTCACATTGTTTGCTCAATATTACTGTGACTGTGACTAAGGAAATTGATTTTAATATCCTTGTTGATTTTGTGGTCATATCTCAGAGCAATTTTTTGATTCAAATGTCTTTAATTTCAAATAATTCCAAAAGGTTGAGAATAACAATTTAATGATTGGAATTTAGTAAACCTTCCTCACACTCATCCATGTGGATGACTAAAATGCAAACATGCATCAATTAAATAATGTATTGTGACCATTTACATTTTGACAAGTGTCATAATTAGGACCACATGATTCTAATATGGATTTACATAATTAAATTAAATCATTTAGTTTCATTTCTATGGGGAATACCCATACAAGATAAATATCGAAGAACATCAACATCAAGGACACACACACACACACACACACAACTCCAAAAATGGTAGCTTTTCCAATGTTCTCAAAATGTAAATACACATTTAAAAATAAACATTCATTATAAATGGATTGCATGATTTTGATAAACTATAAAGTGAATTTCAGGTCTTTGTAAAGAATATAAACACCGCAAAACAAATTTATTTTGAAAAAAACCTGAAACTACTTTGTACAAATCATCAATATCCCCCTGAAAACTTACCATGCACTATATTACATGCATCCATATATATACCTAAGCGACCACATCTTCACATTGTTTTCTCAATATTACTGTGACCGTGACTAAGGAAATTGATCTTGATATATCCTTGTTGATTTTGTGGTCACCTCTCAAAACAATTTTTTGATTGATATGTCTTTAAGTTCAAATGATTCCAAAAGGTTGAGAATAACAATTTATTGATTGGAATTTTGTTGACCTTCCTCACACTCAACCACATGGACGACTGCAATACAAACATGCATCAATGAAAAAATGTATTGTAACCATTTATGTTCTGACAAGTGTCATAATAAGGACCACGTGATTCCAATATGGATTTACATAATTAAATCAAATAATTTATTTTCATTTCTATTGGGAATACCCATATAGGATAAATATCGAAGAACATCAACATCAAGGACACACACACAGGCCTAAAAATTGTGGATTTTCCAATGTTCTCGAAATGTGAATACACATTCAAAAATAAACATTCATTACAAATGGATTGCATGATTTTGATAAATTATAAAGTGAATTTTAGGTCTCTGTAAAGAATGGAAACACAACAAAACAAATTTATTTTGAAAAAAAAACGTAAACCACTATGTACAAATACATGATATCCCCTTACAAACTTATCATGCACTATATTACAGGGATCCATATATATACCTAAGCGAACACATATTCACATTGTTTGCTCAATATTACTGTGACCATGACTAATGTTGGTGTGTGGGATCCTGTGTCCTCCACTCACATATGGAGGGTCATCTCACATGGGTTAGGTTTAGGGTTTGCTTGTGTGTCATGCACTAGGGTTACTTAGCACCCTATATGTATCCCTTCATTTGACATTTATGAGTATGCCAAGACACTCCGCTATCTTTCTCTATGTGCAAGCTTTTTTTTGTTATGCAAGTTCTTCCATTGATTGATGGATTCCTCCTTGAGATTACGCTGGAGCTATTACATTTCCTTTGGAGTGCAACTTCATCGTGGTGCACAGTTTTAGATACGATTCTCAAAAACTCTTTCATGGTATCAAAGTTGAGATCGGGTAAACATGTATTCGTCATATGAGTTGTAATCACTCTTGGTTTCATTATTTTTTACTCCTCGTGCAATTTTTTTCGATCATTATATTTTGGAATTTTATTGCTAAAGTTCTTAACAAATTCTTGGAAAGTTTCAGTTTTTTTTGTGTTCTTCATGCATGTACAGATCTCCTTAAGTTTTTAAGGGGTTTTACAGCTACACTTAGCTAGCTGCAGCTAAACCTAGCAGATAAACTAAAATAGAGGTTCTTTATTTTGGTTTTTTATTAAACTAGAAATTATTTTTATCTCTGTTTTTCTGGTTTTTTCTATGTTTGCATGGTGTTCTTTACAGAGATTCATGTCAAAATTTTGGTTAAAGTTGGCATTTTTCTCCTTTATAACCAAGCTCCTCTTCTCTGCCTCTCTTTTTAAATCGTGCTCATCAAAATTGCAAACTCATGTTTAAAACCTGTAAACTCTTTCATTCACCTCTACTTTTTTTTGCTCGAGCAACTATTAAATGAGCCATTATTTGAGGTTGCATGCATGTTTGGAGGTATTGTGCAGTTCTGGTTACAGTTCTTAGGTTGCAAATTTGGTTTTCTATGCATTTTTTTGGTTTTTTGTGGTATTTTGGAGCTGTTTAAGGCCAACTTGGCCCCAGCTCAGCCCTCCTACAACTCACCCCTCAACTATTCCCTAGTTGGATCTGCTTGGTGGTGGCACCGTCTAGGTTCTCTGCAAACGGGTTCACTATGTTTGCCCCAAATATTTGTCCTCTACATCGGCTTGAACTTCATCCTCTGTATTGGCTCACGTTCCTCTAGTTTATGCTCAAACTTACCTGCATGTTTGAATAGTCTCGACTGTGGGTCTACATTTGCTATTTACTGTCTGTTTGTTGTTGCTATTGGTCGTGGGGTCTGCATTGGTTGTTTGCTGTTGGTCGTGAGTCCTTCACTACGAGCTCCTCCCTAAGCTCTCCATCTACCCTAATGGTTACTGCCTCCAAAGCACATTGCACGTCTCCAACACTTGGCCGTTACACAGTTTCCCTCCACGACTACACTCAAAATCCAACTCGGGTTTTTTTCAGTATGTTTGGTAACTACTTTTTTGGTAAGTTTTTGGGTAAGTCGATTTAAATTTTATTTATTTCATTCAAAACCGTATCTTTTGTTTAGGGAAACTTTCCAAATTGGTAAGGTTGTTATAATTTATTTATTTCAAATAACCATAAGATTTTTTTGAAATTAGTTTCATTTAAATTTGATATATCTTAATAGATCTTATCTAGTTTTAAATTTGACTTCTTCAAAAAGGAAATTATATTTAAATATTAATTAGGATTTAATTAGATCTTAATTAGTTTTTCGTAATTAATTAGATTTAATTATATTAAATCTATTTCTATTAATTATGAATCTAAATTGACCTTCTTTTTTTATTAGTATTATTTAAAATCGTCCTTTAAATTAACATTAATTATCATTTTTTAACTCCCACAACTTTAAATTAGTTAAACTAGGTGTTTCCAAATGATAATTTTTAAGCATTATTGTCATTTTTTTTTACTAATCATGTGCTCAAGTGTGCATTAAGACTCTGAGATCCTATTTGTCTTCTTCATGATTTTCTGGCATTCTGAAGATCTTTCGGACTCATCTTGAGTTCGTTTTAAACATTCTATTTTACCCTTATTATTGCTTGCGACTAGTGAGTGCATCCGCCATAGTTTGCAGCAAGAGGGTATCATTTACGACATGAGATGCTTTTTCTTACAACCAGGATTTGATTTCACCTCCTTCCTAGTTTTTTGCAATTCTGCTTGTGTACAGTGTCACTTTGCTGCGCTCCACAAAACACGATTGTGGTCTCCTCTCTTGCGCATTATTACGTTGATTGCAAGGTAAGTTACCAAGTGTTTCAAGACACATGCTCGGACCCAATTGTATTCAACGCACTAAACTATAAAGTGCTTAAAGTAGGGGGGTTATTATATTGTCCTGGGTGGTTGTGATTCTTGTGTTTCTTTTCTGCATTCTTTCTCTCTCTTCACTATGGATGCACTTTCAATTCCTTTTCTTACGCTGTTCAACTTATTTTAATGGAGATCAAAAATGATTATGAAACTAAGGGGTAAGGGGTTATTCCACATCACCATGGGAACTGAGACTGAACCAGATGACGACCCTGAAAAAATCTAAGTGGTTAAACCATAGTGATGAAGCTTTAGGTATTCTTTGCATGTCTGTTTCTCCTGACTTGCTCTTCCACATTCAGTCATCTGAAACACCTAATTCTGCATGGAAAATGTTAGATGGAATGTTTGGACAACAAGATGACATGAGAGCGCATGAGTTGGAAAACGAACTACTAGGGTTAAATCCTAGTGATTTTGAAAACCTACAAGCATTCTTCTCTAAGTTTGTCCACACTAGATTGTTGTTAAAGGAATTTCAAGTAGAGAAGAAAGATTCTCAACTGATCTTGTTGATTCTCTCTAAGTTAGGTCTTGAATATTCTATCTTTGTGTCAACTTTTTACGCTACAAAAGTTACCTTGGGCAAGGATTGGAATATGCCCTCCTTTGACTGTTTTTCATCCCAACTCATTCGAGAACAGGAGAAAACTCATTCAAATGGGGTCTCTCAAGTCCAAGTCACATGCCCTTGTAGCAAGTACTAGTAAGGAAAAGAAGACTGAAAAGAAGAAAGAAAGAAAGGATCAACCTAAGAAGGAAACCAAGACCAAAACTAAATTTAACACAAACACTTCGACTTCTGAGCCTAGAGCACAGAAAGAACAAGTATTTGTGTTCTTATTGTAAGAAGCCTAGTCATAAAGAGCATATGTGTATGAGAAAACAAATTGATCACCTTACTCATTTACTTGAGAAAAATCAAATAGGTGTTCCTGAGTCTATCAAACAAAATGCTCTGAAGGCCGAGTCTTCTACTGCAAAAGGTTCTAAATGTGATAAGAAGAAAGGAAAGGCCCTTGTAGCCAAAGTTGCTCCTTCATTGACATGGATTATAGATTCTGATGCCTCGCACCTCATGGGTTCTTCACATGTTGATTTTTCCAACATTGAACCTTGTGGTATGTCCCAAATCACAATGGGTAATGACACGACAGTGTCAGTTTCTAGTAGTGGATCGGTAGAGATGGATGGGGGAACATTCAACCAAGTGTTGAGTGTTCCTGATCTCTCTACCAATCTCCTATCGGTTTACCAAATTACTCACCTTGGTGAAGGAATGCGAGTGGAATTTTGTCCTAACTCGGTGATTATTCATGAGCTTAACGATGACACTACAGTGGCTGAGGGAAAGGTAGATCACCATTCACGGTTGTATACCTTTCTCCCACTTTACTTTTGATTCTACACCCACTGCCTTGCTCACTCATGCAAATGAGGTTAGTAAGCTATGGCATGAGCGTTTCGGACATCTAAATTATCACTACCTTGAACAATTGAGCCAAAATGAAATGGTCAATGGGTTACCCCACATCAAGTTTTCTAAGGGTCTTTGTGAGGGTTGTACCCTTGGAAAGCATCCTGAAAAGAACTTTGACAAAGGAAAATCTTGGAGAGCTACTCGTCCTTTGGATCTTGTTCACAATGATATTTCTAGTCCATTTCCATCTCCTTCATTTACTAGAGCTCTTTATGTGCTGACCTTCATTGATGACTATTCGCGATATACTTGGGTATATTTTCTTAAGCTTAAGTCTGAAGTCTTTGAACATTTTCAGGACTTTAAGGCTCTTGCTGAGAAACAGGCGGAATGGTCTATTAAGGTTCTTCGAACTGAAAATGGAGGTGAATATGTAAACAATAGGTTCATGGATTTCTGTACTTCTGAAGGGATCTCCTTGCAACATACAGTTGCTTATAGCCCTTTGCAGAATGGAGTAGCAGAAAGAAAGAACCGTACTCTTAAAGAGATGGCCACTTATATGATTCACTCAAAGTCTCTTCCTCCTGCAGTATTGGGCTGAAGCAGTGAATTGTGCTAATTACATTCAGAACCATGTTCCACACAAGGCAGTAAGAGGGATGACACCCTTTGAAGCCTGGTTTGGATGCAAGCCTGATGTTGAGCACTTTCGAGTCTTCAGATCCAAGGCTATGGCTCAGATTCCCAAGAAGAAATACAAGGCGTTAGAACCATAATCCAAGCCTTGTATCTTTGTAGGGTATCTTGATGGCATGAAAGGATATCGATTGATGAATTCTACTTCTCATGAGCTATATATTGAGAGAAGTGTTAAGTTTGATGAGTCTTCTTCGACTTCTACTTCTCCACCTATTGAGGTTCTTCAGCTTGCTGATTCAGATTCTGATTCATCAGATGATGATACTGTTGAGCGTGATCCTCTTTCTAGATCCTCCTGACCATCAGAACCTTTGAGTCTTATGATTCTGACAGTAGTGATGACGAGGACTATGTCCCTTCTCACTCAAGTGAAAAATCTTCCGACTTTGAGCCTAATCCTCCTGGTCCCCTTTGGGCCAGGAAAACTTTGCAAAGTGCTGGAGATTTAGTTGGAGATACTTCGAATATGAGACGTACTCACTGAGATTTTGTTGGACCCCACTCTTTCTTCACCTCTGCTTCTGATCCACAGTCTTTTTGGGAGGCTTCTGGTATTTCTGAGTGGGATTCTGCCATGGATGAGGAGTATTCCTCTCTCATGAAGAACGATACTTGGGATCTCACCACTCTTTCAAAAGGAAGAAAAATCGTTCAGTGTAAGTGGGTGTTCCGAACAAAGTATGGAGTAGATGGAGATGTCGAAAAGTTTAAAGTATGATTAGTAGCTAAGGGTTTCTCCTAGATAGCTGGGGTTGATCATACATAAACATTTTCTCCGGTTGTAAAGATGACTTCTATTTGACTGACCCTAGCCATTGCCCGCAACAAACACATGGAAAGTCCATCAAATGGATGTTAAGAGTGCCTTCCTTCATGGTGACCTAGAGAAAGAGATCTATATGGAACAACCTCTGGGTTATGTCTAAGATTCCTCCCTCATTTGTAAGTTAAAGAAGTCTCTTTATGGCCTTAAACAAGCCCCTCGGGCTTGGTATGCCAAGATGGACTCCTTTCTTACTTACATCAGGGTTTACTAGGTGTCACTCTGATCCAAATGTTTATATTCTATGGAAAGATGACTCCATACTCATTCTTGTTCTATATGTTGATGACTTGTTGATCACAGGCAACTCTTCCTCTATTATTGATTATGTGAAGATCACCTTAGCCAACAAGTTTTCCATGACTGACTTAGGTCTGCTTCATTACTTCCTTGGGATCTAGATTTCACAATCTGACTCAGGAATTTTGATTTTGCAACCTAAGTATGCTCTTGATTTGCTAGCTCATTTTCAAATGTCTGATTGCAAGTCTTCTCCTACTCCTTTTCTTTCCGGGGTTAATTTGGTTTCTGATTTCTCTACTCCCTTGGTTGATGGTACTCTTTATCGACAGTTAGTGGGGAGCTTGATCTACTTGACTCACACTCGACTGGATTTATCATATGCTATTGGGATCATGTCCAAATTCATGCAGGAGCCACATGAGCTGCATTGGAAAGCAACTAAACGGATCCTTCATTATGTTCGTGGCACTTATGCTGATGGCATACACTATCATGGAGGGGTTGATATTGACTTGATTGGATTCACAGATTCTGATTGGGCCGGTGACTTAGATCATTGGAAATCTACTTCTGGCTACAGTTTCTCTCTTGGTTTGGGTCCTATTAGTTGGTCTAGCAAGAAGTAGAATGCAATTGCGATATCATCTACAGAGGTAGAATACAGAGGAGCAGTTAACATTGCCACAGAAGCTATTTGGCTATAGGTTATTCTGAAAGAGTTTGGCATCCAATTTCGGTGGCCTACCATTATCTATAGTGATAACACAAGCACTATCTCTATTTGTCAGAAATCCAGTTCAGCATCAGTGGACGAAGCACATTGAGATCCATATGCACTTCATACGGGAGATTATTCATGATGGTATCATCGACATTCAGTACATTCAGACAGCTGATCAGATTGCAGATTTATTCACCAAGCCTTTCACTGAGATGAAGTTTATTCACTTACGGTCTCTTCTTGGGGTGAGGTCTTATGTAGCTTCCCATCTTCTTCAGGGCTATGTAGTCCTCTTCTTCTTCTTCTTCTTCTATGAAAGATGTGTGTTTGTATATGGGCACCTTATCAAGCCTTTAGTTTCTGGGCCCCATTGACACATCTTTCCTAGTTGTTTAGGAGTGTCTTCCTCTTCCATATGACTCATCACATTTGTTACCCTAGCTTCAATGAAGGGGGGTGTTAGTGTGAGGGATCCTATGTGTCCTCCTCTCACATATGGAGGGTCATCTCACATGGGTTAGGTTTAGGGTTTGCATATGTGTCATGCACTAGGGTTACTCAACACCCTATATGTACCCCTTCATTCTGATTCATTTATGAGCATGCCAAGACACTCCGCTGTCTTTCCTCTATGTACAAGCTTTGTTATCTTATAGCAAGTTCTTCCATTGACTGATCAATTTTTTCCTTGCTATCACTGGAGCTTTCACGATTCCGTTGGAGTGCAACTACGTTCGTGGTGCCTCAGTTTTTGATTCGATTCTTGCAAAATATTTTCATCTAAGGCACTTGATCTTGAGATGACTTTTTGATACATGTGGTTACCTGATAGAAGAAATTATCAAATTGAAATGTCTTTAGAGTACCAAATAAAATTCCACAATGAAAAAAATAATCCAATCTAATGCATTATCCAAATGTAACAAACATTCACTCACGACTCATCCACATGGACGACTTCAATGACTTAACATACTTTCAATCAACAAATATCTTGAGACCAATTAGGTTCTCAAACATGACAAGTGTTCCTA
The DNA here is from genome assembly GCA_019776745.2 of Taxus chinensis. Lineage (NCBI taxonomy): Eukaryota > Viridiplantae > Streptophyta > Pinopsida > Cupressales > Taxaceae > Taxus > Taxus chinensis. Next base: position 607,612,846 of record CM034154.1, on the reverse strand, counting down.
ACAAAAGGACCCACGTATCTTAACATAATCGATATTCCCCTGTAATGACTTAATCATACACTAGATTATAGACTTAACCAAAAGTATACTTCAAGTGATCCCATGTTCACATTGTTTGCTCACTACTTAAAATGACTGTAGAAGCTCCAATGTACCAAATAAACTTGATGTCCTTGTTGACTATGTGGTTACATATTCAAATTTTGATTGATTGGAATGTATTTTAGCTTAATTGATACTGGATGTGCTTGACCATATATACAATTCTAAGGTTGATTGCAAGATTTAATAAAATTTTCCATGACTACTGTATCTCTGATGGATTCACTTGGTCACCCTAATACTAAGGTTCTAATGACATATTGTCTCTGATCAAATTCTACATTTTTCATCGTTGATCACTGCCATCAAGGTATTAGTGAACTTGTAGCACTGCGTGATTGTCTGAGTATAGAACTACTCCATAAGTAAATTCAAACCATTCCCTAGTTTCATTTCTATAGATATGAGATGCACATACATGATAGGTCTCGAATACCATCAACATCAAGGACACACACACACACAAAAACACACACACACACAAAAACCAAAAAAAGAGTGGCTTTTCCAATGTTCTCGAAATGTGAATACACATTCAAAAATAAACATTTGATTACAAATGGATTGCACAGTGCATTTAGAGACATTGTCTAGTGATTTGTGCAGGTCTCTCACAATCACTATTTTTCATTTCCATTTTCCCTTAACAACTTAGATGGAGACATTATTCAACAACAACAAATGTTGACACCCTTAACTCAGTACAACATTATTTGGATCATTCTCCTACAAATTTATCATGCAAAACACTTGATTGGTAGATTGATAGAATGATGACCTACCTGAACCACAGTTCCTTCAGCTATTGTTTGCTGACACCTTACTAGAAGCCTATGAATAAGGCATACCATGAGTCATGATATCCTTTTTAAAATAGCAAAAACCTCATCAAAATAACTTTTTGAGGAAATGTCTTTAAGTTTGAATGATTTCAAAAGGTTGAGAATAACAATTTAATGATTGGAATTTAGTAAACCTTCCTCACACCTATCCTCATGGACGACTGCAATGCAAACATGTATTAATGAAAAAATGTATTGTGATCATTTACGTTTTGACAAGTGTCATAATTAGGACCCACGTGGTTCTAATATGGATTTGCATAATTAAATTAAATCATTTAGTTTCATTTCTATGGGGAATACCCATAATGGATAAATATTTAAGAACATCAACATCAAGGAAAAAAATTGTCAAAATATTCGGCAAAGGGTTAGATCCTTTTTTTGCATTAATTCAAATTGAACTATATTGCCTTGTTCATTTCTTCTCAATTGTGACTTGGATCTTAGGTAAAAAAGTATATTTATGAAAATTTTTCCTTGAAGATCTTCTTCGTCATCATGTGATGTCTCAACTTATAATTTTTCTTCCTTGACTTTACATACCCATTTTTCTTTGCTTGAATTCCAACATCTCATCTTCACCATGGCTGGCTTAGGAAACTTACTCTTAGAGTTACATGACAAAATTTCTTTACGACATAAGTCATGTAAGGTTTGTGTCTGGGTCTTGATAAGGACATGCGAAATACACACTTATAACTAAATCTAAAAGTGGCCTTCATAAAAATCACGATTTTAGAAAAAATGACTTACGATATGAACCTTTTCTTGTGTATGTCAACAGCTAAATTTATCACACACATTCATGTCCTGACAGGTGTCCAAATTAAACCCTATAAAATTCTCATATAAAAAACACGTGAAACATAAAAATCATCTATATTAATATAACTAGTTAGTCTATGTCCACACAGTCAAATTGTAAAAAAAAATTAAAAGAACCACAACTCGATGCAAATGTTACCTCATAATATCCTTGTAGCTGGCCACCTAAAGATCATTACTTAATTAACAAAATAGAAAAATGAAATTGTTTCCTTCCTAATAAATACAAAGATTGAGAACATCCTTGACAAGGAATCACTAAATGACTGAAATGATTCAGAAATCCTTGAACACAATCTCTTTTAGTTTGTTTTTGGAAATAGGGAAAACTTTTAGGGTCTTTACAAATTATGCATTTACCCATTTTTACACCCATTTCTCCACTACTTGGCTTGAATAACTGCCTGACATGTCTCATGCTCTACTTCACCTTGAATGTCCTTTTTTTCTTTTTAGGTTCTTGAAACACATGGGTATTTAGTACTGGACTTGGAAATGAGGATTAATATTTAATTGTAGTACTTATTCAACAATTTAAGAACTTATCAATACAATGTTTGAGCAGTAAATATTCATGAACACTAGGTAAAAGTAATAACAAGGAGATAACTTCTATACAGATGCTAAACATGATGGCCATGCCTATTTATGTGTCACCTTACTACACGCCTCTGCAACATGTTCTTCTACATCCCACGTTTAGTCCATTCACGTTCAAATCAAGAAAAATCCAGAAGAACCTGTTAGGCTTGATTTAGGAGGACCATTCTCCTGCAATACCAACCATATGGAATACTGGAACACTAATCATGGGGGGGGGGGTGAATTAGTGTCCATATGATTGCAAACTCGCAATTACATAGCATTTTCACGCCACCCCTAAATATTGTTATGAATAGCATATTAAATCACACACAATTGTACAAATATACATGAGAATTTTGGTACTGAGACAAATGATAGTAATAGTGGGAAACACAAACTAGTAAAAAATCCACTGAAACCATGAACTATGCTTAGGATATAAATGCCCTTTAAATGTTATTGATTTCATGGTTGAGCTTCAACATGGAGCTTCAACTCCTAAGTTTGAGCTACTTCAATCTAAAGGCTTCAACCCCATTGATTTAACCAGCCACAACTTCAGCTCCTAAGTACCAAGCTACTACTCAATGTGAAGGCTTCAACCCCATGTGATTTAACCAGCCACAACTGATCTTTAGTAAGCAAGTTACAAGGAGGATGCTACCCCTTAAATGTTTAACCACAGATTATAATTTGTCAATAGTATTTTGTCACACAAAAATGTTGTCCTATACAACTAATAGTGACACTAGATTAGTACTATTTCCTACTCCTATCTACTTCTCAACTAAACTCTAATCTTCATGATGTCCTTGTTTTAGCAGTCCTTCATAGCTCCATCTATATGATCTTGAACCTTCATTCAAGGATACTGTTATAACTCCTAATGTAAGCATACATTCACCTTGAATTCAGCTTCACCCGATCCATTTTCCTATATCATGTTTTATGTTAAAATATTCACACATTAGATCATGCAACATTGTTCACACACTATCAAACACACATTCTTAACTCTTCATAACCTTGTTTTGTAGTTCTCCAAAGCTTCAAATTATGCCATTGATCCTTAATTCATACTTGATTCATTTCAAGCTACCAAAACTTTTCCAGTTAATCTTTCATTAGCACTTGCCTTTCAATGTCATGACTTGATTCATTGTCAACTACCAAAATCTTATTCCATACATCTTTCAAATAACTTGTTGTCTCTGTCATGTGGACAATTATACATTTCCACATTTTTCTACATCAATTCACTGTCATGTATGGTTTTCACCTCCTTCTCAGTAATTCAACATCACATCATTATTTTACACATGTTGATAATCACCCTTTTTGTATTTTTCTATCGTTGTTTCAGTATTTTACTAGCTCATATCACACCTTTGTCTCTATCATTGTTTCATAGTACATAGCTCTTCTCTTTCATCTCAGTTTATTTTCACTAACATGTATCACTAATTCTTAGTCTAAAAAATCTTACACATTTTTATTCTATCTATATTTTCTTTTTCCACTTTTTCCTTTTCATATACCTCACTATAATCATTCTAACTCATTAAAAAACAAGAACAAAAAACAAGACTCTTCAGATTACCCTTAAGAAGTTATATGGACTTTTAACAATTTACATTACTTGAAGTGGATTAGAGTGTCTTCTCAACTTCTTCCAATGAGATTCGATAAGGGGGAGAATTATAGTTTTGTAAAACTTGTGTCTCATAACCTTCTCCAAGAGTCAAAAAATTTCAAGCTAAGGAATTCCAACATCCTTCACCTTCACAAAGTATGAAGACACTTAGTAAAATTTGACAACTTCCTGATTTATAGACTGTGATTGGACTGCCTATGCATTTGACTCATAACCTCCGTACATTGAAGCTTCCTTGATAATCTATGAGAACAAAGTTACTTTCTAGGATAGTTAATAACACTTATCACTAAGGAAATTTCACTTGGTGACATCAATTTCACCTTCTGCACAGTTGAACGACGACATAGACACACTATAAGACCCCCTAAATTCTTCGCAACTTAGGATGAAAAATAACTTATTCAAAAATAGAAATTGGTCTTCAATATTTATTAAACCTGATTTGCAACCCATGATTCAACAAGAAAGAAGTCCCAAGCAGTGAAGGAAAATCAAGTGGGAAAAACATCCACCACAAGAGAACAACACACTCTCTAATCTAAGAAATATGCCAAATATGGGTCCCGGCCATAGACGAGCCTGAAAGGGTACCCATTTACAAAGAGGAAATCTCTCAACAAAAAGAAGAAGAGAGAAGAAGAGGGAGATGAGAGGGATGCAGAAGATGCCATGAATGGATCTGAACTCTGTAGCTCTAGCAGGTCTCCCAGAAGAATTTCAATGATGAGATCCTCTGCCTCTAGACTGAAGAAGAGCCACTTGTAATGAACTGTGTGCCTGCCCTTAGGAAGGACAAAAATGACGTGATGAAAGTCTACCCACTCCGCAAAGGAAATCGAAGGCAGTAGCATGAAGAACTCTGAGTCTGGTGCACAAAAGTGTGACATAGATCTAGGGAGTGAGTGCCAAGGAACCGAAGGTAATGCCACATGTGTAGAATTGTTAGAGTTAATAGGAGCACCCACAGAAAGGATGTCCAAGTGATGTGAAGGGAAAAAAACATCCTCCACAACAGAAAATGGATCCACAACTAAGGGTGGATCAATGAAGGTCTCTGGAAATGTGGAAGTGACATGATTCCTGGAAGGGGCACTCCCAACAACAAAGATGATGAACTCCTCTGAAACACCTGTAGATGGATGAGGGACCTGTAGTGCATCAAAATTAGACTCTGTGAAAAGATGACTAAGGTCAGGCAGATACTCGTCCCAATGAGGGGGATCAACAAAAAGAAGAGCGATGTATGAAAGGTATGAGTCATCCAATGAAGGTAGAGGAGTGAAATGGGCCTCACACACTGGAAGTGGAAAGGAGGCTGGTGTAATGATGGTGTGAGACTGCTTGATATCTGATGAGATGTGGGGGGTGATAACAATGTCTGGAATAGTGAGAGAAAGAGGAGAAGAGTCCTCTGTAGTAATCTTGACATCAAACCTAGAAGCACAATCCTCATCATCAAAAGTAGAACCAAGCGAGCCTGTGTCAGTGGAACTCTCATCACAAGAATAAATGGAGGAGACAACTAAATCAGAAGCAGCAACAATGGTGGCAGTATGTGAAGGGTCTCCATAGAGGGACTGAAGAATGCTCCAGACACGATGAGGTGGATCTGAGTTTGTCACGTGAAACCAGAGAGAACGAGAGACATGCATCATCATGTGACCAAAAATATGGTTGCAAGTGTCGAGGAAGTCCTCTATATGATGATGATCAGCGGGTGCAGGAACTGGCCCAAGCAAGAAGGATAAAAGACCCTCGTGGGCAAAGTAACATTCCATGGAAGCATGCCAAGCTGAATAGGTCCCTCTCCCGGTGAGAAGTGGCGGAGGCTGTAAGGCGATCCTATGATGCTCATGTCTAGAAAGAGCACTCTCCATGATGAAAAATACAAGATGCAAGGTGCACAAAAGCAATACGTTGGACTCGGCCGATAATGCGTCTGCGTGTGAAAACCCAAGAGTACAATCAACCCCCCCAGAATATGGCACTTTATAAAAGTAGTGCGTTTACAAAATTGGCAATCCCATCACGTAAAGTGTGAAAAATCATGCAAATTTTACCAAGGAAGTGCTCAGAAATGAGCAACGATTCAAAATTTATAGCATTAAAACGATTCCCACAACTAATGGAAAAATACACTAGACACTGCAAACGCATTAAAAAAGTGCATAAAATGGGTGCAAAGGGTATCGTGTGGGTACTCGTTGGAAATGTCATCAAATTTTAGTAGGGGTTTGTTTTGACTGCGAGGGGGGATTAGCCTCTTGCCAATCCCGGACCTCACCCTCCATCTTCGTCGCTCGAAGGAAGAGAAGAATTACAAGTAAAATACATCCAAAAACCCAAATTTTTTTACATGCCAAGTTGAATGAATTTTTTTTAATTTAACCACCTTAAAACATTAAAAAAGGAGGTGGAGAAGGATGGGCCCACGTTGAGGTGTCATGTGGCTTGTAACTACAATTTTGTAGCTTGCTGCCAGCAAAAAACGTTGAACCTGCTGTTTGAACGCCAAGTTGAGTGTGCAAAGCTGTCGAGCTGCTATGTTGCAAGTGAAATGCCACGTGCTAGAGTATAAGCCATGTGTCAACGAGAGGTGGGCATCTTGTTTGAGCTAATAGGTGGCTATTGAACGAGCCAGGGGGGTCTACACGAGATGTGGACTCCACTCCCCATGTTGAGGCACGAGCAGGCCGAGATCTGTGTGTGATTTAAAGTGGTTAGCCCACAGTAGAGTGTGTAACACTGGTTGAAACAGTCAAGAGGGAAGCCCGGGCTGAGTGACACATAGATAATTTTAGGGAGGTGCCATTCATTGGAAGACAGTGTCAGTCGAGGTCAGAGACAGTAGAGAGTTCGGGAAGAAACTACAACATGGTAACACAAACCACGACGAGTGAGATGAAGACCTGTAGCAGAGAAGGATCCGGGAGCAGCTCGAGGAAAGAAAAACAAAGAGAAAACTCCCAAGAGCAAACCAACAACACCACAAGCTTGTGTAATGATGGAATGATGTAGAAGTGAGGCCAAACAGGGTGTAGGTAGTGCTGATGTGGAACAAGGATTAAGCCAAAGACTTCAAGGAAAAGTAGCTCGGCAGAGGATCCCGCAGAGGTGAGTTTGAATAGGAATGAGCCAGAGGCAACAACGAACAACCACAAAAAAGAAAAGACTAGAAATACAATGTAGGCAATAAGTAGGGAACATGAGGTAGTCAAAACGGAGGTCGAAGCCAAAAAAACTTGTATGTTGAAGACCAATGCAAAGAAACCCAAATAAAAGGGCAGACTGAGCAAGTCAAGCTAAAAAACAAGGCACAATGAGCTGGTGGCTATCCAAGGTGGCAAGCAAGGGGGAACTCGGTTCCCATCTCGGTGAGCTGGGGTCGAGGTAGACCCAAAAAGCACTTCAATAACCTTTTAAAAACGCACAATCTAGCATGAACAAACCTTGACTAGAAAACTCGGAAACTGCAACTTGAATACGCTCCAAAAAACTGCATGTAAACCTTGAAGAAGCTTGATAATCCACAAATACCAACATGACCAAATGAACCACAAACAAACCCAAACAAAGGTATGAGGCCCGAAATCAATACAAGTAGAGCACGAACGGAATCGCCATTACGACACACGCATGAAATCTGTATATCACGCCGGAAGCCAAAAAACACGCACAGAAACACCGATGAGTGCATGGATCCACAAGATCCGCTCTGATACCATGAAAGAGGGTTTGAAAACCCACAAGTGAGGATCACAAGGGATGATGTGCACATCAACATACGTGCGAATGATAGCGTGAAGAGATCCCAGGAGGAGTGAGCATCAACCGAATGTGCATGCAAAGATTCGACAAACAGACAGAACTTGGTTAAGCCATAAAACTCTCCCCTATCTCATAGATCAAAAGACATGTACATATAGGAGGTGCTAAGTAATCCCCAGTGCTACAATCATGACAAATCGAGTAAAGAGGGGGAGTTACATTCTCAGAATAGAAGTGTTACTCCTAATGAGGCATATAATGCATTGACACGCTGACACACTGACTCAATGACGTACTGACGCATTGACGTGTAAGAGAATATCATAATGACACCTAAATGACACATGGACCTACGATCTCACCTAAGTGAGATGACTCACCTGATGATGTGGAAAATAACACACACCAACAGTACAGTAGCACTCAAATGCTAGATTTGAAAAATTTAGTATTTCAAAAAGAGTTCAAAATCAAGATATAACAACAAATCCCAAAAGAAGAGAAGAATCTACCAATCTCATAGCCAAAAACCAACAAACATTCAACTAAGAAGAAACTTCTTGGTAGCAACACAATAATCCAATAGCCCAGATGTAGTGATGATAACACAGAATAGGACAAGACTCATGCCTTTTCCGAGACAATGGAGGGTTTAGATTGAGTGAATCCCTTCATTTTCCTATCCACTACCTTCTATTCCTAATTTCCTTCTTCCACTAAGATTGTAAGAACAACTTTAATTGACTTGATAGGAATGTGGCCCATAGTAAGGAGTTTCAAATCTATCGTTGAATCCACATTCTAAGGAGAGGAAGCTTGAGGTTTCTTCTCATAAGTTTTCTCATCTTGCGTGAGTTATACAACCAAGTCGGTATGGGGATTGATTGTTATATGTTTAGGCAGAGAATCCTTCCACCATGCAGGTTTGACCTTTTTTTTGGAATGTTCACAATCCTCTGAAATATGACCAATTTGACAAAAATGTCGACATCTGAAAGCAAGCCTTTCATACTCCAATATCTACACCCGGATTCTATCTCCAATTTGCAGATTGATTTCTATTGGTAAATATTGAGAGGTATCAAGATCTACGAGGATTCAAACATAAGTAGTATGTACATGAACATAGGTCTTATCATCAACTTTTACACATGATCCTAGAACATCACCTATGGCAATCAAACACGATCTATTTTAGAGCTGAAGTGGGAGACCTAAGAAACAAACCCAAACAAGGTAGGTATCAAAACAATATTTTAAGGGATCAAAAGACGAATACCATGGCTTAAACATGAGCCCGTGTTCTCCCCAAACCCAATATTATTTGAAAATCAAATCCCTATCCTCGGGGGTTTAGAAGACAACAATGAAATATGCTTTGGCACAAGGATAAAGCTCAATCTTACCTTGTATTTTTTCTCTCCATCTTTGTGCAATCTAGTCATGTAGCTGAGAGAGTTTAGGAAAAAAATTATTAAACCTACAAATGAGGCCAAGTTGAGTAAGATTTTCCTCCTTCTTTAACACCTTGTGAAGTAGATCTTCCTCATTTTTAGTGTCAGTATCGTCTGAGATGGTTTCAAGGGTTTCTCTGAAGTCCTGCCTCTAGCCTAGGAAGCAACTTCAGCAAAGGAAGGGATTTGATTCCTTTTTTCCTTGGCACTCCCATTCCCTTTCTTCCCTTGGCCTACTTCTACTTTATTCCCATCAATAGATCTTGTAGACACCTATAATTATACCCAAGCAATTTAAATACTTAAATTGCACTAATTATCCCATTTCTCGCAAATCGACGACATATTGTCAAAAGCGCTCATATTCCCTCTTATTGTCAATATGCTAATTGACTAAGTCACCTATCTAGCTAACAACCCAATTAAGGACCTTTTGTTAATTATTTACTCCTTATCTCTAGACTAATTAATTATTATTAATTAGTTAGCCTTCCCACTTCATTTAATTAATAAATCAATATTTAATTCATTTAATCCCCTCCTAATGGCCTAAATCATACTAATATTCCTCTAATTGGCTTCTATAAGCTTACATCTACCTATTAGTTAATCACCTTTGATTAATTAAAGCACCCCCCCAAATCCCATGACTTGATAAGCATAAATTAAACCCTTCTAAAGTAAGGTTACCTTTAATAAAGCAACCTTATCCATTCCTAACCATGTTTTACCTTTATCCCACATGTAAAGGGATGAAGTGTTTCCTTTATCCCATTGGGCTATATAAGGAGCCCTCATTCTACCTTTATACCTACACATAATTCCCTTGAGAAAGCAAAAGAAAGCACATAGTCTTGCACTAAAATCCTTTTGCCATTCTCAAGCCCTTCCATCATCCATCTTGAAGAGCTAAACCTCACACCCAAGCATCCTTGAAGGATCAAAGCAAGCAATATTGTTGATTACCATTGGACTACATAGGTCCATTTGATTTAATTAGGCAATTTAGAAGAATAGAGTTCTTGATTTGCATTATGTTTGATTTCACTATTTCAAAGTTATGATGCTAGTGTAGGCCTTGTTCATTTCTTCATCTTGATGGTACTCATTCTTTTTTCTAGGTAGGTTAGGGAACTATTTTAGGTGGTATTTCTTGCTTTCAATCTAACTTAGGAAAAAGAATACTTGTACACATTTGGCATGCCCGGTGGGACACTTAGTCCCATGGCATTTTACCTTAAGTTTCATTGTTTTGGCTAATTTTTGATATACACATGTAGTAATTAATGTCCATTTTCTTGGAATTTTTGCTAATTTGATATGTGTAACCTCATGTTCATAGCCATAATTTTAATGGGTTATTGCCATTCTTAAGCTAACTTGTCAAAATTTGAGATATTGTGAGTTTTCTTGTGTTTGGTTACAGGTTTGGCGAAGGTACATTTTTAGGGGCGCAGGCACGGTTTTTGTGGCACACACACCCTGGCGCATGCACGCTAACCCCGGCATACACACCCTAACCAACACGCAGATGCACTAACTCAGGCACAAAAGTCATTTCGTACTATACCTTCACTACATTCTGAAATCTGTTAGATCGGCACATACGCCCTAACTAGAGAACACATACTATTTTAGTGGCGCAGACACATTTTTGATGATGTGGACATTCTGTCAGAATCTATAGCTATTTCAAAAAGTGGTGGCACACACGTTTTCCTAGTAGTGCAGATGATTTTCCGGTGGTGCACACATTTTTTTGGTGATACAGTTGTTCTGTCTGTTTTCCTGTCTATTTTTTTCGGGAGTGGCGCATATGCTATTTTTGTGGCACACACGCCTCTCTGGTGGCACAAGCACATGGTAAGTCAGAAAAAAATCCACAAAGTGGCACATACGTTGTTTTCGTGGTGCATATGTTGTTTTTATGGTGCATATGATGTTTTCGTGGCGCACACACCTCTCGGGTGGCGCAAGTGCACTGTAATATGAAACAATGCAGAGTGGTATATATGCCCTAACCCACACGTAAGAGCTAAAAAAGGGGTGCAGGTGTCATTTTTGTATTATTGAAATTAAGGTGTTGATGTGTTAACATTCTTGCATGTTTATCTAATCATATATTTGTCTTTGCAGGCTATTTTTTACATGTTTATATTTGATTAGGTAATATTTTACATTGTTTACTTATAGGAACAAGATCATGTATGCTCTTCCCTCATGTCACTTGGGGAAATCTTGGGAATCAAAAACGATTCTTAAATCCTTTTGATGCTTTGAAGTTGTTAAGAATATTTGAGTAGGAATTGGCTAACTTGTCATAGTTGAATTAAAAGTGTTTTTCCATTTTTGATATCTTTTTGGATTTTTGAAGACAATCACGTATGCTCTTCTCTTGCATCCTTGGATGATCTAGAGAATCAGAAATGATGCCTTCTCTTTTGATGGAAAACTACTAAAAATCATCATACAGGACCAAAATGCCATCGCTTGCCAAAGAATGGAGGAATCAAAACAAAAGTCAGAAAACTACTAATACAGTTGTTATACAGGTTACCAAACGGTGTTTGAGCAAACCTCATCTAATTAAAAAAGATAAAATGAATAACATATTCAAAAAAATGTATTGCAGGTTTCAGAAAATGGTACGTTCCTCTCCACTCAACTGGAATATAACCCCTTTGGCATAACGCCTTAAGCTATAACAATGGGGGTGGTTCTAGGAACCCCAAAGTAGTCCACGTAAGAGGGAACCTTATGGAGGAAATAGGAAGTGCTCCGCACTACCTATCTGACTATTAATTCCTTTGTGAGATAGAGTTACAAGTTGTCCCTACGTGATCCTTTGAAGTACACAATTGGATGCATCTGATGCCCATTGTGCTTGAAGGGGGAAAAGTCGAGATACTCCCAAACTAGTCAGTGTGACTTTTTGGGTAAATCATCCCGCTCGTGGATAATATTTGTAGCACCTAGGACGAGAGAACCACCTAGGAAAATATACTTTGGCCAGGAGCCCACTTTGACCATTCTAAAACAATGTTGATTTGTGAACCATATTTTCATTGTGAAACGTGTGACGCATTACTTTTGCCTAGTTTTTACTTGCCTTAGGACCAGGTGAAACTCTACCAAAGTGAAGCCAACATTTTTCATCCTTTTTTTTATTTTCTTCCTTCACATTCTTTTGACACTTTGTTGATCAGAAGAAGGGTGATTACCTTTGTGTTACTAATCAACTGTTTCTGTCACTTTTATGTCTGTTTACGCCCATCCATGTTTGTGGCTGAGTAAGTTAAATCGTCTAAAGTGTGTGGAGGTGTATTCATGTCATTGGTAGCCATTGTGATCTTGATACCCATGTCAAGATCGTCATTGTATTTAGGTGTGGTTCATCACCGCGGACTTCCTTAGAAGATTTAGCTTGTTGTATCATATCACTACAATTTCAATATTTACATCTTGTTTCTTGTAAACTCGACATAAATATCTATATTGTAAGGTTACGCTGCACACATTTTTAACTATTCCTAGCTATACTTTGAGATTTTTAGTTCAGTTCTATTATTACCTCAATTTTGAAGAGTGCTAGGTGTTACCATTTGTGCGTGTTATATCAATAACACCTTGATATCAATACCTTACTTTCTCGCAAAGTGGGTTAATATATCTTGGTGATATTGTTGTATCATTCGCGAATTGTAATTGGAACTTTTTGAGATATAGGTCTGTAATCAAGTTTGAGCTTGCTCATAGTATATCTTGATTAGGAGGTTGCATTGACTTCTTGTAATTACTTACGTTTTGTGCATTCCCTTGAACTTGGCATAAGTGAAAACATCTTGTTAATCATCTTGTGACGTGAAACTACTTTTTGGAAATGTAGTCTTGGAGGTACTTCATTTAAACAGGTTTAAATGCCAAATGCTTGTGTCACTGGTGATTTATCACTCTATCACATTGGTATTCTCACATTGTTGATTTACTCATATTCTTAACAATACATCTTGCATTTCACTTAGGGGTAGTCATAAAGTTTTGAACACATTTACAACTTACCCTAGTGAAATTATCATGAAAACATGGCTCCTAAAACATGACTAGGATTAAAGAAATAGACATGCGAGGAACAACAAGTGCAAGCTTGGAAAGCCTCTAATAGACAAGGGTCAAACCCCTTCATTGGACATGATCTAGGACCATTGTTTTCTATGGAAAAAGAAACAAAAGATATGGTTGATCATAGTGGAAATGCATTAGAATCCCCACACGCATAATTTGATTTTGACCCCACTTTACTAGACAAGTTTCTTTTCAGAAAACAAAGATAGAGTGTTGGCACGGGTCATAGAATTAGGGGCCAAATTGCCCACCGAAAATGAAACAATACCACCTGCAAATAACGCTACTGAGGAAGAACGTCCCCTTATCAATATGGAAGATATTTTGACGCACGGACATGCTTCTACCTCTTACGTAGGGAATGATAAGGTGGTAGGGGCATATAATACCCTTTATCAAAGTTCCATGAAGAAACAAGATAGAACATGAGATGGGTGAAGAACCTCCATAATACGAGGAGGAGGAACCTTTAGAAGAAGAAGCCACAATCCAACAACAAATTAGTAACCTAAGCTGATAACTAGCTTTGCTTACCTCCCATATATAGAAGGAAGAAAACAAGAACATTCAAAATTTGAAGCCTAAGGTTAAGATAAATGAACTCCATCAAGAAAACCAAGGAGAAGAAGACATAGGGTATCATCACGATACATCCCCGCTTCTCCCACTAGAGAACAATTACTCACACAAGAGGTGCAGTCTATGAAAGCGACACTTGCAAGCCTACAGGAGATAAATATAGGGAGCATTAGGAAATATCAATATGAAGAATTATGCCCCTATCCTTTTGACAGGACAATGACCCTTCAACCCTTTCCAAAGAAATTTTATATGCGAAAGTTTGAAAAATATAAAGGGAAAGGATATCCATAGGATCATGTTAAATATTTCTACATGGCATGTCAAGAGGTGTCTTATAGCGACAATTATCTCATCATACTTTTCCTAAAGAGTCTCGGAGGCCAGGCTTTCGAGTGGTTTACTCGCTTACCATGAGGATCAATTTTCACCTGGCTAGAATTGGCAAAAAGGTTCATGTGTCACTTCTCGTATAACATAGAGAGTGATGTCACCATGGTAGACCTATGTGGCACCAAGCAATGCCCTAATGAGACTTTCACCAGCTTCCTCCAATGGTGGAGAGGGATAGCTAGTCGCTTCCCTTGCGTTTTCCCTAAAAAACAACTGGTTAGTATTTTCATTCCCAACCTCAACCTGGATATAGCTTTCCACCTCCAAATGCAGTGTGTTCACATTTTTTAGGAGGTTATCAAGAAAGGGGTTTAGATAGAAAAATATCTCATTGCCAAAGGCACCCTAAAAACCCAATCTAGAGATAACCAAAATGTCAAACCCACGGAAAAGCTGAAGATCTTTAACAAAAACAAGAATGTGGTGGGAGATGGAATAATTGATTCCAAACGTGTTCAAACGGTCCAAACTGGTCAACATTTTAAACTAACCAAGGGTCTAATTCAACCACCACCAAAGCAAAGAATGTTCACCTCTCTTAATGAACCTTTGTCAGTTATACTAAAACAATTGGATGTGGCCCACATGATGATCTATCCTACAACACAACCATTTGACGACAACGCTCCACAACCTTCATGGTACAAGGAGCATGAATATTGTGAAATGCATCATGTCAAAGGACATAAGATAGACAAATGTCTACGGCTTCGTCATTATATTTAGGACCTCATTGACAATGGGTAGATAGAGGTGGATAACCTAGGAAAAGCAAAAACACCTAACGAGAACATGGGGATATATAAAGAACCATTCCCCAATCATGATAAGTCAGAAAATTCAAAGCTGGATCGGGGAGAGTCATCCCAAACTTATAAAGACGTGAATTACTTGTACACCAAAAGAGACAAAAATCATTATGATTCACTTATTGGATGTATTCACTCTCCTGCTGACCATGTCAATACCATCTGAATCAAGGGAAAGGAATACACTACGGTAACAAGGCGTGCCCACCTCGTGATTTCAGAACCTTCTCCGTCAACCCCAAAAATTGGTAAATATAACCTTTTAGAGAAACTTGAGAAGACATCTACTAATATTTTGATCTTAGATCTTCTCAAGGTATCCAATGTGCATAAAGACATTCTGTACCAAACTCTTTAGGGGTTGGGAGTGCCTTTAGAAGTCGATCCTACAAACCTTCAAGCCACAGTGGCAAAGATCGTACTAAATGAACATATTGATTTCAACCATAGGGAGATCCCTACTAAGAATCCAACAAATAATCTTCCCTTATACATTGAGGTAGTTGTCACCTACAGGAAGATCAAATGGGTGCTTATGGATAACGGATCTAGGTTGAACATTTACACAATCAAGTTGGTTAAACAGTTAGGACATACTGAGGAAGATCTTGAGTCTAATATTATCACTATCACTACATACAACAACACGGAAAGGGAGTCCGTGGGCACCATCATGCTGCCCATGGAGGTGGGTCCCACTTTCCATTAGACAAAGTTTCATGTCCTGGAATTGGAACTTCCATATAACATGCTTCTAGGCCGACCATGGATTCATGCCATGCAGGTCGTGCCATCAACATTTCAACAATGCATTAAGTTGAAGCATGAGGGACATACCATTACAATACAAGGAGATTCAGATCCCTTCACTCATTGCAGAGCTCTCAATAGCTTTGCACAAAAGGGTACATATGCATGTGCCTCTGTAGATATAGTTTTCTCTCTCTAGTCTGAGGCCATGGAATCCTGGGTGGATTCAGATTCTCTTAGTTCTTGCACTCATGGTGTGTCTACTTCAATATCTCCATTTTATTCATGGGAGATGAAAATCATTGAATAAGGCTACGGGGAGTATAATGTACAACAAGCGCTCTTGGTTTCAGACCTCTCATTGTCACCCAAGACTAGAGGTCGACCCAACTACCGCTTTAGAAGACCTAGAAAGGAACACACTTGGTTTATTCTTATTTGGAGGCTTGTTAGCTGAGGAAAAATTTCTTGGTCCACCTACAACTTGGGTCGCTGAGGATACTCAGCCATCCTGTTATCAAACCCCGAAATATGAAAAATATAGTAAAATGATGTACTCCACGGGCTATAAAGGCCTAGGATGTGGGAGAAACGAACAAGGAAAAAGAGAAACAGTCCCTCTTCTGCATTTTAAAATATAAAAATTAGGCATTAGGATCTGCCCTTATGGAGCACACCCCAATGACCATGATGCTACTTGTTCTAAATGTGAGGATAGCTCTGACTATCTGAATAGTGATACAGATTCCCATTATAGCCAATATGAGGATCTAGCCTCCACAAACCTTTTTATGAACAACGTTGTCTTAACCATAACCCTCATGAAACCAACCCTTGACCTTGTTGAATGGGACCAACAATGTTACATGTCACTAGATTTATTTGAGAATGACGAAGCTATCATAGAGTTCATGGGCATAAGGGATACAATTCCCATTGGAGATCACAAGAAAGGTTTCTTTATTGACTTAGATACCTGCACCTACTTCGGCAAGGAGGCTAAACTTCATGGTCAACAAAACTTAAAGAAAAGCGAGGGCAAAAGTGCCAAAGTAAAACCTTGGAAAAAATCAAAGTCCAAGTCACATAGTGAAAACCTCTTTAAGGCACTGACTGAAAAACAAATAAAAAAATCAAAGGACAAACAAAGTGACCATGCCAAAGATGAAAATATCATGGAGACGTCATTGGATGAAGATCTCAACCTACCTCTTGATCCTACACATATGGAGGACTTATCAAAATTACTAGTTGAAGGAACCATTGATGTCAATATTGGTATAGAAGAATATCCCTGTAAGCTAGGAAAAATACACTACTAACAAGGAAGTAAAATACCAATAATCATACATCCTCCTTCGCGTTCCGTAGAAAATCTCAGAATGGGCTAGAAAACTTGGATTGAGCCTTGATTGTGTGATATGTAGGTGCTTTTCTTCGAGACGGAGCAAGACCTTCCTGCAACAACGATCCTCTTACTTTGCACCAGATGGGAAAAAGGATTTTGAGGCTATTTGGGCATTAGGATGAGGCAAAAGGATGTTCTTTTCTCAAATGATGCAAGAACTTAGATATGGCATTCAAACTTATGCTCCGTGTGTTTAGAGGGGAGGGGTAAGGTTGTATTTATAGCCTGAGGGAGTGATTAGCTTAGATTAATTTAAGTAATCATTATTTGAAAATGTGGGAAAGATTAGATGAGTGGGGGCCACGAAGAATGGGTGAGGATTTGAATTATATTTTTAATTCATAAGTGGAGGATTTTAGGTGAGTGGGGACCACGAAGGGTGGGTGAGGATTTGAATTTGAATTTTTAATTCAATAGTGGAAAAACACGGAGAATAATGACATGTGGTGAGGATTGGGTTATTTTTTAGATTTTGAAATGGATAATTAATCAAGTTATATTTGATTAATTCGAAGTGTATTTTTGTGGGAAATGAGGAAAGGGAATTAATTGATTTTGGATAGATGTGAAATTGGGGTGTCTACATTTGCCCCTCTTTGGAAGGGTACTATAAAAGTAGTGTCCTTTCAAAGAAAGTAGATGGTATGGGGGAAGAATTCAATCTACTTTTTAAAAGGTAGAGCGAATGTTTGTTGGGGAGAATAGAAAGTGGTGAGTGACGGATGTCATATTATCCTCCAAGACAAAAATGTCATGAGAAGATGTGATTATGGATAGATGTGGTGATGCCCCCTCGAGAGGACTGACGAGAATGGAATATACGATAGAAATCTCAAAAAGAAGGGAAATGGATTCGGCGGAGAAGAGGACGATAATGGAGTGGAAGAGACTGGAATGACCGCACGACGCAAATGGAGAAAGAATTCAATCAACCTTGAATGCTAGGTGTGAGGGTGTGTGGGAAAGAGAAAAGGGAAGGGATATGATTGGGGGTTGATTACGAGAAGAGTAAGGGAGATAGGGGAGGTGAAAAAAGGAATGAAAGAGGTAGAAATAAGAGAGAGGGATGATAGGAGAAGAAGGGAATGATGAAGGACAAACAAGGCAAAAATAGGAAAATGACAAAGTAGAGGGTGAAGGGATGAAATAGAGATGTGAAAAATGAAGGAAGCAACAGAGATAGTAAAGAGGGATGCGTGGAAATGAAATAAAGGATAGAGTTGAGAAAAGCAGGAAACGGGAAAGGATAAATAAAAAAGAGAAAATAAGGTGAGAGTAGGGGTGAAATAGAGGAAAAAGGAAAGAGGACGAAAGAAGAAGTAGAACGGAGAAAAAAGGAAACTATGAGGGGTGAGGAAAGTGTGAAAAAGAGGAGAGAAAGGAAGAGAAACAAATACAAAATGAATGAAAAGGTAGGGGTGGTAGAGAAAAGGAGAAGTGGTTAGAAGAAACATGAAAATTAGGGGAGAGGAAAGGAACATAGAATGAATACAAGGAGAAGATTGAAGGAATAATGTCATTGCAAGGAAGACCAAGGTAAAGAATATGGAACAGACCGTATGGAGATGCATGTGGAGGGTGGTATGATAAAAAAGACAGGACAATGCTAAACAGCCAGGTTATCGATGGGGAAGTAAGGAGGAAACGTGATGGAAAAAGGGGAAGAAGATGATACAGGGGAAGGGAAATAAGACGAGGGGTGGGAGAGAGAAGAGGATAACAAAGAAAATGATGTAGAAGGAAGGGAATACAGAAAGGGGGTAATAAGTGGAAAGGAAACGGTATAAAGAATGTTCAAAGAAGAAAGAGGGGAGGAATGACTTCGATTGGAAAAGATGTGGAGATGCATCAAATGAGGATACTAGGATGATGAGAAAATAGAAAAATGATGTATGATGAAGACAGTAAAGATATTGAAGAGGGCAAAGAGGAGATGGAGAGATGAGAAGCGACAAGAAAGGGTGGGAGTGAGGGAAAAGAATAGGAGAGAAAAGAGAATGGGGGATAGAAGAGGCAATGCCAATGAAAGGATGTTAGGGAAATCCCTTTTACAATGAGTGGTGGGGAAGGGTGAGAGAAAAAATGAAGAAAAGGAGAAAGCTAATGAGGATTGGAAAGGGTAACGCCAACAAAGGGACGTTAGGGAAAACCCTTTGACAATGAGTGGTGGGCTTAGAGGAGGGAAGGAATGAAGGGAAACTCTAGAAGATCTAAGGGAGTGAATGAGGTCATGTGGAATGATGATTGATGAGTTTTAGGGAAAACCCATTGACAATTATTAGCTCAGGAAGGGAAGATGATGATGAAAGAATGATATAGGAGTGTTAACAATAATGGCGAATGTGTGTGTGGGTAGAAATGTGGGGGGAATTTGAGAAGATGAAGTGGAAAGAGTGAAGAATATGAGAGGGATGAGTTGGGACTAAGTGAAAGCGAGGAGAGGATGCGGGTGATGAGGATGAATGAGGTGAGGATGAAGAACCAAGACATGAAAATAATGGGAAGAAACAATATGAAGGATGATGGATCAAGAAGGGGAAAATGGGGGAAAATAATGTGATTGTAGGCAGAAGAGATTAGATGTATGGTGTAAGAGGATATGTGAGAAAGGATAATAGTATGAGGAAAAAGTGGGTAGTAGGAGATACCAGGTGGAAGAAGTGATCAACAAGGTGAATGAAGAATGAGGTGGGGGAGAAGTTCACAATGACAAGTTAAGTGTAGGGAGGACCCTGACATAAGATTGTCATGTGATGAAAGTGGTTAAGTAAGATTTCCATGTGAGCAAAACTAGAGATGACAAATGGTCAAGTGAGAAGTGGTGTTTACGAGAATCGAAAAGGAGGTGAAAGGATGTGATAATGGGGAATGCCAAGAAAAAATGAAGGGTGAAGGGTATATAGTGATGGGGAAAGGCAAGGAGACAGATCATCCTTAAGAGGGACTCTTAAGTGAGATCGCCATGCCGGGTGAGTGGTTAAGTAAGATTGCCAAGCAGAGGAGGGTGATAGTGGTGGTAAAAAGATGTGATGATGGGGAATGAAGAGGAAAGATGGATGGCGAGATTGTAGAGTGATGGGTGAGTGTAAGATGACATGTCATGCTTAAGAGAATCTCTTAAGTAAGATTGTCATGCTGCTGGAGAGGTTTCATATGATCACCCAACCGACAGGGATGATATGTAAAGAGAAATACAAGATGATATTGGGGATAGGGGTGGAATGGTAGGGTGAAGAAGATGATTGCGATGAGAGGTGGGAGAAATAAGATGAGGGAAATATGATGGGATGGGGGAAGGCCATAGGGAAGATCAACCTTAAGTGGAAGTCTTAAGTAAGATTGCCATGCGGCTGGAATGGTTAAGTAAGATCGCCAAGTTGAGGACGAAGAAGGATGATGTTAGAGTTGGTGGGAATAGGGTATGAAAAAATGGACTGAAGGGAAACCCTCAAGTGAATTTTCCATATTACGAGAGCATGTAAGTACGATGACCAGGCATAAGGCAAATTTGGGGAAGGATGAGAAAAGAGTGAGTGAAGTATGCCTGAGTGGTATATGATATGAGATGAGGTGATAATAAGAAAGAAAGGAAACAAAGGAGTGTAACATGAATGGATGAAGGAATATATGTAGTGGAGGGCGAAGAGTGTGAGGGAAATCCTTAATTGGGATGCCCATGTGGTGAGAGTAATGATGCGAGAAGGGGAAGTAGAAGAGGTGGAATGGGAAGACGTGTTTGGTGGTGATTGTTGTTTGATGAGAGAGGAGGTGGTGAAGAAGATTCTACAACGGGAAGATCTTAGGGAGAGAGTAAACCTCCACCAAGGATCCCATATAGAAGGGGTTATTAATTAAGATTGTCAAGCAGGAAGTAGAAGGGGGAAAGGAAAGAATAAAAATGGGTGAGAGGGGACAGGAATGGTGAGAAGGGTAATATGGGTATAAGTGGTGGAGGAGTAAAAATGAGGAGTGAGGATGAATGGATCAAATACATGGTGAGCATGGTGGGGGAGGAGGAGCTGTTGGATAGTGAATGCTACTTGAGAAAGATCGTCAAGTAGGATTCGTAAACTACAATGGTGATCAAGTAGGATTCCCAAACTGGAGAATGCATTAGTATGGGTGAATGGATGGGGTGCAAAGTAAGATTTTTATCATGCAGGAAGATACTCACGTGATGAAAAACATCTTAATTTTAATATAGCACATAACATGATGCATCGTGATATAAAAGATCAGGATGACTAGACTGTAATATGTGTGATAGCATAGACAAGGGCCATAAAAAAGGTTTGATGCCCCCGTACAATATGAAAATGGAAGAGAACATAGATAGAGGCCATCAAGAAAGTATGATGCCCCAGTACGACATGCAATCAAATAACGTAATAATATTAGAGAGAACAAAGGATACATAAAATCAAAATTTCCCCTGTAATATATCAATATGAAAGAAAGCAATTAATAATTTATAACTAATAATGCAACACAAGAACTAATAAACATGTCCCTAACGTGTTCCACAGTGATGATTGATTGGATGTACCCCCAAATAGGGGTACGAGGACATAGTAAAGCATTGGGTCATTGTCCTCAAACAAGGAAACAATGAGAGTCGGATTTGTCCCAAGCGAGGATTCATGCAAGGAGAAGTGGTTTGAATTTGGTAGTCATAAGGTGATTGGATCATTCGTTGGGGATAATAGTTTAGAGGTTAAATTGTGTTGGTTATTTTAGAGTTGTTTTTTTTTTTAGCGATTTTGTGGATTTTTTTATTTTTTATTTTTGTTTATTATATATATACAGATTTTCTAATGTTTTTTGGATTTTTGACGATTTTCAAATGTTTTTGGATTTTTGACGATTCTGGGTAATGTCTTTAGATTTTTGACAAATATTTCTAATTTTTTAGATTTTTGACGAGTTCTAATTTTTTTGTTGGATTTTGGATGATTGTTTCTAATGTTTTTAGGTTTTTGACAATTTTCAAATGTTTTTGGATTTTTTTGATTTTTACACTATTTTTGGATTTTTGATGATTTTCAAATGTTTTTAGATTTTTAGATTTTTACATTGTTTTTGAATTTTTGACAATTTTCAAATGTTTTTGAATTTTTGGATTTTTACATTGTTTTTAGATTTTTGAACATTTTCAAATGTTTTTGGATTTTTACATTGTTTTTAAATTTTTGACGATTTTCAAATGTTTTTGGATTTTTACATTGTGATTGGCAATTTATGGACCAGAGTGCAGACTTATTTTTGAGAGGCGATAAACATGGATATTATCCATATGTACTGTGTTCTGTGTTGTAACTTATGCTCAGAATAACACAAATTCTCTTTCCATTGGCAGGATATGATGGTGATGATATGATGAAAAGAATTCCAGCTCCATTCTTGACTCCACACAACTAGTAAGATGTGTGGGCTCATCACCGAGAATCAAGAAGGACACAAGAGGTAGATAATGAATATAGAGACAAATGCTAACAACAATCCCTTTGGGAAATTATGACTCCATTCTTCATAACGGTACTGAACCAGTTTCAAAAATGGCTTTCACTTTATGAGTCACGTGCTAGACTTAGACAGTTATGTGGCCTGCTGATTGGTAAGATATGAGGTTAAGGGATAGTTCTCTCTTCACTTAGGCATCTAAATTACGTATTTGGGGATTCTATAATTTGTAAGTACTATAAGATTTTGTATTTTTGAAATGACTCCCTATGCATTGCCCCATGCTACTAGTGAGAAGCAAGGGCTCATCACCGAAGGTAAAATATAGGCGAGTGAATTCCCTTTTTGTCTTTTTTTTTTTGTTTTTGTTTTTCTTGAATATTTTACATGTTTTTATGCTTGTATGAGAATGACCCTCTATGCTTTGCCCCATGCCACTTGTAAGAGGCAAGGGTTTATCACTGAAGACAAGACGTAGATGAGTAAGGGCACCTTCCTCCTTTCCCAGTCTCACACTACCAATAAGAAGTGTGGGCTCAACACCAAAGACTATGAATGACGAAAGAGGTGACAATGAATTATTCATAAGTTATTGAATTGATGAATTTTTTTACAATAGTGCTTTGTATTTGGGAAGAAACGTCTGCCTCCAATCTCAGCCCCACACAACTAGTAGGACGCGAGGGTTCAACACTGAAGACTGAGATGGACGACCAAACAAACTGGCTAACGAAGTTTAGAGCTTTTTTATGAAAGAGAGAATGTATTTGAAGGTAATATATTACCATCAATAAGCTTCTAGGTATGACCATAGAGGAAAGTGATAGAAAATGGAAGAAGTATGACGCTCACAAACTTAATAGGATTTATACTAGCACTTGTCTCATGATGATAAATATGAAGATGTGATTTTGATAAAGAAAATATCTGCCAATAGAAATGAATAAATTTAAATTATTTAGAGATAAGCAAGAAAAAAAGGAACAATATACACGTTGTATCCTGGAATAGTGAACATCTCAAGGATAAAATTTCTTTAAATGAACTAAATTCATTGGTTCATCAAGATCTTGACCATCTTCAGTGGCCAATTTATAGGCTCCAGAGCCAAATTTAGATGCGATTACATAGGGTCCTAACTAATTAGGCTCAAATTTTCCTTTTTTTTCTTGTTCTTTAGTGGTATTATTTTGATTTTCTTTTAAAACAAGGTCACCAATTTCGAATTCTCTGGGTCTTACCTTTTTACGATAACTGCGTTGCAGTTGGTTTTGATAGAATTGAAGATGATTGAGAGCATTAAGTCATTTTTCATTGAGAAGCTCAAGCTCTTGAAGCCATGACTGTCGGTATTCATCCTCATTAATTACATCTTTAAGGGAGATCCTCAAGGATGGGAGTTCTATCTCAATAGGTAAAATGGCTTCACAACCATAAACAAGGGAAAATGGGGTGGCTTCGGTAGGCATGCGGTAAGATGTACAGTAAGCCCAAAGAGCGGGGTAAATTTGAGTATGCCAATTACGTCCATCGGGTGTTGAAAATATTTTCCATGATGTATTTTAAGGTCTTATTGGTTGCTTCCGCTTGACCGTTGCCCTGAGGGTAGTAAGGAGTGGACCATTTAAGTTTGATGTGAAAACATTTGGCTAGGTCTTTTACATCCTGGTTTTTAAATGATTTGCCATTATCTGCAACCAGAGCGGATGAAATACCAAATCAATAGATGAGATTATTGAAAATAAATTTTGATATTTGGCTACCGATAACATAAGTGAGAGGCATAGCCTCTACCCATTTAGTGAAGTAATCAGTAGCACTAATGATGAACTTATGTCCATTGGAAGATGTTGGTCTAATTTTACCAATGAGGTCAAGTCCCCATTGAGAGAAGGGCCATGGTGTGGTTGTCGATTGTAATGCTTGGGAAGGTGCATGGATAAGATTTCCATGCTTTTGACATGCTTGACAACATTTGACAAAATGACATGCGTCACTTTCCATGGAGGGCCAATAATATCCAACTCACAGGATTTTCTTGGCTAAGGTGATACCATTCGTGTGTGCTCCACAAATACGAGAATGGACTTCAGCTAAGACACTCAAGGATTCTTCCTAATTAAGACATTGGAGTAGGGTGCCATCATATCCTCGTTTATAAAGAGTTTATGCTAAAATGGTGTAACGAGAAGCACGTTGTGCTAAAGCATGTTTATGCATTGGTTTCATGTCGACAGGAAACGTTTTATCATGAATGAACGTATAAATATCGTGGTACCAAGGGTTATTCAGACCCACGATATCACATACCATAGTGTTTTCAGGAAGATCATAGGTAGGCATTAAGAGATGTTCAATGAGAAAATCTGCCTGGGGTTGACTAGATGTAATTTCTAATAGGGATCCGATGGTCGCCATAACATCGGCAGATTTATTACAAATTCTGGGAATTTGATCGAAGCTAATTAATCAAAAATAGCTTCGAAGACTATCCACCATGTATTTATATGGGATAAGTTTTTCGTCCTTGACCTGGTATTCATCGGTAACTTGCTTGATGATAAGTAAAGAATCACCGAATACAGCTAATTCTGTAAGATTCCAAGATATAGCCAGTTTTAATCCTGCGATGAGAGCTTCATATTCTGTGATATTGTTGGTACATGGGAATGCTAAGTGAAATGATTTGGGGATAACATGTCCGCTGGGCATGATAAGAAAAATACCAGCCCCTGAGCCATGGAGATTACAAGATCCATCAAAAAATAGAGTCCAAGATGGCGCGATGTCTATGTGTAGAATATCTTCATCAGGAAAAGAAAATTGAAGTGATTCTGTGCCAGGAAGGGGTGCCTCGGAAAGTTGGTCGGCAAGGGCTTGTCCTTTAATTACTTTTTGTGGAACAAATTCGACATTGAATTCACTAAGTAATACGACCCAACTAGACATTCTTCCCATGAGAATGGGTCTAGACAACAAATACTTGAGAGGATCAATTTTGGAAATCAACTTATTTGTGTGATTGAGCAAGTCATGATGTAACTTATGGAATGCAAAGGTGACCGCTAAGCATACTTTTTCGATTTGGGAATAACATAATTCATGCTCAATAAGTGTTCAACTAAGGTAATATACAACCTGTTCTTTTCTTTGATCATTATGTTGTGCTAGTAGAGCTCCTATGGCATGTTCAGTGGCAGATGTATAAAGCAACATAGGTTTATCGGCAACTAGTGACATAAGAACAGGTGGACTAGAGAGGTATTCTTTTAACTTAGAAAAAGAGTCTTGGCAAATTTGGTTCCAGTGAAAGTGTGCATCTTTCTTGAGTAACTGATTAAAGTGATGGCACTTGTCAACCAACTATGATATGAAACATCGAATAGATTGTATCTTTCCCTGAAGACTGCGTAATTGTTTTAGATTTTGAGGAGGCATTTCCATAATGGCTTTGACTTTGGTAGGATCCACTTCTATGCCTCTTCGTGAGAAAATAAACCCTAATAATTTACCAGAGGTTACTCCAAACACACATTTATTTGGGTTAAGACGAACCTTATACTCATGTAATCTATCAAAAATGCGTCTCAACACACTTTGATGCCCTATTCATGTTTTAGATTTTGCTAATATATTATCAACATAGTCTTCCATGATATCATGCAACATGTCATGGAAGATGACAATCATTGCTCGTTGATAGGTGGCACCAGCATTTTTCAAGCCGAAAGGCATGACCTTATAATAGAAGGTACCCCATGGTGTAGTAAATTTTGTTTTATGTTGATCTCCTTCAACAATACGTATTTGATTGTAACCAGAGAATCCATCTATTAAGGAGAGCATTTCATGGCCTACCGTAGAATCAACAATCATGTCTCTATTTGGCAAGGGAAAGTCATCTTTAGGACAAGTCTTATTGATGTCATGGAAGTCTGTGCATATTCTAATGCCGGGAGTTTTCTTGGCGATGGGAACTATGTTAGATATCCATGCCGAATAATCAATAGGTTTGATAAAGTCAGCTTCTAAGAGTTTTTCGAGTTCAGCTTTCACAAGCAATGTAACTTGGGGATGCATTTTTTGTAGTTTTTTCTTTACAGGTTTTACATCCAGATGTGCCAAAAGATGGTGTACTACAAGAGATGGGTCCAGGCCTGGCATGTCCTTATATGTCCATGCAAATATATCTTGGAATTCAATAAGGAGTGTTGTGAATTCCATGCATTCTTGGTCAGACAGACTAATGCCAAGTTACAAAATTTTTGGCTGTTCAGTGGTGCTAATGTTTATGTCTTTTGTTTCTTCGACAAGAATTTTAGATGTATCCTTTTTGGAAAATGATGTTGATGGTTGATGTAGGTCATCAGTGTCGGGTGTTTGTTGGAATTTTTTGACATGTTTATTAGATAGGGTGGCGGTGAGGTTTTGACTATGGGAAATCCTCTGTTTGCGCTTTTGATCCAAATTTTCTGAGGGTGAAGGATCTGAATATTTTATCTCTTCGCCAAAATAGGTTGATTCATTTAGATTTATTTTAAATCCTTTTCTATGGTCAGAAGTAGAGATTTGGTCGCGAGTTCCAAGGAATTCTTCGATGGCTTCATAATTTTGGAACATGTCCATGGCCGCATGATGTGATTGGCCATGGTCTATGAGACTCGGATGTGTAGGCTCAAAATTGATGACATTAATAGATAAATTTTCAAAGGAAAGATATGTTTTAGCGAGGTCCTCAAAATGACTACACGGAGACCTGATGTCATTATCAGAACTGGTGTCATCATTGTCACTTGAAATTATTATGGGAGCAACATCAAACACCTTGAAACCTAGACCATGTTTACCGTAATGTTGTGTGTAATTTATCGGGTCTAAACGACATTGTTCATTTGGACCGAGTTCTTTACCCTGCCATCGCATGTTTTTCATTATTCGGTGAGCTTTGGTAAATTGAGGGGACTCATAACATGGAGAAAAGTCGTCATTATATAACCAAGATCCTGAAGAACTTGGAATATGCTCGTTGTCAAGATAACTAAACTTTTTCCAAACTGAATGACCCATTTGGTAAGTGGGATGGATTCTCAGATGTGGAGCGTTAGGTTTACCATAGCTATGTGGGGATTTGGTGATATAAAAAGAGTCTGCCATCTTTTGAAATTTATATTCACCGCATCCTGTGTCAATGATTTTAAATGTGTGAGATGGGGGACCAATAGGGACCTCATGTGGTGGGGAAGTTAGTTTGGTAGTCTTAAAAGATGAAGAGAATGGGTTATAAGAAGAAGGGGGTGGATTGAAGGATGAAGGTTGGTTGTTCACATGAGGAGGTATCTTAATAGAGGAGGTGTGGTTGGTTGAAGAAGATTGGCTAAGTGAAGAAGAAGATGGTGTGGTGGAAGAATAATTGTTGCTGGAAGAAGAAACTTGATTAGTGGAAGAAGATGATTGATTAGTGGGTGGAGGACTGGTGGAAGGTGGTTGACTAGCGGATGATAATGGATTGGAAAATGTGTTTTGGTTATGAGATGATGGTTTTGGATTATTGTTAGGGAGTGTATCAAGATCAATGCATGTTTCATTAGGGATTATACGAGGTGGAGCATATTTATCTGTTGATGGAAAATAGTGATCATGTCGATACCGTCCTTCGAGGAATCTATAATACTCAAAAGGTTGGGGATCTGTGCGTAATGTAAATTCCTTGTCCAAATGAGGAAACTTAATGCATTGGTGGAATGTTGATGGGATGGCTTTCATGGCGTGAATCCATGGTCAGGTGACAAGAATGTTATATGCAACTTCTACATCTACCACATGACAGACCGTGTCTAAGGTGATGTGTCCAACTTGGAGAGGTAACGTGATTGTGCCTTCAGACTTTCTTTCGCTATTATCATATCCACGAATGGTTATGATATTGTTTTGCAAATCATTTTCAGTGTAGCCTAGACAACGTAAAAGTTTCATGGAACAAATATTTAATGTCAATCCATTGTCGATTAAGATGCACTTGATTTTATGATGAGTTACATAACCCTCGACGTATAAAGAATGATTATTAGCGATGTTGGGATTAAGTAGGTCAGCAGGACCAAAAGATAAAATAGGATTGGGGACCGTAAGATGTGCAATTAAAACTTGGAATTGTTGTTAATTGATTTCCTCAGGGACACGAGCATTATTCAATGTTTTCATAAGGATGCGTTGTAGTGCGGGAGAAGAATTAAGTAGTTCCATGATTGAAATTTGTGCGGCAGTCTTCTCTAATTGTTTGACAATATTAAATGACGGTGTAGGTTGTGGAGATGAATTGGCGGCGGAATTAGATGGCGGATTAGGAGGTGATGCCAGGGATGAAGTGGTATATTTTTTTGTTGTAGGGACCCAAATTTTTTTCTGTCTAGTGGTGATTGCATAGTCAGTTCTGATCTTTATAGTTGCCACTAAGTCTTGGTCATAATCTATGGTCGAGATAACTGAGTCACACTCGAAATTACTTGATGATTTAACCTTATCTTTTGAATTGTTATCATGGTTAGGGAATGTATTTTTGAACATGTGAAGTTTTTCATTAGGTGTTTTTGTCTCAGAAGTATTTTCAACTTCTATGTCTCCATGTTCAATCAGGTCTTGGATGTAATGGCAGAGTTACATGCATCTATTTATGGAGTGCCCTTTTATGTGATGGTAATCAAAATATTCATTGTCTTTATACCAATTTGGTTTGGGTTGTCCTTCTTCAAAGGGTCTGACAATGGGATATGTAATCATATTAGCATTTTCCAAATGATGAAAGACACTAGATAGACTTTCTCCGAGAGGAGTGAACTCTTTTTGTCGATCCCTAGAAGGAACTTCCTTTCTAGGGATAATGATGGGTTGTTTAGATTTTAGTGTGTTGGTGGGATGGTTTTGGACATTTTGGACATGGCGGGAATCAGTAATGCCATCGTTGATGATATTTCGATTTTGGTTAAATAATTTAGATTTGTCTTGGTTTTGAGGAGTGTCTCGATAAGGTTGGTCTCTAACGGGTGCTTTAAGTAAGCGCTTAGAAATGAGGGATTTTTAGATTTGTGTCCCCTTTTTGATGAATTCTTTGAAAATATTCAGACAATGCATTTACATGTGGAATGATAATTCAACATTGAGATTAGGGATAAAAATGCTAACTAGTTGTCTCTCGGGTATTGAGCAGGGAAATTGGCTTGCAATTCCGCGCCATCGTTGTAAAAAGGAGGAAAAATTTTCGTTTGGCCTTTGCCTAGTGTTGCAGAGATCGAGCATAGTTATTTCTGAGTCTAGGTTATAGGAAAAATGTTTGACAAATTTCTCCGATAAGTTTGCAAATGTCGTGACCGACCCTTTAGGCAGATGGAAAAACTAGTCTAAAGCTTGTCCTCCTAAAATTTGGGGGAATAATCGTAAAAGGTACGTGTCTTGATATGTAACTTCCTAAAATTGCATGTAAAATTCCTTGACATGTTCACGGGGGTCGCCTTTGCTTTTTTATTTATCAAACTTAGGGATTTCGAAGGATGGTGGAAATGATAATCGTGATATCTCTGTATCAAATGGATAAGGACACAATTCTTCAAAGTTGAATTGTTTCGATTGTTTTTGCAGTCCCTGAATGGTGTCTTTAATAAGTTTCCATTCTTGTGAAAATGGAGAAGCAGTGGATGGTTTATCAAACATGTCGTGAGTATTGGAATCTAGATTGAGGTCTTTTAAACTTTCAGCTCTAGTCGTTGCTTCCTCAAGTTTCTTTGTTAAGTCTTGGATTTTAGTGAATAATTCTTCGGCTGAAGAACCATTTGGATTGTTTGGTATTTCGCTATGATAACTTGATTCACCATTGTCGATGAGTTTGTTTAAATTTTCTGTCCCGAAGTCAGGGGTAGTTTTGCCCCCATGGCTAGGATGCGTAACAGATATTCATTTTTATTTTGTTCTATCACCTTATTGACTTGTTCTTGTTCTTCATTGGTGAGTTTTGGTCGTGCGAATTATTCATCGTCATTTTCATGATTGTGACTGTGAGTGAATACCATGATGAAATGTGTCTAATTAAGCTGAAAAGTGGGTAGGAATTTTGAACAGGTGTGAGGAAATGAGAAATGGATTACTTTGGATTTATCGCGAATAAGCTCGTGATGATTGATAAGGAGAGTAACTCAAACAAGTTATCTCAATATGATGATGATGATGTAACTCGAGATGAGTTATTTATAGGATTTTTTGCACGTTTTGTAGATTTAGCTTAAACAAGCTTTGGACTATTGATGGGGAAAGTAACATGAATAGGTTAATCGTGATATGGTTGTGATATAACTCAAAATGAGTTATGAAAGGATTTGTGTTGGCTGTGATTTGGATAAACGCGATGGTGGATAGAATAATGAGTGAACTCAAACAAGTCACCCAATATTAGTTTGATATAGCTGGAAACAAGCTATGAAGGATGTTTTGACAATTGACAATATGGGGAGTGAATGCTAGTCACTCAATATCAATTGGATATAGCCGAAGACAAGCTATGATAGATGTATTGTTGGATGAGGCAAGCTAATGAAATTGGTGTGATGGTTTAGTCTATGTTGTTGGATTGTTTGGATGTGTTCGCTTGGTATTGAATTGGTCGAGAACGGATTTTTGTGGAACACAACTAGGGTCTGAAATTTTACAATGAACACATTGATATCAGCCAAGGTTTATGATAAAACAATGCTAAACTATTTTGTTTTCAAATAACAAGCAATCATGTAGATTCAATTATTTTGGCTT
Source organism: Taxus chinensis (assembly GCA_019776745.2). Lineage (NCBI taxonomy): Eukaryota > Viridiplantae > Streptophyta > Pinopsida > Cupressales > Taxaceae > Taxus > Taxus chinensis. The sequence goes on along the minus strand of CM034154.1, from coordinate 607,581,296 downwards.
ATGAGGTAACTTCTTCAGGAATGATCATTGTTTCAAGCAATCATACAAGTATGCTGTGAAATGGTAGATGTAGGCTCTTATTACTCCAAGAAGATGCATCCTCTGATATACCCTAGTCCTGATATACCTAATTCTATACGGGGACAAAATTGGTACGGGGAACCCTTAGATCACTGGAGGATACTCACCAATTCTTACTTACCTGTTTCGGAGTGAATCACCACATCTAGGACAGGTTTTGTGAAAAGGTGGAAGGTGATGAAGGGATGAATGTGTATGGTGTCCTTATAACTCCCGAAGATTTACAGGGACGATGCCCAGGCTTCGTTGTTACAACTATTTAGGTGTGACTCGCATGTGCTGCATGATAGCATTACCTGTAAGTGAAGAGCAGTGGCGAGGTAAATACCGAACGCTGTGATGAGACTAGGTCTCAAAGTGCAATGCAGATGTAAATGTTGTTGGTGTGTGGTAGTCAAGTCCACATTACTGGTGTAGCTTTGGTGGTGATGAAATCCACCTCGTCTATGTGCAAAAACAATATGATAAAGTGATTAAACGTAGGGTTCTTTCCAACTTGAAATAAATCACTAGCAGAAAATAATTGCGTACCTGAGTGTAATTTTGTTTTGGTTTCAGCAGTTGTCTTTGAATGGTGGTATTTTTGTGGGATTTTTGTTGTTTTTTTTTGTTTTTGTTTTTGACAATATTCTAGCAACGCGGTTCTATAGAAAACCAATTAGTAGTTATCCTGCAAATGAAATGTTAGAAAAGTGATCGTGGTTGTTTTTTATTTTCCAGATCGCTCAAAGGCGTAGGAAAAGAGCATACACAACCAATGAACAAACAAATATTAAGAATATGAAAAAGGAAAATAATTACTAAAATGATAGTTGGAAAACAAAGCTAGAGGATCCTGCAATGTTATAACAAGAAACTAAAAAATTGTGACCGTTTATGATTTTCCAGATTGCTCGAAGGCACAAGAAAAGAGCATACGCGGATACAATTGGAATAGTTTTTTTTAAAATATTAATAATTATTGCAATTAATCATGATTGCGAAATAGTGAAAATGATTATTTTCACAAAAAAGAAAAACGATGAAATAAGAGGGTGAAAATGTTACTTAGAAGTGTTGTCGTGGAAAATTGAAATGTAAGGCAAAAAATTAAAAATTAACAAAAAAATAAAAAATAAAAAATTGTTGTGCAGAACCCGAGTGGCTTCACGTTTCTGATTTCCAAGATCACTTTTGAAGTGTGAGGAAAGAGCATATGTGTGAGGTTGTTACGTGAAATAAAATAAAAATAATAATTAAAAAAAAAAAAATATAATTTTGTTGTTTTTTGTTAAAAAGACAGGTGTTATAAGAAATGAAACAAATTTTTTTCTGTAAGTCTAAATCTAAAAATTAAATTTTCATTGCATATATCTTTTCAATACCTTTCCGTTAAAAAAAAATGAAGTCATTCCGAGTTCGGGAGCAAAAGTTATGGCGTCTGGAAGATGAGCTATGGTAGCACTGTGATTGAAAATTTTGAACGTGAGAAAAATGTCCTGGGAGCTGTTTTTTTAATTTTCTGACTTCTTTACTTTACCTGAGAAGCTAAAATTTTGACAGAAAGGTTAAAAAATAATAATAAACAGAAAGAAAGAGTTAGATAACAAAATGATTGATTAAAATAAAAGAAAAAAAATGATTAACTTCCTACAAAGTAGTTATTTTAGCAAAAGTAAATAAATAAATGCATTTTCCAAATTGGTTGTCCCATGACAATAAGATAATAAAATGACTAGTTCATGTGTTTCTACAGATTATGAGTAAATAGCAAAATCAAAACTAGGAACTAAACACCAAGCACCGAGGAGATCAAAGACAAGATGAGCTTCATAGTTTCATTGTTGCTATAACCTGCAGATACACCACAAGACACCACACAACAAAAATACTACCCAAAGCGTGAAGGTTAACCAAAGAAGACCATAAGGAATAGAAAAGGAAATAATAACGAATAATAATAAATAAAGAATAGATAAAATCGCTAATTGGGAAATTAATGGTAACAAATCGAAAGTAACCGAGCGTTTCAGAATGTAAGCTAGGAAAAATACACTACTAACAAGGAAGTAAAATACCAATAATCATACCTCCTCCTTCGCGTTCCGTAGAAAACCTTAGAATGGGCTAGAAAACTTGGATTGAGCCCTGATTGTGTGATATGTAGGTGCTTTTCTTCGAGCTGGAGCAAGACCTTCCTGCGACAACGATCCTCTTACTTTGCACTAGATGGGAAAAAGGATTTTGAGACTATTTGGGCATTAGGACGAGGCAAAAGGATGTTCTTTGCTAAAATGATGCAAGAACTTAGATATGTCATTCAAGCTTATTCTCCATGTGTTTAGAGAGGAGGGGTAAGGTTGTATTTATAGCCTGAGGGAGTGATTAGCTTAGATTAATTTAAGTAATCATGGTTTGAAAATGTGGGCAAGATTAAGTGAGTGGTTTGAAAATGTGGGCAAGATTAGATGAGTGGGGGCCACGAAGAATGGGTGAGGATTTGAATTATATTTTTAATTCATAAGTGGAGGATTTTAGGTGAGTTGGGACCACGAAGGGTGGGTGAGGATTTGAATTTGAATTTTTGATTCAATAGTGGAAAAACATGGAGAATAATGACATGTGGTGAGGATTGGGTTATTTTTTAGATTTTGAAATAGATAATTAATCAAGTTATATTTGATAAATTCGAAGTGTATTTTTGTGGGAAATGAGGAAGGGGAATTAATTGATTTAGGATAGATGTGAAATTGGGGTGTCTACAATCCCAAGATAGTAAAATTGGGAGCATCACTCTCGGCTAGAGAACAAAAGACATTCACTATGTTGCTGTGAGAGTTTATAGATGTGTTTGCGTGGTCTTACAAAGACATACCCGGCTTAGATCCAAATTTGGTCGTACACAACCTAGTTGTGCACGCAGATGCTAAGCCGATCAAATGGAAGCTCCGAAAGATGCACCCAAGAGTGGCCTTATTGGTTAAAGAAGAGTTGGAAAGATTGCTTGCGATAGGATTCATTAGGCCAATTGATTATTCTGAATGGATATCGAACATTGTTCCTATCCAGAAAAATCCTATTGGTATCTGAATTTGCACAGATTTTAGGGACATCAATAAAGCTTTCCCTAAAGATGATTTTCCCCTACCAAATATTGACATGATTGTTGACTCAACAACAAGGTACGAGATGCTATCACTCATGGATGGTTTTTTGGGATATAATCAAATCAAGATAGCTAAAGAAGACCAACACAGAACAACTTTTACGACTCCTTGGGGCACCTTATGTTATCAGGTGATGCCATTTGGCCTCAAAAATGCAGGAGCTACTTATCATCAGGAAATGACAGTAATTTTTCATGATATGATTCATGATATCATGGAGGACTACGTGGATGACATCCTGGGAAAGTCTAAAACAAGAGAGGATCACCCTATAATTTTGTGGTGTATCTTTGAACACTTGCATGAAGTACAAAGTTAGGCTGAATCCAAAGAAGTGTGTCTTCGGTGTGCTATCAGGGAAGCTGTTGGGCTTCATTGTATCAAGATGAGGTATTGAGGTAGACCCTGCTAAAGTGTCTGATATCACTGAAATGCCTCCACCTAAGAATATCAAGCAACTGCGCAGCTTACAGGGGAAAATTCAAGCCATTCGCCACTTCATCTCCCAGCTTGCAGATAAGTGTCACTCATTCACCCACTTGCTTAAAAAAGACGTCACTTTCATCTGGGGACCCGAGCAACAACAAGCCTTTGCTTTGCTTAAACAATACTTGGCTAATCCACCTGTCCTCATGCCTCCCACTCCTGGAGAGCCGCTCTTGCTCTATATTTCTGCTATGAAATTTTCTATTGGTGCATTGCTTGCCCAATACGACCTTTCTCATAAGGAGAAAGCGGTGTATTATCTGATTCACACCCTCATCGCCTATGAGCTCAATTATCCTCAAATTGAAAAATCTTGCTTGGTTGTTGTTTTTACTTTTCAAAAACTTTTCCATTACCTATTGAATACTAAAACCAAGCTAATATCCAATGTTGACCCACTCAAGTATTTACTGTCTAAACCTGCCCTCACAGGTAGAATGGCTAATTGGATCATTCTACTCAGTGAGTTTGACATCAGAATTTTTACATCAAAAATCAGTTAAAGGACAAGTACTTGCCGACCAGCTAGCAGAAGCACCTTTGCAAGGCACAGAAACCTTTGAATCTGGATCTGCCAGATGCCTCTTTTCTCTACATTGAAGAATCTATCATGTGGCAGATACATTTTGACGAATCCTTTATGTTTCACGGTTCAGGTGTAGGAGTGGTCCTTATTACTCCTTCTGGCGATCCTATACCACAGGCTTTTCACCTGGGCTTCCCTTACACAAACAACATTGTAGAATATGAGGCACTTATTGCAGGAATGAAGCTAGCTATCAAGTGGAATATCCATCATGTCAAGGTTGTGGGTGATTCACAGTTAATTATCAAACAGGTTAATGATGAATATAAGGTTAAGGATGACAAGCTCATACCTTACAAAAAGTTAGTAGAAACTCTAAAGGAGTACTTTGTGTGCATTACATTTGAACAAATCCCAAGAGCACAGAACAGATCGGCAGATGCCATGGCGATAGTGGGTTCTATGCTTCGTATTCCACCAGGGAATAATGACATGCCGTTCTTTGTAGAAAATCTATGCCAGCCCGCATATGACATGCTAGAATCTTTCCTGGCTTGTGATGTTGTTGGTCCCAACTCCCCGTGGTATGAACCCATCTTTACCTATCGTAAGGACAACACGTTCCCTCTCATATCTCTCGTTCTGAAAAGCAAATCCTGATTCACAAAATAGCCCGTTACACCCTTTTAGGAGGTACACTTTATCGTTGTGGCTATGATGGGAATCTGTTACGTTGTCTGGATGTGACGGAGTCAATCCAGGCAATCAAAGAAGTGCACAAAGGGGTGTGTGGAGCACATACAAAAGGCATGGTCTTAGCTAAGAAATTGTTAAGAGTAGGCTATTATTGGCCTACCATGGAAACTGATTGTTGCAATTATGTCAGGAAATGTGTACTTTTCCAAAAGTATGGAAAATTCATTCATGCTCCATCACAACCATTGCAACCTATCACTACCCCATGGCCATTCTCCAAGTGGGGACTTGACTTGATAGGAAAACTTACTCCTACCTCATCTGATGGTCATACACATATCATCATGGCTACAGAATACTTTACAAAATGGGTGGAGGTTGTCCCTTTAACCTATGTCACAGGAGCCCATATTTCTAAATTTATCATGAATCACATCATTTGTCGATATGGTATTCCCACAGCCATCATTACAGTTAATGAGAAGTCATTTAAGAACAAAACTGTGAAAGGTCTTTGTCAATGGTTCCAAATTAGGTTAAAATGGTCCACGCCATATTACCCTCAAGGTAATGGACAAGCTGAGGCCACAAACAAGACTTTGGTAAGGATAATGGAGAAGATGGTCAGCAAAATAGGTCACAACTGGAACCTACAAATCCATCCAGCCCTTTGGGCTTACAGAACCTCCATTCGCACTCCTATGGGGCGACACCATATTCCCTAGTGTTTGGGACAGAATCTATCATCCCCTTAGAGATCGAACTTCCGTCCCTAAGAATTTCTCTTCGAGACTATCTGGATAAAGATGAGGATTATCGAGTGGCAAGATTGGCTGAATTAGAGCTCCTAGATGAGAGACGCATTCACGATCTTAATCACCTGAAAGTGTATCAACACAGAGTCTCTAGAAACTATGACAAGAGAATCATCCTTCGTCAGTTTGAGGTTGGTGATTTAGTCATGAAGGAGAACTAGTTCAAAACTAGAGCGGAATGAGAAAAGAAAGGGAAGTTCAAACCACATTGGTTGGGACCCTATGTTATAGTCACCAAGTACGGCACAGGGGCATACAAACTGGCTCACCCTAATGGTGATGAGCTTTGGGAGCCCATGAACACCATGCATCTTAAGTAGTTATATGCTTAAACATGATGTAGGAAGGTTAAATAGCAAAAATCAATTAAAAAAATGGTAAAATGATCAAAATTACAAAAAATCAGAAAATCAGAAAAAGAGAAAACAGGTCATCCACTAGTGAAAACCACACAATTGTGGCACTTTGGACAAGTCCTTGGGTGAAAACCAGTTTCCGACGCCTTGGGAGGATTCGTTGTTCACAAGCATCCTTGCATCTGGAGGGTGGTTTTCCTTGGCCTAGCTCTAGTTCTACCTTCAAGATTCCCTATGAACCCCATCCTATTAGGCCTTGATCTAGCTTTGTCTTCTTTTATTCATTCTGTGCGAGGTATGGTCTTTCACTATTTCCCATCTTATTCTGGGGGAAAATTCAATGACTTCACCTTCTTGTTCATAAACACGTGGCTTCTGCCTTTGTATATTCCCCATCTAACGCTGGGGGCATCCATGCTTTCTTGGTTACCTGCACATAGCTCTGGAAAACCTATTGGAAAACACCAAAAACAATAGAAAATTGTTTCAAAAACCCAAAAACAATCGAAAATTGTTTCAAAAATGCAAAAACAATAGAAAATTGTTTCAAAAACCTAAAAAAAATTGAAAATTATTTCAAAAATGCAAAAAACATTAGAAATTTGTTTCAAAAAAACCCAAAAACAATTGAAAATTGTTTCAAAAACCCAAAAACAATAAAAAATTGTTTCAAAAAACGCAAAAACAAAAACAATAGAAAATTGTTTCAAAAACCCAAAAACAATAGTTTCAAAATTGTTTCAAAAAACTTAAACAATAGCAAAAAAAAATGCAATAACAATAGAAAATTGTTTCACAAAAACATAAACAATAGAAAATTGGTGCATGAAAACAAATCTTACAAAAAAATTTACTTGCATTGTCTTGTTTCTTGCTTTTGCTTGTTGCTTGTTTGTTTGTTTTATGTTTTTGCTTTTGCTTGGGCATACTTTTGTTAGGATTCATCTTTTCTTGCTTAGATTAGATTTATTCTTGCTTGTGCATATTGCGGTATGTTTTTGCATGCTAGTGAGTATTAGGAAATCATGATGTAATGTGTTAATTCATTGTGTTCTTTCTTAGCATTTGATTGTGTTTATTACATGTTAATAAAGCATGGTGAATCATGGTGTATTGTATTATTTCCTAGTGTTCTTTGTTAGCATTTGGTTGTGTTTATTGCATGTGCATTGTTTTGTTATCATTAACATCACATTACCATCATTATCATCACATCTAACATCATCTATACATCATATATAAACAAAATGCTAAGTTTTACATCATGCATGTATGCTAAGCTAATCATCACATATCGTATCATCAATGGGGGCAAGAGGGGTTGCGCATGATCAAAAATCTATCCCCCCTGCACCAATATCATCATATCATCCCATCCATATACATCTACAATAACACATGGGAAATGCATTTGATATCATCTACGGATCTATCATCTAACATCCACAGCACATGTAAACATCAAACATCAAGATCAGATACATACAAAGTACAAAATTAGATACCATCATAACGCATCCATAAGTGCTGAATCAAAACATACAACATGCAATAAGATTCGACATAGAGTAATTTCTGAAAAAGGGTATTTTACATCATAGAATTATGCCACTCGTGTCACATGCATCAGGACACAAAAATAATAAAGTACATCATCTCATAAACATGTGTATCTGAGCCCAAAAAATAATCCTCATATATATACATGTGTGTCATATACATCTATATCAACAAAAATGGATACACATCAGTACTCTATATCAAAAATGCCTTCAGCTGAGGTGTACAAAGATGCTACATAAAAAATGTCCACATATCTATACAAGTATAAACTGTCCAGATCGGTACTCAAAATGATACATCATCGATACAAAATGCCATCAAAAAGGGGCATGTATCAGAAAGAATCAAGCCTTCATCACGAGGCATCATCAAAATACAAGTATACAAGACTATACATCAAAATCAGCCTTCATAAGAGGCATACATACAAATAATTTGTACAACAAAAATGTGGATCTCAACCGTAGCTCTCGCCCTCACCGGGGCTCCCAGATCTGTCCTCTGGTCGACGGAACACTGGAGGCTGAGATGGCCCTGGTCCAACCGGCTGCTCTGGTATGGGCTGTCTCACTGATCTCATGGACTGGCCTGATCTCTGTGACCGAGAGCCTGATGCGCTCGATCCTGACTGTCATGGTAGTGCTACTCACTGCTCTGGAGGAACTACCCTATAATAGGTAGTCCTGTAAAATAAGGCCTCGCCACCAAGCCTGGTGGCATCACGTATCAGGTCAGCATCTCTGGAGGTGAGTGCTACCTGAAGGGCAGCATCACGCTCACCTATCACTCTACCCAAGTCAGCCTCAGCCTGTCTAGAGGAAGCAGCCTCTCGGTCTCTCTCTGCAGTAGCAGTCTGTAGCTCGGCATGGGCCTGATCTCTCTGTGCAAGAAGTTCCTGTGATCATGCATATACATGATCTCTCTGTGCAACAACCATCTACACCTACGACTGGGACTGATGAAGAAGGCTCAATATCTGAGCCCCCTGTGCCACTGTCTCCCGAATCTGGCTCTGCCATGCCACTCTATCATCTCCTAGGCCAGCTTAGGCCCGAGCCTGATCCCACTCTGAAAGTAAAGTAACAATGTGAGCTCGGGCCTCATCACACTCTGCTATGGTAGTCACACACCAGCCTCGAGCCTCATCTCTCTCCACTCTAGCCGTGTCTCTCTCGGCTATGACCTGCTGTAACTAAAACTGTACTGTGGCTATCTGTGCCACTGGCTGGAGGCTATCTGTGCCTCAAGGACTGGTCCCTGAGGTGCTCTGGATGACTATCCCTACTCTAGGACCCTACCTCTAGATGGCTGCACTACTACCTGTACTGGGCCCTACCCATGCGCCTCGGTCCCTATGCCTGTGAGGCACCCTACCCATCATGTGGAATGCCATCAAAAGGATCCTCTGGGTCTGGCCCCTGTGCCACTGCCCTCACCCTGCACCTGCTCTGAACCATGCCATATCTCTATAGGTGGGTGAGTGCCTGCTACCCAGGCCTCCTCTGGAATGGTGAGACGTCCAGAGGGTAACACTGTAGCATACCAAGCTACATAGTCAGGTTATGTGGTCCCTGGATCTCACACCTGTCATACTATTCCAAGGTCCCATACCTGTGGGACCACCTACGTGAAACTCACCCTAGCTCAGGGCCACATGGTATGCAGAGGCCCCATGGTCTACCTCTCTGAATCCCTATGTGCATGCCAGATATCTAGCTGGGGGACCCCCTGTACCCTGCCAAGCTGCCACTAGCACCTGTCTACTCGATACAGCTCAATAATATAACTGTGGCTGCCAATGATAAAATGCTCCACCAAGCACACGCCGAGCTCTGTGGCATCCTCTGGCCATTGGAAATGCCTGTATGGCCACCAGATAACATCTATCTCTACTAGCTTGTCAAACTCTCGCCTATATCTGAATAGGCTGCCAAGATGGCCACGTACATCCCCACCATCTACTACCCATGCCATGTAGGATGGCTCCTCAGGATCTCAGACACGCAAAGTGCCCATGGGGCGTCCAATCACAATATGATCCCATGACCATATCTGTAATAAAGAGGCTAGACCCATGGTCTTCTGACCGTGGTATGTGATCAAATGTAAATCCCAATATAGGTGGGCCAATATGCACTGCCCCCAATAGTATCTCTCGCCACTAAAGATGCCATGAACCAAGGGCAATAGTCCTCTCGAGAATGAGGTCCCTGTCTTATCAGTGAGTAAGAACCCACTGATAAGAGACATGATGTAGAGAGGCCCCCGATGCAATGTGGGGTTGAAGATACACTCGTGCAAAGCTATGGTCATCCCGTCATGCGGAATGTCATCAACATCAAAAAGGGCACTGCAAGCTGCTCTAATCAGCCCTACATCTGTGCTGTACTCAATCAAGGTGCCCATCATCGGCATGTGAAGAATCCACCATACATCCTCAATGGTCACAGTCATCTCTCCTGTTGGCAGTCTGAAGCACTGACTCTCGCTATGCCATCGCTCAGCTAGCATAGTCAGTAGGCCATGATCTAGTGTGATAGATGGCATCTGAGACACAGGGCCTAGCCCCACCACCTTGAGAAGTATCGCCATGGCTCGTTAGTCACGCCAATGCATACTACCCTCTAGCTCTACTATCTAGGTATGTCACTCCCGCGTCTGTAAAACTGGTAATCATCTCTGCAAAATAACATGGTGCTAGTCAGTTCCTAACATTTCTTCTAAAAATCTATCTCCCCTTTTAGGGTTAACCCAAAAATCCTAAAAATTCTTCTAAGTGTCATGTTTTTGACACTTTCCTATCTTTTCTCCTCCTGTCTAGGGTGTCTGCGCACCCTTTTGAGCATGTGCGCCTCATTTTTGGTGCTTGCGCTTGCGTGTATGTGTCTTTTGGCACTTGCGCCCTCTTTCGGGTGCCTGCACACCCTTTTTGGCATGTGTGCCACACCTTTGGTGCTTGCACTTGCACGCGTATGCTCCCGTGTGTGTGCACCCACTTTTTCATGTATGCACCACGATTTTCACATGTGTTCCCCATTTCCCATGTGTGCACATGTGCCACATGTGTGTGTGTACACGTGTGTGTGGGTGTGTGATTTTCATGCCTGCGTGTGTGCGCACATGTGTGCTTTGGCACATGTGCCCCCAAAGGGACACCTGTGCCCCCTTATCTGATGCTTGCACCTATGCATGCAGGTGCACCGATGTGACTTCCTAGGGCTAAATGCCTCATTTAATGCATTAATGACCAAAATTACTAAGCTAGGGTTCGATACTCACAAAGGGGCCATCATCTACGTGCCGTTGGTACCCTCAGATTGCATCTTGTGCACCTCAATCGGTCTCATGTGATCACCATGGTTCTCGTCAGTATCAGAGCCTCATGGTAAAATTTCTAAACAACTTGGTTAAAATGAATTGGTCGCGATGTTTTTACCCCCCCTGGTGGGGTATATTAATCCCATTTTTCACCATCAAGAGGGCCGGAGGCCTGTTTTGATTGCCATTTTCTCCTCTATTCACTGTGGAATAATTATTTTTATTAAATAATTAGTTTTCTCTTATTTTTCACCATATTGGGGCATTTTTTTGCTGTCTGATATCCCCTTTCTTCTCCCTCGAGACAATTTTATTGCTCCCTAGTGATTTTTATTCTTCTCCACACTCTCGTAAATAATTATTTTTCAAATAATTTTTTTTTCTTAATGTTTCCACTAAACAAGGACATTATTTGTCACTTGTTTCTTCTTTCTTCCACCTAGGACACTTTCTGTTGCCCCTAGGCCCTTCGCTTTCTTCTTCTATTTTCTTCTACTATTCACCACAATTTGGAAAGCAAAAACAATAAAAACAATATATATGTCAAAAATCCAAAAACAGGGAAATTTTTTTCAAAAAATCCTAAAAAGTAAAAAACCCTACAAACATGGTAACTTGCTTGTTACGGCTGAAACTTGTGTCTTGCGCATGGTATTTTCTCCATATCCTGTTGGTTTGTCTCACATCTTCCCCGATTAATATGACTCACGGATCACCGGATTCACAACCATTCACAAAGCTAGCTGCTTGCTTCGTCTGTACTCTGGGGCACGTGTGTTTCCTGGTGTTGTTTCGTTGCACACAAACACTTTTCTTGGACCCGTGTCCATTGTCATTTCCCCTTGCATGTATCCTTGCTCGGGGCATCATTTTTAACCCTTTTCATCAATCACGAACTTGTAGACCTCTTCAGCACTGATAACAAAACATTTGTACAACTGTCTTGACCATTGTTGGGTTGGATATGTGTGTTCATACTTGTTTTCCCTGTTAAATGAGCTTGTTTTCTTCTCATATTGCATTGCATTGTTGTATGTTACGTGGAGTTGGTATTTTCAGCAATGGACAATTGTTCATAGTATGGCTTTTCATGTCATTCTACCTTTGTCATATGCTTATATTTTTCATAAGGACCGATGACGTAACTCTTGTGGCAATATGATGACATCAAAATTGTTCCAATAAACAGCAGTTAGAGGCTAAGCTCTTCCCTCCCCTCCTCCATATTTCTTCTACATCACTTCCCTTTCACCCCTAATCTTCTCTCTCACCAGGGCATCCTACCTCTTCCCCATTCTTCTGCCTATCTCTCATTTTTTTCGATCGTCGATCAACTTCTTTCATCACCCCATCGACACTCGAGGGGGCATCTCTCTCTCTTACTAATTTTTCTTCTATCCCTTCAAAATTTTCTTCCATCTACTATCTTTGAAGTGGCATCACTTACGCCACCCCAAAGAGGGGAAAATGTAGACACCTATAATTACGCCCAAGCAATTTAAATACTTAAATTGCACTAATTATCCCCTTTCTCGCAAATCGACAACATATCATCAAAAGTGCTCATATTCCCTCTTATTGTTGTTAATTAATTACAATACACTAATTGATTAAGTCACCTATCCAGCTAACAACCTAATTAATGACCTTCCATTAATTATTTACCCCTTCTCTCTAGACTAATTAATTATTATTAATTAATTAGCCTTCCACTTCATTTAATTAATAAATCAATATTTAATTCATTTAATCCCCTCCTAATGGCCTAAATCGTACTAATATTCCTCTAATTGGCTTCTATAAGCTTACATCTACCTATTAGTTAATCACCTTTGATTAATTAAAGCACCCCCCAACTCCCATGACTTGCTAAGCATAAATTAAACCCTTCTAAAGTAAGGTTACCTTTAATAAAGCAACCTTATCCATTCCTAACCATGTTTTACCTTTATCCCACATGCAAAGGGATGAAGTGTTTCCTTTATCCATTGGGCTATATAAGGAGCCCTCCTTCTACCTTTATACCTACACCTAATTCCCTTGAGAAAGCAAAAGAAAGCACATAGTCTTGCACTAAAAGCCTTTTTCCATTCTCAAGCCCTTCCATCATCCATCTTGAAGAGCTAAGCCTCACACCCAAGCATCCTTGAAGGATCAAAGCAAGCAATATTGTTGATTTCCATTGGACTACATAGGTCCATTTGATTTAATTAAGGCAATTTAGAAGAATAGAGTTCTTGATTTGCATTATGTTTGATTTCACTATTTCAAAGTTATGATGCTAGTGTAGGCCTTGTTCATTTCTTCATCTTGATGGTACTCTTTCTTGTTTCTAGCTAGGTTAGGGAACTATTTTAGGTGGTAGTTCTTGCTTTCAATCTAACTTAGGAAAAAGAATACTTGTACACAGATCTGTGATCAACATGTGTTGCATGAAGGGTAGGGTCCTTGGCTGCATATTCCATGGCATTTCTTCCACTCCCTGTTTGATCTTCTATTCCTTCATTACCAGAATCCTTCTTATTATTACCAGCATTTTCCTTGTTCCTAGCAATCTATGAATCTATTCCACCATTGAGCTTAATTCTTTTGCCTGTTGCAAGTCTCCCATTTCCTTTTCCAAACGTGAGGTTTATCCACGAAATGGTCTGGTCTCAATAGTAAATTTTTATTGCTTCTTGTCTCTACAATATTTTAGGTGAAATAATATTTTAATCAATATGTTTATTAAGAAGGTGTTACTGATTCAATGTATAACATTCTATTATATTTATTAAAAAATTCAATAACCTTGTACTTATTGAATGATATTTTTTAACAACGAGCAATCGCATGTGTACAATGCAATGTGAATGCCGAATGATATATGTTATTTGATTTATAGGGATAGTTATTAATTTTTTAGTTGATGTTGATAAGGGGTGTGATTGATTTTGTAAGTGTAGGAATATAGATGAAGCAATACATTTAAAGTTTTTATCTCTACATTTCAAATTTGTTGCAAATTCTTACATATACATTTGCAAATCTTATATCATGAGTGGTAGCATTTTGCGGACTATTTTATTTGAAATAAACATGAATACATGAAGACTTCCAAAAATATTGGGCTCCAAACTCCACTAAATGGCTAATATGGTACACCATTTATCGACTTCTCCAAGTAATAAAATAAAATAAAATTCCTTAGTGATGACAAAATAGATGTCAAATTTAAAGTTAAAATTGCCCTAAGATGGTCAAATAGACATCATATTTAAGGTTAATAAAAAAAATAGAAAAATCACCACATAACACTCTACCCCTCACTCCTATTGTAAAATGACTATCGACATAATTAACATATAGATTTTTGTGCCACATGGTCAACACATAGTGAAAAATGATTTCATCTTTTACAAAATAAACATCATTGGCATGCCACCATTGTGTAGGCAGAGCTGACAATGCAAAGTAAAAGACAAAATGTATATACATTTTCGGTGCAAACGAAGTGGTGTTATCTTCATTTTTGATATATAATCTGGCCATGTATGAACAATTTCATTACTTTTTCAATAGTTTTTGATTCGCTCATTCTAGTTAGTTAGTTGGTTGTTTTACATAAGTTAGGATTGTTGAAATAGAAAATAAGTTCTTTCCATTTTATTTTTCATAAATGTATCTTAATGGAGGCATTTTCCATATGAAATATGGGAGGAATGTAGAAAATATTGATAATCCACAACAAAACACTCTTGAAAACCTTACAAATCTGTAAGGCATGCATATAAACGAAGAAGATGAATTATTTCAACGATATCACGTAAACCAATAGCAATTGGAAATAGTCATTAATTCGCTACAAGTTCAAGTGCAAACATCTCTTTGATTTACAACGATGAATTTTTACTAATGAAACCATTAAAGTGTATTGTGTAATGTTTAGGTCTTAAAGTGATTCCTTGTTTTCTTAATTTAAGATATGATATACTTACTCTAGGCTAAACCAATGGATTTCCTGCCTATTCTAGTTGTGGAATTCGTGAAGAAAAGTAGTAGTAGGCATATATAAATAAAAAAGTTTGGAACTTCAAGCATGTTGGATCTAAATACGGACATGGAGATAACTAACATAGAGAAAAAAAATGGCTAGGGGAAAATGACAATGATTAAATTTATGAAAATAATAATATGTACATAAAGTATATAGCATAATTTAGTGTTTCCTCCATATGGGCCTTCTTTGCAATCCTCTACCTTGTAAAGTTAGAGTGCTCCAAATAAATACATACAATAAAATTCCAAGGAAATGAAAGGAAACCTAATTTGCAATAAATAAAATGAAAAAGGAAACAAACATAAATGCAACCTATATAACAATCTTATGCAAAGGTGTGACATGCCATTTCCATCCCTTTCTTCAATTTCGTTGTTTAGAACATAACAATTTTTCTATTTTTAAATTTATTGTGTAAATGTTTTTGATTGGATGACATTTTATTTGTTATTTGTTAGACAAGACAAAGGCATGAATGGAAGGTAGAGATAAAAATTTGGGACTTCAATACCTACATGTCCTACACCTATTCCATGGCTCAAATGTTTCCTACCCAAATAATATATGCTATGTGTCCTTCACTTTATCGTCTCAAACTTGTTCACATTATTCACATGAGTGAAATTTATACATTAACGGGACAAATTAAAAATAGGGAAAATCTAATACGTTCCAAGTTAGAAACCTAAGCCCAGTGCTTAGTTGCAAAAGGATTGCCTCTGCCATTAGATGTAGTGTCATGGTCGATGATGGTAGACATGGGGAATGCTGAGAGAGACTACCAATTTAGATGATGTCATTCTAGTGACCCTTATCCCCTCACGATTGTTTGCGTTACAAGTGAAAACCACATTGGTAGATTTCACGTAAGGGCCTCGGTTCATAATGTGGGTCTCTATCCCCTTTTTCATCTCTCCTTATTTCCATGTACCTCTTCCCCTTCATTGCTTCAATTTTAACTTCTTTAATGCCTCCATTTCAGCATCATATTGGAGACATTTCCCATATTTCTTGTTCATGTAATAAGCTTCCCATACAACCTCATGTTCGTATTAAATATTGAACTACTGCAACTATTTGAAAAACCCACCATTCAAGGAAACTCATCACACTCATGTTACATACTTTATCTTTGATCAATAATTGGCTTGCCTTATTAATGAATGGATTCATTAGATATCATTTTTTGATTAATCTATGTGATCGACAACAGGTGCACTATGGTTAACAAATTTAATCAATTTTTGTCTACAATCAGTTGTCCTGTACAGGTTTGATGGAACGAGTTGAATGATTGAGTATTGTAAACATGTGAGCATAGGATTTGTAATTGTGTGCGAGTGAATTGAATTGGATCTCTGGTAGATGAAATCTAATATCTATTGAGATCTGTACTTGCTTTGTGAAGGGCAGTTGAATTGAAAGGAAAAATTCATGAGATCGAATCTGGGGCACCCCTCCCTCACATTACCACAATACCCAGGTGGGCTGCACTAAAACTTACCAGTTCATTTTCACAAAATGCACGGATTCTCTTTAGCAAGAGAAAGAGTAAAGCTACCAATTAGAGATCTGATTCAATATTGTAATGATCATTTTCATGATCCGATCGCCGTTTGAATAAGTTAAGGCTCTCATCTCCTTGACTGAATTTCTCCTCCATCTCACCAAATGCGACCACACGCACACTGTTTGGATCGAGAAAACTAAGCCTGCAAATCAAACTATAAATGTTTTCATACTTCAGCATAAAATTACAGAGAATATGTAAAAATGTCACAACATTTGTTTAAATTGTTAATACAGCTGTCAAAATTAATTGCATGTAAAAAATGTCCAAACGAACGTCAAATTGAACATAGTCGCAAAAACATCCAGAAGGTACTTTCCCATAGGGGGAACGCCTTTGGCATAAATATATGAGAGGCATGCCCTAAATTCTATACACATGTTCTAGTTGTTGCCTTGGGAAGGTACAATCTAGTTTGATAATAATAATATTTAAATTGGAGATTCATGATTGTCTCTTTACTCGAAATGAAATGATTTGGACTATACCCTTGAATACAAAAGAAGGCCTGAGAGCCGGAATAAGAGTGAGAAACAGAGAGAATGGATCAAGATCCAAATGTTACAACGAAGCTCTAAGTAGCTCAGAAACAGCTACTCAATCGAGACAAAACAGCAAAACAACAGCAAAAAAACAGCAAACCGACCGCAGAGAAACAACAGAAAAACAACTAAAAGCAGCAGAAGCATCCAGAACTACTTCTTGGCAGCTTTATCGATACTGATCTTGATTCTCTTCCAGGCATGAAACATACCCAAAGCAGTCATATGGGCAGCATCAGTCTTATCAAGCTCCTCAATGGTTCTTTTGCTTTCTTTTTCGTTGCCCCAAAGTGCAGCCGGGACACCGCTGAGGTTGGAAACACTTTTGGCATGACCCTCGATGAACTCCTCAATCGCCCTAAAGGCTGCAATGTTGTAATCATGTCTAGTCTTGGCCTTCCCTAAGCGGGAGTCTAAGGAGGTCAGCTTCTTGTATATGTCATCAATCTGACTGCTATCAATGTTCCCCTCCTCCTCCATGCTTTTCTTGCCTTTCTGTTTAGCTAGGTTCTTGACCTCATCCTTCAGCAATTTCATCTCAGCCTCTAAGGCCTCCAACCTCTTAGAAGAGCTATCCATCCGCACCTCCCGGGGACTGGCACTACTGATGTTCAGCAGGTCATGTGCAATCTCAAGTTCAAAAGGCTCCTTCTCCACAGCAAGAGTCTCAAGGTTGAGCCTCCTGGAAGCCCTGGTGACTGGTCTCTTAGAGGTAGAGGTGAGGTGGGTGACGGGAGCAGCAGCAGGGGGAATGGAAGGAGAAGTTAGTGCAGCCGGCATGGGGGTGGCAGCAACGGTGGAGGGGGCAGCAGTAGGGGCAGCAGGAGAAACAGGGCTGGCAGCAGCAGAGCCCATCAAAGGGGGAGCCGGGCTAGGAGAGGAAGGAAGACCAGGGTACTTCAGAAGGTAGCATTTATGGATCAACAAAATAAGTCCTTGATGCAAGGGAATCACCCGGGTGTGCTTCTGAAACTCCAAAATGGAGCGTTCAAGGGAGTTCAGCAGATAATGGGGGAAGCAAACCAATCGATTCCTACGGAAGTGGTTTAAAAAGATAAGATGTTTAGCTGGGACAGTGACAAACCTACCTTCCAAGGAGATGAATCGAATCATCATACGAGTGACCTCATCATAGGGTGATGGAATTGAGCTGACAAGCAGGCCCGCTGTGCTAAATGTGAGCTTCTCAGTTCCCTCCACAAATCTTCTTTCTTCAGCATCTTTGTCAACCCTTTTATTGAAGAAGCGGTACCCCTCCAAACTAAGGCCGGTCGCTTCAGCAATGAGATCTTCATTGACTAAAATCTTCTGACCCCCATAGTCGACAGTCCGCTCTTTCCACTCCTTAGCAAAGCATACAGAAATGCTTTGGTCATGTCCCTGCACCTTATCAATGAAGTTGGTGAAGCCTCCTTTGCTGAGAGTGTTCCAAAGCTCTGTATTTTCCTTCCAGTCGGGGTCTGCGCATGGTTCAATTTGGCAGGGAGGCCCTCCCATCTTCTCTGTGATATACTGGTTACAGCAATTTCTCAAATGTCTGTGAGCGTAGAGAACTGTCCGCTTCTTGCTGTTGAAGGCCGCACAAAACTGGGAACTATAGCCGTTGGTCTTCTCACGAACGGCTGCGTAACTGCTGAACTGAGCCTGCGGGAAGTCACGTGTGAGAGTAACCCTTTCCCTGTCAACAATCACATTACATCTATCATCGGTTTCTGAGGAGCTATGAATCCGGATATCAGCAGCTGTAGTACATCCCGCATGCGTGATTTTCAAATTTAGATAACTCCACTTGAAGTTCCCCAAATAATTCTTACTATCATGTATA
The DNA here is from genome assembly GCA_019776745.2 of Taxus chinensis. NCBI lineage: Eukaryota > Viridiplantae > Streptophyta > Pinopsida > Cupressales > Taxaceae > Taxus > Taxus chinensis. The sequence goes on along the minus strand of CM034154.1, from coordinate 607,562,333 downwards.
TTTGATATTATTTGCCTCATCATCTTCATTAAAGCAACACGTGTGAGAGTGTTATTGATGCTGATCTTCCTCCAAAGATTAGGACTCATCTCTAGGGATTGCTTGCATATGAAGGTCCGCATGAATGCTGTTGTGTAGCTGATTAGGGATACTGTTAATATCCCAGACGGTGAAATTTATATTAATGCCATAATTGGCCAGTGCATCCACCAATTTGTTGCCCTCCCTGTAAGTATGCATAATTCTGATGCTATTGAAGGTATGACTGATGCTTATGGATTCAGAGATGAAATCCTTAATACTCCAGCTAGGAGATGAGGACTGATTTAGAAGTTTAATGATATTTAGGGAGTCCCCTTCAACAACAAGGTTCTGAATATTTTGAGCCCGTGCAACTCTCAAGCCCCAGAGAGCAGATAATGCTTCGGCAAAATGATTGGTTTGAATTCCCATTTTTCCAGCATATGCAGCAATCAAATTACCTTTGTGGTCCCGTATTGCTCCTCCTCCTGCTGCTGTCCCAGGGTTTCCCTTAGAGGCCCCATCAAAGTTCAGCTTGTACCAATTAGGATCAGGAGGATGCCATTTGATCGAAGATCTATCTATACTATTCCCAGGATTGCTCCAATTTCCAATCTGCCAATTGGATAAGATGTATTCTTCATTCTCAGGATAACTCTTGTTCTTGGGAGGTTTGAATCTGGCAATATCCTCTTTGATACCTTTAGAAATTTTGCCAATACTGAGCTTATAATTTTGTTTCTTATTTCTGAAAATGATATCATTTCTGTCCTTCCAAATCCTCCAGATTAAATGTGGGATAGCCAATTTCCAGATCCTTTTGATAACACAATGCCTGAAGGGTGGGTTCCATTGATTCCATAGCTGATTAAGATCCTTCGGCAACACCCAGAGAGCTTCGAATTTAGAAAGGACAAAGTTCCAAATTCTATTGGCATAATCACAATGTATGAACAGGTGACTGATATCTTCATAGTCATTCCTACAAAGATGGCACCAATTAGGAATTATAAATCCTCTTCTCATCAAATTGTCAGTGGTGAGAATTCTACCTCTGATGGCCAGCCAAAGAAAGAAATTTATTTTGGGAGTTAATTCGGGCATCCAAATCTTGTTCCAATTAAAATCAGATTGATTGCTATGAAAAAGATTGATATAACCAGATTTGACTGAGTACTTCCCATCATGGGAATTATTCCAAACCAGCTCATCCTTGGAATCCAGCTGACTTAAAGGAAAGAGATCCAAGGGAGGAAGTAATGACTAAAGGGAAGAGATCTAAAAGATCCTGAAGGGAGGAAGTAATTTGTTTCAGATCAATTTGCTCCACAGTAAGTTTTTTCCAATTCTTGTTGGTGCCATTTCCTTCAATGTAGTCCTTGATTTTAGTACCATACTTGCTTATAAGGCTGTCCTTAGCCATCCCAAATCTGTCCATTAGATTACCACTAAACCAGTTATCCTCCCAGAAGTTTATCTCCCTGCCATCCCCCACTTTCCATTTGCTACCCTGCTTGATGAAGTTTCTGCTCTTGACCAGATTATTCCAAAATATGGAGCCATAGGGGAGGTGTTCATCATGCAGATAGGAGAAAACAGCTTGATGATTTAAGTATTTTGCTTTAATTAAATCAATCCAGGGTTGTTTCTCAGACAACATTCTCCAGCCCATCTTAGCAATGAGTGCCTCATTCATTTTCTCAATATTTTTTATGCCCAGCCCTCCCATAGACTTCGGGGTGCAGACCTTATCCCAGGCCACTAAGTGAAATTTGAACTTCTCTTCCATGCCTTGCCATAAAAAAAATTTTTCTGAGTCCTCTCAATTTTCTCTCTGAAGGAAGAAGGAATTTTGAAAAGTGACATGATATAGATGGGCAGACTTTGGAGAGTACTTTTAATGAGTAGGCACTTACCAGCACTAGAAAGAGTGGCACCTTTCCAACCAGCCATTTTTTTCTGAAATCTCACCAATAATTCATCCCACACCTTGTGAGAGACTTTCTTAGTGCCGAGAGGGAGGCCTAAGTACGTGGCTGGAAGTGCACTTATTTGACAGCCCAGAATTTTAGCAATTTTGAGCTGTCTTTCCACAGGGGTGTTGAAAAAGAAAATGGTGCTTTTATCATAATTAATCTCTTGCCCAGAAGCAGATTCATAGAGTTGTAATAGAGCCTTAATAGCCTTTGCTTCCACAACTGAAGCCAGAAGAAGAAGGATAGTGTCGTCCGCAAACTGTTGATGGGAAACAGCTTGGCTGATGGAAGTGGGTTTAGATCCATTTAAAAGGCCGTCTTCAACCGCTTTGCCAATTGTTCTACTAAGGCTGTCAGCTAAAAGAATGAAGAGTAAGGGGGAGATGGGGTCTCCTTGTCTTAGACCTCTGCTGCTGGTGAAAAAACCCACAGGCTCCCCATTAATAACCACCGAGAACCTGGCTGTAGATATACAAGACTTAATAATTCTTCTAAATTTTTCCGTGAACCCAAATTTAGTTAAAACTTTGTCAAGGAAGACCCAAGATACCTTGTCAAAAGCTTTATTCATATCAAGCTTAAGGACCATATTTGCCTTTTTATTATTTTCCATGGAATGTATAGTCTCGTGAACCATAATCACTCCGTCTTGTATTATCCTGCCTTTAATAAAGCCACTCTGCTGCCTTGAGATGAGATCATTCATTATGAGCTGTAGTCTAGTAGTAATGATTTTGGTAAAGATTCTAAAAATGGCATTAACAAGACTGATAGGTCTGAAGTCCTTGAAATCTTTTGCATCCATTTTTTTAGGTGCCAGCACAATGTGAGTGTTATTGAGCTCTTTAAGAAGATTTCCCGTTCTATAGAATTCATTCACCGCTTTGAGAAGATCCTCCGAGCAGATTTCCCAGAACTTCTGAAAAAAATTAATAGAGAACCCATCCGGTCCAGGAGCCTTATCCCCCTCAAGAGAAAAAACAGCCTTTTGCAGTTCTTCAAGCGTGACAGCTTTGGTGATGTCTCTGAATTTCTGGTCCTCGATATTATTCTGAGGGATGGCCTCCAACATAAAGGAAATAGCTTCAGAGTTGCTGACATTTCTCTCTTCAAGAAGATTTTTGTAGAAGTCGAGCGCTTCTTTCTTAATGTTGTTGGGATCTTTTATGATACTCCCGTTGTTTTTAGAAACCTCTAAGATCCTGTTACAGGCTCTGTGTTTCAAAGTAGTCATGTGAAAGAACTTCGTGTTCCTGTCTCCCTCTTTAAGCCAGATAGCCCTAGATTTAAGGCGCCAAAAAGATTCTTCTCTACTGCAGATCGTATGCAACTCAGAAAGAATATTCTTCTCATTTACTTCATCTTCAGCCGATCTCCCCAAAGTATCCATTTTTAACTCCAGATCCTGAAGCTTCTGTTTTAACTCTTTCTTTTTTTCAAATACATTTCCAAAAACGCTTTTATTCCAGATTTTGACTTGCTTTTTGACATTTTTGAGTTTTTGAATCAATCTAAATTGAGCAGTGCCTTCACCATTCCATTCCCACCATTCTTTTATCTTATCATAGATATTGTCATGCTCCATCCACATCTTTTCAAATTTGAATGAGCTTCTTGCGGGTTTAGTCCAATTGAGAAAGTTTAGAGCAATCGGATTATGATCCGATCCAATTCTGGGTAGGGAAGAGAGATGGAAGTCTTGACTAAGAATCCAGCTTGCTGAGATTAGAGCCCTATCCAATCTCACCTGAATGAACTCCTTTCCCAACCTTCTATTATTCCAAGTATACTTATTACCATGCAGATCCACATCTAAGAGGTTTTGTTCAGCAATAAAGTCAGCAAAATCCTCCATTCCATTAGAGAAGGTGGAGGTACCTCCAAACTTCTCGCTTGGGTTTAGTGGGGAGTTGAAATCCCCCATGATAAGCCAGTTAGCAGAGCAATGTTGGTTTCTAAAGTTTTTAAGATCAGCCCAGAGTTTTTTTCTACCACTAGCAGAGTTAGGGGCATAAATGTTAGACAAGATCCATTCACTCTTATTCTCAATAGTGACAAATTTGATTGCAAGATGATTAATATTATCATTAAGAATCATACCAGTACAGTGCCTTCTGTCCCAAAGAGTAGCCAGCCCTCCGGAAGCTCCCTGAGAGTCAACAGCCGCCATTTCAGAGTTATCCCAAAAAAAAATTTTTTAATATTTTCAATGGTCTTTGCTTTCATCTTAGTTTCTTGTAGAATCAAAATGCTGGGGTTACTGGAATCCCGTAACTCCTTGATGGTTCTTTGCTTGGAGTTTCCATTTAGGCCTCTAATATTCCAAGAAATAATCTTCATTTGGAATGATTGGTGGTTGGAATTGCTTGCTGGTTCAGCTGACGCTGAACACCATCTGCAATATCCCTCTCCGTCTTTTTAGATCTAAGAGTCTTTTTAGAAGGTCTTCCTCTTTTTGAACTTCCTCCAAAATCAGCTACTCGTCTAGCAGAAGACCTAGTTGTTCTGGAAGTAGAGGTGTCCCAATTGTCTATTTTCTTTTTTTTATCACTATATAATGATTCTGGAATCCTTTCAAAACCTTTCAATCTTTTTTTCTTTTTTGAAATGACCATTGTGAATCCAGAGTCTGGATCTTCCGTTTCCATGGCAGGCGTAACTTCCCCCTCTTCTCGTTCTTTATGAATCCTGCCAGGCGTGTGAACAGAAGCTGATCTGGTGCTGCAGCAGACCGGCGAAGCCACTGTTGTAATGCTGGGACACGGCAGTAGATCCGCATTACCATTCTCCCCAGAAGAGAAAATCTCCAAAGGCTCTTTTGTAGTCATATCTTCTTTGTTCCAAGCTTCCTCCCTAATGATTGACTGAATTTCTTTCTCCTCTGACATGTCAATATGAGAATGCCCAAGAGGGACTAAGTTGACCTTCACTGAGCCATCTTGCTCGTTCACTTCCATGGATACCTTAACATAGTCTTCTTTATTAGATGCTTCAAAAGGTTTATCCAAGGATGTCTTCACAGATTTGTCCAAGACTTCTTTGTTAGGAGCTTCAGGCAAAGCAAAAGTTGTGGCTTTGGGGCGCCAGACTAGATGCTTCTTTATTTGAGTTCTAAAACCCCTTTTTTTTTCCTTTTCTATTTAGCTCCAAATCCTTCTGGCTAGGAGCTTTGTCATCAATCTTCCTATCCGTGCTTGGATCCCTGCTAACTTTGTTTAGATCTGTGCCTATCCCAGGCTGTTCAGTATCCAAAGGAGGGGTCTTCTTCTTGGAACAGTTTTTGTCAGAGTGACCAATGCTATGACATAGTTTACATCTTAAAGTTTCGACCTCAATTTTTTGGGTCCAAGACCCAAATCTAGTTTTCAAGATTATGTGCTCCGGAAACTCCTGATCCATAGCTGAGAAAATGCAGAACCGAGCAAAAGCAAGCCTGGATCTGTTTCTTGTGGGTCCATCCAGCCCAATAGGTGCACCTAGGGATTTTGCAATATTTAGCAGTATTTCATCATCCCATAAATGCAATGGCAGTCCTGGTAACCTACACCAGATTGGGATGGTGTTTATATTTTCAGTATTCGGATCAAAACCCGGATACCATTTTTTCAAAAAAAGACCCATATTACCCAGCCACTAGGGGCCTCCCAGTAGCACTGAATCCAAATCCTCTTGCTGATTAAATTTAGCCAGGAAGAAACCTTTTGGCATAATGGTAATATTTAGGGCTCCCTTAGGTTTCCATTTTCTCAAAGCCCATTTTCTAATGAAATCAATATTAGGTCTAGAGCCAAGAAACTTACCAACAAGGGAGAGATTCACTTTGCTTAAGGCTCTATCAACAAATCCATCTGGGACCCTTAGACAGGTGGCACCCTCTTTGTCCATTTCCCATGTGAACTGATCAGTGATTTTCGGACCCACCTTGAGGTTAGGGCTTTGAAATAGCTTATTCCAGGCCATAGGTGTGGATCCCAGCATTTCCCCATTTTCATTTATAGCCATCCGATTGTGGCCTGAGATCTACTTTTCCTCAGTAAACTTTGTCATATTGCGCAGACTTTCCGCGGCCAGAACTGCAGAAACCGCACTGACAGTGCCTCCAGCTTTTTCTGCGTTCGTACTCGTGCCCACAAGTGTCTGATTCTGGCTATAGTAACCCCGAAATGCGACTAATAACTTTTTTTTTTTTTTTAAAAGGGGGGGGTGTGCCAGGATATAGGCTTGAACTACAACAGTCACGATAAAGCTTCGTGAACAAGGATGTTTAATTTAAAACCTCGTTCGATGTTTTCGCTAATGAAGAGGAGGGTCGTTATTTGAATTGATTAGACCAATGTCTGATAATGTCGAAATAACAACATTTCTGAAAGTTGACTCCAGAGTATGATAAAATTTATTTTGAAGTGAATACACTAACCATTTCAATTTTTATAATACTTCACACTATTAAATTGAGCTGACTAAATTTGTTATTGGCCAATTCAATTGGACTACCTGCTTCACTGATTTGTTATTGGGAAAGTTCATTGCAGTGGGTGAGTTGTTAAATACGTGCCTCGGCGAGGGCTCTATTCAACTGGCCGGACAGAGTCATGGACCTTGGCTTTTCATACATATATGTCACTGCCCACACGTCTTATTTAACTCCATCTTTAATCATCATCAACAGTAGCACGGTCGATAACGGTATGCTCCCACCATGGTGGTAAATTTGGGCACCTCGCTATAAAGCTCGACCACTATACCACGTAGTAGCAAGAGGGAGTTGGTGTAGCAATGCTGCTATTATGCTACATAGAATTTTATACTAGATTTCTCCATACTTTGAAGTATGAGCTATATCAATAGGGACAGATTTGTTTCAATTGATTGTAGTGACATAAAAACATTTAAACAAATAAAACAAATAAATAAATAAAAACGTTTTAGAGTGATGATTGTGAAGGTGGGTGCGGGACTCTAGGATTAGAATTTGAATTCAAAAAAAAACTTGGGGTGGGTGGCTTTAATAGCCACCTGCCATACATTTCAAACCCCCTCCATGCGAGCAAGTTACTTTCCTCAGCTGCGTATCATTTACTTGTTTAGATTTTGCAAATCCATCTCTGACTGGCTGCCTAAAACAATGAATACACTATATTTTGCAAATCTAATCTCTGTCCAGCCGCCTATCATTTTTCCACCATCCTGGCTGCATGCATGCAATCAAAAGGGAGGTCGCAGTTGAAGCTACAGGCGAGGAGGGGGCGCGGGATTCATGGCCTTGGCCTGTCACAACAGTCGACCAGGCAGCAGGCCGAGCACAGCGGCTAACCAATCTTTTTTTTTGTGCTGAGCGCATGGAAAAAAAACAATCGACCATCAGTTATTACTGTTCAGTATCGAATGCATCTTCATAATCGGGATTCTACCCTTCAAGAGATGTTTATCAATTTGATTGAGGACAGTGGAAGAGCGGGGGGTGTAGTGAAGGGCATTTTGGACATTGTGCCCTGTCCAGCCGTGTTGTTATCTGTCAACTATGGATCTCTTATACCAACAACCATTGCTTGTCTATTGCAACACTCTTAAATAGATGACCACAAAACTCACTTTTGCAAGCATTACAACAATTTTAAATATTTCTGTGACAGTCAGTGCTTTGTGTATCAAGTTGTCTATCAGGCATATCTACTGAAACGTATCATCATTTTTTTTATATTAGCAGTTATTCTCTTAGACACGATTTAAGGGTGATTGACTGATGGTCTTGATTTTGAGACTAACTTTACATTTGTTTGGGCAGATGTGAGGCCTGCCATGCAACTTGATATTTGTGAAGCTAAGACCACTCGCAGTGTCTTAATCTGTAAAAAAAAAGATCAAAATCTTGTAAGCATTGCAACAATTTAAATATTAGCTGTGTGACAGTCAGCGCTTTGTGCATCAAGTTGTCTATCAGGCATATCTACTGAAACGTATCATCATTTTTTTTCTTTTTATATTAGCAGTTATTCTCTTAGTCAACGATTTAAGGGTGATTGACTGGTCTTGATTTTGAGACTAAATTTACATTTTTTTTGGGCAGTTGCGAGGCCTGCCATGTAGCTTGATATTTGTGAAGCCAACTGCTAAACAAACAAAGAAAATGTAACAAAACAGAATATACGCCTGTACCAACAAAAAAATAAAACAAAAAAACTCCAACAACAAAACCTCCAACCCCCTCAACAAGAGAGGAAGTTTCTATAAATAGACAAAAATAAAGAGTGAGGGTGATGTGGCTCCTTGTAGGATGCCACATCACACATCCTCAAGACCACCTCCCCATAGTCAACTCAAATCCCAAAACACCATAAATGGGTGGTTGGGTTGAATGACATCTCTTTTCCACATCCATCCCTTCCCATGTGTCTTAAGGCACAATTAAATGCAAAAAGGAAGACAAGTGCACTCCAAAGTCACATTTCCCTTCCCAAAACAATAAATAATCCCCTTTTTGGATTCCAACCCATAGATATGGTTGGTAAGGGGTTTTGGGAAGTGTGGGACAAGTTCAACTTGTCCCACAAGTCCCCCAAAATTGCCCTAAATCTCAAATTCGAGATTCAAAGGATTTGGAGTGGTCAACACTCAAACCAACATTCAATACATGAGGAAGCACAAGGCTCAAGGAGCCAACCATCAAAATTAATTACATCCACTAGACTTCCCTCCAAAACTTAAAATTTTAAAACAAGATGTTAAATTAATCAAAACATACTTAGCAAAAGTAATAAAAAAAAAAAAGATATCACAAATGAAATCATCTACTAAAGTAAGTTAAAAACAAGTAATTAAAATTCTTACCCCCTTGGTCACATTAGAAAATTTCCCCCTCATGGAAATTTTCTTAACACATAAAAGAACAAAGGTAACACAATACAATTTACTAGTTGCCTTGACGACCAAATGTTGTAACCACCCGACATCCTGTTGTGTTTGGTTCCCAATCCCCCTCATGGTTGTGATCATGTTGTGTTTCCTGTAAAATGCAAAATACCTCCTTCGGCCTTGTGGCCATGTCAAAATGTCCAAAAATAATCATATGCATGAAATTTATTAACATCTATATGTAATTCAATCAATCATTATTTCTAGGTCTAAATCACAACTTAATTATGCATTTCATCATTATCTAAAAATTATAGTAATGTAAATTCAACAACTACATTCTACTCATCATGGCGAAGAAATCCAATGTTAGAACACATGCAATATATCCATATAAAAATAATATCGGTATCCAATAGTCTGTCCATGAATCAGTGTAGATCATACTGAAAAACAAAATCCAATCATAATCTAAATGCATCTAGTCACAAAACATTATGCTAATCAACGTAAGTATAAGTCATGTCCATATCCAAAATTCTGCATAACTCAAAAATGATAATCAACTAAGTGTCATAGGAAGTGGGCATTACATCCCCCTCCCCTTAGACTAGACTTCCTCCTGGAAGTCACTGAAATAAGTGTGGAAACTGAGCTCGCAATGATGTAGCATCCTCCCAAGTAGCAGCAGTCTCATCGTACATGTCCCATTGGACCCGAACCTGATCAATCTCTCTGACGCGAAGGCCCAGGGTCCTGCGATCTAAAAAAATGCACAGGCTCCACCATCACCTGCCCCTGATCCTGCACCTGCAATGCAGTCCAATCTAGCACATGAGAAGGATCAGAAACATATCTACTAAGTACAGAAACGTGAAAAAATATCATGGACATGCGATTGGTAAGCTAGGTGGTAATGCTAGGCGATAGGCCAAGGGACCCACAAATCTAGGAGCAAGCTTAGAACCTTTTCCATAATGGATAGGGCTCTTATGCGGTCTGACACGAAGAAAAAAACACCTTCGTGCCTACCTCAAAACTGTGATCTGTCCTATGCTGGTCTGCATACTTCTTCTGTCTATCCTACGCCTCCTGCAATCTCTGTCTGATCAATGTAACCTACTACTCCATGTCCTATACTAATTTTGGCCCAAGGGATACCCTGTCCTCAATCCTATCCCAGCGCAGAGGTGTCCTACACTCTCTGCCATATAATGCCTGAAAAGGAGCCATGCCTATAGAACTCTGAAAACTATTATTGTAGGCAAACTCCACCAAATACAGATACTCTCCTCCCATCTCGACTGATGATCCATCACATACATCCTGAGCATGTCCTCCAAAATCTGATTCACCCTCTCTGTCTGTCGATCTGTCTCAGGGTGATAAGCTGTGCTAAAATTAATCCTCGTCCCGAGGGCATACTGCATGGTGGTCCAGAAATGGGAAGTATAAAGGGTCGGTCGGTCACAAATGATCTTCCACGGAATCCCATGTAATCTGACAATCTCATCAAGATATACCCGTGCTACTGCACTAGCCATGTAGGTAGTCTTCACTGGAGAAAAGTGAGCTACCTTCGTCAATTTATCCACCGTGACCATGATGGCATCGTGATGGTATCTCGACGTCGGCAACCCAACAATGAAATCCATAGAAATGTTGTCCCACTTCCACACTGGTATGGCGTGAGGATAGAGAAGGCTAGCTGGATGCTGATGTTCGGCCTTCACCCTCTGGCACTCTAAACAGCGTGATACAAATGAATCTATGTCTCTCCGAAGTCCTCTCCAAAAAGTAACTGTCTCAAGGTGGCGTGCATCTTCTTCACCCCGGGATGGGCTGAATAAGGTGCACGATGAGCCTCTGTCAAAATGTCATTTCTCAAGCCTCCATCTCTAGGAACATAAATCCAACCTCTGTGTCTGAGAAGGCAATTGCCTCTAAAGAAAATCCATCAAACCTCCCCTCAAGGGGTCTCTGAGACTCAATCTCTATTCTGGCTGCAATGTAGAAACTATCCTGAGGAAGCTACTGCAAGATCCTACTCCGTAAATCTGTGCCCACTGAGGTGGCCATAGCCACATGTCTCTGTCTACTCGAGGCATCTACAACCACATTCTCCTTCCCTTTCACATGTTCTATCTCCATGTCATATTCACAGAGTAACTCCATCCAACGCCACTGACGAGCGTTGAGATTGGGCTACGTGAAGAGGATGGCGAAGACTCAAGTGATCAGTCCTGAGTGTAAATATCCGGCCAAGAAGAAAATGTCTCCACCGCACTAAGGCATGCACTACTGCTACAAGCTCAAGGTCATGGGTCAGATAATTGAGCTCATATTCCTTGAGTTTGCGGGACTCAAAGGCAACTACTCTACCCTCTTGCATTAACACTCCTCCAAGTCCTGCCAAGGAAGCATCTGTGCATACGAAAAACTCTCCGTGAGGATCTGGCACTACAAGGATAGGTGCTCTCGTAAGGCATTCCTTCAGTGTATTGAAGGTCTGCTCACATCTATCTGACCATAAAAACTTCTTCCCTTTCCGTTGAAGAGAAGTGATGGGGTTCGCAATCCGGGAAAAATCCTGAACAAACCTCCTGTAGTATCCTGCTAGACCCATGAAACTACGCACCTCGATCACACTAGTGGGTGCTGGCCAATCCATGATGGCTCGAATCTTGGAAGGCTCGACTGTGATACCTTCCCCAGAATAATGTGGCCCAAATACTACACCTCAGGCTAAAATAACGCACACTTCTCCAAGTTCCCGTAAAGGCGCTACTCGCGAAGATACTGAAAGAACCTGGCGAAGGTGTCCCTCGTGCTCCTTAGGTGTGCGTGAGTAAATCAGAATGTCATCAAGGAAGATGAGCACGAAGCATCAAGGAAGGTCCTAAATACCCCATTCATCAAACTCATAAACACTGTAGGGTCTTTCGTCAAACCGAAAGGTACCACTGTGAACTCGTAGTGGCCATATCTCGTGCGGAAAGCTGTCTTGTGAATATCTGTCTCCGCAATCCTGAGCTGATGGTATCCTGACTTAAGATCTATCTTAGAGAAAATTGTAGGCCCCTTCATTTGATCAAACAAATCATCAATGCGTGGAAGGGGGGTAACGATTCTTGATCGTTACTTTATTCAACTGACGGTAGTCAATACACAACCGAAGAGATCCATCCTTCTTCTTCACAAAGATAACTGGTGCACCCCAAGGGGATATGCTAGGATGGATTAGGGCCTTTTTCCAGAAGGTCCTCACGCTGCAACTTGAGCTCACATAACTCAGGAGTAGTCATCCGATAAGCTGCTCGAGAGATAGTCTCTGCGCCTGGAACTAGATCTATATGGAAATCGATCTCACGTGGGGGAGGTAATCCTGGTAACTCCCCTGGGAACACATCAGTAAACTCTGATAAGATGGGATGATCATTGAGGGAAGGTCCTCTCGACTCATCCTCTGATCTGTCACTGACTGTAATGGCAAACATCTGACAACCCTGTCGTGCACACCGCTTAAGCTGCATAGCGAAGATGGTGCGAATAGAAACGGGTCTCTTAAACCCCTGATATCACTGACTCTACTCCAAGATCATCTATGCAAGCAATAGTATTATGGTAACAATCCACTCTAGCTCTGTGAGCGGACAAACCAGTCCATGCCTAAAATGATCCCTTAAGATCCTAATGGAAGGATCCGAAGATCAGAAGTAGTGGTGAAGTGTCCCAAATTCAGAAGTAGTGGTGAAGTTGTGTAAGGTTCCCAATCCCCCTCATGGTTGTGATCATGTTGTGTTTCCTGCAAAATTCAAAATACTTCCTTCGGCCTTGCGGCCATGTCAAAATGTCCAAAATAATCATATGCATGAAATTTATTAACATCTATATGTAATCATCAATCAATCATTGTTTCTAGGTCTAAATCACAACTTAATTATGCATTTCATCATTATCCAAATTATATAGTATGTAAATTCAACAACTACATTCTACTCATCATGGCGAAGAAATCCAATGTTAGAACACATGCAATATATCCATATAAAATAATATCGGTATCCAATAGTCTGTCCATGAGTCAGTGTAGATCATACTGAAAACAAAATCCAATCATAATCTAAATGCATCTAGTCACAAAACATCATGCTAATCAACGTAAGTATAAGTCATGTCCATATCCAAAAGTCTGCATAACTCAAAATGATAATCAACTAAGTGTCATAAGGAAGTGGGCATTACAAAATACTTCCTTTTTTAGTTGTCAAAACATGGTGGGTAAATACCATGCTAAAGATACCTTGACATGTTGAGAATCCAATCTGTATGTTGTTATGTTTCTAAATTTTTAGGCTCATTATACAACAAATAAATAACCACATTGCTACCATGGAAGTCTTAAGACAATTTCTCACATAATATTTTTCCGCTAATCAATTTCTTCACTTTAATGATGATTTCATACTCCATAAATCAAGTGATCCAACATGCTCTCTTTTCTTATATATCTTTGTTCAACATAAATTATTTAATGCTTGGATTTGCAACAATTAGATTAATTATATTGTTAGAGAGAAAATAATAGAACATATTAAGATATCCAACGATTGAAAGTACGTGCTTCTTAATGAATGAGTACCTGGTAATGTAATCCTTTAGAGTCTAGCTGAAAAAAATAGTTGGCTTCTCCAATTCTTCTCGATTCTGTTATGTTAAAATTGTTGCAATAGTATCCATGTTAGCATAAGCATACAACGTGAAATCTTTTGAAAATCAGGATTGATAAGAGTTGGGGAAGTATTTATGTCTTTCTTCATGGCATCAAAATTGCTCACTGCTTTTTTTACCAGGTAAAATTCTTATCTTTCTAGAGCATTTTGGTCAAATGTTTTGCAAGTGTAGAAAAAATCAGCAATATATCTTCTTATAAAATCTATTTTTCCAAAGAAACTTTGAAGTTTTTTTTTTTTTATGTTTTTGGTAAGATTAAAATCAAGAATAGAACTTACTCTTTCAGGATCAAGCATCATACCATATTTAGAAATAATGTGACCAAGAAACTTACCTTCATTGATTGAAAACACACTTTTTAGGATTAAGTGATACACGAAATTCTCTGCATCTGTTAAAGACAAATTTGAGCTGCGGATGTGATCACTTGCAAGATTTGAAAAAATAGTGATATCATTCAGATAAACTAAGAGAAATTTATTTATAATACCTTAGAAATCCATGTCCATAGCACATTGAAAAGTTGCACCACCAACATTTGATAAACCAAAAGAATATTTTTGCAAGCATAAGTGCCCCATTTTGTAGTAAATATTGTTTTGTATTGATCTTCCTCCTTAAAAAATATCTAATTGTATCCACTATATCTGTCAAACAAGGAATATCTCTTTGAAACAACAACTAACTACAAAATATGCTCCATGGAAAGTAAAGGATAATGATCCTTAAGATAAGCCTTATTCAGATCAAGGAAATCAACACATAACCTTATTGCACCATTCATTTTCCTCACCGGTACAAGATTAGCCACCCAAGTGGAGTGCTTAATGGGGAAGATAATGGAAGACTCTATGAATTTTTCAACCTCTATCCATATCAGGGTTCCAACTTAGGATTAATTAGTCTTTGCTTTTTTTCTAACCAGTTTTGAACCAACCTCTAATTCAATGGTATGTTGAGCTAAAGAGGGATCAAAAATCTCTTAAATCACTATATTTCCAAGCAAAACAATTTGCATACTCTCTACAAAGCCGGTTAAGAGAATGTTTACACAATTGTGAATAAAAATTTTCCAATATTAAGACTCTTAGCTTAAAAAAATGGTAACTTTTTCATCAACTTATCTTTAACTGTAGGAAATACAACTCTCTCATACTTCCTTCATTTCTTTGTTTTCACCGAAAATGGATTCCAAATTTACAAGGGATTTCATAATCTTGTTTGTTTTCAACTGCACTATCTGATCTCATCATAACAATTTTGTAGTTTTCCTTGATTTTGAGTAGAATTTTATGCTTCTTCTTATTATGGTGTTGGCTACAAATTTAAGAAGAAGAGCATGAAGATGACACAGATGTAAGCGGGGAGTAAAGGAGGGAACCCACTCATTCAGGGAATGATGGGTTTCCTCTCTTCTTATTTACTTACATCTTAATGTAAATCTATTTCATTTGGCTTGTGCATATCAGTTAGATCTGACGGCTTGTGGGAAAAATTATTTCTTCATGAATAAATGTAATTAACTTCTGTAATTCAGTTGTCTATCTCTTTTGGCATTTAATTTACTTGTAATTATGGAATGAAATAAATAACTCAATAAATAATTAATCACATTTAAACATAAATAAATAATGGATTTAATGCACCTATAGTTAAATACTTTGTTTTTCTGTCATCTGCAAACATCAACAATGATTCCTGTTTTAGCATCTAATTTCTGACATATGATGTGTTGCCGCATTCACCAAGGCTATCTTTAGTCTTTCAAGGCCTCTACATATCTTTTCTAAAGATGACACTCAGAATGGTTAGCATATGTGAGGCGTTGTAACTTGAAACATACACATAGATGCATGTTTGCTTTCAATCCTTCTTACAAATGACTATCCTTTAGTAACAAAAAATATTTTACCACCCCTATCTAATGTTAGACCGAAAATGGTCAACATCTTGGAAAATTTTCTGATTGGGTTGCCTGCTAACTTGTAAGAATACCTTCAGAATGGATGTGGCCATATAATGCCAACTAAAACTTTTACCATAGCCTGAACATGCATATCCAAGGCTTCATACTATTGACAAAACTAATAAACTCCTCCGGAAGATGGATAAAACAACACAACGGAAACCTGTGTAAAATTACATAAGGGGGGAAAACAAAACCTCTATGAGGCATGCCATTGAAGATGGCATCCATTATTGAAAGAAGTAAAATGCTGAAAGGATGTGTTTAGAAAATAATTAGAGGAAAACATGTAAACTAAATACAATGTCATCTTAACTGTTTTTTCAGAAACAATGCTTCAAATGGATCATGATGACTGGGATTGGAAACTCTTCTCTATTTATTTATGCAAGATGGTATGCATTATGTAACTTGTATTTTGGTGATAAGGTATGGCCACTCCATAGTGAATCAAACTTCGTATGAGCAGCTGCCTTTTCTCGGTCCTCATCCCATTTCAAAACTAAGCCGCCTTCATTCAAGACTCATGCTTTTGCCTTTCTATTAAATGTCCTTTTAATTTTAGCCCGATTTTTCTCCATGGAAAATATGGTTTCATTTACGATTTCTTCAAGTTCCATAAGCTATTATTATTGTACTTTCATGGGCTTATTATCTAATAACTCTATTTGATGCATACATTCTAATGCTAGAAGTTCAAGAGAAAATGGGTAAGGTTGCTTCTAAACCATAAAACAACTTGAAAGGTTAGTTTTAAAATAAACCTTTTCGAGTAATTTTGTCTTCCCACAAAGCTTTATTTTGAACTTATCATCATGCCAAGTACAACTGAATTTTCATCTCTATGGTTCTTCGAATTATTCTAAGTAAGTCTTGTTTGTAAATTTCAACAATCCATTACCTTGCATGTAATAATTAGATGAAGTACTCAAATAAATACCATTTTTAACATCCCATGTAGATATAATTGTACCAACTAAATCTTTAAACATTATCTTAAAATAATGGGTGGAAGGAAATCCACCAAACCTTGTAATTATGCCTTCATAAAAATCCAAGACGTTTGTCTCATTGCCTTCCTTCAAAGCAACAACCCTAGTCCATCATCTAAAGTAATTAGTTGTAGTGAGTATCCATATTGTGGCCCAAGCTTGAAACTAGATTAACAAGCCACTAAAATCTAAACCCCACTGAGAAAAATGGTTTATCAACTTAAATTGGTTGTAATGGTAAGGCAACAAGTCTTTCTTTTCCTGTAAAGAAAGAACATTTCTGACATTTTCTTACCCATGCATGGCTGTCCTTGAAGAGTGAGAAACAGAGAGAATGGATCAAGATCCAAGTGTTACAACGAAGCTCCAAGTAGCTCAGAAAACAGCTACTCAATCGAGACAAAACAGCAAAAACAACAAAAAAAAAACAAACCGACCGCAAAGAAAACAAAAAAAAAACAACAAAAAATCAGCAGAAGCTCCCCAGAACTACTTCTTGGTAGCTTTATCGATACTGATCTTGATTTTTTTCCAGGCATGAAACATACCCAAAGCAGTCATATGGGCAGCATCAGTCTTATCAAGCTCCTCAATGGTTCTTTTGCTTTCTTTTTCGTTGCCCCAAAGTGCAGCCAGGACACCGCTGAGGTTGGAAACACTTTTGGCATGGCCCTGGATGAACTCCTCAATCGCCCTAAAGGCTAAAATGTTGTAATCATGTCTAGTCTTGGCCTACCCTAAGCGGGAGTCTAGGGAGGTTAGCTTCTTGTATATGTCCTCAATCTGACTGCTATCAATGTTCCCCTCCTCCTCCATGCTTTTCTTGCCTTTCTGCTTGGCAAGGTTCTTGACCGCATCCTTCAGCAATTTCATCTCAGCTTCTAAGGCCTCTAACCTCTTAGAAGAGCTATCCATCCGCACCTCCCGGGGACTGGCACTACTGATGTTCAGCAGGTCATGAGCAATCTCAAGGTCAAAAGGCTCCTTCTCCATAGAAAGAGTCTCAAGGTTGAGCCTCCTGGAAGCCCTGGTGACTGGTCTCTTAGAGGTAGAGGTGAGGTGGGTGACGGGAGCAGCAGTAGGGGGAATGGAAGGAGAAGTTTGTGTAGTCGGCATGGGGGTGGTAGCAACAGTGGAGGGGGCAGCAGCAGGGGCAGCAGGAGAAGCAGGGCTGGCAGCAACAGAGCCCATCAAAGGGGGAGCCGGGCTAGGAGAGGAAGGAAGGCCAGGGTACTTAAGAAGGTAGCATTGTATGGATCAAAAAAATAATTCCTTGATGCAAGGGAATCGCGCTCAGGTGTGCTTCTAAAACTCCAAAATGGAGCGTTCAAGGGAGTTCATCAGATAATGGGGGAAGCAAACCAATCTATTTCTACGGAAGTGGTTTAAAAAGATAAGATGTTTAGTAGGGACAGTGACAAACCTACCTTCCAAGGAGATGAATCAAATCATCATGCGAGTGACCTCATCATAGGGTGGTGGAATTGAGCTGAAAACCAGGCCCGCAGTGCCAAATGTGAGCTTCTCAGTTCCCTCCACAAATCTTCTTTCTTCAGCATCTCTGTCAACCCTTTTATTGAAGAAGCGGTACCCCTCCAAACTAAGGCCGGTCACTTCAGCAATAATATCTTCATTGATTAATATCTTCTGTCCCCTATAGTTGACAGTCCTCTCTTTCCACTCCTTAGTAAAGTGAACAGAAATGCTTTGGTCATGTCCCTACACCTTATCAACGAAGTTGTTGAAGCCTCCTTTGCTGAGAGTATTCCAAAGCTCTATATTTTCCTTCTAGTCGAGGTCCACGCATGGCTCAATTTGACAGGGATGTCCTCCCATCTTCTCTTTGATATATTGGTTACAACAATTTCTTAAATGTCTGTGAGCGTAGAAAACTAGTCCACTTCTAGCTATTGAAGGCCGCACAAAACTAGGAACTATAGCCATTGGTTCTTCTCATGATCGGCCTGCGTAACGGCTGAACTGAGCCTGTGGGAAGTCCCGTGTGAGAGTTACCCTTTCCTTATCAACAATCACATTACAACTTTCATCGGTTTCCGAGGAGCTATTAA
Organism: Taxus chinensis; assembly: GCA_019776745.2. NCBI lineage: Eukaryota > Viridiplantae > Streptophyta > Pinopsida > Cupressales > Taxaceae > Taxus > Taxus chinensis. Next base: position 607,543,723 of record CM034154.1, on the reverse strand, counting down.
TCCGGATAACAACAGTTGTAGTACATTCCGCATGCGTGATTTTCAAATCTAGATGAATCCACTTGAAGTTCCCCAAATAATTCTTACTATCTTGTATATTTGAAATTATTTTCCTCATCATATTCATTAAAGCAACACGTGTGAGAGTGTTATTGATGTTGAACTTCCTCCAAAGATTAGGACGCATCTCTAGGGATTTCTTGCATATCAAGGTCCGCATGAATGTTGTTGTGTAGCTGATTAGGGATACTGTTGATATCCCAGATGGTGAAATTTGTATTAATGCCATAATTGGCCAGTGCATCCACCAATTTGTTGCCCTCCCTGTAAGTATGCATGATTCTGATGCTATTAAAGGTATGACTGATGCTTATGGATTCAGAGATAAAATCCTTAATACTCCAACTAGGAGATGAGGATTGATTAAGAAGTTTAATGATATTAAGGGAGTCCCCTTCAACAACAAGGTTCTGAATATTTTGAGCCCGTGCAACCCTCAAGCCCCAGAGAGCAGATAATGCTTCGGCAAAATGATTGGTTTGAATTCCCATTTTTCCAGCATATGCAGCAATCAAATTACCTTTGTGGTCCCGTATTGCTCCTCCTCCTGCTACTGTCCTAGGGTTTCCCTTAGAGGCCCCATCAAAGTTCAGCTTGTACCAATTAGAATCAGGAGGATGCCATTTGATCGAAGATCTATCTATACTATTCCTAGGATTGCTCCAATTTCCAGTCTGCCAATTGGATAAGATGTACTCTTCATTCTCAGGATAATTCTTGTTCTTGGGAGGTTTGAATCTAGCAATATCCTCTTTGATACCTTTAGAAATTTTGTCAATACTAAGTTTATGATTTTGTTTCTTATTTCTGAAAATGATATCATTTCTATCCTTCCAAATCCTCTAGATTAAATGTTGCATAGCCAGTTTCTAGATCCTTTTGATAACACAATGCCTGAAGGGTGGGTTCCATTGATTCCATAGCTGATTAAGATACTTCGGCAACACCTAGAGAGCTTCAAATTTAGAAAGGACAAAGTTCCAAATTCTATTGGCATAATCACAATGTATGAACAGGTGACTGATATCTTCATAGTCATTCCTACAAAGATGGCACCAATTAGGAATTATAAATCCTCTTCTCATCAAATTGTTCAGTGGTGAGAATTCTACCTCTGATGGCTAGCCAAAGAAAGAAATTTATTTTGGGAGTTAATTCAGGAATCCAAATCTTGTTCCAATTAAAAGCAGATTGATTACTATGAAAAAGATTGATATAACCAGATTTGACTGAGTACTTCCCATCATGGGAATTATTCCAAACCAGCTCATCCTTGGAATCCAACTGACTTAAAGGAAAGAGATCTAAAAGATCCTGAAGGGAGGAAGTAATTTGTTTAAGATCAATTTGTTCCACAGTAAGTTTTTTCCAATTCTTGTTGGTGCCATTTCCTTCAATGTAGTCCTTGATTTTAGTACCATACTTGCTTATAAGGCTATCCTTAGCCATCCCAAATTTATCCATTAGATTACCAATAAACCAGTTATCCTCCCAGAAGTTTATCTCCCTGCCATCCCCCACTTTCCATTTGCTACCTTGCTTGATGAAGTTTCTGCTCTTGACTAAATTATTCCAAAATATGGAGCCATAGGGGAGGTGTTCATCATGTAGATAGGAGTAAACAACTTGATGATTTAAGTATTTTGCTTTCATTAAATCAATCCAGGGTTGTTTCTCAGTCAACATTCTCCATCCCATCTTAGTAATGAGTGCCTCATTCATTTTCTCAATATTTTTTTTGCCCAGCCCTCCCATAGGCATTCGGGGTGCAAACCTTATCCCAGGCCACTAAGTGAAATTTGAACTTCTCTTCCATGCCTTGCCATAATTTTTTTTTCTGAGTCCTCTCAATTTTCTCTCTAAAGGAAGATGGGATTTTGAAAAGTGACATGATATAGATGGGCAGACTTTGGAGAGTACTTTTAATGAGTAGGCACTTACTAGCACTAGAAAGAATGGCACCTTTCCAACCAGCCATTTTTTTTCTGAAATCTCACTCAATAATTCATCCCACACCTTGTGAGAGACTTTCTTAGTGCCGAGAGGGAGGCCTAAGTACGTGGCTGGAAGTGCACTTATTTGACAGCCCAGAATTTTAGCAATTTTGAGCTGTCTTTCCACAGGGGTGTTGAAAAAGAAAATGGTGCTTTTATCATAATTAATCTCTTGCCCAGAAGCAGATTCATAGAGTTGTAATAGAGCCTTAATAGCCTTAGCTTCCACAACTGAAGCCAGAAGAAGAAGGATAGTGTCGTCCGCAAACTGTTGATGGGAAACAGCTTGGCTGATGGAAGTGGGTTTAGATCCATTTAAAAGGCCGTCTTCAACCGCTTTGCCAATTGTTCTACTAAGGCTGTCAGCTAAAAGAATGAAGAGTAAGGGGGAGATGGGGTCTCCTTGTCTTAGACCTCTGCTGCTGGTGAAAAAACCCACAGGCTCCCCATTAACAACCACCGAGAACCTGGCTGTAGATATACAAGACTTAATAATTCTTCTAAATTTTTCCGTGAACCCAAATTTAGTTAAAACTTTGTCAAGGAAGACCCAAGATACCTTGTCAAAAGCTTTATTCATATCAAGCTTAAGGACCATATTTTCCTTTTTATTATTTTCCATGGAATGTATAGTCTCGTGAACCATAATCACTCCGTCTTGTATTATCCTGCCTTTAATAAAGCCACTCTGCTGCCTTGAGATGAGATCATTCATTATGAGCTGTAGTCTAGTAGTAATGATTTTGGTAAAGATTCTAAAAATGGCATTAACAAGACTGATAGGTCTGAAGTCCTTGAAATCTTTTGCATCCATTTTTTTAGGTGCCAGCACAATGTGAGTGTTATTGAGCTCTTTTAGAAGATTTCCCATTCTATAGAATTCATTCACCGCTTTGAGAAGATCCTCCGAGCAGATTTCCCAGAACTTCTGAAAAAAATTAATAGAGAACCCATCCGGTCCAGGAGCCTTATCCCCCTCAAGGGAAAAAACAGCCTTTTGCAGTTCTTCAAGCGTGACAGCTTTAGTGATGTCTCTGAATTTCTGGTCCTCGATATTATTCTGAGGGATGGCCTCCAACATAAAGGAAATAGCTTCAGAGTTGCTGACATTTCTCTCTTCAAGAAGATTTTTGTAGAAGTCAAGCGCTTCTTTCTTAATGTTGTTGGGATCTTTTATGATACTCCCGTTGTTTTTAGAAACCTCTAAGATCCTGTTACAGGCTCTGTGTTTCAAAGTAGTCATGTGAAAGAACTTCGTGTTCTTGTCTCCCTCTTTAAGCCAGATAGCTCTAGATTTAAGGCGCCATAAAGATTCTTCTCTACTGCAGATCGTATGCAACTCAGATAGAATATTCTTCTCATTTACTTCATCTTCAACCGATCTCCCCAAAGTATCCATTTTTAACTCCAGATCCTGAAGCTTCTATTTTAACTCTTTCTTTTTTTCAAATACATTTCCAAAAACGCTTTTATTCCAGATTTTGACTTGCTTTTTGACATTTTTGAGTTTTTGAATCAATCTAAATTGAGCAGTGCCTTCACCATTCCATTCCCACCATTCTTTTATCTTATCATAGATATTGTCATGCTCCATCCACATCTTTTCAAATTTGAATGAGCTTCTTGCGGGTTTAGTCCAATTGAGAAAGTTTAGAGCAATCGGATTATGATCCGATCCAATTCTGGGTAGGGAAGAGAGATGGAAGTCTTGACTGAGAATCCAGCTTGTTGAGATTAGAGCCCTATCCAATCTCACCTGAATGAACTCCTTTCCCAACCTTCTATTATTCCAAGTATACTTATTACCATGCAGATCCACATCTAAGAGGTTTTGTTCAGCAATAAAATCAGCAAAATCCTCCATTCCATTAGAGAAGGTGGAGGTACCTCCAAACTTCTCGCTTGGGTTTAGTGGGGAGTTGAAATCCCCCATGATAAGCCAGTTAGTAGAGCAATGTTGGTTTCTAAAGTTTTTAAGATCAGCCCAAAGTTTTCTTCTACCACTAGCAGAGTTAGGGGCATAAATGTTAGACAAGATCCATTCACTCTTATTCTCAATAGTGACAAATTTGATTGCAAGATGATTAATATTATCATTAAGAATCATACCAGTACAGTGCCTTCTATCCCAAAGAGTAGCCAGCCCTCCGGAAGCTCCCTGAGAGTCAACAGCCGCCATTTCAGAGTTATCCCAAATTTTTTTTTTAATATTTTCAATGGTCTTTGCTTTCATCTTAGTTTCTTGTAGAATCAAAATGCTGGGGTTACTGGAATCCCGTAACTCCTTGATGGTTCTTTGCTTGGAGTTTCCATTTAGGCCTCTAATATTCCAAGATATAATCTTCATTTGGAATGATTGGTGGTTGGAATTGCTTGCTGGTTCAGCTGACGCTGAACACCATCTGCAATATCCCTCTCCGTCTTTTTAGATCTAAGAGTCTTTTTAGAAGGTCTTCCTCTTTTTGAACTTCCTCCAAAATCAGCTATTCGTCTAGCAGAAGACCTAGTTGTTCTAGAAGTAGAGGTGTCCCAATTGTCTATTTTCTTTTTTTTATCACTATATAATGATTCTGGGATCCTTTCAAAACCTTTCAATCTTTTTTTCTTTTTTGAAATGACCATTGTGAATCCAGAGTCTGGATCTTCCGTTTCCATGGTAGGCGTAACTTCTCCCTCTTCTCGTTCTTTATGAATCCTGCCAGGCATGTGAACAGAAGTTGATTTGGTGCTGCAGCAGACCGGTGAAGCCACTGTTGTAATGCTGGGACATGGCAGTAGATCCGCATTACCATTCTCCCCAGAAGAGAAAATCTCCAAAGGCTCTTTTGTAGTCATATCTTCCTTGTTCCAAGCTTCCTCCCTAATGAATGACTGGATTTCTTTCTCCTCTGACATGTCAATATGAGAATGCCCAAGAGGGACTAAATTGACCTTCACTAGAGCCATCTTGCTCATTCACTTCCATGGATACCTTAACATAGTCTTCTTTATTAGATGCCTCAAAAGGTTTATCCAAGGATGTCCTTCACAGATTTTGTCCAAGACTTCTTTGTTAGGAGCTTCAGGCAAAGCTAATGTTGTGGCTTTGGGGCGCCAGACTGAGATGCTTCTTTATTTGAGTTCTAAAACCCCCTTTTTTTTTCCTTTTCTATTTAGCTCCAAATCCTTCTGGCTAGGAGCTTTATCATCAATCTTCCTATCCTTACTTGGATCCCTGCTAACTTTGTTTAGATCTGTGCCTATCCCAGGCTGTTCAGTATCCAAAGGAGGGGTCTTCTTCTTGGAACAGTTTTTGTCAGAGTGACCAATGCTATGACACAGTTTACATCTTAAAGTTTCGACCTCAATTTTTTGGGTCCAAGACCCAAATCTAGTTTTCAAGATTATGTGCTCCGGAAACTCCTGATCCATAGCTAAGAAAATGCAGAACCGAGCAAAAGCAAGCCTGGATCTGTTTCTTGTGGGTCCATCCATTCCAATAGGTGCACCTAGGGATTTTGTAATATTTAGCAGTATTTCATCATCCCATAAATGCAATGGCAGTCCTGGTAACCTACACCAGATTGGGATGGTGTTTATATTTTCAGTATTCGGATCAAAACCCGGATACCATTTTTTCAAAAAAAGACCCATATTACCCAGCCACCAGGGGCCTCCCAGTAGCACTGAATCCAAATCCTCTTGCTGATTAAATTTAGCCAGGAAGAAACCTTTTGGCATAATGGTAATATTTAGGGCTCCCTTAGGTTTCCATTTTCTCAAAGCCCATTTTCTAATGAAATCAATATTAGGTCTAGAGCCAAGAAACTTACCAACAAGGGAGAGATTCGACTTTGTTTAAGGCTCTATCAACAAAACCATCTGGGACCCTTAGACAGGTGGCACCCTCTTTGTCCATTTCCCATGTGAACTGATCAGTGATTTTCGGACCCACCTTGAGGTTAGGGCTTTGAAATAGCTTATTCCAGGCCAAAGGTGTGGATCCCAGCATTTCCCCATTTTCATTTATAGCCGTCTGATTGTGGCCTGAGATCGGCTTTTCCTCAGTAAACTTTGTCATATTGCGCAGACTTTCCGCGGCCAGAACTGCAGAAACCGCACTGACAGTACCTCCAGCTTTTTCTGCGTTCGTACTCGTGCCCACAAGCGTCCAATTATGGCTATAGATCAGCCTTTCCTCAGCATTTTTAACCTTAGTTCGCAGACATTCTGCAGCCAAAACTGCAGAAACCGCGTCACCATAGTTTTCTCCATCGCTGGTTCTCTCCATCGCTGGTTCTAGTAAGACTAATAAGACTAATAAGACTAATGATTTTTTATGGTATGTTACTAGTAAGACTAATGATTTTTTTATTATCAAACAAGGTAATCAAAGTAATTAAACATTTACCTCATCATCAATCAGAGACCTTTATTTGAGAAACAACAAAACTTACAATTTAAAGGCCTTACGGTCAATAATTGAGTTTATGATGCCAAGGAGGATCATGAACATAAAAAAATAAAAATTATATTATTATTGCCTTGCATATATTGTTTTGTGACCAAATAAACACTTTTTATAATAATGCTAAGTAATTAAAACATTTAATTTTTTACCAAATGTTAGAACCAATAATGAAGTTAACTATAATCATTATCGTATAATAATGATAACTAGATGGTGGTGGTAAAAAAAATCAATGTCGCTCTACCATGCAACCAAGAAAATAGTTTTTTAAACAACATAATTGTATTACAAAAATAGTTACACTCAAATGCTTATATACTTATATACACATGTATATACGTATATATATGATTTCACATATACATATATGTACATATTTATATATACAATAATATAAGTATAATTATTAACCAATTTTATTGAAAAATAAGAATTCAATTATCACTCATGTTGAGAGGAAAAAAAATAATTGTGTGGTGTGACATTCTATTTAAAGAATGGACGTATAACACTTCATTTCATACCTCATCCAAAATGTCTCCATTTTTTTCACTATACGGGTGCCATCCTCCATCATTGATCTCTACCTTGGAGGTTAAACCTAAAGTAAGAGTAGTCAAAGATTCTATTCAATACTAGCACGAGGTATTCTCTAGCCTTAGAGAGAATTTGAAAATGACACAAAACTCTATGAAGCAACATGTTGATAAACAATGTAGTGAGTGGAACTTTGAAGTGAGAATTTTTTTTTTTTTGTATGACTATATCTATATAAGAGTTTTTCCTCAAAAAAGTAGCAAAAGAAAGATAATAATATCACAACTAAATACTATGGTCCTTACTAAGTTTTGTAAAAAAAATGGTAGTGTGTTATAAAAAATGGAGCTCCCTTAGGGAACTACAATACATCCAATCTTCCATGTTTCATACTTGAAAAATATCATTGGGTAGAAGGTGGCAATCCAATTAGTTCTTAATGAGGTAGATGAGGATGGAAGGATAATGAATTATAACCCAAAGGGATAATTTAGACAAAAACTAGAAGGCTGGGGATGATATTCATTACCGAGTATCTGATCAAGTGGAAAATATGGATAGTGAAGATCCAACATGGGAAGATGAAGCATGCCTACAAAAACATCCATGAGTTGTCAACCTTGGGGAAAATATTGCTTCGAAGGATAAGGGATGTTATGCCCTTAGTCCTATATCTTATATAATATATGTAGGGCCAAACTCTAGCTTACATAATCCCTTTTCTTTTCACATGTCATTCGTTTATGTTTTCATATTTTTAGTAGGTTTTCCTAGGTGTTGGTCATAGTATAGGAAGGCTTTATATATGGAAGTAAAGAGTAGTTAAGAATGATATTAAGTACTAAGTCTTATTTTATAGTTTGGAGGTTCCCCCTTGAAGTGGATACGTCATTATACTTTCATAGTGTGATCATATCTATATTTTTTTATTATTTTGGAGATATATTCCCATTCATGATATTCATATCCATATAAGTAAATTCATTACATAATAACTGATAACAAATATATCTATAGGGTTAAGAGGAACAACATATTTCTAATAAATCTTATTTTATTTCAAAAAATAATATATGTATCACATATTCTCTCCTCCCTTTCCAATACAACAAATCCTCTTTGTTGAAAAAATAACTACCCTAAACAAATATGCTTATGAAGATCCTAAATAATAGGACACTTACAATAGTTTTTAAAATTTAGTAGAACAACCTCCAAATATCCCTTTACTTGAACACTACACATGGGGATAAAACAAACTAATTAAAACATTTAATGATTCATTCTTTGTGGTACAAGGGTTCTTAGTCTTGTGGATGCTCATGCATCAATTTTTTGTATTTTTATTTTCATGAAGGTTTTATAAAACCATGTATACTGAATTTCCCACTCTACTATAAATCTCTGTGAAAAGGAAAATATACCTCTGTAAAAAAAATTACATTTCTATTACAACCTCACCTGGGATAATTTGGATATCTTGGTGGATGTTTCATTGAGATGGATATTAGTCCAAAATTAAGACTAATACCTGTACAAGTTTAATATCATTGGTGATGGAATTGAATTTAAAATATGGTTAATTGTAACACCCATGACTATCTAGAAAATAATTAGGAATAAATTAGTGTGCAAGCAGTGATATATTAATGAAAAGGTTAATAACATAAATTTGGAGTCACAATATTATTTTTTCATATTATTATTCATCCCATGAAAATAATTTCAAAATTTTCATCAATGATAAATACCCAGTATTGGACAATTGAAAGTCATGTTAGGCACCAATGGTAAAGATATATTTTTCAATACTAATTGTGATAATAAAGATAAAATAAGGATTTCGACTGTAAGGGTAAAATGTGATAGACTCAAAATCAATATCTAAAATGTATGAATTATTTATCCATAGGATGTCATGATGTTCAAATACCTTACCAAAACTCCGAATGTAAAAAATTGAATATATTTCATTAATGAAATATATCAAAACATTGATCTTTGACAATCTATATTGGGAAGTTGGAATAATTTTAATTTTTAAGACACACTAGTTTTTCACAAGAGAGAATTTCAACACAAAACAATACAATTTGTCATATATTTTAACAAGCACAACTCACAAGTAGCTATTGAAAATCAATAGGCATGGAGGTAGGAAAAACAACCTTCATAGGTAAGAATCAATAAGATCTAATGAAGCTCGGGATAGGCACGAGTAATAACACTTAAAAATTTATATTTTTATAACTATATAACTATATGATATCTAATTAATAATTACTAATTACAATGATAAGACATTGATTTTTTTAATATTGGTAAAAGGTTTATTGACTAGGATCCTACCTAGATTATAAGAGGCCCAAGCCATGTCACAATAATATTATTTAATGGTCAAAAAAAATATATGGATGTCAATAACCATGAAAATATAACCATCCACATCAAATTTAATTTTATAACAACAATTACAAAATACAAAAAATGTGAGTAAAATTTTACATCCAAGATTGAAAAAATAAATTTAAATTAACCTAAAATGAAATTGAAATTAATAATATAAAATTAAATGCATAATATTTCTATATTTTTAGCAGAATATAAACATCATGTGAAATAAAACATCACTACAAATTATATTTAGATAAAATGAGTTTATCAAAGTGCTAAAATTATCCTTAACCATGTGTTACACACTATTTTGATTTTGATATTTCCCTCTCCAAATGTCATACACTTTCTCCCAGTCCATCATAGAAGGATTAGGTCCATTTAGTGATACTTGCATGAGTGCATCCAATGAATTTATCATTTAAAAATCTACACTAGTTATGATATCATTTGCAATTCCAAATCATTCTCATGCTTCAAATCTTGGCTTCGATATTATCAAGTAATCTCCCATGGTTTTGCCAAATTTGAAATAGGAGGCTTAGGAATGATGATAGTGTTAATTTTATCCTTCACGTGAAGGGATCACTCAAATGTTGGGGGAGGAGGTCTCTTAGCAGTGGTAGAATGAATCAAGGGGGTCATGTACCCTTCACAATGAGGAGGTCACAGTGATTGTAAAATAGGAGGATAAAATGTTTGTGCAATGAAATGTTTTTTTTACCTTGGATAACCAAATTCACATATGGTTTGAAGGGAGAAATTTTATAAAAAGGGGAAAGTTAACAATAACATTCCTCCTATGTGATTAATCAACATAAAATAAAATATCGAGTGAATTTAAGACCTTCAAGAGTAATATATTTCATCAAACCATAGGGTTTTGTTAAAGAATCTAGAAGGAATCTCTTTACATGTGTAAAGCCATATTCATGCTTATGAACTACTCCCTCTTTATCAGTGATTTTGTAGATAACCAAACCTAAGATGCCTCCAATTTTTTTGATAAGTAGTAAGAACCATTTGTGAAATGAATTATTATTTAGAAAGCATTATCCTTAAGAGTATTAATAGTGGCATTAATAGTAGCTCCAAGAGAAGTGACATCAATGTGCTCCACTTGAAATTATTTGTTTAACTTGTTAAGTTCATACATAACATCAACAAACACGTGTATTGTTAACAATACTGAACAGAAAATATTACCATGATTATTTCTTCTCACTTTTCACCAAAGTCAATATAGCACGGCATCAATGCCACTAGCCTTTCAATGACTTGTCCCTTAGATAACCGCCCAACACCCATGAATCTGAAGGCACTGGAGATTTTCTAGTTTCGTAATTTCCTGCAATGCAATGAGCTCATTAATTCTTTTTGTTGAATTTTGAACCCATGACTACACTTTATTTTCCACTTTCTCAACAAATTACTAACTTTGGTACCATTTTAGAAGCATCTGATGCAGCTAATGCCTCACAATGAGCAACACAATGAATAACTATTAAATTTGGCACATATTTTTTTAACAAGGTCACAAATCCATTTTCATTTCCCACCGTAGAAGAAACACCATCTGTAGAAACAACTATCAATGTTTTTGCTCAAAATTTTCCATTCATTTCTTAAACCTTGTAGTGCATCATAAATTGTTCTTCCTTTTCCATCACAAATATTAATAAGTTTCATGAATTGAGAGACTAGCAACCCTAATCCTTGTGAACCCAAAAATGTTGCATAAACAACAAGATGTTTATCTAGGCTACAATCAATGCTTTCATCTAACATGAAAGAGATATAAGAAGTCTCATTCATCTTCAATATCTGTATCTCTTTAAGATATTTAGATATAGAAAAAATAAATTTATTAGCTTCCTTTCGGTTTGTATATGTTGCATAGTCTTTATTTTTGGGCATACATGATGTATCTAATGCCATGACAAGTGAAAAAAGAGAGTCATATGTAGACAAAGATAAATCCTATTTTGAAACCCAATATGTCAACTACATGGTTGTGATAATTCTATGCTTGTTAGAATAATAAATCTGTGTTATATGTTCTAGAATAGATATCACCTTTTTCTCCTTATCACATACCCATTTTTCTTGTGATAGATTGTGTACATTAGATTTCTCATTGGTTACAATTACATCCTTTTGCATGATGGTACAACCATTTCCAATTCCCCATGGACCTGGTGCTCCATATGTTTCACACCATTCTGCAAACTTCATAGAAGTTTTATCCTCATGGATAGTTTTTTAAAACCATGTATACTTATTTTCCCACTCTACTCTCTAAACTCTCTTCAATTTATGTTTTACCTCTTTTCCAACAGTACTGTTTGTTTCAACCTCACCTCCCATAATTTCTATATCTTCATTAAGATCTTCATTCAAATCAATATTAGGTCGCAATTCAGAAATACCTTCATGTTGAAGATATTAGGATGGAATTGAACATTTAAGTATTTGGTTGATTGTACTTTGTTTCTAAAATTTTACAAAACCTGCAAAATCAATTTAAATGTTAATTTATTTATAAGAATGCATCACAAATTTTGTATCTAAAAATAAAAATAATTCTAATGTAAATCATGATAAAAATCAATGAACAAAATATTGAGAAGGGCCCATGGAAAAGTGTTAAATCTTGTGTCTAATATTATAAAAAAACATTCTATCTAAGGGTAGAAGTGTGGTAGACTCAAAATCCCTCGTCTAAAATTATAAAAAAGCATTTATCCAAAGGATTATATGTATAAGTTGCTCCCAAACTCCAAATGCAAGTTCCAAAAATACTTTTATCTAATGAAATATCTCAAAACATTAATCACTACAATTGTTGGGAATTTAATTAATTTAATTTTTAAAACAATTACGAAAAGAGAGAACTTCAACATAGAAATCTTCATAACCGTAACAAATAAAACTCAAAAGCTGTACTGAAAATCAATCATATTAATGCTTTCCCAATCTTCTTAATAGGTGAGAATCAAAAGAAAAATGAAGCAAGGGCTACCTTAGTGCTCGTAAATTGTTGAAAATCCTTGGTAACTCTGAGGAGAAGATAAATATGGCGATACCCTACAATATTTACAAACATGTGAACCTAATGATGCTATCTTATAATTACGCTGAAGGCATTCCCCCTATGGGAAAGGCCTTTGTGGATGTTTCTCTCACTAAGTTAAATTTGACGGCCGTCACTTTCCAGGAAAATTGCGAACTATAGTTTATTAGGGTTACAGTTTTATCTCTATTTGTAAGACTGATTTAACGCATAATGGCGTTGATTTTAGGATGGTTATTGAACTGTAGGAATGGTGAAGAAGGGTTTTGCAGTGATTGAACTGTCAATAGGAATTGGTAGGTGTAAAAGCCAACCTCGTAACATTTGCTAGCATCCTCCCAGCCTGTGCCAAAATGGGAGCTTAACAATTGATGACTTTAAATTTGAGCATTGGTGAGGGCATCTTAGGTCGATTTATAGTCTAACCTGATTATTTGAGCTATGAAGATGTGAACAAGGTTTTTTGAGGTCTAGCTTTTGTCTCTTGTCTAAAATGTTTTCTTAAATTTGTGAAGTAGAATGAGGGTTTTATCATATTTTCGCTAAAACATATTGTTCAATCTTTCAAATCCTCTTTTGCATGTATTTCTGTTCAAATCAACTCAGACTCCTGAAAACCTTTTTCAGTTTTGTTTAGCCAAATGCATTTTAGATCTTTTATTTTACCACGCCATTTGTTCCTTTTGATTGGGTTTGAGTGCAGAGCATTCAATCATCTTCCAGATGTGTTGTATACTCCCAGGTGCATGCTCATGCCTCTCTCACATTTGAGATCTTGTTCAGTAACTGCAGGAATGGTGAAGAAGGGTTTTCCAACAATTTAACTGTCAACGGGAATTGGTAGGTGTAAAAGCCAACCCCGTAACATTTGCTAGCATCCTCTCAGCCTGTGCCAAAATGGGAGCTTTAGAACAGGGTATGGCAATCCATCAAAGCATAATAGAAAGTAGTGCTTTTTTTTAATGTTGTAGTTGCAAGCGCCCTGTTAGATATGTACGCAAAATGTGGAAGCATACACAAGGCATGAAAACTGTTCAACAAAATGCCTCAAAAAAATGTGGTCTCGTGGAATACCATGATTGGAGGATATGCACAAAACAGGTTTGTTGAAAAAGTTGTTGAAGCTTTTAAGCAAATGCATCTGTCAGGTACAAATTTTTGAAACAGCCTACAAACATCCATCAAAGCATAATCAAAAGTGGATTTTTAACAAATGTTGTAGTTGCAAATTCTTTGGTAGATATGTATGCAAAATGTGGAAGCATAGACAAGGCACGTGAGCTATTTGACAAAATGTCTCAGAAAAATTTAGTCTCGTGGAATGCCATAATTGCAGGATATGCACAAAATGGCCTTTGCAAGGATACTTTCAAAATATTTGAAGTAATGAAACAATTTGGAACAGACCCTGACCATGTAAGCTTCACCTGTGTTTTAGTAGCATGCAACCATGCGGGTTTAGTGGATGGGGGCTATAATTACTTTAGTCACATGAGTGGCTATTATTGCATTGCATTTACAATTGATCATTATGTGTGCATGGTTGACCTTCTTGGACGTGCTGGCTATCTTGAGGAATCTCTAAATTTTATCATCAAAATGGAAATTAAACCCATAGTCGTTGTGTGGAAATGTTTGTTGGGTGCCTGTAGAGCACATAAGAATATAGGGTTAGGATCATTTACAGTGAATATTCTTTTTGAGCTCGATCCTCAAAATACTGCAACTTATGTTCTTCTGTCAAACATTTATGCAGAAGTGGGCAGGTGGAGTGAGGTTCAAATGATAAGAAGATTGATGAAAGATAGAGGAATTAAAAAGAAACCTATACGAAGATTAATGAAAGATAGAGGAATTCAAAAGAAACCTATGTTTTAACTCTTTCTTTTTCTTTTGATTTTTGTGTGTTTCATTAATGCTTGTTTGGGCAGTTGCTAGGTAACTATAAAAGTAGCTTTGGTACATTGTAGGGTTCATTACAATTGAATCGAGAGTTTACAGTGTGTTACAGTGTATTAATTTTTTGTAGAGCGTAGAGCGTATACTTTCCGTTAATTTTGTGATATTTAGGGAGAATCCTTCAGCTTAAAATTGAATGTAGAGTGCAACATGTATGTAATTTTTGTGAAAATTTGGGGAGAATTCTTCATATTAAAATTCAATGTAGAGAGTACACTTTGTATTAATTTTATTAAATTTGGGGAGATTTTTTCAGCTTTTAGATCCCTGTGCGAGCGATAGTGATTATGCATCTGGAATTTACTGCAACTCATGTGAGCCTAGCAATTTGAGGTGTATTCGTGAACAAGCAACAAGTCCATTTAAAATTGTGGTAATTATCCTCCTTGTTTTAATGAGATATGTTATTTAATTTATCATATTACCGTGGAAAACATTGTTTTTTTCTTTTGATGAATGGGGGAATCGACAATTTATCCTTCATTACCTCTCCACAGGTCAAGGGTTTGAACCCTAGAAAACTTTGTTATTCATAAATTAAAGATAATGGCTATTTAGTATTCTACTAGACAAGTCTTATTCTTTTTGGTTTTCTATATATATATATATATATATATATATATATATATATATATATTTGTTTTTATCTGAATTCAGCTACAGTAATAAACATGTTTACACTATTGAATCCAGATAAAAACAAGAAGAATATATTCTCATGTGGAAATCTTACAAAAAAATTGTTTGTCAAGATTTGGTTTTGATTTTGATGATTCTACAAAGAATTAATTCGAGTTTTGTTTTCTTAGAACGCTTCACTGTCATTCAATAAGTACTCGTTTATCACAACACATAATGCATATGAAATTGACAATGGTGCTCCCTGGCCTTCCTTCAAAAATCAAGAAGACACTGTTACACATCAATTGAATGTATGCATTTCACTCATTTCTCTCAGCTGCCTTGAAAGTAATTCATTTCAGTTAGTTTTGAAGTCTTTCAGATTGCATGCTTTTATCAGAACCTCTTTTCCTTATTCAATATTGATGTATTTGAGGCACTAGGAACGTATTTATATTGAATGAGATCACCCCAAAAATGTTAAATTTTCTGTAGTTCTTTATCACGGTTCAAGAACTTATTTTCAATATTGATGTATTTTAGGTTCTGAAAGAGAACACTTACACTTAATGGGAGCTTAAAAGCCACCATCCTCCTAGCCTGTGTCAAAATGGGAGCTTTGCAACAGTCTACAAGCATCCATCAAAGCATAATCAAAAGTGGATTTTTATCAAATGTTGCAGTTGCAAATTCTTTGGTAGATATGTATGTAAAATGTGGAAGCATACACAAGGCATGTGAGCTGTTTGACAAAAATTCTCAGAAAAATTTAGTCTCGTGGAATGCCATAATTGTAGGATATGCACAAAATGGCCTTTGCAAGGATACTTTCAAAATATTTGAAGTAATGAAACAATTTGGAACAGACCATGACCATGTAAGCTTCACCTGTATTTTATTAGCATGCATCCATGCAAGTTTAGTGGATGAGGGCTGTAATTACTTCAGTCTCATGAGTGGCTATTATTGCATTGCATTTACAATTGATCATTATGTGTGCATGGTTGACCTTCTTGGCCGTGTTGGCTATCTTGAGGAATCTCTAAATTTTATCATCAAAATGGCAATTAAACCCATGGTCGTTGTGTGGAAATGTTTGTTGGGTGCCTGTAGAGCACATAAGATTATAGGGTTAGGATCATTTACCTCGACTCTTATTTTTGGGCTCGATCCTCAAAATATTGCAACTTATGTTCTTCTGTCAAACATTTATACAGAAGTGGGTAGCTGGAGTGAGGTTCAAATGATAAGAAGATTGATGAAAGATAGAGGAATTCAAAAGAAACCTGGGTCTAGTTGGATTGAAGGCCATAAAATGGTACATGCTTTCTGTGTAGGAGACACATCACATCCAAAAACATAGGTGATTTATGCAAAGTTGGATGAATTGTATTGGGAGATGAAGGTAGGAGGATATTTCCTAGATTCAAATCATGGATTGATTGATGTGGACAAGGAGGAAAAAAATTTATTCCTCTCCCACCATAGTAAGAAGGTGGCAATTGCATTTTGATGTTTTGTCTCTGTACACTGAAAATAATGCTTAAAGATGAAATGTTTGACTGATCATAATGAAGAAAAATGGATCTATACATTGTAGATTCATAAGAATCCAATAAATATCTAACCTTCTAATTAAAATGGATTGTTGAAGAATCTAACAAGCGTATTTTTTTAATTTCGTATAAAATCATACAAGAAGACAAAAGCTAGACTGGGACACTCGGCTAAAGATTACTAATTGTGATGCAAAAGGATTAGCATATCTTCATCATGATTGTAGCCCATGCATTGTTCATAGGGGTGTGAAGACTTATAACATTCTTTTGGATGATAATTTTAAGGCACATTTGTCAGAATTTGGCATTGCCAAGTACATTTCCTCGGCCAAAACCCACACCTGCACCTATGTTATGGTTACCATTGGCTACATTGACCTTGAATATGCAAGAACATCAAGGCTTAATGAGAAATGTGTTGTATACAACAAGGACATTTTTATTCATGTACAATAATACAAACTTGTTGGCTTGAAGTATCACACTCCTTATCAACATATTAACGACAATACAAAAAAGGATTTTTCAACAAAAAACTAACCAAAAAACCAATGCAATCACCATCTCAAACACTTTACAACACTAACACAATTTCACCCAAATAGTTAACTACCCCTCTAAATCAAATAACATATACCATTCGGCGTTCACATTGCATTGTACACATGCGATTACTAGTATATTAATCCTCTATAATGACAAACATATAAATGTATGGACTTGTATTCTAATTTTTAATTCGAAACTGCGTCTTGAACTGATTTTCTATAATTACGGCAAGAAAAATCAATGGAACTGTGGAACTCGGTTTCTAATTTTAATTTTTTAAAAATCAAACAAAGATAGTAAGATTCTATTAGTTTGCAGTTTCTAACTTTCTATTTCATAATCATTAATAAAATAGTAAGATTCTATTTTTTTTATTATTTTCTATATATTTTTGATTATATATATATATTTGTGTCTATTAAATTTATAATAATTAAGACTATTAAATTTATACTAATTAAGAATGTTAGTAAATTAAATATTATAATATATTTGTGTCTATTAAATTTATATTATTTTTAATTATTATAATTTATACTAATTAATAATGTTACAAATTAAATATTATAATATATTTGTGTCTATTAAATTTAATTTACTAACATTCTTAATTATTATAAATTTAATAGACACGAATATATTATAATATTTAATTTACTAACATTCATTATTATAAAGTTAATATATTTAATAGACAAGAATATATTATAATATTTAATTTAGTAACATTCTTAATTATTATAAATTTAACACACACACACACACACACATTGACAGTTAAATTTGTAATATATGTTATTTTGACAATTAAATTATAATTTTTCTGTCAATCATGACAGTCATATTTTAAAAGTGAGTGTATTTTGACGTCTAAAATAATTTAAAAACGTCTTGTAAAATCTAAGCCTGTAACGAATAGATAAATCTCCTCGTATTCTAATTTTTTCTTTGAAATTACGTCTTGAATTGATTTTTTGTGATTGCGGTGAGAAAAATCAATGGAATCGTGGAACTGAGTTTCTAATGTTATTTTGTAAAAAATCAAACAAAGATAGTATCATTCTATTAGTTTGCAGTTTCTAACTTTCTATTTCATAATCATTAATAAAATAGTAAGATTCTATTTTTTTTATTTTCTATATATTTAGAAATTTCTATTTATGTTTATATTGTATTTTTCATGAATTTCAATCTATATATATATATAATATTTAATTTACTAATTTTCTTAATTATTATGAATTTTATTACGCTGTGAGGCGTTCTTGTAGTGGGCTGTGACCTATTTTTCTTGACAGGTTTTGGCCATTGGACGGATCGACTTGTTTGTTGTGGTACCATTGAAATCCAACGGTGGAGGAAGTCCTAGATTTAATTTGTGTGACAGGTCATTTTTTCCCTAGGCTTCATTAGCGTGGCAGATGGAGAGAAAAAGGAGAAACAATGTTCATAGCTACTTAGAAAACTGCGTTTACTTTCTGCGGGGTGGATTTCAGTTTGCAAGGGTTGTTGGAAGATTGCATGGGTCATTAATGCTTACATTTCTTCGATGTTTGTTGATCATTAAGCTTCATAGTTGGGGCCAAAATAGCTCTGAAGTAAGCACCTCTCATTTTGCAATGGAAGGGTTATGTTGTGTGTGGTAGAAATTTTAGAGGGGGTTTGCATGTCGAGGAGGTTTGGGTTCCGTCGCGGTAGTTTTTTTCAGTTATTTGTGGAATCTGGGTTGCTATAAATTCCTGTTGTTTACATTCCCATCGATATATTTTCATGGTGGTTTGGATTCATGTTACTATATGTTCGTGGTGTTTTGGATTTGTGTGGTTTTCTATTCATGGCGGTTGTCCGATAGAGGCAATAGTTCACTCAAGTAGCCCCAAGTATTGATCGAAAGTATTTTTCTCATTTATGGCAGAAGTGGATGCCACTGTTCCTACTGAAGTAATTTTTGTTGTGGGTTTTTCTCATCCTTTCTTCTGGTGTCCTGTGTAGGTGGTTTTTGTGGGAGGCATATTCTTTGCAGGAGATTCAAAGGTATATATTATTTTATACATCTACAACATTATTTATGAATTTATGGAAGTTACATGTCTAAAATTTTGATGGCTTTACAATCTACCTCTCATGCTAGTTATTAGTCAGGCCAAGCCACTTCTTCACTTTAAATGTCTCACCGTATCCCTTATTCTTCTATCATTCTTCGCATCCTTCTCTTTTTCTATATTTGCTTGCATCTCAACCTCCATAAAACCTTATTCTTTAATAATACATACACTTTTCTATTATCCTTGCTAAATTTTTAATCTTTCATATTCGTTACAAGATTTTAAATAAAAAATTCATTAAAACAAATATGAAATAAATATCTTATTGTATGTAATTAGATTTGTAATTTCTAAGACTAATTTCAAAGTTGTTCATTCCTTTGAAAAAATTTATAATCACCTTCTTCAAATTCTCTCTGAAAATGACGTTGATATGCTTCTTATTTCATTTTATTCCACACATGATCCATATTTTGAAATTTGAATTAATGCCATTACAGCCATGGACAAGTTTCATTACATGGCCTTGTTAGCAAGCGCCAAAGTGTATCTAGATATTGAAATTACACTTCTTAGCTTCTTTCTTTTAACTCCATATTTTGATTTTGTTGTTTTTTGTCTGCGCTTTACATTTCTGCCACTTGATATTTTGTTATAAAACTTTTCTACTTCCATATCAAGAACCATAACCTTGGACTTCCACTTATTCGAGGACAAATCACAATGTTTTCTTTTTTCATAGCAAAGTGAATAAAAAAATGGGTTTTCCTTATTAATGGGATTCAGACACTATTACATAGAAAATAAAGTAAAGGAAGAATGCTATACTTGAATTTTTATCCCCAAGAGACTCAAATTAAAAATATTCATATGTTTTATGTACGGACGAAAAATGACTTCTCTGTTTGCTCTATGCTTCCATAGTTTTTCTAAATTATTGAACTATTTTTGTTGTGTGTATTTCTCATCCTTTCTTTTGGTGTCCTGTGAAGGTGGTTTTTGTGGGAGGCATATTCTTTGGAAGACATTCAAAGGTATGTGATCTGTGATATCTTGTACATTAATCAATCTAGCATAGCCACACCCTTTAATCCCAATGTTTTTGTTTTCCCAACTTGTATA
Organism: Taxus chinensis; assembly: GCA_019776745.2. Lineage (NCBI taxonomy): Eukaryota > Viridiplantae > Streptophyta > Pinopsida > Cupressales > Taxaceae > Taxus > Taxus chinensis. The sequence goes on along the minus strand of CM034154.1, from coordinate 607,523,360 downwards.
AATTGTTATACTGTGGACAAAGAGATGAATGTATGTGGTTATTGCCCTTTCTTAAAAACATATTATGAAGCCTGAGGAGTCACCATTTTATGGGTTTTTTGTGAACAAGGTTGTATACCAATATGGTTTTGTTACCTTCTGCCTATTTTACAAATTGTCGAGGTCATGAGATTTTGTCTTGCTGCTGTATTTTTGTTTGGGTGTTTAATAAGCTACAAGGTTTCTCTGGAGAGATTCAAAAGTACAAAGAGTTATCGGTTTTTGCATTTTCATTATAGTGTAGGGATTGGATATGAGCATTAAGCTATGCTTTAGATTGTGGAAACTTTTTTAGAACCTTGATCAATGTTTTTTCTTTGCCCTGCTTTCTCATGCAGTTCACTCATTGTCCTCTAGTACCTTTGCATCCCCTTTATCTATAACTTATGGTAAACAATGTCCTTCAAATTTTTTCTTCCTTCCTTGGTGAAGTAGGAAAATGATTTTGTATACCAATATGATTTTTGTACCATTTGCCTATTTTAAAAATAATTGAGGTCATGAGATTTTGTCTCGCTGCTATATTTTTGTTTGGGTTTTCAATAGGCTACAGGGGTCTATGATGATTCTCACCATCCTCACTTCATACGCTACAGGGGTCATGATATTTTGTCTTGCTGCTATATTTTTGTTTGGGTTAGTTTTTTTTAATTCTGAATTATTGTTGGTTAGAAGGACTGTTATAACTTGAACTGCAATAGGAAATTCATGATGGCTGTTATTTAGAATGTGAAGTCTAAAGTCTTCATATGAAGGCTACATATTTTTCTTATCTCTAGATGTGCAGAGAACATTGAATTTCCCTATAATCACATTGTTTAGAACATTAAATATTAGAAGTTCTGAATTTCATAGTACCTATACTTAGTGAAAGAAAGAAGTGCATCCTAAACCAAATACACAAAATGGATTTTTTTCCCTCTTTTCAAATTGTTTAGGTCGGTTAATTGTTACTTAATTATATTTTTTAAAAATCCTTAGAATAATGTTTTCAATTATTATACTTGCGGGAAGAAGTATGTTCTATATTGTTTTTGCTAGAATTATTTTTAATCTCGTCAAGAATAATAGTATGTATTTTGTAAAGATTATATACAGTAACATGTCTTGTACTTTTGTTAAAACTAAATGGACATGTAGGGGTATATGCCCTACCAAAGTCAGGAACTGGAGTGTGCTAAGAGATTCTATTTCTCTGGGAGGCCACTTCAATATGCCCCGTGTAGGGTGTTAGACTACGCTTTGGTAGGTATATTTAAGCTTCCCATCTTCACTATTTTAAACCTCATTTGCAATGGTTACGGTAGTTAACATTTTTTTATTTCCACTTAGATTGGAATAATGAAAACATGAAGTCAAATTTGCATTCCCACTATTGGTATTACTGTGAAAACACCACAACTGTACAGGCATGAATAATTTAAAAGAACTCAGTTTGTAGTGAATGTGTTCCATCCTAAACAATCACGCCCTGAAAAACTACAGATTTTAGAAATTGTGAAGGCACGCCTTCACTTACCGATGGAATTTGTCATCTATCTTTCAAAATTTCAGACAGTGGATTCATTATCGAAAGGGTTTGGGCTGGCATATGACATTACTTCTGATGCAAAGAAGTATGAGCCCCCTACAAATTGAAGAAGATGGATGTCTTTGTTAACAAGGGGAAAAAAGTATTTAAAAAAGATGATCGTGCCAAGAAAATCCCCTATATGAATTTTTTTTTTAGAAAAAATGATGATTCACATTGGGCATGTTCCTTTTTGGCTTCAAAAATACTTTATATATATAATGTTGTAATTAAAGTTTATGTTTTGCATTGTGCATGCTATTTTTTGGCTTCGAAAATACTTTATATAAATATCATACTCTAATTTTTGTTGGCGAGATTTTTGGCAAGCTAGAAATACACAATGCAAATAATGTGCTGTAGTTTGCGTTTCTTTTTTTTATTATTATTGGCAAATAGTTTTTTGAAAGGGACTATACCCTTGAGTACAAAAGATGGCCTAGGAGCCAGAATAGGAATGAGAACCAGAGAGAAAAGGATCAGAATCCAAATGTGACAATGAATCTCAAAGTATCCAAAAAACAGCTACCCAAACGAGACAAAACAACAAAAATACTGCAAAAAAGTAGTAGAGAGACCACAAAAAAACAGCATAAAAACATACGAGAACAGCTAAAGCATCTACAACTACTTTTTGGCAGCTTTGTCAATGCTGTTATTGATTATGATATTGTCGACTATACTTATGGACATTATTGTAGCTTTTGATATGGCATGATGTTAGATGTTAGAGATCATGGATTGTTGTTGATTTTGATTCATATATGATGCATGTGGTATTGGAGACATTTTATACTGATGTTGTTATGATGTTGACATGGTTATATATATATGTGTGTTGTGTGTGTTTTGGACATGTGTTATTTCATCATATTGAGTAGACCTAGATAATTGAACTAATTTTATGATCATATGGTTATTGATGAAATTGTAAATGATATCATTACTTGCCTAGATGATGTTTTGATTCATATATAGATGATTTTGGAATTATATTGTATATTTATTTTGGATGATTTGATGTGGCCACAAGGCCGAAGGAGGTATTTATGTTTTGCAGGTAAACATGTCACAACAAACATCAGGGGGATTGGAGACCAACCACATTGGAATCCTAGATGAATTCAACAAGGGTCACCATGGCAACGTGTATTTGTTTGTGTGTGTGTGTGTTGTGTGAATTGTTGTTAGGGGTTCCCATGGGGGGGATCACCTTCAAATGTGACCAAGGGGTTATGTGTATTCTTTTATTTAGTTTCTTTTGTTTAATTTTAGTATGTGGATTTTAGTGATGTATTTTCCCCTTTATTATTTATTTTATTTGTGTCTAGATTAGTGAGTAATCATGTTGTTAAATAAATTAAAATGGGTCAAAAGAATGCATTTATTAGAGTTGATGGCTCTTGGATTATGTGTTGTAAGTAATGTGTAAGTAACTTTGAGTGTGAAACACTCCACCTTCCTTTTGAAATTCGGATCTGTCCTTAGGGGCTGATTTTGGAGGCTTGTGGGACAAGTTAAACTTGTCCCACACCTCTTAAATTGTTACACCAACCCTACCTATGGGTTGGGGAGTCAAAATTAGGCCTTATTATGCATTTTGAGAAGACAAGTTGTAAGTTTTTATTGCACCTTCTTACATGAAATTAATTTTGGTCCTTAAGGGTTGTGGGCTTGGATTGTGTGTGTAAGTAAAATGTCATTTATTCACCCACTTATTAATTGTGCTTTGGAGTTTGAAGTTGACTTGTGAGGTGGAGTTGAGGATGAGTGATGTGGCATCCTACATGGAGCCACCTCATCCTCCTCTCTCCCTTTTCTATTTATTCAAATTCTTTTGTTGTTTTGGGGTTACTTCAGGGGGTTACTTCATGTTGGTTTGGTGCTCTTGCAATTGGAGAGAGTTAGAGGATTTTGGATGCTTGTGGATTTGTTGGTGCTTTGGGACTATTTGGATTTGAAGAAGCTTATTGTTGAACTTTTGGATCAAGCTCTATCATGGAGAGGTAGGAGCTTGACTCTTTTAAAATGTTTCTTTTTATTTTATGCATATGTGAATGTTGTTGAGTGTTTGGTATGTTTGTTGGTTGGTTGGGTAGATTGCCTAGGTGTGGTGTAGGAGAAGACTATGGGGATCTTTTGTGGGGAGGCATAAGAGTTATTTTGTGGAGGGATTTTGGGTTGGGTGTTCCACCTTGGACAAGAAATAGCTTGCATTTCTTACTTTTGGGGGAGGCATAAGAGAATGGGGAGGCATAAGAGGTACTTGGGGGAGGCATAAGAGTATGTAGGGGTTTGAGATGAATATTTTGGTGGGTTTTAAGGTGGTCACCCATTCCCCATTGGGAGGTATAAGAAGCTTCCCCCATAGATCTTGCTCTTTTGGCCTTTTGTGTGATGAGGCCTTGTATATTTTGTTACTGTCCTTCTTGTGACTGTAACTGCATTTTATTTTGGACTGTGATATGATTGTGAAATTGTTTTGTGTTGTGGAAGCTTGTCTTGTTTCCATGAGTTGAATCCATTTCCTATTGTAATGTGGTTGGGGCTCGGGGGCCAATGAGGAGGATGACTTCTCCTCTTCATTGGAATTCTTGGTTGGGTGGAGAGCGTTGCCTCTCCCCCTTTTCTTTGTTGTGACCAAATGAAATCTGGTGGATCTCTCTTGTTGTCCATTTCTTGGAGCTGTGTATGAAGACAAATTTCACAGTTCTCCTTGGGTTCCCTTATTGTAAAATTTTCCACTTTAAGTGGATGACATTGTAATATTATTTGTGGTGAAAAGCTGCTCTTTTTTGGATATGAAAGTTTTGTACAAAAAGAATGAGAAAGATTTATTTTGTAAGTTGTCTTTCTGGTGAACAGAAAAGAAGTTGTAAAAGAAATTATTTCAGTTTAATAGAAGTTGATTTACTTTATACAAAATGGTGTTACTCTTGTTTGAAATCTTGTTGATTGAAATATATTGTAAAACTCTCTGTTTGAAGGCTGGAAAAGTTTGTGTTAAAAATATTACATTCCTCTATATTATTTGAAAGGCACATTTTTGAAAATAGAATTACATTCTTGCTTTTCACATATTGATTGAAGGAAAGTTAAACATTGTAAATTTAGAATGGAATGAACTTAAATGTTTAAAGTATGGCAAATGAAATAGATAAATTTCTAGTTTGAAATACGTAGATCTCTGTTAGATTGTTTCAAACCTGCAATAAATATCAGAAAAACATACAGAGTACCCTGCAACAATGAAAGACAAAATGAAAATTAAAATGAACTAAGGATGATCAAAACACATCCTAAAATAGTTTGTATTGCCCTAGAAATTTACTTAGAACTTTATTAATCGAGCTAGAGGCAGAAAAATGCAATTTATACAGAAAAGAAAAGGAAATTCCATTTTGAATCTCAACCATAATAATTAATCCTTGTAAATCCATTGAAATCCTTCAAGTGCGATTCTCCATGTTTTTGGTGTGTTGGAGAAGAAAGAATAGCGGATTAGATTAAATCTGGTAGTTGAAAAGTTTAGTTCACATTTTTAATGGCAGGAAAGATGTTTTCTTAAAATTTCACCCATCTAAGTTTGTTGAAAATAATATTTTGTGCTTCCTATGCAAAGAGGAGTTTGATCCCTTTCCAAAAAGTCCTTATTTTCTCAAATCCAAGCTTCCAGTCAAAAGTTATGGCCTTCTGAAGTTTTTACTTCGTTTGGTTTCAAAAAAAACTAACTGTCAAAAAAAAAGGAAATTTTTGTAAATCAGATCCGCGGCCCTGAAAATTACTTAGGGCACTTTTTGCAAAAATGCAAAAAGTCACAAGTTCCTCCATGGCTCCACAGCCCGATCCTTCCCTTTGGAAAAAAAAATACTTCCGCGGGTTCGTGGGCCCGCACCTTCAAACTTTACTTTTGAAAAAAAAAGGGCAAAAATTTCTAAGTCTCCCTGACGGCCTGCCACCCCATAGCCAATGAGGGTCTTCACACGTGGCTTCTTTAGGCATCGGTGGAGAGGCGTGGATGGTTTTAGACCTTATCATTTTGGAAAAGATTGGCAAAAATTCCTAAGTTTCCCTGCCGGCCCGCCTTCCCGCAGGTCACTGTTGGACTGACACGTGGCTTCGCTAGGTTGGACAGAGGCACGGTTGTTTTTAACCTTTGCACTTTTTTAACACAAAAGCCAACATTTCTAAGTTTTCCCTGATGGTCCACTTCCCCGCTTGAAATTTTGGGCATGACACGTGGCATCCCTAGGGTTCGGCAGAGGCACGAGCTCATTTTAAAAAAAATTTTTGCCCTTTCAACAAAAAATAAAAAATTTTAAGTGCCTCCAGTGACCCACCTTCCCGCGTTGGCTTAAAAATTTGCCACGTGTCCCTTGCGGCTTGGGGCAAATTTTCTTCTTTTGGCGCGAAGCCCCGCCATGGGCTCGTGGGCGTGCCACGGGTGTAACTTGCGCTTTTAGGCCAAAAGTGCAAAGCGCCAAATTACCTCCCCAGCTCCACCGGCCCGAAACCTTCCCTGGGTGAAAAGTCTTCCCTAGGCCCATAGGCCCGCCTTTGGGAAAAATTTCTTCCCCAGGCCCACAGGCCCGCCTTTGGGAAAAATTTCCTCCCCAGGCCCTCCGGCCTGTAACTTAAGAAATATGAGGAGTTAGGAGGACTTCTTTATATCATTGGAAAGGGGAAGAAATTTCCTATCTAATGGAAATGTTTTCAAGAAACCTTAAGTGCATTAAATATGTGAAAAATAGGTTGAAGTGTAAAGATGAGTCTGAGAGTGGGTAAGTGGGAAATTACCCCTTTTTAACTTAAATGTTTAACTCTAAAGCATGGGTTGACCTTTTTAAGGGGTCACGTTATGGGATAAGAGAATGTTTTTCTAACCCATGTAAATAAGAACCTTGGTTATTGTTTAGACCTAGTGAAATTAAAAACCTTGGGCATTTAATTGTTTTGGCCCCTTTGACCCTCTAAAATTAATTAAGGAATATTTAACTATAGTGTTAATTTAATTATTTATTAAATTAACACCTAAGAGAAATTTAACTATATTTGGATTAATTACACTCATTAATTTTGTAATGTGGATCTAATGTTTGTTACAATGGGAAAATTTCATTTATTAAATTATAATTGACTTTGAATCTTTGTTGTGACAACTGTTGCTTGAAGCCTGGTAGTGGTCACACTTTTCAAAAAAAAATTATTCCATAATTTTTCTATCTAAACCTAGGTTGTTCTTGGGTCTCGAGTGGTCATTTTAGCGGGCATTACACTTGGTATCAGAGCCATGGGTTCAAATCTTGGACCCTTGGGCACACTAGAAAACTTGAGACATGAACATTAAACCTAGTGCAATATTAAACCTAACACACTTTTAAATCTAGAAAACAACTTTGTTTGAAAATTGCATATTTTAGTAAACATGGAAAACTGAATAAAACCTAGAATAACAAACTAACTCTCACCTTGGTCTGTGTAGGAGGCACGAGACAAGATGAGGGGTCCTTTCACATAGACCTAGACTTGCCACCTCTAGATCATACTGTAGCAGCCATCCTACCTCAGATTTTACAGACGCTTCAGGATGTTAATGCCACTTTACGCGGAGGGTCCATAGGAGGACGGTCAGCTAGACATGATAGGGAGCCATCCATTGAGGCTCATGCATCTCCTTGACATAGTGAGGAGCATAGAGGAGAGAACTCCCACATGGAGTCAGGAAGAGCAGAGTCACCACAGAGGGGACAGGGAGACCAGATTTCTAGACACAGGGATAGGTCTCAGAGCCCTAGGCTTAGAGATGAGCATGTAGAGAGGCCTAGGGGTCACCAGACTATAGCTGTAGACCATATCAGGGAGATCCTGAAGCTACGACCATCTCACTATTCTGGGGATACAGGTGGATTTCAGGTAGAGGCCTGGTTGGTGAGCTTGAGCGGTGCTTCAAGCTCTGCCCTTGTACTAGCAACATGAAAGCTCATGTTGTGATCCATCTTCTGAGGGATGGAGTAGGTGTCTGGTGGAGGACCAAGGAGCAGAAGCTCCATGTTGATTCAGAGATGGTTACCTGGGAGCTCTTTGAGGAGTGGTTCAGGAGTAGGTACTTATCACAGAGGTTCATTCAGTAGAGGATAGATGAGTTTCACGACCTCCGACAGGCATCTTTGATAGTAGCTGAGTATGAGAGTTGATTTCTGGATCTACTCTAGTATGTCAACTACATGCAGGATGAGTAGGTATGGATTCACAGGTTCATCTAGGGGCCTGAATGTAGATTTGGGTGTGCAGTGCATATCCATTGTCCACAGACATTAGCTGAGGCCGTTGAGAAGGCCTATATAGTAGAGGAGACTCAAGGAAAGACACAACAGGCCAGAGACAGAGTACAGAGCTGCATCCAGTAGATGTAGGACAACAGGTCGAGGGGGTCAGCTCCTCCTCCTCATGGTGGACCAGGTTCAGCACAATCATCTTTTAGCTGCATAACAAGTAGTAGACCCGCCCACCATACAGGCCTCCACAAGAGATTTGATGCACAGAGGGGGCGGAGTATGGGGCCTCCTCCTAGGGGTCCCATTAGGACACAAGGTGCACCGAGAGCTCAGTCAGTAGGAGCTCATCAGTAGAGACCTCAGTAGTCCATAGCCAAATCATCAGGATCCATAGCACAGACCTCTAGAGTACCGGCTGGAGCTGCTACTCATGGGAGAGGACCGGGTAGTTGTTATGGTTGTGGTGTTGCTAGAAATTTTTGGAGAGAGTGCCCACAGAACCCTAGTAACAAGGGTAAGACGCAGATCTCAGAGCCTACTATTGGTGACATGGGGTGTGGTCATCGGATCTATGCAGTGGTCAAGAACCACCAGGCTGAGCACCAGAGTACCGTGATTGAGATGACAGGTAGCATTGGTGGTGTTCCTACCTCCATTCTATTTGATTCTGGTTCTTCTGATTCTTTTATTGCACCATCTTTGGTAGAGCGATGTAGGCTGGTGGCAGTTAGGTAGGGTCTTAGTTGGGACATCGAGATGGCTTCTGGAGCCAAGATCTCTGTAGACTCCTTAGTTAAGGAGTGTGTAGTGGATTTGGGACCCTTCACCACTACCTCAGATCTTCATATCCTTCCGTTGGGTTCATATGGAGTCATCTTGGGCATGGACTAGTTGTCTACACACAGAGCCAGAGTGGATTGTTACCATAAGATTATATCATGTACAGATGATCTAGGAGTTGAGTCAGTGATAGTAGGGGTTAGGAGACCCATTTCCATTCACACCATCTCTGCCATGCAGCTTAAGCGGTGTGTGTGCGATGGGGTTGTCAGATGTATGCTTGTCACAGTTAGTGACCGATCGGAGGATGAGTCTAGTGGACCATCGCTTGATGACCATCCCATCTTGAGAGAGTTTTTTGATGTCTTTCTAGGGGAGCTACCGGGGTTACCACCCCCACATGAGATATATTTTCACATAGATCTGGTTCCGGGAGCAGAGCCTATCTCACGAGCACCTTATCGGATGACCACCCCTGAGCTCTGCGAGCTCAAGTTGCAGCTAGAGGGCCTTTTGGAGAAAGGCCTAATCCATCCTAGTGTATCCCCTTGGGGTGCACCGGTGATATTTGTAAAGAAGAAGGATGGATCTCTGTGGTTGTGTATTGATTACCGCCAGCTGAACAAAGTAACGATCAAGAATCGTTATCCCCTTTCCATGCATTGATGATTTGTTTGATCAGATGAAGGGGGCCATAGTTTTCTCCAAGATAGACCTTAAGTTCAGGTTATCATCAGTTGAGGATTACAGAGGCAGATATTCATAAGACCACCTTCCATACGAGATATGGCCACTACGAGTTCACAGTGGTGCCTTTTGGTTTGACGAATGCCCCCACAGTGTTTATGAGCTTGATGAATGGGGTGTTCAGGACATTCTTGGATCACTTCATGCTCATCTTCCTTGATGACATTTTGATTTACTCACGTACACGTGAGGAGCATGAGGGGCACCTTCGCCAGGTTCTTCAGTGTCTTCGTGAGCAGCAGCTTTACGGGAACCTAGAGAAGTGTGTGTTCTTTCAGACAGAGGTGCAGTATTTGGGCCACATCATTTCTAGGGAAGGTATCATAGTCGATCCTTCCAAGATTCAAGCTATTATGGATTGGCCAGCACCCACTAGTGTGACAGAGGTGTGCAACTTCATGGGCTTGGCAGGATATTACAGGAGATTTGTTCAGGACTTCTCTCGGGTTGTGCACCCCATCACTTCCCTTCAGTGGAAAGGGAAGAAGTTTGTTTGGTCAGATAGATGTGAGCAGGCCTTCAGGACACTGAAGGAATGCCTCACAACAGTGCACCTATTCTTGCAGTGCCAGATCCACAGGGTGAGTTTTTCATATGCACGGATGCTTCTTTGGTAGGAGTTGGAGGTGTGTTGATGCAGGAGGGAAGAGTAGTTTCTTTTGAGTCTCACAAACTCAAAGATTATGAGCTCAATTATCTGACTCATGATCTTGAGCTTGTGGCAGTTGTGCATGCCTTGGTTTGATGGAGACACTTCCTTCTTGGCTGGAGATTCACACTCAGGACTGATCACTTGAGTCTTCACCACCTCTTCATGCAGCCCAATCTCAACACTCATCAGCAGCATTGGATGGAGTTTCTTTGTGAGTATGACATGGAGATAGAGCATGTGAAGGGGAAGGAGAATGTGGTTGCAGATGCTCTTAGTAGAGGAGACATGTGGTTATGGCCACCTCAGTGAACAAAGATTTGTGGAGTAGGATTCTACAACAGCTTCCTCACGACAGCTTCTACATTGCAGCTAGAGTAGAGATCGAGTCTCAGAGACCCCTTGAGGGGAAGTTTGATGGGTTTTCATTTAGAGGAAGATGGCCTTCTCAGGCACAGAGACCGGATTTATGTTCCCAGAGATGGAGGCTTGAGGCAGGACATTCTGACAGAGGCACATCATGCACCCTATTCAGCCCATCCCGGGGTGAAGAAGATGCACGCCACTTTGAGACAGTTGTATCATTGGAGGGGACTTCATAGAGACATGGCTCAGTTTGTGTCACATTGTTTAGAGTGTCAGAAAGTGAAGGCCGAGCATCAACATCCAGCTGGCCTTCTCTTTCCTCATGCTATACCGGAATGGAAATGGGACACCATTTCCATGGACTTCATTGTTGGGCTACCGATGTCGAGATACCACCATGACACTATCATGGTCATGGTGGATAAATTGACGAAAGTGGCTCATTTTTCTCTGGTGAAGACCACCTATACAGCTAGTGCAGTGGCACAGGTATATCTAGATGAGATTGTTAGATTACATGGGATTCCATGGAAGATCATTTGTGACCGCGATCCTCTGTATACTTCCCACTTTTGGACTACCATGCAGCATGCCCTCGGGATGAAGATCAATTTCAGCATGACGTATCACCCTGAGACAGATGGATAGACTGAGTGGGTGAATCAGATCTTAGAGGACATGCTTAGGATGTATGTTATGGATCACCAGTCGAGATGGGAGGAGTATTTGTACTTGGTGGAGTTTTCCTACAATAATAGTTTTCAGAGTTCGATAGGCATGGCTCCTTTCCAGGCACTGTATGGTAGAGAGTGCAGGACACCTCTTAGTTGGGACAGGTTAGAGGACAGGGTTTCTCTTGGGCCAACTTTATTGTAGGACATGGAGCAGCAGGTGGTTATGATTAGACAGAGACTGCAGGAGGCACAAGATAGATAGAAGAAGTATGCAGATCAGCATAGGACCGACCATAGTTTTGATGTGGGCATGAAGGTTTTCCTTTGTGTCAGGCCACATAAGAGCCCTATCCATTACAGAAAAGGTTCTAAGTTAGCTCCTAGATTCATGGGCCCCTTTGAGATCTTGGAGCGTATCAGTCCTTTGGCCTACCGTCTAGCATTGCCACCTAGCTTGTCTCGCATCCATGATGTGTTTCATGTTTCAGTACTTAGGAGATATATTGCAGACCCTTCTCATGTGCTAGATTGGACCTCATTGTAGGTGCAGGATCAGGGGCAGGTGATGGTGGAGCCCGTTCACATTATAGAGCACAGGACCCTGGGCCTTCGAGGTAGAAAGATTGACCAGGTTTGAGTGCAGTGGGATAGATATGATGAGACTGCGGCTACATGGGAGGATGCTACTTTGCTACGAGTTCAGTTTCCACACCTATTCCAGTGACTTCTAGGAGGAATTTGAGTCTAAGGGGAGGGGGATGTAGTGCCCACTTCCCTTCGACACCTTTTGTTATTGATTATGATATTGTCGACTATACTTATGGATGTTATTGTAGCTTTTGATATGGCATGATGTTAGATGTTAGAGATCATGGACTATTGTTGATTTTGATTCATATATGATGCATGTGGATTATTGGAGACATTTTATATTGATGTTGATATGCTTGACATGGTTGACATGGTTATATATATGTGTGTGTGTGTGTGTGTGTGTGTGTGTTTTGGACATGTGTTATTTCGTCATATTGAGTAGACCTAGATAATTGAACTAATTTTATGATCATATGGTTATTGATGAAATTGTAAATGATATCATTACTTGCCTAGATGATGTTTTGATTTATATATAGATGATTTTGGAGTTATATTGTATATTTATTTTGGATGATTTGATGCAGCCACAAGGCCAAAGGAGGTATTTTTGTTTTGCAGGTAAACATGTCACAACAAACATCAGGGGATTGGAGACCAACCACATTGGAATCCTAGATGAATTCAACAAGGGTCACCATGGCAACATGTATTTGTTGTGTGTGTGTGTGTTGTTTGAATTGTTGTTAGGGGTTCCCATGGGGGGATCACCTTCAATGTGACCAAGGGGTTATGTGTATTCTTTTATTTAGTTTCTTTTGTTTAAATTTAGTATGTGGATTTTAGTGATGTATTTTCCCCTTTATTATTTATTTTATTTGTGTCTAGATTAGTGAGTAATCATGTTGTTAAATAAATTAAAATGGGTCAAAAGAATGCATTTATTAGAGCTGATGGCTCTTGGATTATGTGTTGTAAGTAATGTGTAAGTAACTTTGAGTGTGAAACACTCCACCTTCCTTTTGAAATTCGGATCTGTCCTTAGGGGCTGATTTTGGAGGCTTGTGGGACAAGTTAAACTTGTCCCACACCTCTTAAATTGTTACACCAACCCTACCTATGGGTTGGGGAGTCAAAATTAGGCCTTATTATGTATTTTGGGAAGGCAAGTTGTAAGTTTTTATTGCACCTTCTTACATGAAATTAATTTTGGTCCTTAAGGGTGTGGGCTTGGATTGTGTGTGTAAGTAAAATGTCATTTATTCACCCACTTATTAATTGTGCTTTGGAGTTTGAAGTTGACTTGTGAGGTGGAGTTGAGGATGAGTGATGTGGCATCCTACATGGAGCCACCTCATCCTCCTCTCTCCCTTTTCTATTTATTCGAATTTTGTTTTTTGGGGGTTACTTGGGGGTTACTTCATGTTGGTTTGGTGCTCTTGCAATTGGAGAGAGTTAGAGGATTTTGGATGCTTGTGGATTTGTTTGGTGCTTTGGGACTATTTGGATTTGAAGAAGCTTATTGTTGAACTTTTGGATCAAGCTCTATCATGGAGAGGTAGGAGCTTGACTCTTTTAAAATGTGTTCTTTTTATTTTATGCATATGTGAATGTTGTTGAGTGTTTGGTATGTTTGTTGGTTGGTTGGGTAGATTGCCTAGGTGTGGTGTAGGAGAAGACTATGGGGATATTTTTTGGGGAGGCATAAGAGTTGTGGGGAGGCATAAGAGTTATTTTGGAGGGAGTTTGGGTTGGGTGTTCCACCTTGGACAAGAAATAGCTTGCATTTCTTACTTTTGGGGGAGGCATAAGAGAATGGGGAGGCATAAGAGGTACTTGGGGGAGGCATAAGAGTATGTAGGGGTTTGAGATGAATATTTTGGTGGGTTTTTAAGGTGGTCACCCATTCCCCATTGGGAGGTATAAGCAGCTTCCCCCATAGATCTTGCTCTTTTGGCCTTTGTGTGATGAGGCCTTGTATATTTTGTTATTGTCCTTCTTGTGACTGTAACTGCATTTTATTTTGGACTGTGATATGATTGTGAAATCTGTTTTGTGTTGTGGAAGCTTATCTTGTTGCCATGAGTTGAATCCATTTCCTATTGTAATGTGGTTGGGGCTTGGGGGCCAATGAGGAGGATGGCTTCTCCTCTTCATTGGAATTCTTGGTTGGGTGGAGAGCGTTGCCTCTCCCCTTTTCTTTGTTGTGACCAAATGAAATCTGGTGGATCTCTCTTGTTGTTTCTTGGAGCTGTGTATGAAGACAAATTTTGTAGTTCTCCTTGGGTTCCTTATTGTAAATTTCCCACTTTAAGTGGATGGCATTGTAATATTATTTGTGGTGAAAAGTTGCTCTTGTTTTTGGATATGAAAGTTACATTCGAATGAGAAAGATTTATTTTGTAAGTTGTCTTTTGGTGAACAGAAAAGAAGTTGTAAAGGAAATTATTTCATTTAATAGAAGTTGATTTACTTTATACAAAATGGTGTTACTCTTGTTTGAAATCTGTTGATTGAAATACTTTTGCAAACTCTCTGTTTGAAGGCTGGAAAAGTCTGTGTTAGGAAATATTACATTCCTCTGTATTATTTGAAAGGCATGTTTGAAAATAGAATTACATTCTTGCTTTTCACGTATTGATTGAAGGAAAGTTGAACATTGTAAACTTAGAATGGAATGAACTTAAATGTTTAAAGTATGGCAAATGAAATAGATAAATTTCCAGTTTGAAATACGTAGATCTCTGTTAGATTGTTTCAAACCTGCAAATAAATATCAGAAAAACATACAGAGTACCCTACAACAATGAAAGACAAAATGAAAACTTTAAAATGAACTAAGGATGATCAAAACACATCCAAAATAGTTTGTATTGCCCTAGTAATTTACTTAGAACTTTATTAATCAGGCAAGAGGCAAAAAATGCAATTTCACAGAAAAGAAAAGGAAATTCATTTTGAAATCTCAACCATTAATCAATTAATCCTTGCAAATCCATTTCCAATTTCTATCAAGTGTTTCTCCATGTCTATTTGGCATGTTGAAGAAGGAAGAATAGCGGATCAGATTAAATCTGGCAGTTGAAAAGTTTAGTTCACATTTTTATGGCAGGAAAGACGTTTTCTTAAATTTCACCCATCTAAGTTTGTTGAAAATAAGATTTTGTGCTTCCTATGCAAAGAGGAGTTCGAGCCCTTTCCAAAAAGTCCTTATTTTCTCAAATCCGAGCTTCCAGTCGAAAGTTATGGCCTTCTGAAGTTTTTTACTTCGGTTGGTTTAAAAAAAAACTAACTGTCAAAAAAAAGGAAATTTTTGTAAATCGGATCCACAGGCCCGAAAATTACTTAGGGAAATTTTTGCAAAAATGCAAAAATTCACAAGTTCCTTCACGGCCCCACAAGCCCATTTTCACTTTTGGAAAAAAAAATAATACTTCCGCGGGTTCATGGGCCCGCACCTTCAAACTTTACTTTTGAAAAGAAAAAGGGCAAAATTTCTAAGTCTCCCCGATGGCTCCGCTCCACCCTGTAGCCAATGAGGGTCTGCACGTGGCTTCTTTAGGCATCGATGAGGCATGGATGGTTTTAGACCTTATCGCTTTTGGAAAAGATTGGCAAAAATTCCTAAGTTTCCCCGTCGGCCCGCCTTCCCGCAGGTCACTGTTGGACTAACATGTGGCTTCTTAGGTGTCAGCTGGAGGCACGGGTTGTTTTTAACCTTCATGCACTTTTTAACACAAAAGCCAACATTTCTAAGTTTTCCCCGATGGTCCGCTTCCCCACTTGAAATTTTGGGCATGACACGTGGCATCCCTAGGCATCAACGGAGGCACGATGTCATTTTAAAAAAAAAATTCTCCCTTTCAACAAAAAGAGTTAAAAATCCTAAGTGCCTCTGGTGACCCACCTTCCCATGTTTGGCTTAAAAATGTGCCACGTGTCCCTTGTAGCTTGGGGAAATTTTCTTCTTTTGGCGCGAAGCCCCGCTGCAGGCTCGTGGGCGTGCGGTGTAACTTGCACTTTTTTCCCAAAGTGCAAAGCACCAAATTACCTCCCCTACTCCACCAGCCCGAAACCTTCCCCAGTGAAAAGTCTTCCCTGGGCCCACAGGCCCGCCTTTGGGAAAAATTTCTTCCCCAGGCCCGCAGGCCCGCCTTTGGGAAAAATTTCCTCCCCAGGCCCACCGGCCTGTAACTTAAGAAATATGAGGAGTTAGGAGGACTTATTTATATCATTGGAAAGGGGAAGAAATTTCCTATCTAATGGAAATGTTTTCAGGAAACCTTAAGTGTGTTAAATATGTGAAAAATCAGGTTGAAGTGTAAAGATGAGTCTGAGAGTGGGTAAGTGGGAAATTACCCCTTTTTAACTTAAATGTTTAACTCTAAAGCATGGGTTGACCTTTTTAAGGGGTCACGTTATGGGATAAGAGAATGTTTTTTCTAACCCATGTAAATAAGAACCTTGGTTATTGTTTAGACCTAGTGAAATTAAAAACCTTGGGCATTTAATTGTTTTGGCCCCTTTGACCCTCTAAAATTAATTAAGGAATATTTAACTATAGTGTTAATTTAATTATTTATTAAATTAACACCTAAGAGAAATTTAACTATATTTGGATTAATTATACTCATTAATTTTGTAATGTGGATCTAATGTTTGTTACAACGGGAAAATTTCATTTATTAAATTATAATTGACTTTGAATCTTTGTTGTGACAACTGTTGCTTGAAGCCTGGTAGTGGTCACGCTTTTCAAAAAAAAATTATTCCATAATTTTTCTATCTAAACCTAGGTTGTTCTTGGGTCTCGAGTGCCAGACAATAGACTAAGAATTTCCATGATCTGTTTTCTTTTTTCTTATCTGTAATTTCGATCTGAACAACAAAGATTTAAGAACGGTAGGAAAGCATGATCTGTATAAAAAAATCTCAAAGTAAGGAAAGGAATTCTGTGGGTGGACCTGAATTCTTCTTCAAGTTGTGATCTTTTATTACTATCTATCAGACAATCTACAGATATGTCTGGTGCTTGTAAAGATAAAGGTCTGTTCTGAATGTAAAGTGTCCTTCAAGTAAATGGATTCAAGTAAACATGTGACCTTAAGAATGGTATATACTGTGTTGTTGAGGTCTTTCATTGATCTGTTTGAGCTTGAAAGCACATGAAATGCATTAAAAGATTGAAACCCGTGTATTCTACAATGATCTAGACAACTGTGAGAATGTGTAAAAAAACCGATGTTTCAAGCTTGAATCAAGAAAATTCTCAATGAGCTGTGAAGATATCTGGAGAACTAGATAGTAGTCTTAATGAGATGGATGAGGCCGATAATGTATGGAATCGCTATTTTAAGGACAAGGGTTTGTAAGTGTGTCTACACGATAGATGATGAATTCCTAATTCCTTTCCGTACGGATGTCTTTCTTTTCAAAAGATTGTGTACCCTTATCTGAATTTGTCAGATTATCTGGTACTCCCAGACGCGGCAAGAGAAACATAAATTTATCCCGCTGCTTTTGTAGTATCTCATATTTGTAAATCATGCTAATAGTTGTGAGGAAATTTAGCTTTTTATGTGTTTTGCGCAGAAATAAGGAGGAACCAGACCATTCTAAATATCATGATTTTATAAGACTCGTGACAAAAAATAAAGTTAGGAGTCAGTCCATTATGAAATCAAAGTAGTTGGATGTGTATAAGTGAACTCACTTTTAGAAGCTCCTCTAAGGCTCTTTAATTCTTTTGGTTCTATGTTTCATCGTACATATACTGTTTTTGCACCAAAGCTCATCAATGATTAGATATTTTGGTTTTTTTTATACCAAATTCTTAATTACAATGTAAACTTTCATTTGAGCTATGTCATGGAATACGAAGTTTCAAAAATCCAGAGGCCTTTTCATTACCCTTATATGTAAATAAATTTTTCTTCTGCTCTTTTAGTAACTAAATCTCTCACTTGGGTTGATGTATTACATTTCATGGATCTGGCTAGATGTGGAAGGATTTGAAACTATTTAGAGATTTCCCATTTACAGATTTTGAATTTTTAAAGATTTTTGGCTTATTCAAAATGGAACTATAAAGATGTTTGTCCTTCAAGTGATATGAAACAATTGCAACCTCCATAAAACCTTATTCTTTAATAATACATACACTTTTCTATTATCCCTGCTAAATTTTTAATCTTTCATATTCATTACAGGATTGTAAATAAAACATTCATTAAAACATATATGAAAGAAATGTCTTATTGTATGTAATTAGATTTGTAATTTCTAAGACTAATTTTGATTTTTTTCATTCCTTTGAAAAAAATTATAATCACCTTCTTCGAATTCTCTCTCAAAATGATGTTGATCTCCTTCTTATTTCATTTTATTCCACACATGATCCAAATCTTGAAATTTGAATTAATGCCATTACAGCCGTGGACAAGTTTCATTACATGGCCTCGTCAGCAAGTGCCGAAGTGTATCTAGATATTGAAATTACACTTCTTAGCTTCTTTCTTTTAACTCTGTATTAATGTCAAATTAAAATGACAAATGTATTGAAAATTACATAGCGAGCCTGGCCTCCAAAAATTGGTCCATGTAAATGACTTTATTACAACCTAATAACAACAATTTTCTATTGTTATTACAAATTATAGGTTGCATGGAAGCAGAAAAAGAATCCACTACAATGAAATATTGGCAATATATGCCTTCCAAATTCAACCTAGAATTTGGAATTTTCAGTGAAGAGGATTAATAATGTACAATAGTCACATTTATCGGAGGAAAAGCCTCAGAACATTACACCAAAATAGAGCTACGACTTGAGTAGAGGAATGATTTTTGAAACTATTCCAAGCAAGTTAGAACCAAATATTATCATTAATCAATCAGCTTCCACAAGAAATACATTCATCTTTGTTCTCCAATGAACATGCCACCTGAGCCATTTTTGTTTCAACATATTTAGTCACTTGCTTGGTATTTTCCTACTTCAAAGAACAAAATGAAATCACAATGCACAATTCCCTACTTAAAAGGGTAATCATTTGATATAAATGCAATAAATCAACTTAATTTAACAATAAAAACTGTCAAGAACCACATAAAACCAAACAATGTCATATCTCCAGTGCATACCTTGATGTTGGTTATATCCACAGTAAACTGGATTGCATCTACTACAGCCCTTGAACATAGATATTACATTCCAATTTTCAAGCCCTATCCATTACATTTATACAATCTCATAAATGAAGGAATATCATAACCACACTAAAGTTAAACACATCATCAACATGTATGGAAAAATGTAGAGTGCCACGAGTGGATCTCATCATAGTAGAAAAATATGCATTACCTTTGACCAGGCGTAGAAATGAAGAGAGGTAAGCTTGCCAAAGTTGGGCTGGTCCATATGAATATTGAGGCTTTGGCTCTGATCTATATAGCAGCCATGCTCTATTGCCATATCCATAAGGGTACGTTGTTTTAACTCCCATACAGTCCTGTTTAAACAAAGACAATATCAATCAGAAACAATACAAAATTTACAAAACAAAAACACTAGCTTGAACCATCAATTATTTATTCAACCTGTAAATATCTTTGAGATCATCCAGAATCTCACTGATGTTTTGGACAGAACCACTATGGTATATGAATTTATTCTTTAAAGAAGGAGACCAATGCCCCATATGTATGGTTATGGATCATGTTTTCATGTGAGAAAGTGTTGAAGACTGTACACTTTCCATAGTTGTGTTGCCAAGGTTCAGGGCTGGCCGGGCCCTGAGTATGGGTTCGGGGGCGCAACCCCTGAATTTTTTTGGGCCTCAAAACGTGCTTGATATATCGAGAAACGTGCTTTTCTCATATGGGCGGGATTTTTGACCCATAGGTTTATGGGACGGTTTTGGACCATGGTTTTAATACCCACGGTTTTGTAAAACCACTTAACCAGTTGTCTACTTATATGGTAGGAAGATGTAACATTGCAGATGTGTTTCTAATTCAGGTGTGAATTCTGTAGAGTTTGTTGAGTATAGCTCCAAATAGATCTGGGTATTGTATTGAGAGAGCGATGACTTGTAATAAAATCTGAGCAAGTGATTCTTGGTGGACATAGCCCAAATTGGGTGAACCGCGTTAAATATTGTCTCTTTGTGTTGTGTTATTTTATTCTATAATTTTATTTGAGATCTGTAATATTTTCTGCATATTGGTTTCTACTGTTGTGATTCTATGAGGTATTATTCCACATATTTTATTCCTTATTTCCTAACAATTGGTATCAAAGCCTGGTTTGGTTTGTTGAAGTTTTGAATCGTAGGGAAAGTTTTATCTTGAGTGGGAGCTATGGCAGATGATGGAAGATATACGTTTGATAATTCAACGGGCACAATTTTAGTCTTCGAAAGATGCATATGGAGGATTACCTTTATTAGAAGTATCTTTATATTCCACTGTCTGAGAAGGTGAACAAATCCTCAAGAATGACGGATGCAGAATGGGATTTGCTAGATAGGAAGGCACTTGGGACAATCCAGTTGTGTCTTGCATCTTCAGTATTTAATTTTTCAAAGGAAAAGACTACAAAAGAACTGATGGATGCATTAGGGAAGTTGTATGAAAAACCCGCTGCCTCTAATAAGATATTTTTATTGAAAAAGTTGTTTAATCTGAAGATGTCTTAGAATGGTTCAGTAGAAGATCATTTAAATGATTTTAATATGGTTGTAAATATGCTATCTTCGGTTACAAAAGAATTTGATGAAGAAGTTAGGGATTTATTAGTTCTGCGCTCTTTACCTGAGAGTTGGAATAGCCTGGTAATGGTGGTAAGCAACTCGGTTCCAGCTAACTCAAAGTTGAAGTTTGAGGATGTTGTAGGGGTGATTATAAGTGAGGAAATGTGAAGAAAAATATCTGACGAATCTTCTACTTCAGGGAATGCTTTGACAGTGGAAACTAGAGGGAGATAGAAGAATTAAGGAAGCCATGGAAAATCAAAGGATCGGGAAAGGTCAAAATCCAAAAACAAGATAGTATGCTGACATTGTGGAAAGTCTGGGCATGCAAATAAGGACTGTTGGGAGCTTCGGGACAAGAAAAAACACCAGGAAGAAAATAAGGAGGCAAATGTGCCAACGAGTAATGTATGTTAAGATGCTTTGATTCTTTCTTTGCATAATATTACTGAATCTTGGGTTTTAGATTCAGGGGCTTCTTTCCATGCTACTCCATATAGGCATTATTTTATTGATTATGTTCAAGGAGATTTTGGGCATGTTTTTCTTGGTAATGATGAGCCTTGCAACATAGTTGGAAAAGGTTCTGTTTAGGTTAAGATGCAAAATGGGAATACTTGGCTATTGAAGGACGTTAGATATGTGCCTACATTAAGACAAAATTTGATATTGGCAGGGCAATTGGGAAGTGATGGTTCTACTGTGATATTTACAGCATACTGTTGGAAGGTTACTAAGGGTGCTCTTGTGGTGGCAAGAGGTAAGAAGGTTGGAACCTTATATTTAACCACTTATAGCACTAATGTTTGTAATCTTGTGGCTTTAGAAGTAGATATAACATTGTGGTAGTATAGGCTCGGTCATATGAGCCACAAGGGCATGGAGATCATAAAGAAGGATTTTCCTGGATATGCAGAAATAGGTTTGGAGTTTTGTGATGACTGCATATATGGGAAACAAAATTGAGTAAGGTTTCTCAAGGTTGGACCTACAAATAAAGAGAGTAAGTTAGAGTTGGTGCACTCTGATGTGTGTGGGCTAGCTCAAGTATCATGTCTTGGGGGTTCAAGTTACTATGTTGTTTTTATTGATGATGCAACAAGGAAAGTTTGGGTTTATTGTATTAGAAACAAATCTGATGTATTTGACACTTTTGTTAAATGGAAAGCCTTGGTAGAGAATGAAACAGGTCTTAAGCTAAAATGTCTCAGGTCAGATAATGGAGGGGAGTATTGCAGCAATGAATTTGATTATTACTGTTCTAAGAATGGAATCCGTGGGAAAAAGACAGTTCCAGGAACTCCACAACAGAATTGGGTGTCAGAAAGGATGAACAAAAATATAATGGAATGTGCTAGGAGCATGAGGTTACATGCAGGACTTCCTCTTTATTTTTGGGCAGAAGCGGTGAGCACAGTTGTGTACTTGATAAATAGAGGACCCTCAAGTTCCTTGGATGGAGGCATACCTGAGGAGGCTTGGTATGGTAAGAAAGTTGATTATTCATTTCTTAGAGTCTTTGGATGTGAGGTGTTTGTTCATATAGACAAGGATGATATGACCAAGCTAGAGGATAAATCAGAAAAAAGTATTTTCATTGGTTATGGTGGTGAGGACTTTGAATATAAATGTTGGAGTATTAAGGACAAGAAAATCATTCAATCTAGGGATGTGGTCTTTAATGAGAAAGTCATGTATAAGCAGTAGTTGCAGGAAAACAGGGAAGAATCCAAGAAAGAATATGCAACGGTAGAAGATCTTCTGGATGGAAAAGTGACACATGAATCAGTTCATGAACCTCCTCAACAGGAAACCCAAACTCCTATATTGAGGAGGTCTTCTAGGGTAAGAAGATAAACTGAACATTTTTCTCCTTCTTTTTATTATTTATTACTCGTTGATAGTGGAGAGCCAGAGAGATTTGATGAAGCAATGCATGTAGATTCCAGGAAGAAGTGGGGGTAAGCCATGGATGAGGAGCATCAGGCTCTCATGGAGAACCAGACATGGGATTTGGTGAAGCTACCTGAAGGAAAAAGAGCATTATAGAACAAGTGGGTGTTTATAGTAAAAGAGGAAGAAGGAGGCAAGAAAATTTACAAGGCTCAGTTGGTGGTCAAGGGGTTTGCATAGAAAAAAGGTATAGATTTTGATGATATTTTTTCTCCTGTAGTAAAAATGACTTCTATTAGAACTGTTCTTGGAATAGTTGCAACAGAAGACTTGCACTTAGAGCAACTTAATGTAAAAACTACATTTCTCCATGGTGATTTAGAGGAGGAACTATATATGCAGCAACTAGAGGGCTATGAGGTCAAAGGTAAAGAGGAGATGGTGTGTAAATTGAAGAAGAGCTTGTATGGGTTGAAACAAGCTCCACGTCAATGGTATAAGAAATTTGATAGCTTCATGATGGAAAAAGGTTATATTAGATGTCATTCTGACCATTGCGTGTATACAAAAAAATTTGAGGATGGCAGTTATATTATCCTATGTCTGTATGTGGATGACATGTTGGTTGCAGGTAAAAACATGCAAGAAATAAAAGTACTCAAGAAGCAGCTAAGTGAATCCTTTGCTATGAAGGATTTGGGGGCAGCCAAACAAATCCCTGGTATGAGGATATCTCGGAATAGGAAGGAACAAAAGATGACTTTATCTCAAGAAAAGTACATTAAGAAGGTCTTGGAGAGGTTTAATATGTAGGATGCTAAACTGGTTAGGACTCCTTTGGCAGGCCATTTCAAGTTATCAAAGGAGTAGTGTCCTAAGACAGAGAAGGAGAGAAAATAGATTTCCAAGGTACCTTACTCATCAGCGGTTGGCAGTTTGATGTATGCCATGGTGTGCACCAGGCGTGATATTGCCCATGCGGTGGGAGTGGTGAGTAGATTTATGAGTGATCCAGGTAGAGAATACTGACAGGCAGTAAAGTGGATCCTTTGGTATTTGAGAGGGACCATAGGGACAATTTTGTGCTACAGTCGATCAGACACCACTTTGTGTGGTTATGTAGATTCAGATATGGTTGGAGATGTAGACAATAGGAGGAGCATGACAGGTTATGTTTACATTGTAGGTGGGACAACAGTGAGGTGGATTTCATGACTACAAAATATGGTGGCTTTGTCAACCACAAAGGCTGAGTATGTTGCTTCCATAGAGGAAAACAAAGAAATGATTTGGTTACAAAAATTACTTGAGGAATTGGGGGATAAGCAGGAGGAAGGAAAGCTGCATAGTGATAGTTAGAGTGCTATACACCTAGCTAAGAACTCTGCTTTCCACTCTAGGACAAAGCATATACAATTAAGGTACCATTTCATCAAGAAAAATTTGGAGGAAGAGAAGTTCAAGCTAGAGTAGATTCATACCAGTCAGAATCCTGCAGACATGATGACCAAGATGGTCACAAGGGAAAAACTGAAGTTTTGTTCAACTTTGGTTGGTCTTCACGAAAATTAGTGAAGGGTTGAGAAGCTTTCTTAGAGGAAAACTAATCTCCAAGTGGGAGATTGTAAGGTTGTGGAGTATTTTTTCATGTGAGAATATGTTGAAGACTGTAAACTTTCCACATTTGTCTCGCCGGGGTTCAGGGCCGGGATGGGCTCTGGTAGCAGGGGTCTGGGGGTGCAGCTCACAATTTTTTTTTGAAACTTAAAACGTGCCTGATATATCGGGAAACATGCTTTTCTCATATGGGTAGGATTTTTGACCCATAGGTTTATGGGATGGTTTTGGCCCATGGTTTTAATACCCATGGTTTTGTAAAACTACTTAAGCAGTTGTCTACTTATATGGTTTTATGCATATGGTAGGAAGATGTAACATTACAGATGTGTTTTGAATTCAGGTGTGAATTCTATAGAGTTTGTTGAGCATAGCTCCAAACAGATATTGGTGTTGTATTGAGAGAGCGGTGGCTTGTAATAAAATTTGAGCAAGTGATTCTTGGTGGACGTAGCCCAAATTAGGTGAACCACGTTAAATATTGTCTCTTTGTGTTGTGTTATTTTCATTTACAATTTTATTTGAGATCTGTAATATTTTCTGCATATTAGTTTCTACTGTTGCGATTCTGTGAGGGATTATTTCACATATTTTATCCCTTATTTCCTAAGACCATATCCATTAAGTCATGAAGTAAGTGCTTGTTTACCACCACAAATTCACTGCTGCCCAATGCAACAAACATGTTATCAGTCAACAATATTTGTACAATTCAGTTTCACAGTAAACTTAAAACATGTAGTTTAAAAAATAATAAATAGAAAAATGTAAGCAATCATTTTGCAGAAATTTGGAAGATGCGGAGTATCACACAATCCCATTATAATAAATAGCCAAGAAATTATTGACACCAACAAAATAATCCCAGAAATAAGTTTACCTTAAAGACAACTTGACACTTGGGCCAAAACATTGAAGGGGATGGAGAGTTACTGTAATTGTGCTTTTGCCGAGGCACTTGATGTTATTCCTTATGCTCTGGTATAGATTACAAGAATGAATCCCATTTCTATTGTTTCTGACCTTAGTGACTTTCATGCCAGTGGAGAGATCAACATTGGAATCAATGTGAGAAATGGGTAGATAATGTGGTTTAGTCGTTAGTGGTGGGTACAGAATGTGTGCGGGATGATTTTAAAGATTAACAACATTGTGAGTGTAGGGTATGACTGTCAAAATTTAAGAAATGATAATCTATTGGTTTAAGCAAGGTCTGTAACAGTTCCTTGAAGAATTCTAACTTGAAGAAGCTGCGAGATTCAAAATACAAGTGTGCATTGGCTAGGGTAACTCTTGTTGCTCACAGACTCTATCTCTAACTCTTGTCTTTGATCATGTTATGTGCTCTAAAAAATGTGTTTGTGCTCTAAGACCTAGATGAAAATAAAAGAGTGTCTGATCAAGTTGTGTTGTTCAAAGAATAGGATTGGTAATAGTCATGGTGAGGTGATAATTGGATCAAATGGCTTCTTAGTGCATGAACATTGTTAGCATCAACATGTAAAGACTTTTTTTGTATGTGTATGTGGCTGATAACACTTTTCATCACCTAATATAACCCAAGAAGAAAATTTTGTGACCTGGGTTCACGGGATTGTTTCTCAATGACTAAGAATGCTCTAAAAAGGATGAAAAAGAGGGGAGGAAAGGGTTTTTCTGATGTTTGCTCAAGCATGTCAATTTATCACAACTTGAAGAACTCATGCAATAGAAAAACTAAAAATACTTACAGCCGTAAATAAAAATTACCTGATAAGCATAGAAATGACCAATGTATGCAGGTTGAAGACCAAGATGTAGATGTTCGGTTGTTGAGAAAGTGAAAAATTGTTAACAATCACCTGGAAAATGATGGAAAAGTCACAAGCCTATGGAATGGCATGGGAAAATACATGAAATTGTCCAAAGTTAAATATCTGGATAAAGTTATATCAGACGTGAATAAACATTATAATAGAATATGGAGTGTTGTTGTGACAGAGTACGTAAACACATACATATTTGGTTTGTGGAAATTCCTTAGTCTTTTGGCCCCAGGAATACTTTTTCTTCTCGCTTGTTTGCAGGCTTTCTGTTCTATGCAGCACTGTAACAATTTAATGTGACTATAAATTCTTACTACAAGTATATGTTTGCATGCTATGACTAGGGTTTGACAAAGGGGGAAAAAGACATTAATATTCCATATACATTATTTGGTAAATGTGTGTCTGTTGTTATACATGTAACATAGAGACGATACACTGGAACACAATGTCCTACCCCTCCATTGAACCCTTTCTTAATAACCCCTCATCCTTTTCACTTCCACATTTTTTCATTCTTCACTCCATCCCCTTCGATGTTTCCATCATACACTTTATGTATGATTGATACCTATGAAGATGTTCAAACAAAAAATTCCTACAAATGATTTCACCAGAAAATGATTCAACACGTCGAGTTGTAGTTTCCTACCTATTGTTGTTGAAAACCACATTGACATGAGCCAATGCTCCTATTTCTTGTAACTTGATATGTAATACATCTACAACAGACCACAAGAACTTCACAACAGGACTGCAGATACACACGGTAGTTCCATGTATAGTTAATAAATATATTGAATAACATTTTATTCCGTAAGATTGGAAATACATTTATGTCTCTAAATTATTCGTATATGAATTCTATTTAGATTTCTATTGGCATAGCTAAGAATGAGTTAGCCAAGAAATTATTGACACCAAAAAAGTAATCATAGAAATAAGTTTACCTTAAGACAACTTGACACTTGGGCCAAAACATTGAAGGGGATGGAGAGTTACTGTAATTGTGCTTTTTATGAGGCACTTGATGTTATTCCTTATACTATGGTAAAAATTACAAGAATGAATCCCATTTCTATTGTTGATGACCTTAGAGACTGTCATGCCATTGGAGATATCAACATTGACATCAATGTGAGAAAGGGGCGGATAATGTGGTTTAGTCGGTAGTGGTGGGTACAGAATGTGTGCGGGATGATTTTAAAGATTAACAACATTGTCAGTGTAGGGTATGACTGTCAAAATTTAAGAAATGATAATCTATCAGTTTAAGCAAGGTTTGTAACAGTTCCTTGAAGAATTCTAACTTGAAGAAGCTTCGAGATTTAAAATACAAGTGTGCATTGGCTAGGGTAACTCTTGTTTCTCATAGACTCTATCTCTAACTCTTTTCTTTGATCATGTTATGTGCTCTAAAAAATGTGTTTGTGCTCTAAGACCTAGATGGAAATAAAAGAGTGTTTGATCAAGTTGTGTTGATCAGAGAATATGATTGGTAATAGTCATGGTGAGGTGATAATTGGGTCAAATGGACTCTCATTGCATGAACATTGTTAGCATCAACATGTAAAGACTTTATTGGTATCTGTATGTGGCTGATAACACTTTTCATCACCTAATATAACCCAAGAATAAAATTTTGTGACCTGTGTTTAGGGGATTGTTTCTCAATGACTAGGAATGCTCTAAAAAGGATGAAAAAGAGGGGAGGAAAGGGTGTTGGAAATGTCTTCTCAAGCATGTCACATCAAGGGATTATCACACCTTGAAGAACTCATGCAATACAAAAACTAAAAAAGCTTTCAGCCGTAAATCAAACTTACCTGACAAGGATAGAAATGACCAATGTATGCAGGTTGAAGACCAAGATGTAGATGTTTGGCTGTTGAGAAAGAAGAAGAATTAACAATCACCTAGAAAATGATGGAAAAGTCATATTCCTATGGAATGGCATGGGAAAATATGTGAAATTGTCCAAATCTAAACATCTGGATAGAGTTATAGCAGACGTGAATAAGCATTATAACAGAAGATGGAGTGTTGCTGTGACAGAGTATGTAAACACATACATATTTGGTTCGTGGCAATTCCTCAGTCTGTTGGCCCCAAGAATACTTTTGCTTCTTGCTTGTTTGTAGGCTTTCTGTTCTATGCAACACTGTAACAATTTAATGTGACTGTAAATTCTTACAACAAGTATATTTTTGCATGCTATGACTAGGGTATGACAAGGGGGGAAAGAGGCATTAATATTCCATATACATTATTTGGTAAATGTGTGTCTATTGTTATACATGTAACATAGAGACAATACACTGGAACACAATGTCCTCCCCCTCCATTGAACCCTTTCTTAATAATCCCTCATCCTTTTCATATTTTTTGCTTCCTCATTTTTTCATTCTTCACTCCATCCCCTTTAATGTTTCCATCGTACACTTCACGTACGATTTCTACCTATGAAGATGTTCAAACACAAAATTCCTACAAATGATTCCACCGAAAAATGATTCAACAAAACGAGTTACAATTGCCTACGTATTGTTGTTGAAAACCATATTGCCGTGAGCCAATGTTCCTACTTCTTTTGCCTTGCTATGTAATACATCTACAACAGACCACAAGAACTTCACAATAGGAACACAATACACACTATAGTTCTACGCATAGTTAATAAATATATTGAATAAAATTTTAGTCTGTAAGATTGGAAATAAATTTATGTCTCCAAATTCTTCATTTATGATCTCTATTTAGATTTCTATTGGCATAGCTAAGAATGAGTTATTTAAATCTTGAATTGTTCGCATTATCTATATGATTCAACTGTAACAAGTTAACCTATGTTGCATATATCAAAGAACTATGTTTTTTTTTCATTTCCTTCTTCGCAAACATCAAACATATTTTTTTTCATTTCATCACAACAATACCTCTGTTGCATTGAGAAAGTATGTGTTCTTTCCAACTTATCTCTCTGTGAAGTTTATTTTTTCATAGAATTTCTATATAGTTTATAGTCACTGTAGTAACTTGTTATTTGTAATGTCTTTGACTTTTGATAAAAGAAAAAATATATAACAAGTTAGAAAATGATTGTGATGATTTGATGAAACTGATTGCAACAGAAATATATGAAAACGCTTGTTGCGTTTCTAGGCATGTATCGTGACCTTCCCTTTTATATTCATTATCTTATTTTCAGAGTTCGCCTCGCAAATCACTCACGTTTTTACAAGTTAAAGTTTATTGCAAAACCTCAATTTCTTGGTTGTGATACATATATTTGCCTTGTGCCATGTTGAATTTGTATGCATATAACAAAGTCTGTTTTAATTTTTTAAAGAAATCCTGAATGTTTTATTTCTGCATTTTTAAAGTTTATGGCATAAAAAACTCATCTAATATTTGGCAAGTTTTACTCGCATAAATAATTATTGCATTGGTTGTTTCATTGACGATAACAACTGCTACAAAAGTAATTGAAGTGCATCTATTACGTCATTTTCCTAGATTGAGGTAATTTAGTTTTTTTGAGCATTTATAACAACATCGACCTGTGCACTATATCATCTATATTGTTCCCTACCTCAATACATATAATGCAACTCAAAATTTGCAAAGCCTGAAAAAAAACATTAACGGATTATGTTAATTGCATTTGTTGGTTGCAATGCTTGCAAAATACATCTTTGATTGGGCCAAACACTACTTCATTTATTCTCAAATCGCTTGCACTTCGCAAAAAGGTAACTTTCTAAGGTTATCAAACGTTACATCATTTTCTAAGGTCATCAAAGGTAGTTTATGTTTTCATCCCGTTCTGTCGCTGAATTATAACGGGCCCCCATATTTCAAATTGCTAGGAAAGCTCAAACTTGCATTTAACAAAATAGAAGTCTTCATTTCTTTTTGCTATATATTCTGGATTAATGTCCATTGCATAACTATAGTGGAGATAAAAGTAATAAATATGTACCAAATAATAATAATATGCACATTGATTAAAATTAAATACTCTAGACAAATAGACTGAAAAGCCATATGACAACATCAAAAAATGGCACTGAGAATAAATCAACAAATTTTCAAACAGGATTGCAACATTCACCAAAAGTTAAACAATCTTACACATAATGGAG
This sequence comes from Taxus chinensis, assembly GCA_019776745.2. Classification (NCBI taxonomy): domain Eukaryota; kingdom Viridiplantae; phylum Streptophyta; class Pinopsida; order Cupressales; family Taxaceae; genus Taxus; species Taxus chinensis. Next base: position 607,493,453 of record CM034154.1, on the reverse strand, counting down.
ATAAACTTGACTGAAGGAGGTGTATTGAGTATCATTAAAGGATCCCCCCATAACAGCTTGACACTACAACTATTGAACTTGTCACCGTTATGATTCATCGTTGAACTCTGCAGCTCAACACCGAGTGGACATGTCAGACGAAAATCATATTCATCCTGCCCTGCTTCCCTCTAAGTTTGCAGGCCATGTCCTCGACAAAATATTGCAGGAAGGGTCCATTGTGGTGCTCGGAAAATATGTCTGCAGAATTTGTAATAAAGACCTGTAAGTTGCATCTTCGTCATTGTTTGAGTTTTGTAAAGTCTTATTTTTTAATTTTGTGATGTCGATTATTCTTTCCCTATGTTATAGAATAGTTCTCATTACTGACATGGACAACATTGTCTCCACCTGGCCAAGGCAAGGAACACCTGTTCCCATCCCTAAACATATTTTACGAGGGAAAGAAACAGTATGTGAATCAATGCCCCTTGCACACACTTAGTTGTCTCTAAACACACCCGCCTGCGATAGATACACTATTGCAAACAATGAAAAAAATGCACAGACATTTCTGCTTTGAATTTAACGTCAAGGATTTGGACTATAGAAGGCAGGGCTCTTGCTAAAACAACTCTTAGAGAGTACCAAAATACAAGGGGTAGTGGCGTCATCTTCACCTTTGATTTTGTGGACAAAAAGGCAGAGAAATAAGAATCACTTCTTTCAATGATGCTGCAAACAAATTCTATGCACAAATAGAAAATGTAGGCCTATACAATATATCTAATGAAAGAGTGGGTAAAGAAAATCGTTCTTACAACCATTTAAACAACGAATTAGAATTTTTCTTGCTTCCCTCATCTACTGTCACTCCTGCAATTGAACTACAAAATGATGTTCCCCTCCATCACTTCCACTTCAAAGAGATAAAAGATATACCATCCATCCCTACACGCTCAATGGTGGACTTAATTGGTGTTGTGATGGCCATTTCTCCTTGCTCGACTGTTCATCGCAGAGATAATTTTGAGGCTATAAGGATAACATTGCTAATGTGAGATATGTCCGGCTTCAGTATCTACGTGACCTTATGGGGCCAATATTTACATGATCTTTGCGAAGAGTTATCAGAGATACTCTCAGTTCTAGATTTTCCAGTCTTGGTGATAAAATATGGCCGTGTTTCAAATTTCAATGACACAATTGTTGACACCATTTCTTGCTTCAAAATGCTATGTAAACCCTCTGATTTCTGAAACGCAAGCTCTCTATGATTGGATATCTTTGCCAAATTCACATGTTCCATGCCCATCAGTCACCAGCAAAGATGGGCCTCCATAATCTATGGTTGTTAATGCTACTTTGTTACAAATTTTAGAGATGGGAAATATCGAAACCAATGAGTGGGTGACTCTTGAAGCTGAAGTATCGAACATCAACATGGATAATTTCTTCTACATGGCTTGCCCAACAACAGTTAATGACAAACAATGTAGAAAAAAGGTTCAGGAACAAACAGATGGTAAATGGTTTTCCAAAAAATGCAATATTCATGTTCAAAATTGTAATTACAAGTACGCTCTACGTATGGATTTGAAAGATGCTACAAGGGAATTGAAAGGGGTTACTGCTTTTGATGACACTATAGAAATGATAATGGGAATTTTAGTTGCAGACTTGCAATTTCTATGCATTGATAATGACACCACACAAGAGATTTTTTATCATGTCATTGGACATGCTTTCCTCTTCACTCTTTCTCTTAAAAAGGAAACATACAACGGAAAAACCCAGTTAAAATGTGTTATTCTTAAGTCGAAGACAACATGACATATCCTACAAATTCCACCATATGAGTGTTCTACATTTTGTTAATGCACAAATCCTCCCTTCGCAACTACGCTCTTTTTACATTTCTTTTTTCCCGTAATACCTTTTCTAAGTTCATCTTTTTAAAAAGAATATTGTAACTTGAATACTGTATGTATTCCAACAATATAAAAAACAAATATTATTTGCATAAATCAACTACGGTCGTCCACTAAGTTGTAATTCCTCTGCAGTATTTGTGATATCTCCCTCATATATGATTATGAATGAAATTATTTCATGTTGCTTTTGTACAAAATCAATCGTTTGTTGTCATTGCTCCTTGTGTACAATTGCATTTATTACTATCTTCTCAACCAAAATTTAATGTTTACATCTTATCATGCATGCACATTTATATTTACGTTTTAATAATTAGTTATATACTAATTACTTATTGCTCATCAAATTTCTTGTAGAAAACTCCAACATTCAATTTCGTAACTTCTAAATGTCTCCTCCTCAAACAAGGGAGCGTAAACGAGTGTATTATGCAAGAAACAAGTTACACATCACTAAGTAGCAACGTCGTAGATACCATGCTCGCAGGCTAGTAGGTACCCCTTGAACCTCACTTCCTTCGCACCAACCACAAATTCAGGCAACCCCCGCCAAGTATTTATGCTTCCACTTCCTATTCCAACCCGCCTTGCCCCAATCTACATCGCATAAATGATTTGGACACCGATTGTAATTCCCATCCACAATCTTCCCCATGCTGCACCTCGACTTCCACTTCAGCCACCAACATATATGCATATACTCCCTTGCCTTCTACCACACCCAAAATACCATTAGCACTTCCTTCCTTTAAGCAAGCACAACGATCTTTAGTGTAAAAGAATATATACCTTTGTAAAGATGGATACTTGCTCTGTCTGTGTGGAAAGCTACCCAGGAATCGCTCGAGAAAATGAGAGAGTAGAAATACGTATGCAATAGATGCTTGGCTGAGAAAAATGGTCACCGCTTCTCTACATGGAACAACATGAATCCAGGCCATCAACCTGCAATTATTAAATGCCTTACACAAGTGGAGGAAATGCTTATTGCAAGAGTCAATCCAATCTTACAGGTTAGCCAAGTTCGTGGGGGACAATACAAATACACTGGCCACACTATCAATTTCCCACAAAAACATTGAATCTATTGTTAAATACCTTCTGCGACGTCTAGGCGAAGTGGACATCTTACTTTTACAAAGAAAAGGGCAGAACCAAACAAAGTATGATTTCTATGTCAGCAGATCACGTGTTTGGGATGCACTCCAGTTCAAAATATGTCAAATGACCCTTACTACAAAGATGTTCTGATCAATTATGATGCCTTTTCCTCTTTACCAATTCAACCAACCAATGTTTCTTCCATCTTGCAAATTGTTGAAATAAATAATCCCCCCCCCCATCAAGAGGAAATTCCCCTTGTATCTGATCTTGATGAATTTACATCACCCAATAGTCAATCCCTTCCATCATCCTTTGTCCCAGTTTTCCCTAATTCAGGTACTGAAGAGGAAGAAATTCAACGGTTCTTATTTGGTTCAGCAAATGGCTCACCATTGTCATTGCCTTGGCCTGAAATCGGCCTTTCCCCAATCAATGAATACAACACAAAAGGCTTGTTTTCCATGGCTTTCCCAACCTTGTTTCCCACAGGTTCAGCCACGTTTAAACAACCTCGCATGAAAGAGGTCTAACTTCATGAATACGCATTGCACCTACTCCGTTACTTTGACAACCACTTTGGAGTGCACCCCAGGTTCAGATATTTTTTTCTCAACCTCATCACGTGTCATCATAGCCAAGCAACAACTTCTGTCTTCATGAGACAAGATATCCTTCAAAACATTCCAACAACTATAAGTGACCTACGACAACGCCTTTAAGCTAATCCAAATGATGCACTCCCACAAAATCTTATGCGGTTTGACATGACACTTCGTGGAACTAGGTCTTTTTGGTTGAAAAGAAGAGGCAAACTTTCCGATATGGTTGAACAACTAGCAACACCGACTTTGTTCTTCACTTTAAGTGCTTCTGACACCAAATGGCCAGACCTCCATAGTGTGATGCCTAACACTAGCCCTGTAGATCCTCGCGAAGCACAACAATGGAGGAACCATAACATTATCTCCAACCCTCATTGAGTTTATGCATACTTACACCAAAAGATTCACAATATTCCGCGAAGAGGTCTTGCAAAAATACTTAGGAGCAACAAACTACCAGTATAGGTAAAAAATGTCTCTTCCTTTATTTCCTCTTACACAAAGTTTCCTTATATTTGTTCATCTCTTTCCACGTATGAATGGCAACATAACCCTTCCTCCTACTTATTCATCTCTTTCCAGGTACGAGTGGCAACATAGAGGATCCACACACGTGCATGGGTTCCTTTGGCTTCCAGAAGCCCCAAATGTGTAGACAATTGACTGGAATAACACGTCTGCTGTCAACTGTCAACCAAGTTAGAGAGTACTTCGACAAACTTGTTTTCGCATGGAATCCCCGTTCAATTTCATGTAGATCAGAATACATTCACCATCCACTCTAAGATGATCCATGCTTATTAAAGACATATGAAATATTGGCAACCGACCCTCTTTTAGACTTAGAAGAAATTCTAAATTGAGTGCAAATGCATACCAAATGCTCTGAACGTACATGCTTGCGAAAAAAACAAAATGGCATGGAATGCGAGTATAAAGAACCCTGGGAACTACTTGAACAATCATCACTAGAATTCAATGACACACACAAATTCCAATACATGCCAGCCAAAAATGATGACAAATTGAATATCCACAACTCCGTCATGCTGTCCATCTGGAGAGCCAATTTTGATCATGCCAACCCAATACTCTCTAAGCATGCAGTCCTAAAGTATATTTCTAAATATGCTTCCAAAGCAAAGCAACGTTCTGAATCATACCACCAAATGCTCTCAAGAATATCTTTGACAGTCAATCCCCATCAACCAGCCAAGGTTGCCTTTTGAAAAATGCTTACATATAGTGTCATTGATAATGACATAAGCGCTCAAGAAACATGTCACATGCTGCAAAAGTTGCCTCTTATTCTTTGTAGCCGATCCTTTGTTTCACTGAATGTTGGAAAGAAAATTTTGCGTCACATTTCTCAAACCAATCATCCAGACTCCGCGCTAACAAATTTCATAGATGCATACATAAAACGCCCTGCCCATATGGAATCAATTACACTTATCGAAGCAACCAGAAGTTGGTCTCACAACAAGCTACGAGCAGGTGAAAAATGGAATCAACGGTCAACATATGCTATTGTAGGCATCTCCCCCAAATTTTATTCTATCCCCAATGACCATTCCCCTTCCTTTGAACTCTTCTGTTGGAGGTGAACTTTTTCTCTACAAACCTTTTCACAACATCCCCCACAAACATTGGAACCACATCAGAGCAAGTCATTTCCAACTGGCTATTACTTAAAGACTTTTATCATCCTTGGCATGTAAAATGCATCTCCATATCAAATGATTCCTCTTCCTCTGACGAATCCCCTTCAGATTTTGAAATCTTAGGTCCCACTCCACTGCATGCTGAATGGGAAATTTTATCCCAACTACATCCAGCTAATTCCATATGCCTTGACAAGTTCAACATGTTAGGCCTTCAAGACTTCGACTTGTATCACAATTGGATCTAAAATGATGTACCACTTCATTTACATGACGTTGCCCCATGCCATTCATCGATATGTCCAAAAACACTACAACAATCCCTTTCCACATGTGAAATTCCGCATCCAACAGAACACCTTTCTTTCCAGAACAACACCAGGCTTTTAAAAACTATATTCAATTATTTCAGGCAAGGAATTATTTCACCCCCTTTAAAAGTGATCATACTAGGGTACTGCATGACACAAGTAAATCTTATTTCATAAACAAAATCCGCAATGCATTATCCTCAACATGCCTACAACAACCATCTCCTCTCTTGGGCATCGCATCTACAAGAGTGGTTACATTTAACATTTCCACATCAACCATACATGTTGTGTTACACATTCCAATAAAAGAAATAAAACCACTCGAAGGCATGTCACTTTCCACTCTCCAACAATCCCTTTAACATGTTTGCTACATTCTCATTGACGAAATGAGCTTCATAGGCCCAACACTCCTAGCAAAAATTGACTTCCGTCTTCGTGAAGCCTTCCCCCACTTCAAATCAACCGCTTTTGGAAACAGATCCATCATTCTCATTGGTGACCTTGGCCAACTACCCCCTGTCAATGGCGTTCCACTTTATGTCGGCCAGACCTATGGAACAAACCAACGGTTTAGCTTCACATCATGCATCACACTTACATCAATCTTTAGGCAACAAGGTTCAAATGATGCCCAAATTTCCTTTCAGCAACTACTACTAAATATCAGAGATGGAATCCCACTCCTCCATGAATAGAAAGCACTTATCCAATGAACAAACTCCCAAATATTTGTTGCCGACATAACACCTTTCCTTCTAGCTCCACATTTGTTCGCAACAAATGACCTTGTCGACCAACATAACCTCAACATGCTAAAATCCCTTAATTCTCCAATCGCACGCTCTAATGGTCAATAGATAAGGCACAACTATTTAGAGCAACATGATGATGAGCAACTCGAATCAATTATTCTCATTTGTAAGAAATAAAAGGTTATGCTCATCGCAAAATTTGTGGGTTGAAGCTGGACTTGTGAATGGCTCCATTGGCCCCATTATCTACATTGTCTATGCCCCGTCATCATCCCCTCCAGCTCTTCCACTTTTTGTTGTAATTGACTTTAACAAATACAACGACCCTCCTTGGAATCCGCATTTCCCCACCCATGTCCCCGTACCCCCAATCTCAAGAGGAAACTGCATGCAACTTCCTTTAAAAATGGCATGGTCACTTACAATCCATAAATCACAAGGGCTTACTTCACATAAAGCAACTGTAGATATAGGTTCTTCAGAACGACCAAGGCTTACTTTCACCGCAATTTCTAGAGTCCCCTCCTTAAAAGACCTACGCATTTCACCCCCCTTCTCTTTTGAACGCTACTCCAAAATGTCCCTTTCCTAACACCTCCTTCAAAGAAAGGAGGAGGAATCACAACTACAAAATCTTCAATTCACCACATCCGTAACATAATCCACCCCAACCCATCCTCCCCCCCCTTCCCACCACATTCATTCACATTGTCATTCCCCATTGTTCTGCTTCCGCTCTCAAACACGTAAGTAATCCTTCTAAAAAAAATTGGTGTCAATTACAAACTTTTAAAAAACGAGAACAAATTACATTATGCTTTACTTGACAATTGTGCAATGATGACTACAAGTTAAGGTCCACTGTTGAAGACGGTAAAGGCTATGGAGAAGCGACTTGCACAACATCAAAATGACGACAATTGCCAACACCTTTTCTATTTTCCTTTTTGTAAATTAGCTTTCTTACGCAAGTACAAGTTACTCCCGATCTATAAACGATCCACTATGTAAAATACGTGTTGTTATGATTGAGAAAGCAATTACTTAACATTGTAAATAGAAAAATGCACAATCCGTCTAAAACAACATAAATTTCATAACTTAATGATTTTCAATACAATCATAGAAACCAACACGCACATTAATCAACCCAAAAACCATCTGCATACACTTCATATTTGCAATTCCTAGTTACGTCATGCTACAGACCCGAGCCAAATATAACCCACATTTTGGAACAAAAACACCCTCCCATCCCTTATGGCGTAGTCATTACACGCTTCATCGTGCGATTGCTAATATATATATATATATATATATATATATATGTGTGTGTGTATGAATATGATGGTTAAATTATAATTTTCCCTCTCAATCATGACGGTCATATTTTAAAAGTGAGAGTATGTTAACATCTAAAATGACTCAAAACGTCTAAAAGCTTTGCAAAATCCAAGCCGCAAATTTGATCACTGCAACTTGCAAGTTACAACACAGCCATTCACAGTAACGTGAGATTGCCTTTTTAATAATTCCGGAGTTCAAATTGTATTACAATTCTATGTATTAAAAGATAATAATGGGGCCATAACAAATAAAAGCATACAAATAGACGGCTTAGATCTTGTCCGTTAATCCACACAAAATAGTCACAATTTCCATCGAGTTAGCATTTTGATGGCAGCTTCTAATGGGATTTTTACAGTTAGCAGGCATGCTAGGCAGCTTGTGCGTCCAGCCCTTAAAACTCCACAGGAGATACTCTATCTCTCTAATATTGACAACTATACCAATCTCAGGTTCTACATTCCTCAACTTCAGTTTTATGAATGCAATAAGACGAGAGGCGAGGATCCAGCCATAGTCATAAAAGAAGCTCTGGGCAAGGTTCTGGTCCATTTTTATCCTTTTGCAGGAAGATTGAGACCCTCCCCAGTCTCGCCCAATAAGCTCCTTCTCCACTGCACTGGCGACGGTGTCTCCTTCGTAGAAGCGGACGCAGATGTCTCCCTCCAACAACTGTTTTTCAATCATAATAATCAGCTTGTTCCCCCCTTTCACTGCGTAGAGAAACTAGTGGAGGGCATCCTTGGATCGACCAACATCATCGTTTCTCCACTCATTTTCATTCAGGTAACTGGTCTCTTTACTCGTTCTTTTTCTGATTGATAAACGCTTTCCATTGGATTTATGAATCAGATAGCGCTGAGCCATGAAAACATACTTTTTGAGTGAAACTATGATCTGAAAGAACCCAAATCAAAAAGTGGTATTTTATTAGGTTACGCGCCTGACATGCGGAGGTTTCATATTGGGAACGGCAGTCAATCACTCTCTGTGTGACGCTTTTGGGTCTTATTTATTTCTGAGAGCCCTTGGTGAAATGGCCAAAGGTGCCGATGCCCCCTCGATTCCTCCAGTTTGGGAAAGAGAAAGACTGCTTCCACGAACCAAGCCGCTCCTACAATTTCTTCACTACGATGATCAACAAGAGTCTGGCTGCGGCAGCGGCTGCCCAGAAGCAGGAAATGGTGTGGAAATCATTCTTCTTCAGTAGAGACGAAATAGCAGTTTTGAAGAGAGTGGCAGGCAATGGGTGCACCACATTTGAAGTTTTGTCTGCGTATCTGTGGCGGGCAAGAACAAGGGCTCTCAAAATCCCTCCTAATGAAAAAGTGAGGCTCACCTTTCTCGTTGATTTTCGTTCGCGACTGAACCCTCCTCTTCCACTGGGTTACTACGGAAATGCAATGGTTTCGACATGGACGAAGACGACGGCCGCAGATTTGATAAACAACGGCCTCTGTTTTGCTACAAAACTTGTTCAGAACGCCGAAGCAAGCGTGACCGAGGACTACGTTCGCTCTTCCATTGATTATAAGGAATTATGCCGAGTACCTCCTGTTGTTAAAAGAGGGATTGGATCGCTTCTGGTTTCCAACATAAGCACAGTCGGGTTTAGAGAAATAGATTACGGGTGGGGAAAAGCCGTTTACGGAGGACCGAGCATGGACGCCGCGTCCTGGATGACGAGCTTCTTTATATCTGTGGTTGACAGAAATAGTGGAAAAGAGACAATTGCAGTGCCTCTTTGTTTGCCTGCCATTGCAATGCAAGTGATTGAAGCCGACATCTCTAAGCTCAAGCTCATCCATTCTAATCCCACCACTCCTCTAATTCGTGCTTCGCTGTAAAACTTTCCAGTCTTTTGTTTAACAATTCAGCTATATATAGGCCTATCGGCCAGGCCTATCTGGCAAACTTTAAATTAAGCTAAAGTGATACGCGTGTTAACATTAAAATTAAACAAAATTTAAAATATTTTTTTAATTATTTCCACTATAAATTTTAATTATATTTTTATTCTTTGTTTTAAAAAAAAGTGATGAATAAGTAATGGGATCAATTACAAAATGTCTGGGGCACATTCATTTTAAGTAGTTAACCTTTACTCTTCCAAATAATTTTGAGAAGATTATTTACATGTATGCATAATAGTAAGGTACCAAAAAAAAGCCCGAAACTCAACTGAAATCTGTGCACAGCAACAAAATGATTAAACAACAAATATCATCTAGTCTGCACACAACAAAATAATACACAAACAGAATAAATATCTAAATAAGATGGAATAAAATCCAGTAGATCCTTTTACCAAAAATAAATCCAAGTGCAATAAAGATCGACCAAAATGATGAAAAAGAAAACAAGACACCCAAAACGAAATAAAAGGTAAACCCTGACATAAACAAAAGTAACATAAACATTCAACTATTTAACTAGAAATTTTGCATCTAAACCAAGAGTGTGAAAATCCAAAAACAAAAATCCATCGCCTATATAATAGTCTATGAATCCCAAATAAACCAAATGTACAACATTCCAAAGCTGGAGTCTTTGTAGTCATTTGAAAAACACACAAATTAAATTGTAATAGAAAGAAAAATGTAACATGCAAACGTGTGTGATACTTGTTTGGGGAAGAGCGTACTCTGCAAGGATTCACCATCAAATGTCTGACTAAACTCTGAAAAGGAACAAACGACTCAAGACTATAACACCCGATTTGTTAACTCTAAGCCCTAAGCAATTGAAAGAAAATCTAAACCCCACAGTTAATGATAAACCCTGTAAATACCATTTTCCTTGTGAATATTTAAGGTCGGTCTTAGAATAAATTACAAAAAATCACAAAGGTCTTACCATTTGTAAAATAAAGAAGAAATTCCAAAACTGGATTGATAGAAAAACAAAAAAAACATCTCACACAATAAAAATACAGACATCAAACATATCCAAGATAAAAACACCACAACACATAAGTTGATATGAAATTGATAGTTTATCTAATCCAAAATAGCAACAATTACATACAATAATACAATAATACAATAAGAGACAATGTTGCAGCTTGTAGCAATTACATGGCGAGAGTCTAATCCAAAATAGCAACAATTACATTAAATAATAGAATAATACAATAAGAGACAATGTTGCAGCGTGTAGCAATTACATGGCGAGAGTCTAATCCAAAATAGCAACAATTACAGTAAATAATAAAATAATACAATAAGAGACAATGTTGCAGCTTGTAGCAATTACATGGCGAGAGGGCTTACACTATAAAGAATATTGATCTCCTTAATACAAGGATTCAACTCCAATCTTTAATCCCACAATATCCTCTCTTGTCTCTCCTAGAATCACTCCCAAACCCATAAATCTTTCACACAACTCTCAAATAGCTACTTGAGTTGTTTATTCAACAAAATCACAACTAATATAATATACTATATTATTAATAATGAGTTGTTTTATGACTCATATTAATAATATTACAATCTTTATTTTTCACACACAAATATGATATTAATATCTTACTAACACACTAACTTACTAATGTAATATATGAATATTACATTTAACTATTACGAACAATGATATGAGCACTAATCCAAAGAGTATTCCTAACATAAGTCATATTACACCGACACTGCAATACAAACATCGAACCAATAAAAATATCCAGTCAAAACACCATCATAAGCTTGTTGGTGAAATAATTTTTCGCAGTGCTAATTATTTGTTTTCACCAACGGTCACGAGGCTAAGCCCTTCCTTCTTGGGTATGAGGATGCTTCTATTATTGAATGTAAACTAACTAAAACTGTGGGGTGGTTGTTGGGTAGGGGATCACCCAAGAATACTCCACTAACCCTGTGACAAAGTGCTTGTACAATATACAATATTTTTCTTAGGAAAGAGGTAAAGGGGACCAAGAGAAACATGAGAGAGGGGGTTAATGTTCTCATTAGACTCACAAAATTCACATACATTATCCAAAGTAGGTCCACATTCAATTAGAAGAACACAACAATGTAAATAACAATAAGACTAATAAATCAAAAATGGAAAGTTCTATAGATCCATTAATCAAGGACACAAAGTTTCTTCTTGGTTGTACAAAATCATAATGCTTGCAAAGTAGAGAGGATAGAGGAACATAAACAAGGAGATAGAGAAGATGTAGCTTTTATTATTTGTAGTAGTAGTGAAATCCCACAACTTACAACAATCAACAATTGCCAACCCTTTGGAATGGAGAAACCATTCCAGTTTAGAGCTTACAAATTGTCTTTTCCTCTCCCCCCACTTGAATTTTCATCTCACCACCATGTGACTTTTCAAATTCCCTAGGAATGAAACAAAGTCATTTTCTTATTTTTTGAAAAGGGACTTTTAGAATGCAACATATAAATGTATATAAAAATGATGGTCACAGTTTAAATATGCAAGTCACATGCAACACTTATTTAAAATGTTTACAAGTATTTAATGACTAAAATAGCAAAAAGTATCTAAATGGATGTCAAATTTAACCATTGGATGCCTCTTAAATTGAATTCTCAAACAAAATTAAATATTTGTTCATGTTTGCAATATGTCACAAAAACCATATTTTGAGTAGGTGAATGTATCATTTATTTAACTTTTAGTAAGTACTTTAAAAATATCAAAATCTTTGATGTTCGTATATTTATTAGGTCCCTTTCTCCACTATATTAAAGTAAAAAAAATGTCCACTTCCTCACCCTCAAAATAATTCCTCAATAATTATTACATGTTGACAAAGTCGTCTGTCCTGTACCATCCGCTGTAATGCTTGCACTTTTAAACAACCCTCCACTATATTAAAGTAAAAAAAATGTCCACTTCATAAGCCTCACCCTCAAAATAATTCCTCAATAATTATTACATGTTGAGAAAGTAGTCTGTCCTGTACCATACGCTGTAATGTTTGCACTTTTAAACAACCCTCAATTATTACGCCCAAGGTGTGTATACAGTTAAGTTAGATCCCAATGACGAAACTGTCCATCTTGAGCAAGTTTCACCACTTCATGTGCTGACAGGTGGATTGGCCTGCTCTCCTGTTTGAGTTGTTCCATTTTTTTTTTCCCTCTCGTGTGAATTTGGTCATTGCCAACGTGTTTCTCGGCCACCCTGACACCTGCCCTGTCATCGTCTTTGCTTCTGTGAATTCAGTTTTTGCTGTGGCTGGAATTGGGTTTGGTTTTTACATTTGCAGCATCCGGTCGCAACAGGCAACAAGTCAGTTCTGGCTAATTGCAGGTGGGGGCTTGGTAGGCTTGGCTAAGCCATTGCCATCAATATTGGTCCCAATGGTGTCACTTGTTAAAGAGGATTATATCACTGTTAGGTGTAAATACGCTCACAAATTCTTAGCTAGATTAAATCATAATAAATGAATTTCCTTCTCCAACAAACTCATACGTTACCGGCCTTGTAAGGTCTGTATATTTCTGTTTGTTTATGTTATTGTAGCTTCACTTCATACTAAATCTTGATATTTTTGTTTGCAGTTATAGGGCGGTGTTTGGGGATTGTTTTAGATGTGGAAATAGAATTAATATTTTTGGGACTAAGCTGTTGATTGGGGCAGATGGAACATGGTCTGCGGTAAATGAAAATGACTATGCATAGACCATAAATCCAGAGCATAGGATGGACACTAGGTTCTTATGACGTAATAGGTAGCAAGCATAAAACAACACTGATGAAGGCGAACAAAATAATGTGAGGGTCACATTTCCAAAGGAACATCACAAAGTTGCTGTGATGCTTTCTTATCTTAAGCCTTATTTCCATTGCGGATATTACTGTCTTATAATGATACAACCCTTACCAATTTTCTTACTCATTGGTGAACCTAGGACTGAGTGCAAGTTTTTATGACAATCGCGATGACATATTTCTGCACAATATTAAGCTCCTGAACCTATAACATTAGTCACTCACTGGCTAAATATATAGAGTTCTTTGGTGATAATGGAGTTAGATACCAAATATTAAGAGGCGTTATCCTGGGTTTTATGAAATGTTTACTTATCAATTTTTTTAAGAGTAAGACATCCTTTCCTGATGTTGCAATGGTCATTAGTATAGCGGTTTAAAAATTCAGTTACAACTTTTGTCCAATGTGGATCTTTCTCTCTATTATTTGGTATTTTTTGATAATGCATTAAAGAGAATGGTGAAGTGATAGTGTGGAATTACCCTGTACAAAAAAAATGACGGTCATATTTTGTTGCCGTTTGAAAATCCATTTATTATTTACAACATAGTATATGGGCTTTTGCACACTCTGGCATCCAAAAATGCAATCATGATGTTATGTGATAGCAGAGGATGCGCGTTAGTGTACAAATATAAGAATAACATATGTATGTAGGGTGTCTCGTATGGTTCTCTAGAATATCCCACATAGGTTTCATTTGCATATTTGGATTTGGTTTCAGGAAATTAGTCCATCTGATAGATTGTTAACTTCATAGTTTTCAATGTAAATTGAAGGAAAATAAACCACTTATCACAATATCACCGATTAATTCAACTCTTTCCCAGCCCAACTAAAACAGAGCCTCCACTTAAAACCCTCTCTTTCCCTAAGCACGTGCAGGGAAATATTTCAATTATCAACATATACTATACTAGAATCTTTAAAAGTAGCCGACGCTGGTCACGAAGCCATGATCGGATGAATATTTTAGCGCTGGTCAATGGCAATAAGAGTGACGCCAACAAACACAGTAGGAATTCGTCCTCTTTTGACCACGTTAGAGGCAGCCAATGTGCCGCCGAAGTGGCAAGGTAGAGGCAGCCAAATGCATTTAAGGAACGGTTTTCACTTTTCACAGTACAGTAAACTAGCCTGGAAATTCCAAACCACTAAAAAACATAAACATTTGTCTTCCTGTCTTCCCTGGTTCGAGTCATTTGCAGCAAAGGAAATTGCAAAAAAGATAACTAGTGGATGTTTTTTGAGGAAGGCTTCGACATGTTCGCTTCCTCTCAGATTGGTAAATGTTTTTGCTTTTAATAGATAATCAGTGGTGTATTTGGATCCTCATAAAATCTGGACAAATCCCTGAGAAAGAGACATAAACAACAATCGAAGGCAATGTTCTTGGAGAGCACAACACATAGTTGGCCGTGACACATTCCGCGACTCACATCTAACTCAACATCGAAAACCAGAAAACCATCACGAATATACAATTTGATTTTATTTATTTTTCTTTATATGCAACCAAAGGACCATGGAAAAGGCTATTTTTTCTTAATTTTTCTCTGTTTTCACACTGAATATGGGTCTCGAACGAATTTGATTTAAAACCATGTTTATTAATTTCTCACTCATTTTTTAAGTGTGGTTACTGTAATTTATCACCAAATATGTCTGCAGTTGTAAATGTAAAATTATGTAGACTTTGGTATATTGTCATATATACACTCTTGTCTCATCGAAAAATTGTAATGCAAATGTTTCAATGGAAGATGGTGTGTAGATAATTCTTAGGAATACCATTGAATAGAGGTGGAATAATTTGCATATTTTTCTAAGTATCATAGTTTAAATAATATCTCCATTAGTTTTTATTCTTTGTTTGAATATGGTGAACAATAAAGATGGCTTCAAACCATAGGGCACGGTCAGGTTTTGTGAATATAAAATAAGTGGAAAATAATTGATTCATATGCCGAAGGTGCCCTCCTATAGAATGGAATAAGGTTGGCAATTATGGACAAAAAACTTGGAACTAACACATTATCAACTTTATAACTTAATATTCATAAGAAGTAGACTCATTTGATAACAAGATGACCCTAATTAGCACTCACAAATGTGGTGGCATGAAGATTCTGATTATTTTCATAAAAATGTAGATTTGTCCATTTCTAAATGGGGAGCCTAATCCACCAATGTTGAGTCAAGAGATGTATGTCATCCAATTTTGACCCTCAAGTAAAATTGAACAAACGCGACCTTACATAGGAAAAGAATGGAGGCCCAAGCCCAAAATTTCAGAGTTTCGGCATTTGGAATTTTGGAGAAAAAGCAGGGCGAAAAGGAATCAACAAAGTCCGAAATCCTGAAGTCTGAAATTCAGACTTTTAGAGATCTCGGTGAGTGTAGGCAGGAAAAAGTCTGAAATGGGAAAAGTTCCAAAACCCTAAAAGTTTGGACTTTCAGACTTTCAAACTTTCAGGTTTCGGAGTTTCAAAGGAAGGGAACGAATGGTTGGTAAATGGATCAAAAATCCTTGAAATCCCAAAAGTTTGAAGTCTGAAAGGGTTCGGATTTCGGAGGTCAAACTTGGTTCAGGGTCAATGCGGTGGGCTTTTCGAACTTTTGGGTTTCATAATTTTGGAGTTTCGGGTTTTATAACTCTCAAGCCGATTTTCCAATGAACAATAACAAAAATTCCGAAATGGAAAGTTCCGAAGTTCTACAGAATTCAGAATTTTCACATGCCCAAGCCAATGAACAGTAACTCAATGACTAAATTCAAAATGTTTGAAAGTCCAAATTTTTGGGATTTCAGAAGTTGCATGCATTTCAGAACTTTGGAGAAATAGAGCTAACCACTCGCATTTTTTGCAGAATGACACCCTGAATTTCAAATGGCCATAACTGTTGATTAGGAGATCGTATTTTCTCAAGAAAAGACTTTTTGGAAAGCTCACAGGGTCCTCTACTCAACTAATACTGGTTATCTTAATTTGAGTGGGACTAAGTTCTTAAAAATGAAAAATACAGTATGCCATTTTAGAGGGTGTCCCAGGTTTCTCACCTACCATAATAATATTGAAGGTATGGGCTTCCTTTATTCTCCAAAAAGGAAAAGTACATGGAGGTATGGGTTTTGTAGTGGCACACATCATTGTTGCAGGAGAATTCAATGCATTCTAAGGTGGTTGAAGCAAGATTTCAGATTATTCTCTCTCCCTTTCTCTCATTCTTCATATATATTATAAGGAGGGTCATTGTTCTAATGTTGGATAATTTTTCTTTGCAACCTCCCTTCTTCTCTTGTATGTAAATGGATTTGTGGAGTTCAAATATCCCATCAAAACTGTGATGCAATTTTGTGCCTTTTGGCCTTTGTAATGCATTAAATCAATTTGTGGAGAAATAATAAAAGTCTGTGGATGATTTCAACCCTCTCTTATATTCATTACATATTCCTCATATCTCATTGCAATTCTGGTTATCTATGCATGGTGGTTGTGTTACGTTATTAATGTTTTGTGTTTAATGGTAAAGGTGTTCAACATTCCTTTTGGTGCATCACCTATGTTAGTTTAGATTTATTAGTTTATTGTAATCTTCTTAACCTGCATGTCTCCTTGGCAAGTTAAAGTAGGTTTTAGAGTAGATCATCTACAATTTGGATGCATGCATCAGAATAGAGGAATAGGAATCAACCTTCATTTGGAGATCTTTCGCGATTGAAAAGTCCCACACTTTGGGAAAAGCTCCATGTTATGAAATCACACTGAGACTTTCAACCCATTGAGTTGTAGACATTTAGGGGTGCTGTGATTGCACATCAACAATACCTCCATAAGAAAAATCCCTTTCTACCTAACTGTTACTACTAACTTGAAGATGCAACCCACTTGACTGATATAAGGGGAAAACAACATTGTCTAATGCCATCAGTAGTTGGTTTTAAGGATGACAATGGGAATCATCTATCCCCATTGTTGTGACAAATCATGAATTTTTTTTCCCGTCATTAATTAGGAATTTTTTATCACTAACCATCTTCAGGATATTATTAATAAAATAATAATTAATTCTATGAGTAAAAACATGATGAAAAACACATTGTGGTATTCACCATGTGAAAAACACAATGTGTTTTTAAACTTGTTGAAAAAAATAGTTTGTTTTTCAACACGTTGAAAAACACAGTGTTTTTTAACACAATCCAAAAACACATTGAAAAAAATGGTTTTCTACATTTTTTGACTGATGCAATGAATATTTAGTGAATTTTATAGATTGTTAACAACAAATTTTTAAGACAACGTAATTATAACTTAAATAATAGTAAATTATATTTAAACAAAATGAACACATTTAATGTTATAAGTGTTTGAGATGATTCTTTATATTGTCTATAAGCATAAATAGGTTCTAGATTTGCATGTTGATCTGTTTCTATTGTAGAAAATATAAAAAATTATAATTAAATTTACACGTGATCTTCCATCTCTTATTTGTAATTTCATTGCTCTTAGTTGCGTTAAATGGAATAACATTAGAGTGAATTTGATTTTTTGAATTCAATATATTTGTAAATATTGTTAATGTGCAAATAATTTATAGAATCATTTTTATTAGTTGTTATATTTTGCTAATTGTAAGGTTGTGAATATATGATGTAAGTTGAAGCAACAAAAAATATCTATTTTCATACTCTCACTCTCATTTTGGTATATGGGGTCATGTGACTTTTGTAAAGCCAAGAATTATTGCATGATGAAGGGGCTTTCCCCTTAGGATGCCACATCGATACGCCCGTAGTTGGGTGGTAGAATGTGGTTGTAATGCACATATTTTTGACATTCTAAACCACATTAAATCTTAAATAAATACTTAGGAAATTGTAATTTTTTTGTTTAAAGGGTTGCAAGGGTGTTAAACCCTAGAGTACATTTAATTGAATCCTACCAATAATTTTCTACAATACATTAGGTTGATCCATCCTAGATTAATAATTAAATATTATTAATTTATTTCTAAAGTTATTCCTGGTTATAATCTTATAGCAATGCATCCATTAATTCCTTTGTTTAGTCTAAGTTTATTTCCTTTAATTAATTAATATCCATACTCCACACTTATAACAATATTTACCCTTTGGTTATATTAATCCCCTGAAGTCAATAGCTTTAATGTCTATTCAAAATATCATTATTTAGTTACTATAGTGTAATGTCGTTTAATTATTTACTAAACCATAATAAGAGGGCTACATTTTAACTTAAAACACTAAGGCCCTAAGTGGCCCCATTCAAAAATTATACATACATTTAATTAAAATATATAGTTCCATAAAATACCCTTACCTAAAAGTTGTAGGATTGACTCCCTACCCTTAGATTGATTCATTTTAGGCCCTTAGATCTCAAGTTTTCATTCTAAAACCCTAATCATCCTTATGAGATCCTTTTAACTTTTATCTTTCCCTAGTTTCCTCATTCGTTCTCTTTTCTTTTATTTGTTTTACAGTTTTGAGGAGAGGAAGCCATGACAATATGAGATAAACCTTGGAGGAATTTCCTCTAGGTTTTAGTATTGCATTGGAAGTAAAGACCTTTCCCCATTTTGACTCACTTATTTGCTTGCATAAATCTTGTAGAGTGTAGTTATTTTCATTCATTTTATTGGAAGGATTCATCCACAAATTTGGTTGAAGTTGTTTAATGGTTATCATTTTCTTGAGTGACATTTAGGGAAAACCCATTTTAATGATCTAAGTGTGTGTGTGTGTATATATATATATATATATATATATATACACACACACACACACACATATATATTCTTGTAGATCATTAGATCTACATTCTACTCAAGTTTTAGTTCATTAAATATACTGGTTTGATCCAAAACATGTTTTCATGACACTGTCTCCATGCATAAGTGACTGGTGGCAGTTGTTTGATCGGCAGAAGTACGCAATGGCTACCGACACCGGTTCCACTACTGGCACTAGTTCTAGAAAATCTGCTAAATGTTATAAAATAGTGTATACAAGTGAATATATCCTTATATATATTCACCTGTATACATTCCTATGTCATTTTATATTTTATCACAGTTTGTGAATTCTCTAATTTGCATAGAAAATAAGAGTTTCTAAGTTTAAAGTTTAAAGTGATATTTATGTACTGTTTCCAGTGACCAGTGCCGGTAAGAGGAATGCCGACACTGGTACAATATTTGATGCTGGTTACTGAAGATTTAGTATATTTTAAATAACATGAGTAAAAAATAGATATTTTTAGATGTAGTCATTTAGATGAATATTTAAACAAATGAGTAGAGTTCCATAGTTAGTGTATATGGTTTTCTAAGCAAAAAATTGTATAACTTAAGTTGGAAATGGATTTTCTAAAATTGTAACACCATATAGTGGCCGATGTCGGTACAGAGTCTACCGATGCCAGTTAAGCTTATTGGTATCGGTTTCTGTGTGAGGCAGAAAGCTATAAGAAGGGATATATCACAACTAGAGTCTGATAAATTGTTCTAAGACATAAAGCAATAATGAAAGATAAATAAATTCATTTCTTGATTAAAATACTAAATTTATAACATTTTTCCTTGCAATAAAATGTAGAAGTTTGAGTATAAAACCAACTTCAATTCATTCTTTTCACATATGCTATTTGGAGAACAAAATAAGATACATCACATTTAAATACACTCCTTTTTCCATATCAAGCTTATAACAATACAATCCAAAGAACTCAGCAACACTTTCTTTAAAACAACGTCATTCCTTTATAAAGAATACATATTACAACTTTGAAGAAAATTCATAATTTGGAGAGTTTCATTTCCAATGAAAAATACAACTTAAGCTTATTCCTTTCAACTACAACATTGTAACTTGATAAATATAATTTACAAGGCTATCTTTAAAAATGCATGAATTACAAGCCTTCCACTCTAAATGGAAAAAACATGGGAAAATTTTACAAATGTAGGATTCCTTCTTATCTTCTACAAGATGCACTATGTCCAAGAATTCAACTTGAGCTTCACCATTTTTCTTCAACTTGAAACACAACAACAAATAAGCGGGAGTAGGCAACGCTCTCTACCCAACAAATAATCTAATGAGGAGGAGAAGCTATCCTCCTCATTGGCCCCCAAGCCCCAATCATAGAGCAATAATAAATGGGTATAACCAATGGTAAATTTCACAAATGATTCCACATTACAACACATGCCAACAATCTTTCAACACACACACAAGCAAAAAAAAAACAATATCAAAATATGCAACTTTTCCAAACAAGGCTTGAAAACTCTAAGCCAATGGAACAATGAACTATGGGGAAATCATGTGTAGTTCCCACTTCCCTTCGACACTTTTGATATTGATCATGATATTGCTGACTATATTATGGAGATTATTATAGTTTTGATTTAGTATGGTGTTAGATGTCAGATCATGGATTATTGTTGACTCTAATTCATATATGATGCATGATGATTGTTAGAGACATTTTATATAGATGTTGACATGCTATTGGACATAGTTATATATATGTTTATGGATGTTGTTAGGACATGTGATATTTGGATATATTGAGTAGACTGAGAAAATTGAATTTAAAATTGATGAATATATAGGTGCTGATGAAATTGTAAGTGATATTGTTGATTGTCTCGATGTTGTTGTGATTCATATATATATTGATTATTTTTAAATTATATTATATTCATTTGGATGTTCTGATATGGCCACGAGGCCGAAGGGGTATTTGTATTGTGCAGGTTAAAAATATCACAACAAACATAAGGGGATTGGAGACCAACCACATTGAAATTCTAGATGAATTCAACAAGGTCACCATGACAACTTGTATTTTTCGTGTGTGTGTGTTTGATTGTTATGAATTCCCATGGGGGGATCACCTTTAAATGTGACCAAGGGTTATGTGTATTTATTTATTTGGCTCATTTTTTAAATTTTATTTTATGTTTGTATGTGTTTATTAAGTGATGTGTTTACCCCTTTCATTATTTATTAATTGTGGTAAATTAATGTGAGTAAACATGTTGTTAAAATTAATTAATCAAATTGGGACATAAGAAAGTAATTATTAGAGTTGTTGGCCTAAAGTTAAAGTTTTGTAAGAAATGTGTAAGTGATATGTAAGAGATGTGTAAATTATGTTTGGAGTATGAAACACTCCACCTCCTTTTGAAATTTGAATTTGTCCTTGGAGGCTGATTTTGGAAGCTTATGGGACAACTTAAACTTGTGCCATACCTCTTAAATTTGCATACCAACCTTTCCTATGGTTGGAGGGTTTAAATCTAGCCTTCATTATGCATTTTGGTAAGTCAAGTTGTATGCTTTTATTGCAATTTCTTACATGCTTTCAATTTCACTCCTTATGAGGTGTGGGTTTGATTTGAGTGTGTAAGTAAAACTCTCATTTATTCACCTACTTATTTATTGTGCCTTGGAGATTGAAGTTTACATATGAGTTGGAGTTGAGGATGTGTGATGTGGCATCCCACATGGATCCACCTCATCCTCTTCTCTTTCCTCTTTTATATATTCAAATTTCTTGGCTTGTTTTTGGGAGTTTTTTTTGGCTTCACTTTTATCACTTCATTCTTGGTGACTTGCTTTTAGTTTTTGGAGCTCTTACAAATTGGGAGAAATTTGGAGATTGTTGCATACTTGTTGATTTTTGATCTCTTGGTTTGTGTTGCATTGGAGAGCTTGTTATTTTGAACTTGGAACAAACTCCATCATGGAGAGGTAAGAGCTTAGCTCTTAGAAATACTCTCATTTTATTTGTATGCATATGCAAATGGTTGAATGTTTGAATGTGTTGTTTTATTTGTTGGCTGGTTGGGTAGCTGGCCTAGGGATGGTGTAGGAGAAGACTATGGGGCATTTTGTGGGAGGCATAAGTATTTTGGGGAGGTGTAAGTGTGGAGGGAGTTTGTATTTTGGTTCCACCTTACAAAGAAATAGCTTGCATTTCTTTACTCGTTATGGGGTGCCATAAGAGGTTGGGGAGGCATAAGGAAATGTGAGGAATAAAGGGTACTTCGGGGAGGCATAAGGGCATGTCAGGGATTTTAAATGATATATATTTTGGAAGTTTGTTCTCAGGTGGTGATACCCATTTCCCCTTTGGGAGGCATAAGCAACATCCCCCATAGTTTCTTGCTCCTTTGACTTGCATGATGAAGCTTGAGTGTTTTTTGTTGTTTTGTTCTATGGTGGCAAAATGTAGTTTTGTTTTGGACTGTGTTTTGAATGAGAAATATGTCTTTGTATTGTGGAAGCCTATTGTTGCCATGAGTTGAAAAAAAAATATTTCTTATTGTAATGTGGTTGGGGCTCGGGGGCCAATGAAGAAGGATGGCTTCTCCCTTTTCATTGGATGTCTTGGTTGGGTGGAGAGCATTGCCTTTCCCCTGTTCTGTTGTGAAAAAATTGGAGATTGATGGAAATTCATACTACTATTCTGGAATTGAGAAAGAAGAAAGTTTGACAGTCCTTGCTGAGATCATTTCTTAATGTAACCTTTTACCACTTGAAGTGGATGATTTTGTATATTATTTGTGATGGAAAGATGGTCTATATGGGCTATGAAAGTTGTAAATTGAATTGTGAAAGAGATATACTTTGTTTTTTTTCTTTTGAAAGAATGTGAAAGAAATCATATTCTGTATATTGTAATTGAGGAATGAAAGAAGAAATTGTAAAGGTATCTATTTGAATCAATAAAGGATTGTATTAATTTACTCAAATGGAATTATTGGGTATTGAAATTTGATTATTGAATGTATTTTGAAATTCTATTAGAAGGATGAAAAGTTAATACGTATGGAGAAATGTCAGAATACTCTATTTTTTTAAAATAAATGTTTTAGAAATCAGAGTTGTAATTTGGAATTTGAATACTTTTCTTGAGTCAACTTAGTATGTTAGATTGGGTTGGAATGAATTCATAGTTTAAAGTTGGCAAATGAAAATAAATCTATTCGAATTTGAGCTCTATTAGATAACTTTCATACTGGTAATTATTAATCAAAAATTGAACAAAATGACCCTGCAACATCAAAAAGAAAAAATGAAATATCAAATTTTATTTGTAAGGTCAAAATGACCCCAAACATACCAAAATACTCATGAAAATTTTATAGAACCTTTCAAATTGGGAAAAGACATAATTGAAGACTTCTTGTTGTATAAAATTGATAAATTTTGAATGCAAATCAATCAATCAAACTCAACCTTGCAATCTATCCTAAAATATTCCAAGTAAAATCCTCCATGCCTGTTTGGAAAGTGGAAAAAGAATTAACAACAAATTTGAACAAAATTGATAAGCCAAAAATACCAGTTTACTTTCTAAGTGACAGAAAGACGTTTTCTCAAAATTTACCACTTAAAATTTATCAAAATCAAATTCCTACAGTTGTTCTAAAAAAAGGACGTCAATATATTTCCATAAAGTCCTTGTTTTCCAAAAACTGAGTTCCCAATCAAAAGTTATGGCTTTCTGAAGTTTTTACTTCATTTCGGGGTCAAAATAATTCAACTGCCAAATTTTAAATGAATAAAATATTCTTGGGTGGACCCCCGGGTTAAAAATTTCCTTTTTTATTACTTTTTTCCAAAAGGTGCAAAGTCATGAAGTTTCCCGTCACTCCGCTAATCCGCAAGCCTTCATTTTATCTAAAAATGATCTAAGTCCAAAAATTTAATTTTGTAATTTTTCCTCCGCGGCCCCACCGCTCCACAGCCAATCATTGATTGACATGTGGCTTCATTGAGAATTGAAAGAGGCTCAGATCGATTTTAACCTTAAGCGCTTTCAAAAATAAATTTAGAAAAATTTGTAAGTTTTCCCCGCAGCCCCGCTGGCCCGTAGGTAATCAGGTGCTGCCACATGGCTTCACAAGGTGTCGGCAGAGGAGTGGATCTTTTTAATCCTTAACACTTCAGAAAATGTTTGTGAAAAATTTCTAAATTATCCCCACTGGCCCACCTAACCGCAACTAACGGTTGGCTGACACGTGACATCTTCTCGCGTTGGCAGAGGCACGGGTTCCTTTCGAGCTTTTTTCCCTTCCTTTTGAATATTCAAAATTTTCCAAATGCTCCCCATTAACCCATCGACCCGCAACCAATAAGGAACTACCACATGGCCTCCTTAGGCGTCGACGGAGGTGCGGGTGTAAAATTCGCTTTATCCCAAAAGGGAAAAAGTGCTAAATGCCTTCCACGCTCCGCCGGCCTGCGTCTGGGAAAAGTTTTCTTTCCCACTCCACCATTCCACTTTTCTCCTCTGGGTGAATTTTCTCTCTGAATTCTGCAGGCCTGAGTTGTGAAAAATTTTCCTCCCCAAGCCTGCTCTTGGGAAAAATTTCACCCCAAGTTCCACCGGTCCATAACTTGAGAAATATGAGGAGTTAGGAGGACTTATTTATATCACCAGAAAGGTGAGGAAATTCCCTATCTAATGGGAATGTTTTCAGGAATTTTTAATTGCATTAATCATGGGAAAAAATAAATAGAATCTTTAACTGAGTTTTGGGAGTGGGTAAGTAGGAATTTACTCTGATGATTTTAAATATGTATTCTTTTACCCCATTGTAATTAAACCTTTCTCTTGTCTTAGATCTTGTGGAATTAAATACCTTGGGTATTTAATTTTTTGGTCCCTTAACCCTAAAATTTTAATCAGAAAATATTTAGCTAAAATGTCAATGTAATCAGTGATTAAATTAATCCCTAAGGATATTTGAGCTAGGTGTGGACTTATTATACTTGTTGATTTATAATGTGGAATTAGTAATTATTATAATGATAAAATTTATCAGTTGAATTTAATTGTCCTTGAGACTTTGGTTTTTAACACTTTAAAAAAAAAATTCTTAATTTTGTAGCTAAACCTAGGTTGTTCATGGGTCTCAAGTGAGAGATTTTAGCGGGTGTTACATCATGTATGCCTCCCAATGGGATTATGTGCCCATCTTGAAAGATCCATAACAAAAAACACACCCAAAACAAAACTCTTATGCCTCCCTCCAAAATATCCCCATAAACTTTCTCCTACACCATACTTAAGGCCACACTACTCAAGCCCAAGAATATGCACACACAACATTCATTTATTTACATACACACACACATATATAAAAAATTTCATGGGTGAAGTTCCTACCTTGCCATTGCAAGAAAATTGATCCAAAATCACAAATTTAAGCTCCTTCCAAGCTCAAGCCCAAATCCAAGCAAGCTCTAAGACTCCCAAGTAAGCAAGTCAAGCTAAAACTCTAAAATAACCATTTACAACAAAATGAAGTAACCATAAAACCATCAAAATTACTTGCATATATAGAAAAAGAGGAGAGGAGGGTGAGGTGGCTCCATGTAGGATGCCACATTACTTTTCCTCAACTCCACATCACCGAGTAAAAAATCAATCCCAAGGTTAATAAATTGGTGGTTAAGGAAATGAAAAAACTCTTACATAGAAAAAATCTTACCCACACCTCTAAAGGAAAAAATTATAAACTCATGTAAGAAGGTGCAATAAATATCACCTTTTACCTTACAAATCACATAATGGGGTTTATTTTTGACCCCTTAACCCATATGTATAGTTGGTAGATGAATTTAAGAGGTGTGGGAGAAGCTTAACTTGTCCCACAAGCCTCCAAAAATGTCCCTTAAGCCCAAATCCGAATTTGACATCCAAGGTTGAGTACACAACACTTAAACCAATAAAAATTCTTTCATATCCAAAATAATATCAAGGAAAATCTACCAAAATTAAATACCCCTTGGTCACATACCAAATTACAATAATTAGCAAGATTAATTAGCTTAAATAGAGATCTTAACTAACAATAATAAAGTGAATCACCTTACTATAATAAATCACATACAACATAATAAAACGGAAAGGGGAAAACACACATATCCCATGGTCAAAATTTGAGGTCACCCCACCATGGGAAAGACCTCTTAACAATCTAATAAGACAACAATAAGACTGAACATAAAGATTCCATGGTGACCTTCATTGTATCCATCCAATATTCCACTATGGTTGGTCTCCTATCCCCCTTTTCTTTTTTGTGATAGAATCACCTGCAAAAATCAACAATACCTCATTCGGCCTTGTGGCAGCATCAAATATATCAATAATTAAATATATGCACATACGTCAATAATCATCATCATATCACAAAGTCATCATCAAAGCTAAGAAATGTTATCATTTGTTTATCATTTCAAAAACATCTCAATTCTACCATTTCATCAATATCAGTGAGATTGCGAGATTAGTTCAAACACCAAAACATAGTCAATATGATGGAAATTCAAAATATGAGTAGATATCTAAGCTAATCAACACATCATCATCATCAATATAGAGTGTCTATCCATGCCTCTAAGAATCCATACAACCATAATATGAATTACAACATATCAATAGTCATAATATCTCTACCATCTATCATCATGCTAAATCGAAATAACATAGTAAAGTCCATGTCTATAGTCCATAGTAATCAAAATCAAAATATGATAAGTGTCGAAGAGAAGTGGGAACTATAGTGCTGCACAGAGGTTTTTAAAGCTTCCCGCTGAAGAGAAATTATTCATACACAAATTTGTCTTGGATGGTTTTTCTGAAATTATGTTTTATTTTTCATATGTTTTTCATATTAGATGATGTAGATTAGTATTTTCATATAAGATACTAACATTAATTGTATGTTTCTTTTTGCATGTTTGGTGTTGTACTTATTTTATTTTTTGTTCATTGAAAATGGATTTCCGGAGCTTCATTCCTCTCGATATTTTTGGTAAAATGAAGATATACAGAAATATGAGTCTCCACATAAATTAAAGAAGATGGGAGTTTGCAAAGAAATTTTGAAACCTTCCACAGTTCCTAAAAATAGTGTAAAATTTATTCACAATTTATAAATTATATGTATATTTTAGATAGTTTAGTATGTCATTGAATACTTATAGTTGTTCATAATGTATAGTAAATATTTTTTATTACGATTCAAAATTTTAGCACCATTTTAAGTTTTAAATATAATTGTGAACATTCTACACATTATAATGTTGAGTTTGTATTATCCAAAAAATTTTAAATACATGCATTGTGGGAAATTTAATATGCTAGTTATTTTTATTTTTTAAAAAAATCTATACTAACAAAATATAAGTAAAACCATAGTTGTAGATAATCTACACTACTATAATTTACTCATGGATGATAAATCCTTAAACAAGGTAAAAATTTTCTATCATGAATAATATACATCACCTCCAATTTTAACATTTTGTGTCGATGATCCGCATAATAACCCAATATTATTAATGAATATTTTATGAAAACAAAAATAATAATAATCATTAATCAAGTCTACCTATAAATAATCAATAAATTGAAACTTTTTTTGTTTGTAGTACACAATACACTAGTTTTGAAAACAAAATTGTGAATTATCTACAATAAATTAGTGCCTTCTCTAAAATATTATATAGATATTTCACAATATAATAAAAGTCAAATTTATGATTTTAAAATATCTATATTCTAGTAGTTTAATTATGAAAAATTATGCTTTCTTTTCATATTTTTAAAAAATAATCTTTTAAAAATAGAATTACTACTAGAAATAGGATCATTTATCTACATTGTTATTCATAAAAATATGAATTTGTTAAAAAAAATTAATTTACCAATATAAATAGATAGCTTTTATAATATTTACTGTGATTTTCCATAATTTCATAAATGATTTTTTTTCTTTCTATAATTTCATAAAAGATATTATATTTTTTGGAATATACTCATTTTTTAAATTTTAATGTGGAGAAATCACATTTTAATTTTTTTTTTTTGAAATATCGACATTCTTGAATTTGAGTTTATAAATTCACTTTTTTGAAAAACATAATTATAGATGGATAAATTATAGTGGTTTTTATTTTTCACATTATGTATGAAACACCACTTAATAATTTGCTTAACTCCATTGTAGATTATAATGGATATCCATAAGAAGCTAGAGTAGAAGTAGGCTATATGGGTTTTGCTAAAATAAGTGTAGAGATTTGTAAGGGTGAGATATGTACCAAAATATTGTGAAAATTTTATGGATACTAAATCCATATTCTTTTAGTGATAGATGATCATATTGTGATATGCTTGTACACTAGAAGCAGTAGGCAGTCTTGTCAATTGTTGTTTTCCTTGTATTTCATTACCCTCTTTTAAGATGGTATTCATGCTGATGATGATCAATCACAACTCAAAATTCATTTTTGAAAGTATGAAATAATTGTTTCATTAATGATGCCAACTTCATTTAATAATTATTAGGATGGGAAGGAGGCCCAAATGACAAGGCATGTACAATCTTACTGTCTAAGAGATAACAAAGGAAAAGAGTCAATTTTCGAATGAAGACTTGGAATGGAATCTAATAAGGGATGAGTATAACATCAAACTTTGTATAGCTATTCCACTTGCAAGACTAGAGACATTTGTAATGGGAGAGGGTTCCGTAGACAATTCTAAGACTGATTTTTTCTGCACACATTAGAAATTATTCAATATAGTTGACCCTAAACCGCATAAAATGAAGACATATTCGATGTTCAAACCTTTTCTAAAAGTTATTTTTTGTATGTCCTTTTCGTAAACATTTGTATAGCATTTTGATGTTAATGTTTTTAATTGTGGATACTGGTATTCATATGGTCCAGAGGATAATATAAATAATTTGACAACAGGTGAAAGAGTGAGCAAGTATCAAATTAAAAGGGATTGCTAATGTCACTTCAATGTGAAGGTTTTGTATGGGAGACTGAAAATGGCGATAATAATATACAATAATTTGTTTCATTGTGATGTAAATGGTGAGTGGTTTCATGGTGTAAACAAAACTACCATTAACAACCCCTATGGTGCTATTTCCTCGTACTTTTCAAATGAATGCAAAATTTACATGGAGAGTATTCTATTGATGGGTGTTTCCATGGACACATTGTATGAAAAACATATAGAAGATCCATCCTTAGTGGGTATGTTGAGAAAGAGGAACACATTCTTAATAAGAAAAGATGTGATTAATGCATGGAAATGAGTTTGCTCCAAAAGGTCTCTAAAGAACATTGATGATGCCATGAGTGTGAACTTGTGGCATGTAGAGGAAAATGAAATTTGTTTCTACTATCAACGACCAAATTGAACCACCATTCCTTTCATCATGGGGTTGTAAACACCTTGGATGAGTGAGCGAATGGTTCAATATTCCTGTAATTCCATAATCTCCATGGATTTGACATTTGATATGAACAAATATGGCATAAGTAATTGCAATGAATTTTGAAATGATTAGTTACTTTCATATCATTAATAATTTCTCTTTTCTGTTATATTAAAATCCATGCTAGCCTTTTATGTCATATCCCTTATAGTACCAATTATACACCTTACTGTTTTTCAATGAGTGACAGGTTGGGGTTCCCGTAGCATGGGCCATTTGATGGAGGAGTAAGATTGAAGACATTTACAGGATGTTGAAAGAAGTCCAGAAATGAGGAAAACTTCTTCGTGTCAATTGGTAGATTAATGCATTCATTACAGATGATGCATCGGATAAAATCAAATCCACTAGGTGTGTTTTTGGCTGTCACGTATTGCTATGCCTATGGCATGTGTGCAAGTCATGGTTGAAAAACTTGCACAAGTATTATAACAAGGAGTTGAGGTGGATGATTTTGAGAGATTAGGTACCATCATGTATGGTATGGTAATGCATGAAGATCACAACTTTTGAATGATACTTATTCAACGAATTCAAAAAGGAAATCTATTTCCTCGAGTACTTTAAGAAGATATGGTGCGAGAGTGAAGAACGTATTGGTGAGTATGAGCCTTAACATGTTTGCTTATTAATTTTCATCTTAAATAATTACACATGGTTCATAGTGTCATTGATAATCAATTTGTGTGACTTGATAGCTATGTGGGAATTTAAAAAAAAAAACTTCACTCATGTAAATCAAGAAATAAACGCATCCATCGAGGCCTACCATTTTTTTCTGAAGACCAAATACTTGTATGATAGACAAAAAAATACACTCAACAGATGGACCATTTATTTTACACACTTGTGTACAAGGTGAATCCATTTTACAAAAAAAAGAGGAATTTGCAATGATCTAGATTTTTGACCAACTTCAAAAAATAAACACAACTATTTACAGTGGTTCATAGAGAAAAGAGTATTCTAGATACAGATTTCATTGCAATTCA
Source organism: Taxus chinensis (assembly GCA_019776745.2). Lineage (NCBI taxonomy): Eukaryota > Viridiplantae > Streptophyta > Pinopsida > Cupressales > Taxaceae > Taxus > Taxus chinensis. The sequence continues at coordinate 607,462,654 of CM034154.1, read as the reverse complement.
GCTTGATGACAATGACTTGTGGGTGAGGCACCAAACAACTAGAAACACATGGTATTTGGTAAGACAATGTGGTGCCTTGGATGTATGAGAATGTTCCTAGGCTATAAGATGAAACACATTTAAGCTCACATGTTGAAGGCATTGGAATTTTCGAAGTGATGTTTGTTGTTTTCATCTTTTCAAGCACCAGAAGTGGAAGGTAATTCAATGTCATCGTATGTGCCAAGTAGCCATGTCAATTGTTAAGCATAAGTCATAACAGAATAAGCATAATTTTGTGATTTTTTTCCATTCATGTGTAGGAGCCAATGCATATGTGGAGACAAACATAGTAAATGAACATCAAGCACCAAAAGTGTGATGTGAATCTAGTTGCAAGAGGTTGAAATACCTCTAAAACACAAATAAAAAGATTTGCAAATAAAAAATAGGAGTTTCAAAATAGATTTCTTCTCATTCTAGAATCCACACTAATATTTTTACATCATTAAAATCCTCCTTTTATTTCATTTCTACTCTAAAAAATCCTAAATGGCGAAAAAACCCTAAAATGCCAAAAATTTCCTACTATAAAAACAAATCGAATGGGCCCCAAAAATTTGTGTTCCAAATATGCCTTCATAAACTAAGGATCAACATGAATTTTTGACTTATTCTAACAAGTACAATAAAAGTTATTAAAGTTCTAAGACCTAGTCAAAAGCAAAAAAAACATTCAGAGCCAATTTTAGGCCACTAGATGAAGGAATACGGGCCCCAAAATGTGTCAAAATGGGCACAACCTTGCAAGAAAACTCAACCCCAACATATTAATAATGTATATCTACCACCATGTAAAATTTTTAGACGATCTAACGGTCGGTTCAAAAGTTATGGTCTCCATAAGTTATGTTCCCACATCATTCTCCCCTGGTTGAAAAGAATTCAGCTCTTGCGAATTTAGTTGACAAAATTGATCAAATTTTGCACTATTGATATTCTTTAATTCCCACTTAGGAATCCAAGTATTTTCTTCTTGTTGCAAACCTTCCCACTGTACCAAATATCTGTTGTATCTCCCATGTCTAGTAGTGGTTGTATTTTGGTCCAAGAGACACATTACCCTTTCCTTTTTCTTCTTTGGCATCTGCTGCTCCAACTTTATTTCTTCCTCTACCGCAACATTTTGATCATGACCTTGAAATTTATATAATTCAAAAACATAAAAAAATGGTGAGATAGAAAAATTTTCAGGTAGCTCCACCTTATAGGCATTATCACTCATTTTCTTCAGAATCCTACTCGATCCAATCTTCTTATACTTGAGTTTATTATATGTCCCTTTTGGAAAACTCTCCTTTATAAGATGAACCATCACCATATCTCCTTCTTAGAATACACTTACTCTCCTACTGGCATCTAAAGCTACTTTATATTGTTCATTACTCACTCTTAGCTTTTCCCTCACTTCATCTTGTAGCTGTAGAATGTGTTCTACAAATGCTTCTACATCATCACTAGTTTTATCTTCACTAGGTAGCACAATCAGATCTAGGACCCCATTGGGATTCATACCATATAAAATCTAGAAAGGAGACCTCCCTGTTGACCTATTTACCGAGATATTATATGAAAGCTCAGCTTGTGGTAAAGCTAAGTCCCATTGTTTTGGCATTTCTCCAACTATGCAATGTACGAGATTTCCTAATCTTCTATTCACTACTTCTATTTTCCCATTAGTTTGGGGGTTATTGAACTATAGATATGTCCCTAGTTTCCTCCACAGGGTCTTCCAAAAGTGACTCAAAAAATTTGTGTCCTGATTTGAAGTGATCGTTCTAGGAACTCCATGCAATCTAACCACTTCTGAAAAAAAACAAATCTGCAACTCTGGAAGCATAATTAGTTGTTTTAAACAAGAAATTAAATGTTCCATCTTAGAGAATCTATCAACCAAAACAAAGATAGAATCATTCCCTTATTGTGTGTTAGGAAGTCCTAACACAAAATCCATACTCAAATCAACCCATGGCCATGTAGGGACAAGTAATGGCATATATAACCCAATATTATGTGCATGGCCCTTATCCATTTGGCACACTCTACATCTTGGTAGAATCCTACTTATGTACCTATTTTACCTTTGGCCAATAATAATCTTCAACAAGAAGAGAAATTTTCATACTTATACCAAAGTGTCCAGCCAACCCCCCAATATGTAATTCTCTTATCATATTTTATCTCATTGAACCAGTAGGGATGCACAATTGTTTCCCCCCTGAACAAATAACCATCCTGCATCAAATAATCAGAAGAACCACTACCTACTCTAGGATCCTTAATTTAACTAACAACATCACCAAAATCATGATCACCTTCATACAATTCCTTAATTGCCTCAAACCTACTACTTCATTTTCCATTGTTGTCAAAATTGCTACATGCCGACTCAAGGCATCAACAACTTGATTTTGATTACCCGACTTATGCTTTAAAGAAAAAAGTATATTATTACAAAAATGAAACCCATTTTACATACCTAATATTTAGTTTCTTTTGTGTGTTTGCATACCTCAATGCTTCATGGTCAGTGAAGAGTAAAAATTCCTTTGCTATCAAGTAACGTCTCCAGTGCCTTAATGCCTGAACAATAACATAAAACTCCACATCATAAGTAGAATATTTCCTCCTGAATTCATTTTTTATTTTCACTAAATAATTCTACAGGTCATCCTTCTTGATTCATTACAACTCTAATCCTGACATGTGAGGCATCACAGTCAACCTCGAAGACCTTGCTAAAATCTAGCAATACCAAAACAAGTGCTTCTGAAACTTTATTCTTCAAAAATTCAAAACTATATGTTGCTTCGTTAGTCCATACAAACTCCATCCCATTTTTACACTCTATTATGGGTGCAACAATGCTATTGAAATTCTTGATGAACTACCTATAAACAGTTGCCAATCCATGAAAACTACGAACCTCTATCACATTCCATGGAATAGGCCATTCCAAAATTTCCTTTACTTTTTCCTCATCCATCCTCACTCCATTCTCAGATATCACAAACCCCATAAAAAATAAACTCTTATGAAGAAATATACACTTATTTAAGTTTTCATATAGACTCCCTTTACGTAACAAGTCTAACACCAATTTCATATGTAACAAGTGTTCTTCCAATGTCTTATTGAATATCAAAATATCATAAAAATAGATAACAAAAAACTTACCATTGTACTCTCGGGGTACTCTGTTCATCAGCCTCATGAATGTACTGGGTGAATTAGATAGCCTAGATGGCATCACAATCCACTCGTATAACCCTTATTTTGTTTTGAAAGTAGTTTTCCATTCATCCTCTTCACAGATCCCGAATCTCGTAGTACCCACTCCGCAAGTCAATCTTGCTAAAATATCAGGCTCTAGCTAGCACATCCTCATATCATCTAATCTTGGAATATGGAACCAATACTTAATTGTGATCTTATATATGGCCATGTTGTCTACACACATTCTCTAGTATCTATATTGTTTTGGATTCAATAGAGTTGGGGTTGCACACGGACTCATGCTTTCTCTCACCAATCCTTTCTATATTAGATCTATGAATTGTTTTTCCAACTCTTCACTCTGTGTCACACTCATCCGATAGGATTCCTGGTTTGGAAGGGCCGCTCCTAGGATCAAATCAATATGGTGTTGAATATCTCGCTTTAGAGGTAACCCATCTAACAGCTCATCTAGTATGACATCTTTGTATTCTTTTAACAACTTTTCTGCAGCAACAGGTATATTAAAGTCCTCTAATACCACCTTCTTTGACATCAATGCATAACACCAACCAACTTCTTCCTTTTCTGTAAGAAACTCTTTTGTAGCCAATAAGCTCTCACTCTTCTCTTCTTCCTTGAAGGGTAACAAGACCACCTTTACACCATCCTTCTAAAAGATATATGTATTTTTTTCCTTCATCATGTGTAACCTTCCTATCTTATTGCCAAGGCCTCCCCAATAATATATGGCATGCATCCATTGGGATAACATCACACCATACCTCATCCTTGTAGGTATTCCCAATTGAAAACTTAATAAGGAATCTTTTATCTATGGTCACCTCATTCCCTTTCTTGAAACATGATATACAATAGAGATATGGGTACTTATCACATTTTAGATAGAGTTTATCAACCATCATATTTCAAACCATATTTTCACAACCACCACCATCAATAATAATTTTACACACCTTTCCTCCAGAGGTGAATCTTGCTCGAAATATATTTTTTTGTAACCATGAATCAACACCAACAACATCTTGTTCTTCCTCTTTCCTTGGGACAATCATTGTCCTCCTTATCATGAGGGTTTCACCCAAGTTTGCAACAACATCCATTTCTTCTTCCTCTTCAGCTTCAACCAGATTTACTTGTGGTTGTTCTCCTTTCCATCTATCTTGTGTAGGATAGTGCGGACACTCAAAGGCTCCGTGATCCTCTTCAGCACATCTATAACATGTATTTTTCCTTTGGGGGATATTCCAGCTATTTCCTCCATTATAATTTATTCCCCTTTTAAACTCCCTACCTCTTTGGTATTTACCATGGTTTTGACTAGAATCTTCATGCCCTTTTGCATTAAAGGATTCAACTTTTGTAGATTCAAATCTACCCCTACATCTCATTAGAGATGATGATGGCCCTCTTTTCACAACTCTTCTAAAATTATTTCTCTTATTCTTTTCTTCTTCCCTTAATGTGAGTTGATAAGCATCATCCAGGAAATAGATCCAAAGCATACTTAGCTCATCTTGTAATCATGTAAATCAATCCATTTACATACTGTGTATCCTTCTGTTCTTTTGAATCTCCCCTTTTTAACCCTGATTGACAACTTGTAAAATTCATTTGTATACTCCTCAATGCTGAGATCCTTTTGTCTTACATTTTGGAACCTTTGAAAGAGTGTCTGAGCATAATATACATGAAGAAATATTTCTTTTAGCTTCTTTACACTTTTATTCTAGTTCTGGATCTTTCCCTTTCCATTCCTTTGTGTTTCATTTTGTAAGTGATCCCACCAGATCAATGCATGTCCAACCAACTTAGTGCATACAAACTTAACCTTCTTCTCCTTTGAAAGGGTTTTCCACTCAAATAATTTTTCTATGCGATTCAACCAGTCAATCAACTCCTTTTGGTCGTAACCCTCCACCATAATCAAGAACATTAATCTTGATGTTATCATTCTTTCCCTCTAAAGCCTAAATCAATCTCTCCTCAAATGGTCTCTGATTCAATGTTTCTTCATATCTCTCATTTGATTCTTCATCTCCTCCTTAATTCATTAATGGAGGTACTTCTTTAGAATCACTATCTGGGTTTGCATCCCCATTTGCATACCTCCTTCTAAGGTGGGTAACTTCTCTTGTGAGCTCAGCAACCTATCTCTGTAGCCCCTGCATATGCCTATTCATCTGGGCATAACCTACCCTCCCGCGTTTAGCCATGATTATATACAATAGAGGAAAAAATTAGATAGAAAAATGTAATATGTTACCTTAACTATTTCTGCAAGATCAAAATCCTGCTCTCAGACCAATTGATGTGAATCCATCTACAAGAGGTTGAAACACCTCCAAAACACACATAAAAAGATTTGAAAATAAAAACTAGGTGTTTCAAAATAGATTTCTTCTCATTCTGGAATCAAAACTAATCTTTTACATCATTACAATCCTCCTTTTATTTCACGTCTACTCTAAAAACCCTAAAATGCCAAACATTACCTACTGGAAAAACAACTTGGATGGGCCCCAAAATTTGCGTGCCAAATATGGCTTCATAAATTAAGGATCACGCAATTTTTTTGACTTATTCTAACAAGTACAACAAAAGTTATTAAATTTCTAAGACTTAGTTAAAAGTGAAAAAAAATTGGAGCCAATTTTAGGCCACTAGGTGTAGGAATACGGGCCTGAAAATGTGCTGGAATTTCCACAACCTTGCAAGAAGAGTTTCCCCCAGCATAGTACTAATTTATTATTTACCACCCCTGTAAAATTTCAAGACGATCCAATGGTCAGATCAAAAGTTACGGTCTCCACAAGTTATACTCCCACATCAAAGTGGCTTGCAATTCAATGTCATCGTGTGTGTCAAGTAGCCATGTATATTGTTAAGAATGTTAGAGATCAAAATCATTGAGAGGGGGGATGAGTCAGTGTAGATTAATTTTTTTTTCACTCAATTCCAATTTTAAACCCTTTAATGGTGTGCATATTTAAACTATGAGCAGCTAATCAAACATATGATATGCATAATAATGTTAAACACAAATATTACCATGTGGTAAACCCTTTTGGGAGAAAAACCCACCAAAACCGTTTCATATATTACTCAAAGTAAGGACTTTCAATAATATTACACATCCTATAATATTTTTCAATTGAGCAACCACTCAAACTACGAAGTAACCTCTTCACACTTTTAACAAACATCAACTTGCAAGGACAACCAACCCCTAATTTAATCATCTACAACTGATCTTCTATAGGCATTGACCCAGAAGGAGGGTAGAACCCCCTGAAGATGATAAGCTACAACTTAGACTTAATTTACATAATTTTTTTTATCATCTAGATACTACAATCGATTATGATCACCTTTTTAGATAATTTTGTGTTATTCTTTTCACTCTCTTCTGCTTATTCAATTCAATCCATATACTAAATCAATATGCCATCCTTATGATCATTTCATATGATAAATCTTTGATTCATCAATATTCTCTCATCTTTCCTCTCTCAATTCTTTTGTCACTCTTTCTTAGCTTGATTTTGTTGCATTCTCTCTTTTGCATATTTTCCTTAGCTCGAATGATTCTTTTCTTACTTGAGAAACCCTCACAAATGGCTCCAATTTCAAACTATATTCTCAATCGACTCATTCCTTTCCTTCGATTTGTGTGTCATTTATCTTCCTGCTCTGTCACCAGAGAATTCAGATTATTAAATGTATATAGCTAACTCTAGATTTTATTTCTTCTATATTCGGATTGATTACACTATTTTCCATGCATGTGCAAAATAAATTTATCATTTGTTCCTAAAAATAGATTTTCCAATATTTTTACAATTTGTAATGAGACAAAGATGAGTGAGTCATTTCCTTCTTCGATATTTTATTTTTCCTTGAAACTCATATTTTCATAGAACTTGTAACTGCATTTCCAAAAATTCAATAAGCATTAAATGTTGGCAGCTCAAAAAATAGTCTTCTTTGTTCTTCATGGAGATCAATTCGTATACTTCACTCCAATCACCTGACAATCAAATCACCATTGATTTTGGAGAACCAACTCTCACTTGTTCATGTTTGAATCAAATTGATTTCCTTTGTCCCTTGTTGAGTCCATATTTTATCATTTTTTGAATTTCCTTATGTCTCACGGCCATCGTCCTTGTCCAATGCCTTTCCATGAATTTGTTCCAAGTCCGTAACTCTACCTCTTTTACTTGCGGATTTTTTAGTCTACCATGGTTATCTTCCGTTCTTAGCTACTTCTCTAGTTCTTTGTAAATTTTCTCTTTATCCATGGCTTTACTTCTAAATTCCTATCTTTCACAGATTTGAATTCACCTCCACGACTCTTCCTTCACATCCCGCGACTTGTCCTTTGGATCCATTTTCCTTCATGGCTTCATCCCTTTTCCCGCGGTACTCAATTACTTTCCTCGTCTACTCCAAGTCATCGGTGGCTATCTATAGGATTCATAAGATATATCCTCATTTCCATGGCTTGCACAAGACTAAATAATTCCATTTAGAACTTATTCTTAATCATCTTTAAGCCTCTGTGAGCTAACACTACAAATAAACCTTCACCTTTTCAGCTTTCTCACTTTACAAATTTGACTCCTTTTGCCATCAACGCAACTTGACATCAACTAGTCCATCTTGACATCAATGAAAACACATATGACAAATGGAAAAGGTCCAAAAATCTCTCCCTTTTTCATTCATGACAAGATTCCAATCTTTAGAAACCTTTTAATGGCTAAATACTTGCATACCTGATTTTTATTTTTTAGCTTTACTCATCTGTGTATATGACTTGGCTGGTTCCATCATCTCTCCCCTTATATATCACAACATTTCTCCCCATTTGAATGTAACAAGATAGTTTCTCATATATTATTTTCTCTCTTTTAGCTATATTACTGAAACAATTCAATATCTCTCACCCTTTTGACTTTATTCAGTTGGTTTCTGACTTTCATCAACTTCTATCGCCCTTTGAAAACAATGATAAAGGTCCAACTACCATGGCTGCATATCGATAGATATAAAATGTTCTTACCTCAATAATCTCCCCTTAGGCTTATGCTTATAATCCATCTATCCTGGTATGTCTGTGGCAATGCTCCCCCTAAGCTGATGCATACTTTTTTTTCTTAAAAAAAGAGCTAGAAGACTAGCTCCCCCTCATTTTTGCACCGTTTACGAGCTGATATTTCTTAATAATGTTCCCTTTCATTTTCTTTACACCTTCTAGTTAATTTTGGGATTGGGAATGACCCCCAATTCATTCCTTAAGTTCTCAAATGTTGATTTTGATAGTGGCTTGGTCATTATATCTACAATTTCATCTTTAGTGCTCACATATTCTAGAATGATCTTCCTATCATTTACTTGTTCGCTCAAGAAGTGATATATGATTGAAATGTGATTGGTATTTGAGTGGAACACTTGATTCTTAGAGAAACTTATTGCACTTGTACTAACACATAACAAAGGAATTAGATTCTCAAATTTTACCTTGTAATATTCGAATGTTTTCTTCATCCATAGAACTTAAGTGCAACACATCACAATAACTATCTAATCTGATTCTCATGTTAAGAGAACCACTGATGATTCTTTCTCAGCCAAGATACCAAGCAGTTTCCCAAAAATAATTCTCCACCACTTGTGTTGTTCCTGTCATCAATGCTTCCTTCCCAATCAACATCTGTATAAGCTTTAACATTGAATTCGTTGCTTTTGGGGGTACCATCGTCCATAATTAAATTTTCCCATGAGGTATCTTAGTATTCTATTTACCTCCTTGAAGTGTGTTTACCTTGGATCTTCTTGAAATATTCAAACAAGGCCTACCGTCTACATGATTTTTGGTCTTGATGCCATGGAGTAGAGTAGTCTGCCTATCATAGATCTATACAAAGTTTTGTCTACCTTTGGTGATTGATCATCTCTTCTCAACTTACACCCTAATTCCATTGGTGTCGAAATAGGTTTGTTTTATTCCATCCTAAACCTCTTCAACATTTCTTTGATGTACTTGGTTTGGATATGAATATGCCATTGTCTAATTGAATGATCTGTAGTCCCAGAAAGAATGAAAGATATCCCAACATTGGCATCTCAAACTCTTCTTTTATCATATCTACAAACTCGTATGTCATCTTATCATGGTCTACACCAAATATGATGTCATCCACATATACTATTATAATGAGAAGATGTTCTCCTTTTAACTTGATGTAGAGATTGATGTCTGCAACACCTTTTATAAACCTTTACTCAATGAGGTATGATTCCAATCTGATATACAAAGCTCTCGGAGCTTTCTTGAGTCCATACATTTCCTTCTTTAACCTGCACACATAATCCCTATCTTCAGTTAGTAGAAATCTATTAGGTTTTTCAATGTATACCTCTTCATTCATAAAACCATTAAGGAAAGCTGACTTCACATCCATTTGGAACAATCTGATCCTTTTCTATGCCACGTATGCCATAAATAGCCTTATTTCCTCCATTCTCACCACTAGTAAAAATTTCTAATCAAATTCAATTCATTGCATTTGGGTGTATCCTTTGCACACTAACCATTCCTTGTTTCTTGTCACTTCTACTTTCTCATTCAGTTTTTTTTCCTGAATACCAATTTGGTACCAATCACATTCATATTCTGTGGTCTTGGTATGGAGCTCCCATGTCTCATTATTTTTAATTTGATCCAGCTCTTCATTCATGATGTCTACCCCAATGCTAATGTTTTCTTTCTTCTGTAACAATCTTGGGTTCTGTTATCCAATTTTACACCCCCCTTATAAAATGTATCAACCTATAGGTCTGGGCATTGATAGTTAATAACAGAAAAGATTTGAAGCAGGATTTATATTAATGGGTCAAAATAGTAAAATATACGGATTATCTCCTCATTGACGCACAAAAAGGCAGTCTTCCTTTCATGTGATAACCACTCCTTGTTGATGCACATCAACCATGCTTCATGTCGCACGACAAACGATTTCTTCCTGTCGTGCGATAAACGCCTTCTTCTTGATCGCGTGATAATTCCCTCTTCTTGTCAAGCGAGAACACCCTCTTCTTATCACATGACAACATCTTCTTCTTGTCATCTGAAAATTCCTTCTTCTTGTCATCCAAAAATTCCTTCTTCCTATCACGTGTCAACTGCTTCCTCCTGTTGTGTGTCAAGCACACCTTGTTAACACATGTCAACCACTTCCTCTTGTCACAAGTTAAACATTTCTTCTTGATGCGTGACAATATACCTTGGTTATCATACAAAAATATCCCCTTTCATTGTGCGATAATATTTCCTCCTATCACATGTCAATCTCATTTTTATGTCTCGTGATAACCTCCCCCTCGCTGTCGTGCGGCATCATTTCTTCTTGTCGCGCGACAAGTATTTTCCTCATTGTGCGACAAATATTTTCCTCATCAGTGGTGACTCTTCCCTTCTTTTCATGAATTAGCTAGAGGTTTCTATCAGGAGACAATAAAGAGTTTTAGATATGGCTAGATAGTAATGATACCATACAAGGTATCTCAACAACCGAATTAATGAGGTTTGGAACCCCTGTTTGCCGTGCAAGAAAAGTACCATTGAAAAGTGAACCATCATGGATGCCCATACCTATGTACATGTATTTAATGAATGTTGTTTGTTGGTAGCTCCTTTTCTCTCTATATATGTAACTTCTCGTCATTTGAAAAGGAGAGGGATTTTGAAATTGTAAAGGAACTCTGCCAAAATTATTCCAACAATTTTATGAGCTGCAGGCCTCAAATTTATGCATTTTGTGAAGGATTTTTTCCTTTTTCCTATAATGTAATTGATTGTGCATAATTTTAAACAATAAAATTAGTGTTTTGTGTCTCTTCTTTCCTTATCTTGATTTATATTGCATTTTGTGCCTCCTATTATATTTTGTAGGTAAATTGTGTAAATTGTGTTCCTTTACAAGGCTTAATTTTTTTGTGCTCCACAAGATTGGACGTTTGAATGTGTTTTGTGACTGTGAAATATTATATGTCCTCTTCTTCCCCATTTCCCTCCCTTTTCACTCACTAGGAATCTCTTTAGTCTTCTTTTGGTGTTATTGCTTCCCTTAGTGTAGGATTTACATTTGTGTATTTCTCTTCCTCAGGTCCCTTGGAACTGGTAGTTTAGTAGTAGATTAGCATTGGAATAAGTCAGGAACCAACCTTAGTTGGAGGTTTGTCTCAATTGTAAAGGTACCACACCTTAATACAATCCCATGTTAGTAAAAAGTAGGGTTTTATAATGTACAAATCCTAGGGTGCTACCTTTTTGACATAACAGTTCGGGCACATCCGGTGGGACAGAAGTCAATATTTTCATTTTTTATCAAGATTGGGTGTGTGTCTTGGTGAAATTATAGCCTTTGGAGGCTTTAAAAAAACACATTTGTTGAATCTATCACTCAAATCCGGTGGTTTCAGCAGCCTAAGTTTATCAAGTTCATGAGAAGAATCCAAAAAAAGTCAAGAGATAGAGAAGAGGGGATATTTGCCTATTTACACTTATCCCCAGACAGAGAAAGAAGAGGAAGAATAGCTCAAAGGTCTCCATCTCAAATAAATATAACTTTATCAACACCTCTACCAGGCAGACCTTTTCTTCAATTGACTATATTTCTTAGGTCCGCTCAAGATGGCTCATCTACAACCACCAAATCATTCACCTCCAAACCCCTATGCAAATTTCATGGGTAACAATCCACTTTCCCTTAATGCACAAAATTTGGTCCCGATAGCAACATTAAAAAATATCCCATACTTCATTGGAGAAAATCACACAACTCCCATCGATCACATTCAAGACATTGCAAATGTATGTGCCATACATGAGATTTCTGAGATGGATGCTACGGTCAAGTAGTTGGCTTCTTATTTCAAAGGAAACGCATTGTAGTGGTTCAGAGGTTTGGGAGCAGGATTGATTCAGAATTGGGATCAATTGTGCACAAATCTTTGTGGTTAGTTTGGGGAGAGGGATGACAACTTATCCCTTTTAGAGTAGATGAATACAATAAAAAAGGCACGAACTGAGAAGATAACATAATTTAATTCCAAATTCCAAAGAACATGGGAAAGGATCCCAATTACAATTAGACCAACAATTGAAGGTGTATTTCTCTATTTTATAAAATATCTAAATTCTGATATATCTGTTATGATACAATCTATGGGGGGAATAAACCTACCAGACGCTTATGCCATAGCTATTAGAGCTAAGAATTACCTAATTAGAGCTGATAAACTTTCACCTAGGCCACCTATGTCTCTCTATCCAGACATGGGGAATCCTAATCCTAATCAAATTCCTATAATATCTCCCATCCCTGCTCTAAGAAATCAAAGTTCAAATGAAGCTTCCACTTCTTCTTCTATTCCTTCCAATGAACTTCAAGATGTTATGAAATAACTGAAAAACTTAGGAAATGAGTTGGTAAATCTTAAGAGGTAGAAAACTAAAAATTCTAGACATTATCAGCCTCAATTCTAACCTAATAAACCTCCATATTAGACAAACATGCCACCTATTCAAGATACTAACAAGAACCAAGGACAAACCCAAGCTACTAGGTGATTCGAAGCATATAACCCTAATGCAGTTTCAACATCTAGGGCCTTGGTTCCAATTCAGAACAACATAGCACAAGAATATGAATAATGTTTCCCATGTCACCAAATGCATAATCAAGCAACATGCTTCAATGGTACTTGAAATCAAACATTGATGGTGACTACGATGGGTGTTCCTCAAGAACCAAACCAAGAAGAAAGTCAAAAGAATGTAGCTAATAAGGAAGCACCTCCAAATGAGACAACACTTGTGAATTGGAAAGCTGAGGATTTCTATGGAATAAATCAGTCCCCTTCTCAAAGTGTTGTACCCAACACGAGGTCTAAGAAGAGGTATATAGAAGAAGGGAATTCATCTAATCCAAGTACTTCTCATCCTTCTATCACACTTCAAGGTACAAGCAATCCAAGTGTAGCCCCAAATGTTCAAAATCAGCCCAAAATACCATTGAAGCCAACTCATGGACCAATTACAGTAGCCCATGCACAGGAGAAATTCATGTTGAGTAAAGGTCATCAGAAGGAGAATCAATATCCTTTTAACATTATTAATCAAATGGGGAAGGCCAATGTAAGAATTTCTATGTGGGGATATTTGAAAATTCTGGGCCAACGAGATTTGTTACAAACAACCATGGAGAATTGGTCAGCATCAAACGAGTCGTCCAAAAAAGAGAAGGTGCTCACTAATGCTGATCCAAAAGAGGGAGTTCATGGAAGTCAGAAAGGTAAAGGCATGAAGCCTCCTCCATTCTATGTATATTTGGTTATTAGGAAAAATATTGTATACCACTACATGATTGATTCGAGGGCTAATAGTTTGGTGATGCCGAAACAGATTGCAGATTAGTTGGGCTTGAAATATGACTTGCTTTCCAAAGAAGTGGTACAGTTAGATGGGACAATAGTGGGGACTTTTGGGATCATAAAAGGTTTAAACCTTACATTTCATGCATGTCCTAATGTCACATTTTAGCAAGATATATCGGTGATTGACTTGCCACCACTCTTTACATTATGCTTGTCAAGAGAGTTCACCACCAAAATTAGAGGATACTTATTAGCTGATTGGTTGCATATACTCTTCAGAACAAGGTATGGGACTAAGACTACAATCCGGTTTGAACCTATTGCAAATTTCCATATTCAGCCTCATGTACCAAGCCCAATCAATGTAAATTTCTTAGCATTTGATCAAGAGGATTGCCCAAAAACTCAGGAAGCATATACCAAAGTTGGGGGCATCCTAGATTTGACTCTTGATGAATGGGAAAAAAAATGTCATGAATATGATCCATATAAGGAAATAGAGGAGGCTAAGTTGGGAGTTTATTTTTTGTACAAGGAAAACACACCACTTCCTAGCCTCACCAAACCGTATGATAAGGGTGATAATGATGTATGTTAACTATTTTTTGATGGCTCAAGGAGTGGGAAAGGCCTTGGAGGAGGAGAAATAATTTTGTCACCACAAGGTATGAATTACTACTCGTCTTTCCATTTTTAGTTTACTTATTCAAACAATACTGATAAGTATGAAGCTTTGATACATGTATTGAATTGGGTAAGAAAGAGGGGTATAAAAAACTTGCAAGTGTTTGGGGATAGTGAGTTAATTGTCAACCAGGTTAGGGGAAAACATGTTACTAAGAATGATATGATCAAATCCTACAAGCATCGGGTATGGGATCAAATTGATGATTTTGAAGCGTTCAATATTCAAGCCATACCAAGGAAGAAGAATGTGTCTATGGATAGGCTTGCAATAATTGGAGAAACATTTGATGTGGTGAACAGTATTAAGAAAGATAAATCACAGCCACATATTCATGTAATTATGAGGCCAACTGTATCAGACAATAACATGAGCTGGCAGGTATTTGAGAATGATCAACAGATCATTAATTTCTTGCAGGAGGAGGCTGAGTTCTCGGTTAAAAATCAAGATAAATTGGAGCAACAATATGGTAATCAAGTGGTTCAATTAAAGACAAATAAGCTACCATAGGGTTTAGTGACTCTAGAGTCCATATTCAATCTGAATGATCAGTTATGGAGGGAAAGAGGAAAAATTCAGGTCAAGGGTGAGGATTTAGAGCCAATTTCAGGTGGAGAAAGAAAAACACTTCAAATTGGCAAGGTAAGCACTGAACAATAAAAATCTGAATTTATACAAATTTTCCAAGAATTTTTGGATGTGTTTTCTTGGAGCTATGAATATTTGAAAGGATTTAATTATAAGCTGACACAACACATGATTGAACTGGATTTAGGAGCTAAACCCATCAGGAAAAACCAAAGGCCATTCAATCCTCATATCGAGCCTCTCATGAAAAGAGAACTGAACAAACTCATTGAAGAAATCATCATATTTCCAATCAAGCACTCTTCATGGGTAACAAATATGGTGTTGGTTAGGAAAAAGAATGGATAAATTAGTTTATGTGTGGATTTCTGAGAATTGAATAGTGCCTCTCTCAAGGACCACTTCCCACTTCCTTCCATGGAGCAAATCCTGCTGGTTGTAGCTGTTCCGAAAGGTTCTCTTTACTAGATGGATACTCAAGATATAATCAAATCATGGTGAAAGAAGATGACCAGTTCAATAAAGCCTTCACCATGAAGTGGGGCACATATGCTTATAGGAAGATTTCATTTGGACTATCAAATGCCAGAGTGACCTTCTAAAGGGAGATGAATATGGAATTCAAAGGATTGATCAATAATATGGTTCTTGTGTATCTAGATGATATTACTGTATTCTCCAAAAACGCAACAAGTCATCTCTTTCACCTCAGACAAGTATTCCAAATATGCAGGAGATTTGGAGTGTCTCTGAATATGCAAAAGTGCATATTATTATCTCATTAAGGAAAGGTCTTAGGCCACATTATGTCTAAGGAAGTTTTGGAAATTTATTGAGAAAGGGTAGAAGCTACTCGAGTATTGCCATTGCCTAGTCACAAGAAGGCTCTCAAAATATTTTTGGAAAAAAATAATTTTGTTAGGAGGTTTGTTCCTAACTTTGCCCATATTGTCAAACCACTCACAATGATGCTGAAGAAGACCATGGTTTTCATATGGATTTATGAAGGAAAATAAATATTTGAAGCTATAAAATAGGCCATTACAAAGGTTCTAACCCTCATAAATCTAGATTTCTCGAAGGACTTTATTTATACACTTTTGGGGGAACGGATGCAATATCCCCCATACTGCTACAACCAAATCAAGAAGGACTGGAGCAGCCTATAACATTCTTCATACAAAGCCTTTAGGATTATGAGGTGAGATATTCATTCATTGAAAAACGTGTCCTTGTTGTGATTAGAAATTATAATACATTCATACATCTATTGTCAAATAATATAAATCATCTATTAGTTTCACATGCTAGTGAAACTAATTTTCTTTTAAACAAGGACCTTAATGAAAAGAGAGATGACTGGATAACCAAGGCCATGGAGTATGATATTGACATAAATGTGACCAAATTAGTTAGGGGCAAAGTGTTGTGTGAGAAACTAGATTATAACAAGCATGTTGAATCAAGAGAGGAGGCAGAAGATGTTATGATGTTGCAAGATAATAAAAAATAGGATACAGGTGGTATATGCATTCCTTGTTGGACTCTGGATATTGTATATTTTCTTCAAATGGGTCAAAGTACTCAGGGATTGAGTAAATATAAAATGATATATTTCAGATTTCATTGCATCCCATACGTGCTTGTATATAATATTTTTTTCAGAAGGGATGTGAATGGTGTCCTCCTAAGGTGCATCAAGATAGATTAGATAAAGAGGGTATTGCACGAGTTTCATGATGGAGAGGAAGGTGGTTGTTTTTCCCTAAAAGAAATAGCTATTATAATCATGAGGGATGGATATTATTTTCCTAATATTTTTAATGATTACTACTCATTGATCAAGAAATGCAAGAAGTGTGCCTTATTTACAGGTAAAGAGAAGCTAGCAACCCTCCCACTCTGTCCTATCTCATTTGAACAACCTTTCATGAAATGGGGGCTTGATTTTATTGGGATGATCAATCCAAGTTCCATCCTAAGTCACAAATGGTTTCTTACAGCCACTGACTACTTCACTAAGTGGATAGAAGAAATTGCACTTTGTTGGTGATCAAAATAGTCTCACCTTGTTTTGCCATTAAAAATATATCAAGTTACGGTCTTTGTCACATTTTATCTTCCCGTATTGTGCCTGAAAAGTCTCCACCTTCTTTTTGTCACTGTAATCAGTCCTTTCCTGGGTCGAGGATCATGTATAGATCCAAATTTGTTTCCTCGTTTCTATATTCATCTGGAAAGGTCTGTATTTGGGTGTAAAGACTCGGGCTGTCCAGTTCTTTTCATGTCCCACATTTGGTATTTGTTGTCCTTTCATTTTTTCCCTGAATAATTGAAGAAAAATGAATGGATGTAGCTCAGAGGAATGTATTTGAGCTTTGTAAAATTTCCAAATTCTTCATCCTTGGAGAAAATTTCATCTCCGGGCTCAAATGGTCATTTTTCTACATTTTACGATTTGACGGGCATTTCTCCTGGTCAAATTTGCATCCTTAGATCAACAGGAAATGTGGCCTCTTTTGGTTGGATGCGACTCGGCAAGGTACTTCAAAATTTCAAGAATCTCCTTAACTTAAAAAACCTGTCTACGTGGAAGAACGACGCTCATTTGAAGATTTTCTTTTTGGTTTGGCCTTGGAGTTGCACCGAGAGGACATGTGGAGGTTTCCGCTGCTTTGCCCGAACTTAGACAAAACTTTTATGTAGCTCGTATAGTTTGGCATAACATGGACATGTGGTGAGCCCACACTCATTCAGGGTATCTGCTCTTGGGCACCATTTTGAAATTATGTCATGAAGCCATGTGGAGGGACTGCAAGATGTTTGAGGACAGACCCTTGAATTTTATTTTAAAGAAGCATGAGGAGGACACTTGGAGGCCTCCACTCGCTTTAGATTTTTTGCTTTGACTTTTCAACAACCAAAGTAGATTGCCTCAAACCCCGACACATGGCGCCTTCTTCTGAGCTTTAAGCCTTCTAACAAATTTTTCTAGGCCAGGACATGTGGTGAGCCCATGCTCATTCAAGGTCTCAACTTTTGGGGACCATCTCAAGATGAGTCATTGTGACACGTGACGGTTTGAAAATTCAAAGGGGCGGGGAAGTAGACCATCAGATGGCAACTTGGATTTTTTGCTTCTTGTCATCAAAAGGATTAAAACATCAAAATGGCCCGCATGTAATGACAGAGGATAGTCAAAAAAATTCCCCAGTCAACAGTGGATATGCAGACTTTCAGAGGAAATTTGGAAAAATTTCCTTTTGTGGAGAAAGGAGTTAAAAGTGAAAAAGGAAATGTGGTTCTGCTGGGAACCCCACATAAGAGACTAGGAGTAGAAGGGTGGAGCTGCGGGGGAAACTTGAAATAATTTCCCTTTTCCAAAAAGGAGGTGAAATAGAAAAATTTGTCTGTGGTTCCTTTGGGACCCACCTTAGGACATGTGTCAAACTCATTTCTCAAGGGCGGAGGTGCAGAGAAAAATGTGAAAATTTTACAATTTTCTAAATGTTGTAAAAGGAAAAAAGGAACCCGCAAGCCCCGCTCTAAAATTGGATCTCCCACGTGGACGGTCTAATTTCAAAATAGAAAAGATCAACGAAAACTATGCATATGTTTCTGATTTTCTCTACCATTTCTGCTCCAAATCTCCTAGGGATGCGTATTCTTATGGTTTTTTTTTTAATCATTTCTTAGAGTCTCCTTCACGTAAAATGAAGAGGAACATTAATCTGGTATCATGGTTTGGTGGGGAAGGTTTGTAAACGTATCTCACCATTAATATGTAATCTGAGTATTGGATTAGACCTGATTTTTCTTTCCTTGGCATGCGAAAAACCTGTTGGTATCTTGGTTTGGTGATGAAAATCCGGGGATGTATTTTACCATTAAGATGAAATCTGACCTTTGGGCTCGATTTGATCTTCCACTTTTCTCCTCCCCGGGCACGCAAAGAACCAGATTGGAAAGATTAGGGGCAGAAGTGGTTGGCGAGTAGAAGGGAAAAATTGATCTACTAGAAGAAGGAGTTGAATGCGGGAGATGTTTGAAGAAATCTACCCCCTGAGCACTTGAAAACTGTTTTAGAGATCTAATTCTGGGAATCATGATCGAGATCATGGCTAAGCACTGCTACACTTCAATGTTTGGATCTTTTGGGGGGAAAAAATCTGTTGTAAAATGTTATAAATAGGCATGAATTTTACCGTGAAAAGGGTTGGAGAGTTGGAATGTTGGAATGTTAGAGGTCAGAACTGATTTTCTAAGAAAAAAGCTTGATAGAGCTCTGTCTTTCTGAGGGACTGTTTGAGAAACCTATATATCTCTTTTGTGTTAAACTTGATTGTGTCAAGGTGGTTATGAGTGTACAGCCATTGATAAGCTCTGAGATTGTTCTAGAAACTTTCTCGTGCTGATAAGTTTAATCAAATTTGAGTTATTCTATGTTGACTCTGAGCGATTAGTGTTTTATTTATTTTCAGAATGTCTGCAAATAGTTCTATTTGTTCCTATTGCAATCTTATACTGAATTTTTTTTGAAATCACACAAGATCTTGTCCTTGTGACAGTTAAATGGTATTTACAATTTCATTTCAAGAAGAGCCTTCATCTTGGATGAGATAAACAAATTTAAAATCAATTCACTGTCATTTTTTTTATAAAGATTGTATGTAAGTCATTCGGGTGTACCTTAGGTGTGGTTAATTAGAAACTATAGTGTTTAATTAAGTCTTATCCAATTCGAGCCTTCGTATTGGAGTCTTAAAGATTATGTGAAAACATGTGTTTATTTGGGCCTCCATTGAAGCACACCTTCTGGTTGAAGGAACATCTTGATTGTTTTGAAGCTTTCTTTTGTGAAGTTTGCTCATTATTGTAAATTCCCTCCAAAGTTATCTGTATAATCAGCTTTATCCTACTTCACCTCCCACCATAAACTCATTTAAAAACAACCAATCATACCCATAATACACCTTGTTTTTCATGTGTCTATACAAATGCATAAATTTTACTACCAAAACATTCAGAAACAATCAGGTTTTCATTGTCTTTAGTAGTCTGAACCATTACTTAGAAAATATCTCCATTATCTACAGTGACAACTCGTGAGAGTTAGGTTTTGTTGCATTGATCATTTTTTCTGCAAGGTCTTCTTAATAATTTCACAAGGAAGGATATCTCCTATCTCCTCCACAAAAAATCAGGCTACAAAAAGGGTCCTCTCACCCTGGTTGAAAAGGCACAACGATAAAGTAGTGAGGATAGGTCAAATCCTCTTAAGGGTGCTATCCATTTCTCTACATCTGAGTGACAAAGAGCAAGTTGCATTTCATCCTCAACTATAAAACAACACACAACATGCTCTTCTTGTCTCTAAGATTCCTGCCAAACCTATGACGCTACTAAGCTTCTGAGGGAGAATTAATTTGGGTACCAACACACTTAAGGAAGCAAATGACGCTAGCATTTTGGACTTCTACGAAGGTATTACAACAAGGTTTGGTGTTCCTTCCACTATAATATCATATAATGCCTTAGATTTTCTTGCAAAAAAATATATCTAATTGGGCTGTTAGGAGTGACATCTACTTGAGAACTTATTCTAATTACTACCCTCATGGTAACGAACAAGCAGAGTCCACGAACAAGAACTTGCTGAGAATCATAAGAAGAACCCTAGATGAGAATCAAAGGACTTGGAATACAAAATTGAAATTAGCCTTGTGGGCTGATAGAATTAATCCTAAGAAATTAAATTGTTATTCTCCTTTCAAGTTGGTTTATGGAAGGGAAGCAAGGATGCCAATATCCCTTGAATTACCAGCCTTGGAGCTTATCAAGCAGCTGGAGTTGTTCAAGTTTCCAGCTATGGAAGTCAGGTATGTAGAGATCATGGAGCTGGAAGAGCTAAGGGACTAGGCCATGAAAATAACGAGAAGGACCAAGCTCAAATCAAGATGAGATTTGACAGAAAGGCCAACAACAAAAAATTTTCAAGAAGGAGACCTTGTTGTGAAATATGAAACAGAAAGAGCTAAAACTGGAAGGCACTCCAAGTTTAATACAATATGAAGTGGCCCCTTACTTGATTTCAGGATGCAAAGAAAACAATGCTTTCCAATTGAGAAAGTTGGATGAAGAAGAATTGTAGATTCCAGTCAATGACATTTATCTCAAGAATTATGACTAATGGGAGTATCTTTCTTGTAAATATTAGTTTAGAGTTTGTAATTCCTCCAAGTACTTGCAACATATTATTATGATGTAGCTAGGTTTTTTTCAGATAAGTGTTTGTGCACTCTCTGCATGTTCCATTTGGGATGTGTATGTTTTTGTTATTTGTACATGGTTGTGCTTTGTTGTTTGTTGCACTTTCTAGTTCCAGACAAGATCCGATGATGAAGTAATGTATCAGCTGTGTTCCAGAGAAACAAGAGGTTTCAGACATCAGACAAGTTTCAGCAATAAGAATGAATTCATGCCCAATGGATGTAAAATCAATGGTATTTCAGATCTAGTAGGCATATCGCCCCGTAAGTCACCAATTGCTATCCATTTTTGCACCCCCTTACAAAATTTATCAACCTACAAGTCTCAACATTGATAGTTAATGGGAGAAGTTTATAAGGTATCTCGTGGAAATATTGCGAGCTATAGTGAAGGTTTGAAGTAGGATTTATATTAATGGTCAAACTATAAAAATGTACAGATTGTCGCCTTGTTTGACATTTGACAATGCCCTCTTCCTATTCCACGATAACACCTTCTTCCAGCTCCACGAAAATGCCCTCTTCCTATCACGCGACAACCACTCCTTACTGACACGCATATCCCATGTTTCCTGTCACGTGAAAATTCCCTCTTCCTGTGGCATAAAAACACCTTCTCTCTATCGTGCGACAATGCCTTCTTCCTATCGTGCAACAACACCATCTTCCTATCGTGTGATAATTCCCTCTTCCTATAACACAACAATTGCTCCTTGTTGACACACATCAACCATGCTTCCTGTCACATGAACAATACCTTCTTCTTGTCATGTAACAATTCCTTCTTCTTATTGCACATCAATCACTTCTTCCTGTCACACATGCCAACCTCCCCTTGTTTGACGCACATGAAAAACTTTCCTCATTATCGCACATCAATTGATCTCCTCGTTGATCGTGCGACAAAAAACATTTCCTTGTTGTCATGCAAAAAGTTCCAATTTCTTCATGTGACAAAATTTCCTTTCGTCGTGCATCAACCTCCTCTCGTTGTTACACGTGCATCAACGTCCACTTCACTATCATGCGTCATCATGTTTCTTCTTGTTGTGCATGATAAGTCTATTTCCATCATCAGTGGTGACTCTTCCCTTCTTTGTTGGTGCGTCAACTAGTGGTTTTCGTTCAAGAGAAAACAAAGAGTTTTTAGATATGAGCCAGACATTAATGACACCGTATACAAGGTAGGCTCAAAAACTGGTTTAGTGAGGTATGACTCCCGTGTTTGTCATGTAAGAAAAATTACCATTGAAAAGTGAACCATCATGGCTACCCATACCTACAGACATGAATTTAATGAAGGATTTTGGTTGGTATCTCCTTTTCTCTATATATATGTAAATTCCCCTCATTTGAAAAGGAGAGGGATTTTGAAATTGTAAAGGAACTCTGCCAAAATTGTTCTAACACTTTTGTGAGCTGCAGACATCAAATTTATGCATTTTGTGAAGGATTCTTTCCTTGTTCCTATACTGTAATGGACTGTGCATCATTTTAAGAAATAAAATTAGTGTTTTGTGGCTCTTCTTGCCCTAGCTTGATTTATATTGCATTTATTTCCTTCTATTATATTTTATAGGTATGTTGTGCATATTGTGTTCCTTTGTAGGGGATTAAATTTGTTGTGCTCCATGATATTGGAGATTTGAATGTGTTTTTGGGACTGTGGCATTTTATCTGCCCTCTTCGTCCCCATTTCCCTCAAATTTCACTCACTAGGAATATCTCTAGTCTTGTTTTTTGTGCTATCACCTCCCTTAGTTTAGGATTTAAATTTGTGTATTTCTCTTCCTCTTGTCCCCTTGGAATTGGTATTTTAGGAGTAGATCAACATTTGAATAAGTCAGGAACCAAACTTCTCTAGAGGTTTGTCTCAATTGCAAATGTCCCACACCCTTGAGACAATCCCATGTTAGTCAAAATTAGGGTTTTGTAATGTACGAATCCCAGGGTGCTACTTTTATGACATAACAAGTTATATCATTGACAATAGTGCTATTGTCTTCATGGTTCTACTGCTCTCTCAGCCTTCTTCTTGTGAGAATGTTGTTATCTTTATTTCCAATCATCTGATTAGAAGGATGGTCCTTTTTAAGACTTTCTTGGAGGGTGCCTTACTATATGGCCTTTCTTCCTCTTCATCTGCTTCTTCACGTAGACTGTCCAACTCTTCGTCATCTTCTTGTTCATCATGATTGTCTCTATGTTAGTTGCTGACTTTGGCATATTGTGTTTCATCCACCTTCACATTTTTTATTTTAACAATATTATGTAACTGCTTATTGTAGCACCTGCAAGCCGTGCTGACTACTGAATAACCAAGGTATAATGCCTTCATCACTCCTTGAGTCAAACCAAGCTCCCAAGTTTTCTTCATATCCCTTGGCATAGTATTTTATTACAAATACTCTTATGTGATTTCACATTTGTAGGTCCCTTCTTCCATAGTTCATAAGAGTCTTGTAACTGTTTATTCTCAGTTGAGCTCTATTCAAAAGATAGACTATGGTGTAAACTGCTTCACACCAATACCTGTCTGAGAGTTTGGATTCATTTAGCATGGTCCTTGCCATTTCTTACATAGTACTGTTTCTTCCTTTCAAATAACCCATTTTTCTAAGGTGTTCTGAAAAATGAGAATTGTCTTCTTAATCCATTATCTTCACAAAATTCATCAAAATCATTGGACTAGAATTCTCTGCCTCTGTCTGATCTTAAGCATTTGATCTTTTTGTTCTTCTCATTCTCTACCAGTGCCTTGAATTTCTTAAATCTATCTAAGGATTATGATTTTTGTTTTAAACATGTTACCCATGTCATCCTAGTGTAATCATTTATTAGTAACATGAACTATACCTCATCATTTATACCTTCATTTCTGGTAGGACCACATAGATTTGTATGAATCAGCTATAGAGATCTGGTTGTAGAATATTATTTTGATTTGAAAGTTATTATTATTTGTTTTCCATGATATCAATCCTTGCATAGAGTATCCACGGGTTTCACAATCTTTGGCATATGTCTGACACAACCTTTTGCACTCAATTTTACTATATTTTAAAAATCATATGCCTCATTTTCCTGTGTCATAGCCAGCTGTAGTCAATATTTCTTGTAAAACACTTCTTATTTATTTATTTAATTAAGAACATGTTGGTATCTAAATTTGTTCTCCTTTTCCAGCCAACCAGAAACACAAATTCAATAGGGAGCTTAGAGGCAGCTAGATCACAAATATATGTCATTTTGTAGCCTATGGGGAGGAATCTAGAATGTCCCTTTGTTACTTGGATTTGTGGAGAGATGGATAGCACCTTCAAGAGGATTTTATCTATCCTCACTATTTTAGGTCGTGTCTTTCAACCAAGGTAAGAGAACCTATTTTGTAACATCTGTTATCTTAAAGGAGATACATGTACCTTTATTTTGCATAAATTTTATAGAGAAGACCTTGGGAAAATATGATCAACACACCAAATCTGACTCTCACGAGTTGTCACTTCTAGATTATGGATGATATTTTCAACACAAGGCTAAGGTTACTAAAGACATTTGGGATCCTGATCTATTATGCACATGTTTTAGCAAATGAATTTATGGTCTTGTGTGGGTACACAAAGGACAAACATGGGTAGTATGGGTAAGATTAGTTGTTATTAAATGGATTTTTGGTGGGAGGTGGGGCAGGGTGAACTTGGTTCACCAGATCCTTGAGGAATCTTACATAATGGGAGGCTAAACCAACAAAATGCCACAGAATAGCTAGAATGTTTCTTTAACCAGAATATGTGCTTCAATGGAGGCCCAGATCAACACTCTTTCAAATAATCTTTGAGATTCTATCATGAAGGTTCAAGTTAGAAAATCTAACAAAGCATCAAGATCTAAGCCAAATCACGCCTAAGGTACACCCAGAGGCTTACAGAAAATCTCTGTCAACAGATGAAAGAAAAGTGATTTTAAATCATTTATTCCAATCCCAAATGAAGGCTCTTATGAGAAATGGAATTAAATATGCCACTAAACTATCACAAGGATTGAGGCCTATGTGATTGGGTCAGATTTTAATACAAGATTGCAACAGAAATAGGAAAACTACTTGCATACATTCAGGAATAAAACCAACACATTTTACTCAAGACAACACAGGAAAAATTAAAATTTGATTAAATCTATTAGCAGGGGAATGTTTCATAGAACAATCTCAAAGCTTGTCAATGGTTGTACACTTGCAACCACCTTGACACAATAAAACTTAATACAAAAAGAGATAACCTAGTTTCTCAGATGGATTCTCAAAAGACATGGTTTAGTCAAATTTTCCTCTTGGTAATTTTTTTCGACCTCTAACACTCTGACCTCCAACTTCTAAAAATTTGCAAGAAAAATTTGTGCCATTTATAAAATTTACAATAGAGCCCCTTTTCCCCCCAAAAATCTAGACCTTGAGTGCTACCAGTGCTTACCATGATCACGATCGTGATTCTCAGAATCAGATCTTCTAAAAGTCACCAGGTGCTTGAGGGGGCAGATCTCATTGAATATCTCCCGCATTCAACTCCTTCCTTTGGTAGATCACTCTTTCTTCAATTTTCCAACCACTTCTGCCCCTAATCTATCAAATCTGGCTCCTTGCATGCTTGGGAGAAGAAAAATGAAAAATCTGATCGAGCACGAAAGTCAGACCATTTTAATGGTGAAAGACATCTTTCCAGATCTTCCCACCAAACTTTGATATCAAAATTAACTCCCTCTCTATGCTTAGCGTGTAGGAAATACCAAGAAATCATGAAGACTCGCACTTCCAGGCGTGTTTCAGATAAATGGGGGGAAAATCAGATTTCAGACTCTTGGTTGTCGTTGATCTTTACTTTGAATTTGGGCCATCCATGTGGAAGATTCAAACTTAAGAACAGACCCGGGGGATTCCTTTGAATTTTTACAAATTTTTGGAAAAATGGAAAAAAATTCCATTTTTCTCCACACCTCCGCCCTTGGGAAATGATCCTAACATGTGTCCAAATGTGATTTGAGTGAGAACCGTGCTCAAATTCTATCATTTTACTATCTTTTTGGAAAAGGAAATTTTTTCCAAGTTTTCCCCGCAGCTCCACCCTTGGGAAATGAGCCTGACATGTGTCCAAATATGATTCAAGTGGGGCCATGCTTCCTTTTTTACTTTTGACTCTTTTCTCCCAAAGAGAATTTTTCCAAATTTCCCTCGAGAGTCTGCACCTCCGCCGTTGACCGGGGTAAAGCATTGACTATTTCCCTCATCGGGCTTGCAGGCCATTTTGAGATTTTAATCCTTAAGGGGAAAAAAATCCAAGTTGCCTCTAATGGTCTACCTCCCCACCTATTTGAATTTTCAAACTGCCACGTGTCATCATGGTGCTCCTTGAGATGGTCCCAAAAATTTGATACCTTGAATGAGCACGGGCTTGCCACATGTCCTGTTCCGGCAAGGTTTGTCTGATCACTTGAAGCTCAATGGAAAGCACCATGTGTCATGCTTTGAGGTAGTCTCCTTTGGCCATTGAAAATTCTAAGAAAAATGCAAAGTGAGCAGAGGACTCCATGTATTCTCATGGTGGTCCTTCAAAATGGAACCTAAAAGGCCAGTCCCCAACATGCGCGGCTCCTGCACGTGTCCCAGACTTCCAATTTTTTTTTTGAAAAAAGACTAAGTATGGGAACATGCGCGGCTCCTCCACGTGTCTCTATCCTACCAAACCTCCATGTGTCCTCTTGGCGCGACTCCAAGGCCAAACCAAAAAGTAAATCTTCAAATGAGTGTCGTTCACCCACATGGAAAATTTTTTGAGTTGAGGCTTTTCATAGAATTTTTGAAGTATTTAGCCAAGCCACGTCCAACCAAAAGGTTCCACATCCCATGTAGATGCAAGGATGAAAATTTGACCAGGAGAAATGCCCGTCAAACCGTAAAATACAGAAAAATGACCTTTTGAGCCTGGGAATGAAATTTTCTTCAACAGAAAAAGTTTAGAAATGTTACAAGGCTCAAATATGTTCTTCAGGGACACATTAATTCATTCTTCTTCAAGTATCTAGGATAGAAATGTCAAGGACAACAAATCCTTGACTATGGGAAATAGAGAGAATGGAAAACATGAGTTTTTGAAGGAACAGAGCACGAGAGACTCAAAATATAGACCTTTCCAGAGGAACAAAGAAACGAGGAGACAAACATGGACCCATACATGATCTTTGACCCAGGAGATGATTAAAAATAGAAACAAAGACTAACCAAGCACAACACGGGGAAGGAGAAAATGACAGAGGATGCAAATTAATAAATTTTCAAAGGCACAAATGGGGCGAGACAATTCTAAGCACCAACATTGGCTCCAACTCGGGGATGGGCACTCCCTGTGAGTGCCACAAGAAAAAAAGTAGACCAAGTGCCAAAATATCCATTGGGTAGCAGAGTCATCTTTGCAGGGCAGAGAAACAAAGCCATCTCCAAAAAGAATAGAGAAACCCAACAAAACAGGTCACCAAGGACCAGAATGAGAAAAAACACAAAAATAGGAAACAAACAACTGACTATACACTATACAAAAGATGTTTACCTTGATTAAGGGGAATCAATCAAATAAATGCTTCAAATTCCTACCATTAACAGGTAGTTCGAGCAATTCACCATCCAAATCCTTCAAGAAGAAGGTGTGTTCACCAATTCTAATGTCGATGGAGTAAGGGCCCATCCATAATGAGTCAAATTTTCCATGTTTTCCCTTATCTTCATGCCTTCTATCCCATAGTAGCACAAGATCTCCAATATTGAAAGCTCTGGGAGTGACCTTCTTGTCAAATAGCTTCTTCATTTTCTCTCTGAACTTTACATGCCTCTGGTGGGATGCCCTTCTCTCTTCATCAAGCTCAATAATATGGTTAATACGAGCATCATAAGGATCTACCTCTTGATCTTCTAGCTGTTGAATGAAATGATAAGAAGATAGTTGCATATGAAGAGGTAGTGGGAGTTGAGTCCCATATACCAACTCAAATGGAATATTTCTAGTGACCCTCTTAACAGTGATCCTATCTACCCAAACAACAAACTTCAATTGTTCACCCCACTTTCTCTTATTCTGCTCCAATGTTCTTCTGATAATCTTCAAAAAAAATTTATTACTAGACTCAGCTTGTCCATTTCCTTGGGGGTTGTAATTGGAGGCATATGTCAAGTTGATTCCATATTCTTTGCACATTGCCACCAAAGGTTTATCTCTAAATCTCATGGCATTGTCAGCAATAATCTTAATTGGTACCCCAAACCTGTAGATGATGTTGTTTAGCACAAAGTCCATGACAACTTGGTGTGTTGCCTTCTTGGTGGGGATTTCCTCCACCCATTTAGTAAAATAATCAGTTGCTACAAGAATCCATTTGTGGCCAGCACTTGAAGGGTCTGAAATCTCACCAATGAAATCCATTCCCCATTGCTTGAATGGAGCTTCAATTGATACAGGCTGCAAAGGAAGGGAGCTTGAAGCTTTCATTCTTCCAGAGAAGCATTGAAAACTCTCACATCTTCTAACCAAAAAGGTTGTATCCTTGAAGAGAGTTGGCCACCAATAACCAGCCCTCAAAATCTTGTGTGTTGTGACTCTTGTAGCAAAATTCCCCCCACAAACTCCTCCATGGAGATCAACAATTATCTTGGGGGATTCTTCTTCAGTAATGCATCTTAAGAGGACTCCCTTTGGGTTCTTCCATGCCAACCCAAAATCAGTAATGACATATTTCTGGGAAGCCAACTTAAGAGCTCTTTTTTGGTTCTTACTTAAATGCTCAGGGTAGTTTAAATGTCTGAGATAGAACATCATATCCTTGTACCACTTCAGAATTCATCAACTTTTCAAAAACACCTGCCCTTTCTTCTTCAACCTCATTTACCTCAACAGTTTGCAAGTTGCTCTAAGCCATAAGCTTAGCCAAGCCCAAACCTCTCACCAAATTCATGGTTTGGATGTCCATATCATATTCTTGCAACTTATTCACCCATCTACATCTTTTGCTTGAGACCTCCATCTCTGACAAGATGTCCTTTACCATGGTATGGGGAACATAAGCAACAAACCTTTGAACTTAGAATATAAGGCCTAAAAACCTTTGTTGCTTTGACCAAGGAAAATGCCTACTTTTCCATAATGGTGTACTTTAGTTCAGCCCCCTGCAAGGCCTTACTGAAGAAGGAAATTGGCCTCTCAGCCCCTTCATCATCCTTCTGTAGTAGGACAGAAGAAATAGTGTTCTCTGAAGTAAAAGAGAATAGTTGGAAAGGTCTTCTTATAGTCTGGGGCTGCCAAAATAGGGGCATGCTTCAATGCCTCTTTGATTCCATTGAAAGCTTGGATGGCAGCCTCCTCCCATTTGATGACTTGGTCATTCTTTAGCATGGAAGTGATTGGTATGGTCAACTCAGCAAAGTTTGATATAAATATTCTAATGAAGTTTATCTGCCCAAAGAAGGACTGAATTCCTTTCTTGGTTCTTGGAATTGGGACTTTGCTGATGGCCTCCACTCTTTCTGGATCAATCATCACTCCTTCTTGTGACACAATGTGGCCTAGAAACTTTTCCTTCTGCACTCCAAAATGGCATTTCTTTGGATTGAGTGAGATGCCATATTCTCTACATCTTATCAGCATCTTCTCCAAGTGCAGCAGGTGATCACTCCTCTTCCTAGAAAATACAGTTACATCATCTTGATAACTACAATAAAATCATTGATGTAACCAGAAAAAGCAACATCCATTGCTCTTTGAAAGGTGGCTCCAGCATTCATCAGACCAAAGGGCATCCTGACATACACATATGTTCCCCAAGGAGTAGTATCTTGATCCTTTCTGATTCTTTTACCAAACTTGGTTATAACCAGAGAAACCATCCAAAGTGGAAAGCAACTCAGAACCAGTCACCAACTACATATGTGTTCCATGTTAGGCTAGTTGTCCTTCATTGAAGCTTTGTTCAATTTCTGAAGTCACACATAGCCTGATGTCACCATTCTTCTTTCTTACTGGTACTAGGTTAGCAACCCAAGAAGAATACCTTGTGGGTTGGATAATCCCTCCATCTCTTAGTTTCTTCAGTTCCTCTTGCATTTTAAGAGATAGAAGTGGATTGATTGGCCTTTGCTTCTACCTTTGGTTTTGCATTGGGATCCAAGGGAATCTCATGTTGAAACAAGTCCTCTCTGTATGCTTTGAGCTCAGAATAGGTCCAAGCCATGTAATCTTGGTATTTTTTCAACAATTGGATGTATGACTGCTTTTCCTCTTTGCTGAGATTTAAACCAAATTTCCTTGGCTTCTCCTTTGTGCCAAGATCATGCTCCTCAATATCCCTTGAGGCTGTGCATTGTTAATAATGTGATCAACATTATCAAAATTGGACTCAAGAGAAACCAGCCCTCTAGGGATGGTATTGGTCTTTAGCTAGATGATATCCTTGCCAAACAAGGTTTCCTTTCCCTCTGTTATACATACCATTGGCTCCAAATCAATGCATGGGAGCATCATCATCAAAAACCTACCAATGTTTAATATTGTCGGGGACAGAGGGTCTTGTCAATACCTCAACCTCATATTCACAATATGGGGACATTGTACAGTTGTCAAACCGAGATCCCAACACTGCAATATTTTCTGCCAAGTCATTGAATTTCCTATCATGATGCACTATGTTGAATGAATCAAACATCTCAATGAAGTCCAAAATTTCATGCTTGTATTGTTTCATTAGCTGATTCTTTGTGGCATACAGTTTTCTAACTTGTTTGACAACTAACTCTGAATCTCCCTTGACAATAATGTCCTTGACACCATATTTCCAAGAAATTCTTAAACCCAACAATAGTGCCTCATACTCAGCAATGTTGTTGGTGCATTCAAAGTTGAGTTTGAAGGAAAAAACAAATCTTTCTATCTTGGAGAAAGAAAAACAACACCAGCACCATTCCCAAACTTGGAGCAAGCTCCATCAAACAATAGAGTCCAAGGAGAACCTGTTTGTTCAAGACATTTGCATTCTTAAATCTTGTGCTCCTTTCCATCAACAAATCCCACAAAGTTGTCAGGATCAACATTTGTGTACAATACTTCATAGGACGCATTGTTGGGATCCTCAATAAGGTGCAACATTTTCTTCTCTCCATACAACCTGACAAGGATGCCCTCAACTAGGATGGTGGCATAAGACATGTCCATTTGGACACTCCCACCAACACTTGCAGCCCATTTTCTTGACAGCAACATACCCCACTTGGCTAAGCAAATCAACTATGACAACATCAAGTTTTAAATTTTTACCTGGGTAAGCTGCAAGCTGCACCACTAAACCCTTCACACATCCCACTATTGGCACTTCTCTAGATTCCATGGTAGTGCACTTCCCATATGCTGTTGTTACCTTAATATTCAGCTCATTCATGACTTCCAGAGGCATGACATTGCATGATGCCCCTGAGTCAAACATGCAGTTATGGAGTAGCCTATCCTTGATGATCAAAGTGGTGAAGAATGGATCCACATTCATCTGAGAGTCCACCAAGGATGTCCCCAAATAGACCTCAGG
Organism: Taxus chinensis; assembly: GCA_019776745.2. NCBI lineage: Eukaryota > Viridiplantae > Streptophyta > Pinopsida > Cupressales > Taxaceae > Taxus > Taxus chinensis. Next base: position 607,430,779 of record CM034154.1, on the reverse strand, counting down.
TGGTTCATCTAGCTCTTCTGATGCTGGTGGTGCTTTTGGTTCTTCAATGAATGGTGGGGTCTCCACAATGTTTATGTTTCTGCCTAGGGAAATCTTTTCTTCTTTCAACCCCAAGTATTCAAATGCTCTCTTTTTGTGCTCAGGAATCCTAAGCAACTCAAAAATTGGAACAAAGACTTTGATTTGACTTAAAACTTGGGAAATATCATATGGGACATTCCTTGGCAAGGCAGAATTGGAAGGAAAAGCCAACACACTCATTAGGTGGTACGAGATTTTTGACAACTTGGGCATGGGGAGGGATATGATTATTGTTTGGAACTACAGGGATTTTGGCAGGTGCATCTTTCTTAGGAGCCTCTTTAGGAATGTTTGAAAGTAAAAAAGATTTTGGCTTGGCTTGAGGCCATGCCCCTTTGACAACCTTACTTCTTGTGTTATATTCCTTCTCTTGAGCCACAACAACATTCATTAACAACTGCCTGTCTTCCTCAGATGGGATTCCTCCATCATACTTCTTTATCATTAAAGCCCTTAAATATTCAAAGTCATTATTGGGAAATTCAAAAGCTTGTACAATATCTACTTCTAAAGTATGAGAAAGAGAAAGAATAGGTACCCTATGAATGCAATCCCAAAAGGTGGCAGCATTCCGGGCACTTATCACCTCAGTTGAAGTTGCCCCTTATTGTGAGCTAGTGGAGCAACCCATCATGCAGACATCATCATCATTATCATCAGCTTCTTCTTCTTCTTGCTGATCTTCTTCACAAGGAGCATGAGGCATGAAACATCTATCACACCAATCAATGACATTTGTTTCTTCTACCACAACAACTCTAGCAGCCAAAGGATCAGGCACCATTCTATTTTCTCTAACTTGGGGCTGCCTATTTCCAAATCCAACAGGTCCTTTTCCTCTATCATCAGTTCTTTGATGATTTGTAAATATATCTTGGCCTTGTTTCTTGTGTTTTCCTTGTGAACTCTTCCCAACTCCTTTCTCAGCTCAGGCTAGCTTGTAGGAGATCTCCTTGACAGCCCCTGCCAAAGTCTTCACAACTTCTTCCAAATCAGCAGCCTTGCTTGTTTGGGGTTTTTCTGGGTTAACCAACTTTACACCCTCCCTTTTTGGAGGCTTTCCAATTTCCTTGATGTTGTTCTCTATTTGCAGATCCATGGTGAAGGCCTGCCTCAAATTTGTGGGGTTCTTGTCTCTCAAGTAATATGCAACCTTTTTATCAAATGCATCAGAATATTTGATCAAACATGACTCATCACATGGTCTTATCCTAACAGGAAATCTCCTCAAAGTTTTATTAAACCTTGTGTTGAAGTCATGTACTGACTCATTAGGATTATTTTTGATGTTTTCAAACTTATGTCAAAAGAAACCTAGGGTCAGTTCTATCACCATATTGCAATCTAAATGCATTACTCATCTCAGTCCAAGAATCAATAGAGTTATCTGGTAATGCTTTATACCAGTCCCTTGCATCCTCCTCTAAAGTGTGGACAAACAATTTGATGTATACATCCTCATGCTCAATCTCAAAGTCTTCCATCATATTGAGAAAGAGCTTTAGATGCTGGTCACCAGTTATAGCATTTTTTCCTTGGAACTTTGGCATTCTGTTCCTTACATCTTGAGGCACTGCATTTGGATATCCAACCATTCCCACAAAATTTATAGGTCCAAAGGTGTTTACAACAAATGGGGGTCTGGGTGGGGGTAAAGCCATGTTGATTTGAGGAAGTGACCCTAGAGGGGTGACAAATTAATGAGGGGTAGAGGGTCCTTGGAACATATGGAGTATAATTTTCAAAATGGAGACCCCCCAAAGGCCTTGTCTCTTGGAAATCTCTATCAACCTCAGAAAATACAGGTGTAGAGTGGGAAGCAAACCTTTCAAAATCAAATGAAGGCCCCTCTCCAGCTAGAGAATTCAATTCCACAAAGAGGCTACCTGATTCAGAGTCACTTGAATGGTAGTCTTCAATGATAGGCCATTCACTTTCATCAATGGAGATCCCTCTTCTTGTCTGCTTGTGCTCCCACAACTCTCCAGGCTCTTCTTCCTTCTGACTTTTCTTTTCCTAACTCTGGAAACAATGTCCTAGCAGGATCCCTAGCAAAGAAATATCTTCTTCCTTCCAGCTTTGCAAATATTAGTAACAAATCTTACTTGACAGAGATTTAAGACACTGGTCCTTATCAAAATCAAATCAACAGGGAGTCGCCACTAAGGATTTCCACCTTAGTTGTGCAAATGCACTAAAATATGCTCTGTCAGCACTTATAAACTGGAGATGAAAACTATGACCTTCCTTTACCAAGATTTATCAGTGAATACCAGCACAAAACTTGTAGAGACTGGAAAAGTTGCATACAACACTTGTAACTTGAAACTTCATGCAGGCCTAAACATACAAGATAATATTTAAGATATATTTCTGGCACTTTAGAGCATACAAGAAATGTTTACCAGGGTTTGAAAATGAACTGACAATCACAACTTCCCTGGCAACGGTGCCACTAGTGTTGGTATCCAAATTTGTTCTCCTTTTCAAGCCAAACAAACACAGATTCAATAGGGAGCTTAGAGGTAGCTAGATCACAAATATATGTCATTTTGTAGCTGGGGAGGAATCTAATTGTCCCTTTGTTACTTGGATTTGTGGAGAGATGGATAGCACCTTCAAGAGGATTTGATCTATCCTCACTATTTTAGGTTGTGCCTTTCAACCAAGGTAAGAGAACCTATTTTGTAACCTCTGTTATCTGAAAGGAGATACAAGTACCTTTCTTTTGCATAAATTTTATAGAGAAGACCTTGGGAAAATATGATCAACACACCAAATCTGACTCTCACGAGTTGTCACTTCCAGATTATGGAGATATTTTCAACACAAGGCTAAGGTTACTAAAGACATTTGGGATCCTGATCTGTTCTTGCATACTTTAGCAAATGGATTTTGGTCTTGTGTGGGTATACAGAGCAAAAACAAGGGTAGTATGGGTAGGATTAGATGTTTTTAAATGGAATTTTTGGTGGGAGGTGGGGCAGGATGAACTTGGTTCACCAGATCCTTGAGGAATCTTACATAATGGAAATATTCTGAAACAACAAAATGCCACATAATAGCTAGAATGTTTCTTCAACTAGAATATGTGCTTCAATGGAGGCCCAGATTGGCACTCTTTCACACAATATTTGAGATTCTATCACAAAGGTTCGAGTTAGAAAATACAACAAAGCATCAAGATCTAAGCCAAATCATGCCTAAGGTACACCCAGAGGCTTACAGATAATCTTTGTCAACAGATGAAAGAAAAGTGATTTTAAATCATTTATTCCAATCCCAATGAAGGCTCTTCTGAGAAATGAAATTACAGATGCCACTAAACTATCACAAGGATTGAGACCTATGTGATTGGACCAGATTTTGGTACAAGATTGCAACAGAAACAAGAAAAACTACTTGCATGCATTCAGAGATGAAATAACATACACTTTACTCAAGATTAACACAGAATAACTCAAATTTGATCAAATTTATTAGCAAGGGGAAAGTTTCAAGAACAATCTCAAAGCTTGTCAATGGTTGTACACTTGTAACCACCTTGACATAATTAAATTTGACACAAAGAGAGATAACCTAGGATTCTCAGATGGATTCTCAAAAGAAATGGGCTTAGTCAAGATTTTTCTCTAGAAAAATCAGTCCTTTAACACTCTGACCTAAAAACTCCCAACCATTTGCACAAAAATTTGTGCCATTTATAACATTTACAACAATAGAGCCCTTTCTCCCCAAAAAATCTAGAAAACCTTGAATGCACCAGTGCTCGCCATGATTCTTTCATGATTCTCAGAATCAGATCTACAAAAAGTCTCCAGGTGCTCGAGGGGGCATATCTCATCGAATATCTCCCGCATTCAACTCCTTCCTCTGGTAGATCACTCTTTCTTCAATTTTCCAACCACTTCCACCCCTAATCTATCAAATATGGCTCCTTGTGTGCTTGGGAGAAGAAAAATGAAAATCTGATCGAGCACGAAAGTCAGACCATTTTAATGGTGAAAGACGTCTTTCCAGATCTTCCCACCAAACTTAGATATCAAAATTAACTCCCTTCTCTGATTTGGCATGTAGAAAAGACCAAGAAATCATGGAGACTCACACTTCCAGACGTGTTTCAGAAAAATGGGGGAAAATCAGATTCAGACTCTCAGCTACCATTGATCTTTACTTTGAATTTGGGCCATCCACGTGGAAGATTCAAACTTAAGAACAGACCCAGGGGGCTTCCTTTGAATTTTACAACTTTTTGGAAAAATGGAAAAAAATTCCATTTTTCTCTGCACCTCTGCCCTCAGGAAATGATCCTGAAACACATGTCTAAATGTGATTGGAGTAGAACCACGCACTCAAATTCTATCATTTTACTCTCTTTTTGGAAAAGGGAAAATTTTCCAAGTTTTCCCCACAGCTCCGTCCTCGGGAAATGAGCCTGACATGTGTCTAAATATGATTTGAGTGGGCCCACACTTCATTTTTTACTTTTTAATCTTTTCTCCCAAAGGGAATTTTTCCAAATTTCCCCTGAGATTCTGCACCTCTGCCATTGACCAGGGTAAAGCATTGACTATTTCCCTCATCGGGCTTACGGGCCATTTTGAGATTTTAATCCTTAAGGGAAAAAAATCAAAGTTTCCTCTGATGGTCCACCTCCCTACCTCTTTGACTTTTCAAAATGCCACGTTTCATCATGGTGCTCCTTGAGATGGTCCCAAAAATTTGATACCCTGAATGAGCGCAAACTCGCCACGTGTCCTTTTCCAGCAAGGTTTTCTTGATCACTTGAAGCTCAGCGGAAAGTCCCACGTGTCATGCTCTGAGGTAGTCTCCTTTGGCCGTCGAAAAGTCTAAGAAAAATGTAAAGTGAGCAGAGGCCTCCACATTTCCTCATGGCGCTCCTTCAAAATGGAACCTAAAAGGCCAATCCCCAACATGCGCGGCTCCTCCACATGTCCCGGACTTCCAAAAAACTGTTTTGAAAAAAGACGAAGTATGGGAAGACCCGGCGGAAGCCTCCACGTGTCTCTATCCCGCCAAACCTCCACGTGTCCTCCCGGTGCTACTCCAAGGCCAAACCAAAAAGTAAATCTTCAAACGAGCACCGTTCACCCACGTGGACATATTTTTGAGTTGAGGTTTTTCATAGAATTTTTGAAGCATTTACCCAAGCCGCGTCCAACCAAAAAGTGCCATGTCCCTTGTAGATGCAAGGATGTAAATTTGAACGGGAGAAATGCCCATCAAACCATAAAATACGGAAAAATGACCTTTTGAGCCTGGGAATGAAATTTTCTTCAAGGACAAAAAGTTTAGAAATGTTACAAGGCTCAAATACGTTCTTCAGGGACACATCAATTCATTCTTCTTCAAGTATCTAGGATAGAAATGTCAAGGAAAACAAATCCTGATTATGGGAAATAGAGAGAACGGGAAAACATGAGTTTTTGAAGGAACAGAGCATGAGGAGACTCAAAATATAGACCTTTCCAGAGGAACAAAGAAACGAGGAGACAAACATGGACCCATACATGATCTTTGACCCAGGAGCTAACTAAAAATAGCAACAAAGACTGACCAAGCACAACACGGGGAAGGAGAAAATGACAGAGGCCACAAATCAATAAATTTTCAAAGGCACAAATGGGGCGAGACGATTTTGAGCACCACCAGAACATACAAGTTGTTATTTGTCTACTTGACCTTTATAACCTTCTTTCCTGTTTTGCAGTTTATAATATCACAACCTTTGTCATGGAATATCGCATTATATATCCTTTTACACATTTGACTCACACTCAGTAGATTATGTTTGAGACCTTTTATATATAATACATTCTTTGTGATGGTTTTTTCATTTTCCAAACCCAAACTTCCGTTTCTAACTATGTTTGCTGAATTTTTATCACCAAATCTCACAGAACCTGATGCATTATTAGATATAGTAATGAATTTTAATTTTTCACTTCATATGGCAGGAACATCCACTATCCAAATATCATATTTTGTTTTCATTTTGCATATGGAATGTAGTATGCACTATTTAACACGACTCTTTTATCTTGTTCTCATCTTTCTTTGCAACATACACCCATTTATTTTGTTTAGGTGGTTCATGTTTTTTGGTTGAATCCACATTACTATTATTATGATAATTATGTTGGACACCATTATGGTTTGATCTCGTGTAAGATGGGCCAAAGTTTCTTCTATAGCCTCTATAGAATTTTCTACACTTGGTGGCTTTATGTCCGAACTGATTACATGAATAACAATAACCGTAAAAAGAATGTGTGTTCCTCACAACATATGTGATTTTGGGAGTAGAATTTCTTCTCTTCACCGCATTGATAACCTTCTTGTTTGTGGTAGACGATATGTTAGATGTTTATGTAGCCTTTTTTTCTTTATTCTTTTCAGGTTCCTTGTCTTTACTTTCTTCTTTGAAACCAATTCCAAACTTATCATTTGCATCATGTTGGCTACTCACTATATTAGTTAAAACACTTGAGCCCTTTTCAATTTTTTCATATACCTTTATCTTGCTGCTCATTTGTTCCATCTTAGCTTTCATTTTTTCCAGTTTTGAGTTAAGCTTTGTGCACTCATCCTCCTTTGATTCGTAGGAGTTTGAAATATTTTCCAGCCATGTTTCCAATTCCTTGAGCTCATTGGCCTCTTCTTGTTCTCTTTGAGATTGTCTTCCTTCAAATATGCAGATTTGTTCTTCATAATCATTTAATGTGCATCTCAACTTCTGATTCTTTTTCCTTCACAATTTTAACTCTTCAAGATCACACACTGGTTCATCCTCAAGATTCACTCCATCTTATTCTTCATCAGAGTTTGCATAGTCATCTGCATTCTTCCCTCTGGAGATGAATTCTTCAGATACATCAGTGGCCATAAATAGACATTCAAACTAATGTTCATTAAGTTCATTCTCAGAGCTATCATGGTTTTTAGAATTAGAATCACTTGATTCTTCATTTGAATAGACATTTCTTTTATTGTTATAGAACTTCTTCTTGATATTTTTATTCTTGTACCCAGTTTATTTCTTGTTGTCCTCTTCATGTTTTAGATGAGATTGGTTATTTTTATTTGGAAATTTTACAAAAAAATGACCTACTTATCCGCATTAAAATAATTTGAAGGGAAGTTTTCCTTTATACTTACCTGAACATCTTTTCAGTATTCTTATAAACATTGCTTCAATATTTTTATCATCCAACTCATCTTCTGAAGCTGATTATTCTTCTTCTTCTTTCTTCGGTTGTGTTTCTTTCTTGAAACTGTTTGCTACTTCTTTCTTGGTAGTCTTTGATCCAACGGTTCTCATTTCGTATGCTAATAGAGTACTCTGTAGTTGATCCATCATGAGAGTATTCATGTCTTTGGCTTCTTGTATGGTTGAAAAATTTAGATCTCATAACCTTCTAAACAATAATAGATTCTTTTAACTTATCTCCTAAGCTTCTGATCATGTTTATGAATTCATCTTTTCTTTGCATGTAGACCATTATTATCTCATCATCCTTCAATTTTAGATTCTCAAACTGAGATTTGTAAGTCTACTACTTTGTAAGCTTGACTTTATCATCTCTTTCATAAATACTCTACAGTTTCGTCCATATATCTTTTACTTTTGTGTCGTGCATTACTTTGACAAATTATATTTTAGTCAATCTGCATAGAATGGCGTTCATTTATCTAGAGTTACATTCATATTCTCCTTTATTTTTTGAAGAAGTGATTGGTTTTGTTGGAGGATTGTATCCTTTCTCAATGCATTCTCAGATATAAAAAACCAAGTGAAATTAAGTAATGTTTTCATCCTTATTCTCCAAAATGCATAATTCGTTATAGTGAAGAGAGGTGATCTTGATAGTGAAAAACTGCCTTGTGCCTAATTTAATGCCATGCTTGTGATAGAAGGATCTCCTTGAAGATGTTAAGCTTCTGCCATATGCATGACGCTCCAATATCAATTGTTAAAGATCACAAACATTGAGAGGGGGGGGGTGAATCAGTGCATATTAAAACTTTTTCATGCAATGATAATTTTAAAACCTTTGATGGTGTGTGGATTTAAACTATGAGGAGTTAATCAAAGACATATGATATGCACAATAATGTTGAACATAAATATAACCATGGGAAACCCTTTCAGGAGAAAAACCGCACCAAAACCATTTCTTATATTACTCAAAGAAAGGACTTGCAAGAATATTACATATCCTACAAGATTTTTAGTTGAGAACCCACTCAACCTACGAAGCACCCTCTTACTACTTTTAGCAAGGACCAAATTTCAAGAATCACTAACCCCTAATTTAATCAGCTATAATCTGATATTTTGTAGGCACCGATCCATAAGGAGGATACAACCCCTTAAAGATGCTAAGCAACAACTTAGACTTAATTTACATATAATTTTTTATCATCTAGATACTAGAATTATGATACAATCGATTATGATCACCTTTTTGGATCTGTCCGTGTTATTATTTTCACTCTCTTCTGCTCATTCAATTCAATACCTTCAATCAATCATTCTACTTCCCTTATTCTCTTTTCATCTAATAAATATTTGCTTCATGAATATTCTCTCCTATTTCCTCTCTCTATTCTTCCTCTACTCTTTCTTATCTTGATTTTATTGAATTCTCTCTTCTGTAGCTCTTCCTTAGATCGAATGATTCTTTTCTTACTCGATAAACCCTAACAAATGGCTCAAATTTCAAACTATATTCTCAATCGACCCATTCCTTTCCTTTGATTTGTGTTTCGTTTATCTTAATTCAATATTCACCTAATAATTATAAACAATTAAATACATACAACTAACTCCAGATTTTGTTTCTTCTATATTCAACTTGATTACATCATTTTCCATGCATGTGCAAGAAAAATTTATTAAATGTGCCTAAAAATATATATTCCAATAGTTTTACAATTTGTAACAAGACAGAGATGAGCGAGCCATTTCTTCCTTCGATATTTTATTTTTCCTTGAAACTCAGATTTTTGTAGAAACTGTAACTGCATTTCCACAAATTCAATAAGCATTAAATGCTAAAAGATGGAACATTAGTCTTATTTTTTCTTCGTGGAGATCAAGTCATATACTTAGCCAAAATCACCTAACAATCGAATCACCATAGATTTTAGAGAACCAACTCTCACTTGTTCATGTTTTAATCAAATTGATTGCCTTCGACCCTTATTCAGTCCATATTCTATCATTTCACAACTTTCCTTATGTATCACTTCCATCCTCCTTGTCTAATGTCTTTCTTTGGCTTTGTTCCAAGTCCACAACTTTATCTCTTTTACGTGTGTCTTTTGTAGTCTGTCGTGGTTATCTTATGTTCTTAACGACTTCTCCAGTTCTTTGTAACTTTTCTCTTTATCCACAGATTTTATTCTAAATTCCTTACTTTCTTGGATTTTCCTTCACCTTCGCAGCTCTTCCCTTGAATCCCACGGCTTATCCTTTGGATCCATTTTTCTTTGCCACTTCATCCCTTTTCCAGCGGCACTCACTTACTTTCCTCGACTACTCCAAGTCATCAGTGGCTATCTCTAGGCTTCAGAAATTATCTCCTCGTATCCAAAACTTTCACAAGACTGATTAAGTCCCTTTATAACTTATCCTTAATCATCCTGAAGCCTGTGTGAGGTGACACTATCAATCCTATTTCATCTTTTCATCTTGCTCACTTTACAAATTTGACTCCTTTTGCCATCAACACAAATTGACATCAATTATTCCATCTTGACATCAATGACAATACATATGACACATGAAAAAGGTTTAACAAAGCATAATTCATAATAAAATAAGCATATTTTTGTAATTGTTTTACACTCACGTGTAATAGTCACTGCATACGCAGAGACGGGCATAGTAAATTAAGACATGTTCCTAGATGGACCCTCTTCACCGCATCAAGCACTAGAAGTGGCAGGTAATTCAATGTCATTATATGTGCCAAGTATCCATGTAGATTACTAAGAATAAGTTATAAATAAACATCATTTCATAATTGTTTTCCATTCACGTGTAGGAGTCAGTGCATATGCATGGATAAACATAGTAAATGAATACATGTTCCTCGATAGCCCCTTCTTTCCACATCAATAGTCACTAACACTTGATAGTACGTTGGTAGTTCCTTTCAGTAGGAAACTGATGCCACTGATATTTATCAACACACATATTTTTTATTAGGTGAAAATGTGTATTCATGTGTAGGTGACAATGTGTATTTTCAATCGAATGTTACGAATGAGTGTTGTATCCAAAATATTCCCCTATCCATAGAACAACCATTGACATGCATGGATGGTAGGAGTTTGGTTTTTTAGTTGTACAATGATATTGAAAAACCCAGTGTATAAATAAATAACTTTCTATAGTGTCTTATATGTCACAATCACTCTTGAAACAATTGGGGCTGGTGGGTTGATGCTATAAAGAAATTCAAATTTTATGCTATGCACATGCAAAGAGTACTTGAAGTCTATGTTGGATACACAGCCGAGTATAGATGAACATATAAATGTGTACTTTGAATGTTTTCAAAGGATTATGAGAGACATAGAAGCATCAAATTCTCTAGATGTTTCTTTCAAAGGAGATTTCAATGAGACAACCACCACCTGCATGCGTCCCTGGTTTAGTGCAAGTAAAATAAGTCACCATGGTATGACTAAGAGGTCAACCATTGTAGAAGATTTGAAAAATACCATTGAAGAATATGAATGTTTTAAATTTCCTAACAACAACCATGCAAAGAGGAGAGAAATACAATAAGGGGAACCTACAGGTAAAACATTGAATTATTAGTGTGAATGTGACTTCACGAGATAATTTATTTTTTTAGGAAACGAATAACGTAATGATCATTTATTTTGTGTGGTTCAAATACAAATGAATCATATCCATGTCTTCACTTATCATTCAACAACTTAGTGTTTGCACAAAGTGGGTATTGAATGTCCTTAATTTAAATCCATTCCTTTATTATATGTACGGTACAAAGCCATGAATATTTTGTCTAATATGTAATGTTACATGTGTTGCAGATGCATCGGATATGTAGAGAGATGTAGCATATGAAAGACCATAGGTTGGGTATTTGGAAATTAAATGTATGGAATGTAGAGTAGGCCTATCTTAGAATTCCAAACATTTAAAATTCATGTATATGAGATTGTAGATATGATTTTCATACCATGCTCTAGGGGTTGGTTACAACCCATATAAATACATTCCTTTTGATGATTATGAGAGTATTTAAATTATGTGTTTTTCGATATTAGCAAATCTAGGACCAATCTTGTAATATGTCCAGGATAATAGAAAATAATTAAACATGTCAATAACTGATGTAATTGATATTTAGTAATTAACATGTGCTAAACATGTGTGCTTTTCATCTTGTTGAAAAATGTAATACCAATTTTCAACAAAGTGAAAACCAACGATGCTTTTCCACCTTTTTTGGAATGATGTAATCAATATTAAGTAATTAGCAGGTGGAGAACTTGTGTGATTTTGGATCTTGTTGAAACACGTAGTGTGATTTTCAAGCACGTGTGAAAAACACACTGCATTGTTTTAAACACTTTGAAAAATACAATGCAATTTTCAACAAGTTGCAAACCACGATGATTTTCCACTTTTTTGGTATTGATGTAGTCAATATTAATGTAGTTAGTAATGTGGAGAACTTATGTGCTTTGTAGCTTGTTAAAAAACACAATGTATTTTTCAGCATGTTGAAAAACACAATGTGTTTTTCAACACTTTGAAAGACCCGCAACGTGGTTTTCAAAAAGGTGCAAACCACGATGGTTTTCCACATTTTTGGACTGATGTAATTAATATATAGTAGTTAGTATGTGTTGAGCTTGTGTCCTTTGCACCTTATTGAATCACACATTATGTTTTTTATGATTTTGAAAAACAAACTGTGTTTTTTAGCACTTTGAAAGACACAATGCGGTTTTCAATAAGGTGCAAACCATGATGGTTTTCCACCCTTTTATAATGATGTAATAAATATTAAATAATTATCACATGCTAAACCTTTGTGGTTTTCATCTTGTTGAAAAACACAATGTGTTTTTCAGCACTTTGAAAAATGTAGTGCGGTTTTCAACAAGCCGCAAACCACGATGCTTTTCCACCTTTTTGTACTGATGTAATTAATATAAAGTAATAAAATATTAAAATTTGTTTAAGTATTTTTTGGGCATTAAATTTTTCTTAACAAAAGGTAAATATAAATTTAGCAAGCACGTAAAACCCAATTAGGAATACATAGAAGAAGAATGCAAATATTAAACCGTAAACCATAATCCATAATCCATAGTCACATAACTTCTCGATATTTAATATTAATATCTAGTAACTAGCATGCAGGAAAAATTTGTGGTTTTGCACCGTTTTGAAAACCAAATTGTGTTTTTCTACATGTTGAAAAATAAGGTGTGTTTTTAGCACTCTGAAAAACACACTGTGGTTTACAACATGATGTAAAATGCAACGATTTTCCACATTTAAAAAAAATATGTTATTAATATCTTGTAACTAGCATTCGGAAAACCTTTGTGGTTTTGCACCATTTGGAAAACCACAATGTGTTTTTAGCACATTGAAAAACACACTGTGTTTTTCAAAACTCTGAAAAACACACTATGGTTTACAACACGGTGTAAAACACAACGGTTTTCCACATTTTTAAAATGATGTTATTAATATATAGTAACTAGCATGTGGAAAAACCTTTTTGGTTTGTAGTGTTTTGAAAACCACATTGTGTTTTTTCTGCACGTTGAAAAACACATTGTGTTTTTTTAGCATTCTAAAAAACACACTATGGTTTACAACATGGTGTAAAACACAACGGTTTTTGAAATTTTTGAAATGATGTTATTAATATTTAGTAACTAGCATGTGGAAAAACTTTGTGGTTTTATCACCGTTTTGAAAACCACAGTGTGTTTTTCAGCACGTTAAAAAACACACTTTGTTTTTTAGCACTCTGAAAAACACACTGTGGTTTTCAACACGATTTAAAAAACAATGGTTTTCCACATTTTTGAAATGATTTTATTAATATCTAGTAACTAAGATGCGGAAAATATTTGTGGTTTTGCACCCTTTTGAAAACCACAATGTGTTTTTTAGCACATTAAAAAAAACATTGTGTATTTTCAGCACTTTGAAAAACACATTGTGGTTTTAAACACAATGTAAAACACAACGATTGTCAACATTTTTGAAATGATGTTATTAATATCTAGTAGCTAGCATGCAGAAAACCTTTTTGGTTTTACACCATTTTGAAAACCACAGTGTGTTTTTCTGCAGGTTGAAAAACACATTGTGGTGTACAACATGTGTTAAAATGCAACGGCTTTAGTAGCCACATTTTTGAAATGAGGTTATTAATATCTAGTAACTAGCATGTGGAAAAGATTTTTAGTTTTGCACCGTTTTGAAAACCACAATATGTTTTTCAGCACTTTGAAAAACACATTGTGTTTTTCAACACTGGGAAAAAACACACTGTGGTTTTCAACATGGTGTAAAATGTAATTGATTTCCACATTTTTGAAATGATTTTATTAATATCTAGTAACTAGCATGCAGAAAACCTTTGTGGATTTGCACCATTTTGAAAACCACTGTGTTTTACAACACGTTTAAAAACACACTGTGTTTTTCAACACTCTAAAAAACACACTGTGGTTTTCAACACGGTGTAAAATGCAACGGTTTTCCACATTTTTGAAATAATGTTATTAATATGCATACTAACTAGCATGTGGAAAAACTTTATTGTTTTACACCATTTTGAAAACCACAAATATTTCCAACACTTTGAAAAACACATTGTGGTTTTTAACACGTAGCAAAATGGAATGGTTTTCCCCATTTGTGGTATGATGTAATTAATATCTAGTAATTATCAAGCGAAATACCTTTGTGGTTTTCATCTCATTGACAACCTCAGTGTGTTTTTCAAGACATTGAATAAACACAATGTGTTTTTTAGCACTTTGAAAAACACACTACGGTTTTAAACACGGTGTAAAATGCAATGGTTATCCCCATTTGTGGTGTGATGTAATTAATATCTAGTAATTATCAAGTGGAAAACCTTTTCGGTTTTCATCTCATTGACAACCTCAGTGTGTTTTTCAACACGTTAAAAAACAAATTGTATTTTTTAGCACTATCAGAAACACATGGTTTTAAACATGGTGTAAATCGTAATGGTTTTCCACATTTTTGTGTATAATGTAATTAATATCTATTAATTATCAAGTGGAAAACCTTTGTGGTTTTCATCTCGTTTACAACCTCAGTGTGTTTTTCATCACATTGAAAAACACACTCTATTTTTCAGCACTCTGAAAAACACACTGTGGTTTTCAACGGTGTAAAATGCAACATTTTTCCACATTTTTGGAATGATGTTATTAATATCTAGTAACTAGCATACAAAAAACCCTTATTAATATTTAAATATTGGTACCTAATATTCACACATTCTAATATTTTATTATGTTATTATTGTTTATTTATTATGTTTTGACATGCATATATATATATATATATATATATATATATATATATTAAAGATGATTTTAATATTTTAATTTTCTGATTTTTAACTTATTTGTTTATGTATTTTGCGGGTGTTATGATTTTCTTAACAAAAGGTAAATATAAATTATTACAATAATCACAATGTACATCACCTAAAATGATTAGTAATATTATTTTATCTTATAAAAACTAAAATATACTTACCAACTCCAATGTTTTAATCTGATTAGTTGAACAATAACATACTAAAATGTGATAAAAAAGAAAGTAAATATATAACTAAGTTTAATATATGTTTAGCAAGCATCTTTTGATGTCAAAGGATGCATGAACAATATCACTTTATTACAAATTTGTATATTCATTTATCAGTTGTGCCTTTGGTGGGAGTGACTGGTACATTTTCAACACTTAATGCTTTGACCTCTATTTACATCTTCTTCCATACTTCCTTGTGACATTCGTGGATATTAAGAACAAAATTAAAACTTGCTACCTGATTTTCAAACACTTTTTTGCTCAACTCACACATTGTCTCCCAATTCTTAATTTCTAGTTCCAAATATTGAACCTCAATCTCCAACTCCATCTTCATCAAGGAAAGATATCCTATTCGGTCTAATAATTCCTTATATTTTTTGACAAATATAAATTATCCAATGTAATTCTTTCACACTCGGTTTTATAAAACTCTACCTTCTTCGTTACAAGTTGCATTTCTAATCCTGTACCAAATGGTGGGGAAGTCGCATCTTCTTGTCCAACACCCACATATTCATATGTAGGTCTCTTCCCATACTTTCCAAACACATAAGTGACACTATCAAATGTTTCATAATATTTTGGTTCCTCCACATATGAAGCCTTGTGATTTCCATCATTATTTTCTCTTTCCATCTAATTACACCTGCATTTAAACAACCGATTTATATCTATTAGCATTCAAACATAATTACAAAGAAAATAATGCACTATATATGAAAGTTTAGTATGTAAATACCAAGTAGGAATACATGGAAGAGTAACACAACTATTAATCCATAAACGATAAACCGTAATCCATAATCCATAGTCACATTAACCAGATACATAGTGATAACATCATCATATATACAATAAATGGAATGTCACATAACAATAAAAACTATCTAATGCACTATAAACAAATTGTAAATGGATAACTCTATATAACCCATAACCCATAAACCATAAACATTATTCCATAAATGCTAATCCATAACCATAAATTTTTTTATTGATTAATAAAAAACACAAACCATATTCAATATGGCATGAATGCAATACTAAATTGTAATCATCAAAAATTAGTACATAAACACATTAAAGTGAAAACATAATCATATACACATATATAGTAATCAAATTCCTTGTAAGCAATGTTATACAATAAATGTTATATAATAAAAATTTTCATCTCGTCCACCGCCTATTGGCACCAATAGAAAATAGTGAATCATAAAATCTAATATGATTCTTCTTGTCTCTATTAACATAATTAGGTGTGATCCTAAGGACGGTTGGGGGGGGTGGGGGGAGCATCAGATGTCTGCATTCAAGTATGGTGTACTCTCTCATCTAAAACTTGTACCATATCATCCGGAAAGCAAAACATTTAGTAAATAAGTCAACATAAATGAATCATTCAGTTAAACACATAATTAAATTAAGTCATCCATTACATCTACTTGCCTCTTATGAAGGAGTGTCCTGTCTCATATCTATAACATCCCATATCACCAACCCTTTGACACACTCTCGCAAAGTTCCTGTAAATTTCATAGGGTAGGGTAATGGAGCAGTGGGAACAATGGCCTCAGAAATGATGAATTTGACAGTAAATGGGTAAGTCTCATGCCATGACACACCGCATGTGGTCTACTATCACAAAATAAACTACTCTCACAACAAATATATCATCTGGCATTAACTTTAATTTGACCCTATTAGGAAAAAATTGGAATAAAAACAATCTCAATTGCACTAATAATTTTATCTTAAGTTTACAAAAAAATGAATAAGAACATTAAATAACTTACCAGTCCAACTCCTCCCTCTCTCCTGCCGTTAGCACCATCATCAGTGCCCCTCTCTCCATGCCTCCCCTCGTCACCATATCTCTCCTCGACTAAAAAGGAAGCTACATATCCACCGACATTCATCTTGGCATCTTGGACCTCTAGTGAATCAATCTTTCCAATAAGATTGAGAGTAGAGATTGAATGTGAAGGGAATGTCTCATTGAAAATACCCACCTACAAAAATCGAGTCATCAATACAATTGAAATATAAAAAACATAAAGCAATATACAATTGTCACATGAGTGTTAAGTGTTTGTTAGATTAATTTTTTGTACTACTAAGCAAGTCTCTTTATTGGTGCAGGAGATAACTCAAGGGAATGTCATAATCCTACGTAAACTGTAAAAATGAGTTAGTATACACACAAATAAATAAAAAATATATTCCATATAGCAATGAATGTCTAATAATTAATTACAAGATCCTTCGCGTGGCGGGTTTGGGGGGGGTGGGGGGGTCAACATTCCTGTTAGCTGCTCCACCCTCTTCTCTATCTTCTTGTTCATGAGGTAATATTAAGTTTTTTTATTTCCAACAAAAAATAATGCATAATATATTATACTAATCATAAATTTACCTTTTTCCTGGTATTTGATTTGTTATTTCTTTTTCCCACACTTGATCACCTCTCTTTGCTCACATATCACATCTCCTCTAAATTATAGGTGCTCATTTCAACATCCACCTCCCTCTTTCCTCCAATGGTCAAATCCTTGAATTGATTTTTACATCCCTTTTTACAAATTCGATCGATAACCCTCTTGTGTTGCATGTTGCTGCCTCAAGACATAGTCTATATCTCCCTCTCTCTTTTCTGTATGTATGCCCTGCACCTATAATGAGATATAGGTGTTTGTTTTCCCATATGGTTATGGCCATGCTTACATGGTTGCATGAAGGGAAGATTGTGTCCAACCTAATGATGTCGATTAAGTCTATGTAGCTCCTAAAACCTAATTTGCACGATAAGAGAACATGATCGATGCTGATAGAAATAATGAATATGAACATTCACCCGTTCAGTTCTATAGTGTACGGGTGGATAATTGAAAGAAAATGCTAGAATTTTTTGATAATTATTACAATATTGAATAAAAACAATCAAAAAGAAAAAAAATTAAGTTTTAAATTTATTCACCTCTATTGTAGGCTCTGATATATCTAATCCAATGGGCTCAGAAGGACCATGTGACGTAGTGCCACAAGGGCAATCAACTCTTGGAGAGGAATCTCCTTGTGAAATTAAAATATAACATATTATTAGACACTTGTTTATGGTTACTATAAAATAAATAAATAACTTGCACAAAACAAACCACTTACCGACAATATGGTTATGTCCTCTCTGATGCATGTCAAACACGTAGGTGCCATGGGATGTGAAGCTTCATATATGTAGGGAGTAAAAATACATAGTTATTAGCTCAACATAAAATATTACGTAATATGAAAAAGAATTAGTGTTCACAAATTTTTATATCATCATCATCGAATGTGAAGTAACCTGTATGAAAACATGACATTTCATAATTATTAGCCCAACATATGACATTAACATTGATATGACATACAATTATTGTTCACAAAGTATTATATTACCGTATTTTAATTTTTTTCTTCCCATAATGCATAATAATGAATATTGAACATGGATGGGAACATCTCAAACTTCTCTATTTTTTGTTCTTGTACGTTGCCATAACCATCCCTGGAGTGATGCATTATAATACACGATAAACTAAAACAGATAGTGTAAAAACTTGTTATCTCATTTTTGTGTTTACGCCAAAATTGAGATAACCCTAAGAAATTTTTTGTGCTAGTTTCCTAAGAATGCCCTTTCAGAGAGATAATTAGGTTTTCGGGTTTCAATAGCAAGACAACATGTGTTTTGGATGCTTCATGTTGTGTGTTCCCTGAAACCTGAAACCCGCATCAAGTAAGTCTTTCGAGTTAGTGGGTCTTTCGAGCATTGGAACATGCCTTCGTCAAAACATGCTTCATGTCGCATGTCTTCTAATCCCCGAAGACCGATTTACAACTTTGTTTCAGGTTTGTGGGTCTTCCGAGCATCGGAACATGCCTTCGTCAAAACATGCTTCATGTCGCATGTCTTCCAATTCCTGAAACCTGATTTTCTCCTTTTTATTGGGTTTCCAGGACCATTAAGCATCATGCTTCATGTCGTATGTCTTCCAATTCCCGAAACCTGAATTAATAGGAAATCCTTTGTGTTGGGTTTTTAGATATCCCAAGCATGTTGACATGGCATTAATGCTGAGTTGTCGGGTAGTTGACACATGTCAACTGAAGTGTATTAAATGTGAAATTTCTTAAAAATACTCGGATTTCCACGTCATTTTTACCAGACATACTTTCTACCTCGTGGATTTTCGTGCATGAATCTTCGACCCAGAAAATCAACTCGCCTCTATGCCTGATTGCATTGCTCATTTTTTATCATTTTTCATTTTGATTGAAGGTATTTCCCTTTATTCTTTGTTTGTGATTTTTGTGGAATAATTGTGTAAAGGATTCTTCCAAGTTTCTGTCTTTTTCTTGTTGGGGTTATTAGGGTTTTATTTATTCCGTTTTGAGGTTGTTTTCCAATCAAGTTTGTGTTTTAGGGTTCCCCCTATGGAATTCTCACTTTGTTTTATTCCTTGGAATATGTCATTGTAATTAAAAATGTATCAAGAATATAAACAATGGGGAAGAATTTGCATGTTTCAACCTAACAATTACTTGATTCCCTCTTTTCAGGTTTCACAAGGTGCTTTGCAGTTTTCAAAACCCGCAATGTATCAGGAAGTTCAAGGTGTCAGACACTTCAAACATTCTGGGATCCTCCAAAGATAGCGAGATTTCTAATCTCTCTGACATCTCCAGTGTGTCAGGTTTTCTAAATTGTTTGACACCTTATGATCTCTGATACTCTCCATTGTTTTGAGCCTCTAAGATTACCGAGTAGGTCCTCAAACCTGGAAGTGTCTAAAAATCAGAAGCAATCAGTTCATTCCTCCTTTGAAATTCCTCATGTCGGACCCTGGTTCATCACAAGATAAGACTAAAAAATCAGGGAGGATGAAGTACAAATTTAGGAAGGTGGAGTCTCCCTCCTACATTGATTGCAATTATGAAATCTGGGATACAGAGCTCAGAAACATAGATATGGAAGATTTTTGGAATAGGATCAAGAGTTCTTCCCAGACCCCATGGATGAAATTAGTATTTGGCAGTGGTCTTACTCTTGCAGTAGGTTTCCCCATGTTTTCTCAGTGCCCCGAGTTCATCTTGGCCTGTGCTTCAAACTATGAATCTACTTCTCATTCTGTGAAAAATCATGCGGGAGAGGTCATAATCAAGTTGGACGGAGGTTACTTCGATGATCTTCTCAAGCTGCCTAACTTTAAGGAGTATGGAGATGTAGATCTCAAGTCAGCCCAAAAATCTTGGGATAATGATCAGGAGAATTGTATCAAACACGTGAACAAGAAGTTCCTAATCAAGGCCAAGCCGGCTATTTCAAGGTTCCCAAGACTTGTTCCTAGAAGTGATTTCATTCAGGAAATCAATGATATCATTACTCTGTTGAGTTGGGTTTTTGGTTTTCCTGAAACAGATGTTTTCCAAGGAAGGATGTACCAATTCATGATCATTATCAAGAAGAATCAATAGGGGATTGATTGGGGTACTCTTATCAGTAACTAGATAGATTCTCAGATTAAAATGGTCTTGTCTACTGGGAAGTTTTATATGTCCTTGTATGTCACCTATGCGGCGGCCAGCATGAGGAATTATCCTGGATTGGACACAAAGGGGAAAAAGATAGTGGAGCATGTTTATCAGTATTTTCCTCAGCTAACAAGAAAAGGGTCTGAAGACCAATTCAGAAGGGTAAATGATGCCTTCTTTTACAAGAACATCTACAGGTTAAACCCCGAATTGAGGAAAACGAGGGTCTGTGATGAGGCATGGGCTGAAGTTTCAAAATGGGGTTGTGTCTTCTTGCAATTCAAGAAGTTTACATATCTTCAAGTAGTCATGTACCCAGGGGATCCTTTCCATTTTCCTAGATATCTAGGGGACAAGCTAATCTTGATGGAGTTGGTCAGGCAATTGTTGGATTTTCACAAATTCCAACAAAGTAAACACAAGGCCGTTGTATCTTTCCCAATTTCTATTGGAAGGTATACTTGTTCAACGGTGGTGAAGGCCAAAAATGTTGTACATGAGCTTCAAGACAAGTTGAAAAAGCACATGAAGCCCAGAGATGGATTCGATTTTCAAGGATTCCTTAAGTCATATGGAACTCTGCACTCACATGTACCAAGCATAGAAGACATCTGGATTGATTTACGTGATGAGGTTGCTATATGAAGAAAATATCATATCAGGTTGACACTTGTAGAGATTTAGACGCTCGAGCTCGTTGACATACCAGAAGGTACTGGTGATAATGAAAGTGTTCTGGAACCTTCCTATGATGGATTGAATGAAGATCAATATGTTTTCCCACCTATTGATTGGTATATCGATGAAAAATCCTCCATTACAGATAGATCGTCCCTAATTCTTGCATGCACCAAGGCATGGCTCACCTTTTGGGGAATGAGTTTCAAATAAAATAATTTTTCAAAGTTGGTTGCTGCAGAAGTGGGGCCCTCGAAAATGGAAAAGGATAAAATCTCTTCTAAGGGACCTATAAAGGTCAAGTTTGTCAAGAAGAGAAGAGAAGAAGAAACCCCTTCAATTGTTACTCTAGTTGAAATGGTGAATGTGCCAGAATCACCAACACCACCAGAAATAGGAGAAATTTCTTTGGAAAGAGAAGTAAGCCAGCCCCTATTTTCACCATTTGCTGACTGCCCAACTAAAGTGACCTTATCTCTTGCATCCCAGGCTTTTGTGTCAGGATCTGCACTTCCTACTTCACAACCACTTCTACCTCCTCTTTCCCCATCTATTTCATCGGTCATGGCCAGAATTTTCTCTGGACTCTTACCTCTCTCTGCTAGGAACAAAGTAACTACAAACATGCCCCCTCCTATACCTCTTTTGACTGAATCTGTTACCACATTGGTGACTGTCCCCACTCCACCAGTGGATCTCCCTCTCCCTGAAAGTATGATACCAACTTCTACGACAATGGCAACTCCCTCTAGCATGCCCCAATGGTTACTTGAGCAAACTTTGAGGAAAAGCAAGGTGGTTGTACCCATACCATCCTTTGATTTTATTTCACTCAAGGCTTCTACTGCTGAATCAGCTAAGAAACCCAAAATAGTTTCAATGGTTTTAGTGGACACTTTAGGGCATAAGTTTGTAGAGATCGCCACTCCCGCGACTAACAAAACCAAAGAGGACATATCGACCTCTAACTATCAGATAACTAGAGTGGCTCTAGGAGAAGTTACAACAGAAGGAGCACAACAGGATGCACAAGATGCTATAAATGTGCTATGCCAGAAATTGAAGGAAATAAAGGACATCAAAGATGAGCTTAAAGAAAAGGTGGAGCAGTTAAATGAAGTATTACTTAAGCTCTCAAAACCCCTTGAATCTGTACCATCTTCCTCTATCCCTGTCGGGTTCAATTTCTCATCAGTACCTATAATCGAGAGGATTAATTAAAAAGGGAGAGTGGTCGATGAATGGACCCAAGGCTGCTCCAACAGGGGAAAGAAGTGATTCAAGACACCGTATAAGTTTATCAATCTTTGGGGAATATACAGAGTGATGGGGAAATGATGGATGATGATTTCTCTCAAGAAATCAGACACCTTGATTTGACTTTCGAAGCTCTCTAGGTATTGAAGCAAATTCCATCACACATCTTGGTAGAAGAAGGTGTCATCCCACATGCGGATAAGAATTTCCAGCTGACCAAAGCCATCAGGTTTAGGGTAAAGATTCTCAATGAAGCTTGTGGTAAATTGAGAGAATCAAGAGATCAATTGATTGATGGAAAAAGTGAACTGGAAGAAGAACTGCTGAAAATTTGTGCAAAAGTGTTAGGTGGAAACTCAGGCATCCTACTAGCTGATGATCTTTTCAAACAAATCCAAGAATCTATTTAGCATGAACCAACTCATGAATTTGGTATTGAAATCATTGATAGGTTTGTAAAGGTTGAAAATTATTTGGAGGCCCTAAGAAAACTCAACAAAAGATTGAGAAAGCTTCCCGGTAGTGCCAATGACACTCATGAGACATGTGAAGTCTTGAGTGATCATTCCACTGCACCTGATGAAAATGAGATGCAAGGTATAATCCGGAAGTTCCAAGAATTTCGGAACAAACAGGCTTAGCTGGAAGAAGAGAAAGATGAGGAAGAAAAAGATGACAATTCAAACTAAGCATTGATGCGACGTGTCATTTCAATCTTGAAATTGACATGTCTTTTTCATTTTTGTTTCGTCACATAGGAATCATATTTTTACTTGGTCTCCTGTGTGAGAGTCAAGAAAAATAGGACTCTTATTAAAAGACTATTTTATAGGGTTTGTCCTATTTTCTCTCAACTATTTTTATTATAAATAAGGGATGTACGTACATTCCAAAGGGTTGAGGTTTTTGGAATGTTGAGAACTATTGTGAAGAAGAAAAAACTTTGTGTTTTGTTTTAATCATTTGAGGAATAGAAGCTGATGCTATTTTGCAAACTTTTTGTTGTGAGATGTACATGTTTCTTAAGATATTGTTCTTATGTTTATAATCTTAAGATATTATTTGTTTAGCATCTTGATGATTCTAATCATTTTAAACATTAAATTTGTTATTAAAATCTCGTATGATTATTTCATGCTCTGTGTTTACTCGAAAGAAAATACGTTCCTCTCATTTCCTTTCCATTGTGTTTTTTCCATAATAATAATTTCTGACCCAGTCCATTTATAAAGAAAACATCCTCACATAGTATGGATATGGATTTCAGGATTCTATCCCAACCCCGATGGTTAGATTAGTGTGAATATTGTACGCATTATTTTGATTGTGTTTTAGATTAATAATAAACAGGTAGCCTCACCTATCTTTGAGGAGGGATTTAATCCCATGTACTTTGGTTGAACCTCATATTTTGGCTTTACAAAATATCCAACCAATATTTTTTGGTGACTCTGCTAGGGAATACAGATTAATAGTATAAATCTTATCCTCTTGGTGTCTGGTGACTCTGTATTTGCCTTATTTTTAACAATATCTCTTTCCCAGTTCAAGCTAGCTGGAAATATCTTCACTCGGTCCCACTGAGCCCAGGGTGAAATTGATCCACTCTTTGAGTTGCTACAACAGCACAATTTCAGTCTTTCCCCCAACAGCGTTATTTCTAACCAAACCATAATTTCTTCACCTGTTCAGAGAAACTGGATCCCCGTAGAACGAGACGTGTCTACAAATTGTCACATGTTATTCTTTTCTGAAACTTGGATCCCCATACGCACTCTTTTTTGAAGGATGGCAGCACAACCTATTCCCTGGGGTGCAGCTATTGGTCCTCTTTCTTTAACTCCACCATTTTATGAGTTACCACATGGATCATGTAAAAACATTCCCAAGTTCAATGGGGATGGGAAGAAACATCCTAATGAACACATTTCATCTTTATTTATAGCATGCAGTGTCCTTGGAGTCGCTCATGAGGATGTCTCTATTCGACTCTTCATTGAAACATTGCATGGTGTAGCAACCGAATGGTTTTATCACCTTCCAAATGCATGCATCACAAACTGGGCTACCATGAGGACCAGATTCGAAGCACGTTTCAAACCAGCCGAAGATTCTCATGCTTTGTTAGCACAACTTACCCATATGAAGAAGGAATCGCATGAACCCATGCGGGACTTCGTGGAAAAGTTTAACAAGCTGATCTAAAATATTTCAGAAATAGTTGTACCTACTCCAGAAAATTAGAAATGCTTCTTCATTAATGCTCAGCCTCTCGATGTGAGCTTTCTATTAAGAAGGTTAGGTATCCCAGATTTGGCTATCGCTCAGTCAATAGCTATTGAAATAGAGGATGATCTCATTTTGGCCAGAAGAATCAGGAAAGATGCACCCAAACCTAAAAATCAATGTTCTTCTCAAGGTAATACTGACCCTATGATTCAAAAGATGGCTAACGATTTGATTACTTTAAAAAAGCAAATGTCCCAGTAGGTGAGTAATGTTCCGTATCAGGATATCCCTAGACAAAATTTCAATAACACCAATGGTGCACCTACAAGAGATAGGCCGCAATTAACTCCTGCTCAACCAAGACTAGCGATCAAAGCTCCTCGTGTTAACGTGGCAGTAGAAATATTTGAAGAAGAGGAAGAACCAGAAGAACATGATTCCACCGAGGCTTTTGAATCTTCAGGATATACTGATGAGTCTTATGACAATTCAGCTGGTGACTCCAACATTGGGTATTTGGAATACGAAGAAGATGAATGTGCACCGGATGGCCAGCCATTTTACATCTTCACTCGATCCCAATCTCAAAATCCAAGAAAACCTCTTGGAAGCCCCAAGGAGAAGAATAAGGAACCTTCCATTGCCATAGTTAAAAGAGGTGCCCCTATTTCAACGTAAATTGAAAGAGAAGTCACCAAAAAGGTAAAAAAATTCTCCTCATTATCTTTCTCCTAGGGTCAGTGCCCAAGCTCAAGCTCACGAGATTAGAACTGAACTTACCATCACCCCTTCTTATACTTCTTTTGACATTATCGATCATGTGAAAAGAACCAAGATCCAAATGTCAAAAGCAGAATACCTTCAGTCAAATCCTGAACAGTTCGAAAAACTCACCAAATTCATTAGAAGTAAAGCTACCATTCCCCCACCTTCAAAATATATTTTTCCAAATCCTACTCAATCCCTACCTCAGAAAAATTTGACCTCTACTTCTTCTTCAGGAAAGATTGAACCATTTTGTTTGTCTTTGCTAATAAATGGGTTTAAACTCAGCAATTTCATCATCAACTCAGGGGCCTCTGACAATGTTATGCCCGCAAAAGTATCCCATTCCCTTGGGCTTACTTTGACTAAGTCATATGGACGGTGTTACTCCATGGAAACCAAACAAGTTCCCTTGATTGGTCAAATCAAAGATGCATAGTTTGCATTCATTGCATTCCCAGAGAAGAGAGTGAAAATGACCATTCTAGTTGCTAACATTCCTGCAGCTTACGGTATCCTCTTGGGTAGAGGTTTTTGTAAATATTTCAGAGGAGATATTAATATGGATTGGACCAAGGCTAGGATTCCAGTCAACAGGGTTTATCACGTTCTCCATCTCGAACCTCAGGCAAAGTATTTGGTAACTAAATCAGATGACCCTAAGGCTCAAATTCTTTTCGAAGATGCTAGTTTTGGAAATTATTTCATGACATCAGAGATACCAGCTGTAGACATAAAGAAAGAAGATCCTAATTCTATTTGGACCCTTGAATTTGATGGTAGCTATTCAACCACCGGATCGGGCGCTGGTTTAGTTCTTATATCTCCTAATTCTGAGATCTTCGCCTCTGCTTTCAAATTGCAGTTTGATAATACTAATAACATGGCTGAATATGAAGCTCTGTTACTAGGATTAGAAATGGAAAGATAGAAGGGAAGTCAAAATCTCAAGGTTCAAGGGGATGTGGAGCTGATTGTCAACCAGGTCAAGGGAATCTATCAAGTAAAAAATGATCACTTGAGACATTAGAGGAAAAAAGTTTGGGATAATATAGAATGCTTTGATGCATTCTCCATCAAGGTAGTTTTGAGAGATTATAGTGACAAGGCTAATTCTTTGGCCGTGTCTGCATCCCTCCTTCTCCCTCATCTCCAGTTCAAACAAGATACATGCACCATTGAGATTGTGTATTGTCCCAGTATCCCAGATAATGTGGCTCACTGGCAAGTGTTCAATGATGATCAACAAGTGTTGAATTTTCTAGAAAAAGTTGACAATTTTAGTGAGCTGTACTTTGAAGGTTTGGAATCAACTTTCTGTGAATCTATCTCAGATCCATATCAAGAGGTTGATGGTGAGTTTATTCAGCTTAAAGGAAACAAGATACCCAAAGGTATGGTTTCTCTGGAGGGTTTGTTTGACAAGCATGACCATTTTATTCAAAACAAGAGACAAGTTGAAGGAGCTTCTTCCTCGGAAGTAGATCAAGTCAATCGAGGTTTGTCTGATCAACCTCGAATGGTGAATATTAGGAAATGTTGTTCCCCTAAGGAGAAAGAAAAATTCACTTCACTCCTGAAGAGATACATGGATGTCTTAGCCTGGTCCTATGTAGATTTAAAATCCTTCAAGCCCAAATACGTACAACACAGTATTCCTTTAAAGCCTGATGTAAAACCTTACAGGTAGAAGCAAAGACATTAGAATCCCACAATCTCAGGGACTATCCTTGTGGAAATTAAGAAAATGTTAGATTCCATAATTATTTTTCCAATCCATCACTCCACCTGGATTGCTAACATCATCCATGTCAGGAAGAAGAACGGTGAAATCTGGATTTGTGTTGATTTCCGGAACCTAAATCAGTCTTCATTAAAAGACAACTATCCCTTTCCTATCATGGATCAAGTGTTATAGACTATTACTAAATCAGAAATGCTATCCATGCTCGATGGATTTTTAGGATATAATCAAGCTGAGGTAGCTACGGAGGATCAACACAAGACGGCCTTCACAACCCCATGGGGGACCTTTGCTTACAGGAGGATGCCTTTCGGCTTGATCAACACCAGAGCCAATTTTCAAAGAGCTATGGACTTGGCATTCAGAGACCTAATGGGCAAATTCATAGTGGTATATTTGGATGACTTGACCGTTTTCTCTAAAAAATGGAGTGATCATTATGATCATTTAGAATAAGTACTCTTGAGATGCAGGCGTCACAAGATTTCATTAAATCCCAAGAATTTCATGTTCGGAGTGACTGAAGGAAAGTTGCTAGGTCATATTGTGACTAGAGAAGGAACAAAAATCGACCCAGAGAGGGTGAAGGCCATTCAGAGCCTTACCCTACCCACAAGTAAAACTGGAGTTCATTCCTTCTTCGGAAAGGTCAATTTCCTAAGAAGGTTCGTACCTTATTTTGCTGATAAAACCAAGGATATCCTTGGGATGATGAAAGGAAAAATTCCATTTCAATCGAGTACTGAAGGGAAGCTTGCATTTGATGAAGTCAAAAGGGCAGTTTCTTGCGCTCCTATCCTAGTATGTCCAGATTTCAAAAAATATTTGATCATGTACAACTATGCCTCCACTCACACAGTGTCAGCCATCCTGATGCAGGAGAACGGGGAGGGCATTGAAGCTCCCATCACTTTCATGAGCTGTCCATTAAAGGAACATGAACTAAAAATGTCTCAAATTGAAAAGCATGCTTATGCGGTGGTACGAGTGGTGAAACATTTCAGGTACTATGTGCTGAACTCTCATACCCTCGTTCTTATTCCCGACACCACCGTTAAATCCATTTTGACTCAACAAGAGCTGGGTAGTCAATGAGGTACCTAGATAGCTAAAGTTTAGGAGTATGACTTGGACATTAGACCTACCAAGTTAGTACGAGGAAGGGGCCTGTGCCAATTTATCACGGAAAATCTTGCTAAAACAGAATGCAAAAGGACCAAAGACAACTCTTCAAAGTTTCCCATGGTGCTTTTAGTGAGCACAACTGATGAATGGTACGCAGATATTTCTTTCTTTCTGACTTATGGTGAATTTCCCCCGCATTTAAGCCAAAAAGAGAAGAGGATAGTCAAGTTAAAATCTGCAAGGTACCTCCTGTGGGATAACAGAATATATAAGAAAGGTATTGATGGTGTATTCCTGCGCTGTGTTGATAAGTCACAGCAGGTAAAGTTACTTGAATCTTTCCATAGTATAGCATGCAGAGGACATTTCTCATCTTCTGTAACAACTCATAAGATCCTACGGGATAGGTACTATTGGCCTACTCTCTTTCAGGACTCAGCAGAGTGGGTGTCAAGTGTGAAGCTTGTCAACATTTCGTTGGTCACCCTAAGCTAGCAACTCTTCCCCTAAAGCCCATAGTGATTGAAGAACCTTTCTGTTAGTGGGGAATTGAATTCATTGGAATGTTGAATCCAGCCTCTAGTGCCAGACATAATTACGTGCTGACTGCTACAGACTATTTTACCAAGTGGGTGGAAGCTGCACCAATCAAGGAAGAAACCTCAGAAGCCGTGTGCAAGTTCCTTAAAGAAAATATAATTATTAGATTCTGTGTGTCTCACAAGATTGTGGCTGAAAATTCCTCCAATTTCTCATTGCATGAGTTGAATTTTTTTTTCTATGGATTCAGCATCACTCTGGCTCACTCATCTGATTATTATCCCCAAGGTAATGGGAAAGCTGAGTCCAACAACAAGAACCTGGTTACCATAATTAGAAAGCTAGTAGATGAAAATGAGAGGACATGGTACAAAGCATTGTATGATGCATTGTGGGCTGATCGGATTACCCCAAAGCAAGCTATAGGAATGTCTCCTTTCCAAGTACTATATGGGATTGATGTTGAGATACCTATCTCAGTAGAGTTGTCAGCCTTATAGTTGGCCAAAGCAATCGAAGATGTGACCTTTCAAAATTCTATTGAAAAAAGGGTTATGTACCTAGCTAGGCTAGAAAAGGAACAAAGCAAGGTGGTTGATTGCATTGCAGATCATCAAAGAAAAGTAAAGAAAATTTTTGACAAGAAATCAAGGCAACGTAATTTTCAAATTGGAGACCTGGCGTTGCTTTGGGATAAGAGGAGGGAGCAGAAAGGAATGCATGGAAAGTTTGATTCTTTTTGGAAAGGACCTTTTAAGATTCATTAGCTAAGTGGTGAAAATAGTTTCCATCTATCATATCTTGATGGAGAGTTACTCCCTTTGCCTTTCAGTGGCCAACATCTAAAGTTGTTCCATCATTAATGCAAGGTGCTCTTTTACATTGTACATACTTTATTTTCTATTGTGTGTTTTCTTTTGGTCTTCTTTCTTTCCTTGTTTTGTTTTCAGTTTTATTCTTTTCTGACTCCATAGCCCAATGGATAAAACCAGAGATTCTGAGTTCTCTTCCTTTGATATCACAAAGAAAGTCCCCAACTAGAGCCAGTTGTTATCTCATTTTTATGTTTACGCCAAAATTGAGATAACCCTAAGAATTTTTTTGAGATGGTTTCCTAAGAATGCCCTTTCAGAGAGATAATCAGGCTTTTGGGTTTCAATATCAAGACAACATGTGTTTTGAACGCTTCATGTTGTGTGTTCCCTGAAACCTGAAACACACATCAAGTAAGTCTTTCGGGTTTTCGGGTCTTCCGAGCATCGGAACATGCCTTCGTCAAAACATGCTTCATGTCACATGTTTTCTGATCCCTGAAGCCCGGAATTTACTCCTTTGTTTCGGGTTTGCATGAGGTTTTCTGAGCATCGGAACATGCCTTCGTCAAAACATGCTTCATGTTGCATGTCTTCCGATTCCCAAAACCTGATTTTCTCCTTTGTATCGGGTTTCCGGGAAAATTAAGCATCATGCTGATTTATGTCATATGTCTTTTGCGATTCCTGAAACCCGAATTAATACGAAATCCTTTGTGTCGGGTTTTTGGATATCCCAAGTATGCTGACATGGCATTAATGTCGAGTTGTCGGGTAGTTGACACATGTCAACTGAAGTGTATTAAATGTGAAATTTCTTATAAATACTTGGATTTCCACGTCATTTTTACCAGATGTACTTTTTACCTCGTGGATTTTTGTGCATGCATCTTCAACCCAGAAACCCGACTCGCCTCTGTGCCTGATTGCATTGCTCGTCTTTGATCATTTTTCATTCTGATTGAAGGTATTTCCCTTTATTCTTTGTTTGTGATTTTTGTGGAATATTTGTGTAAAGGATTCTTCCGAGTTTCTATCTTTTTCTTGTTTGGGTTATTGGGGTTTTATTTATTCTATTTTGAGGTTGTTTTCCAATCAGAGTTTGTGTTTTAGGGTTCCCCCTTTGGAATATCACTTTTTTTTATTCCTTGGAATATGTCATTGTAATTAAACATTTATCAGGAATATAAAAAATGGGGAAGAATTTGCATGTTTCAACCTAACAATTACCCAATTCCCTCTTTTCAGGTTTCACAGGGTGCTTTGCAGTTTTCAAAACCCACATTGTGTTGGGAAGTTCAAGGTGTCGGACACTTCAAACATTCCGGCATCCTCCAAAGATAGCATGATTTATAATCTTTCCGACATCTCCAGTGTGTCAGACATTCTAATCTTTTTGACATCTCCAGTGTGTCAGACATTTCAATCTTTCCAACAGTCTCCAGTGTGTCGGGTATTTCAAATTCTATGACATCTCCAGTGTGTCAAAGTTTTTTGAATTGTTCGACACCTTCTGATCTCCAATACTCTCCAGTGTGTCGAGCCTCTGAGATTGCTGAGTAGGTCCTCAAACCCAAAGTGTCTAAAAATAAGAAGCAATCAGTTCATTTCTCCTTTGAAATTCCTCATGTCGGACCCTGGTTCATCATAAGTTAGGACTGAAAAATCAGGGAGGATAAAGTACAAATTTAGGAAGGTGGTGTCTCCCTCCTACATTGATTGCAATTATGAAATCCGGGATATAGAGCTCAGAAACATAGATATGGAAGATTTTTGGAATAGGGTCAAGAGTTATTCCCAGACCCCATGGATGAAATCAGTAGTTGGCAGTGGTCTTCCTCTTGCAGTAGGTTTCCCCATGTCTACTCAGTGCCCCGAGTTCATCTTGGCTTGTGCTTCAAACTATGACTCTGCTTCTCGTTCTATGAAAAATTAGGCGGGAGAGGTCGTAATCAAGTTGGACGTAGGTTACTTCGATGATCTTCTCAAGCTGCCTAATTTTGAGGAGTATGGAGATGTAGATCTCAAGTCAACCCAAAAATATTGGGACAATGATCAGGAGGATTGTATCAAACATGTGAATCAAGAAGTTCCTAATCAAGGCCAAGCTGGCTGTTTCAAGGTTCCCAAGACTTATTCCTAGAAGTGATTTCATTCAGGAAATCAATGATATCATTACTCTGTTGAGTCAGGTTTTTGGTTTCCCCGAATCAAATGTTTTCCAAGGATGGATGTACTAATTCATGATCATTATCAAGAAGAATCAACAGGGGATTGATTGTGGTACTCTTATCAGTAAAAAGATAGATTCTCAAATGACAACAGTCTTGTCTACTAGCAAGTTCTTATATGTCCTCGTATGTCACCTATGCGGTGTCCGGCATGAGGAACTATCCTAGATTGGACACAAAGGGGAACAAGACAATGGAGCATGTTTATTGGTATTTTCCTCATCTAATAAGAAAAGGGTGTGAAGACCAATTCAGAAGGGTAAACGATGCCTTCTTTTACGACAACATCTGCAGGTTAAACCCCGAATTGAGGAAAATGAGGGTCTCTGATGAGGCATGGGCTGAAGTTTAAAAATGGGGTTGTGTCTTCTTGCAATTCAAGAAGTTCACATATCTTCGAGTAGTCATGTACCAAGGGGATCCTTTTCGTTTTCCCAGATATCCAGGGGACAAGCTAATCTTGATGGAGTTGGTAAGGCAATTTTTGGATTTTCACAAATTCCAACAAAGTAAACAAAAGGCCACTGTATCTTTCCCAATTTCTAATGGAAGGTATACTTGTTCAACGGTGGTATAAGGCCAAGAACGTTGTACATGAGCTTCAAGACAAGTTGAAAAAGAACATGAAGCCCAGAGATGGATTCAATTTTCAAGGATTCCTTAAGTCATACGGAACTCTGCACCCACATGTACCAAGCATAGAAGACATCTGGATTGATTTACGTGATGAGGTTGCTGTCCGAAGAAAAGATCATAGCAGGTTAGCACTTGCAGAGATTCAGACGCTTGAGCTCACTGATATACTAGAAGGTACTGGCGATAATGAAAGTGTTCTGGAACCTTCCTATGATGGATTGAATGAAGATCAATATGTTTTCCCACATATTGATTGGTCTATCGGTGAAAAATCCTCCATTACAAATAGATCAGCCCTAATTATTGCATGCACCAAGGCATGGCTCGCCTTTTTAGGGAATGAGTTTCAAAGAAGATAATTTTTCAAAGTTGGTTGCTACAGAAGCGGGGCCCTCTCAAAAAGGAAAAGGACAAAATCTCTTCTAAGGGACCTATAAAGGTCAAGTTTTTCAAGAAGAGAAGAGCAGAAGAAACCCCTTCAATTATTACTCTAGTTGAAATGGTGAATGTGCCAGAATCACCAACACCACCAGAAATAGGAGAAATTTCTTTGGAAAGAGAAGTAAGCCAGCCCCTAGTTTCACCATTTGCTAACTGCCCAACTGAAGTGACCTTATCTCTTGCATCCTAGGCCTTGGTGTCAGGATCTATGCTTCCTACTTCACAACCACTTCTACCTCCTACTTTCCCCATCTACTTCATTAGTCATTGCCAGCATTTTCTCTGGACTCTCACCTCTCTCTGCTGGGACCAAAGTAACTACAAGCATGCCGCCTCTTGCGCCTCTTTTCACTAGAATCTGCTACCACATTGGTGACTGTCCCCACTCCACCAGTGGATCTCCCTCTTCTTGAAAGTATGATAACCAATTCTACAACAGTGGCAACTCCCTCTAGCACGCCCCAATGGTTACTTGAGCAAACTACGACGAAAAGTAGGAAGGTGGTTGTATTGTCGACACTAAAATTTTCCTCCGTAATTTCTATTTTATTAATGTATGTATTAGGAATAGGATGTTGTTAAGTATAATTAGTAGTGGCGTCTAATAGAAGATAACGGCGCCGTCAGTACGGTGCCGCCAATAATGTAGAGTACGGTAACAGTCAAAGTACAATAGGAATGTTGTAAAAAGTAAATATTTGTCGTAAGTGGTCCGGTAATGTTAAAATGTCAAAGTTGGGATAAGTAGAGAAGTAGGGTCTACATGATTAGGAATTAGAAATATTATATTTGTAATAAGGACAAAGAGTGATGTCATAAATATTTTGTATATTTTATTTGTGGAAAAGTCTAAAAAGGTGGAACCCATGTGAGATGATAAGGTTTATCTTATCTTAGAAGATAAGCCTACATGTAAAGGCAAGAGTTTAGGCATGGAATATGATTGGCCGGAAGAGATTTCCTATCCTATCTTAGAGATAAGGTGGATAAGCCTGAATTCCTATAAATAAAGAGGCCACCCCCCCTCATTTAGCATAGAGAGAAGTAGTGAGAAATATTGTATGAGTAAGTGTGTAAAGGAAGCCATCATTTTGAAGGTGTGTTAAAGAAGCCATTAAGAGGTGTAATTGTGAAGTTTCTCCCATAGTTATTGTTTGAAGGCAAGTGAAGTTAATAACACTTGAAGAACCTCATGGGTGAGATTGTAACAATTTCATGTTAATATTATAATTTACACTGATATTTCAGATTTATCATTATTCCTTCTTATCATAGTCTATGGTATTCTTGTGTTATGTTTGTTGTTGTGTTTCCAGATTACATCCACCAAACTAAGAGCTGTGCATTAGTTAATAATCATAGCACGAGGAGTTCCCGGTGAAGAATTATCATAGTGCCGGATTGGTGTTGACATTTTGGTTCCGTTGCCGGGACCATTCCTCGTTGGTGGATTTTCTGGAGAAATATTCCCACTTAGTCAGAAAACATTTGGAGGGTAACCTTGTTTTTACTGTGCATAGTAGTTACCATGGTAAAGTCACTTTTTTCCGTGAATAGTATTTACCAGTAAAGTCACTTTTTACCATGAATAGTATTTACCGCAGTAAAGTCACTTTTTACCGTGAATAGTGTTTACCACAGTAAAGTCAGTTTTTACCACAGTAACTTCACTTTTTACTATGAATAGTGTTTACCACAGTAAAGTCAGTTTTTACCGCAGTAAGTCAAGTTTTACCATAGTTTACCGTGGTCATTTCTATTTTCTATTATAGTGATTCCAATTATTTGTGCACATAAGTCTTGTTGATTGTACTTGTGGGTTGGTATTTCACTGTGGTTACTTTTGGAAATGGGAAGATTCCTGTTTTTTCAGCCCAATCTAATGAAGATGCTTCCTCTTTCATTCAAGAGTTTAAACGATCTTGTATTTGTAATGGCCTTATAAGAAGGGAACAATGGACTGAATTTTTTCCTACCTTTTTGGATGGTTCAGCCCTTAGGTGGTTTGAAACACTAGGTGATAATGTGAAAAACTCATGGGATTTATTAACTGAAAGTTTTCTTGAAGAATTTGGTGAACAACAGAAATATGCAGATCTCATGATCGATATCACAAAGCTAGCCCAAGGAGAGAAGGAGAAGATAAGGGATTATCATGCTCGTGTTCTAGAGCTAAGGAGGAAGCTCGATGCCCAGATCCGGAAGGAAGGATTAGCGGATGGGTTAATGAATGGCATGGATAATCTCCTCTGTAAGCACTTCATTCTTGGGATGAAGCCAGAGATCAGACAACGAGTGAAGTATGACCGCCCAGCTACCATTGAACAAGCAAAGGAGATTGCAAGAAGGCAAGAAGAAAGCATGGAAGAGGAGCCCAAAGAAATTGTTGCTAAAGTAGAGCCTACACCAGCACCTTTGGTCCAGAATCCACAACCACTCTCGGTGAGCACAAATCCTTCTCCTAGTACATCTACTGAGTATGAAGATCTGCTCAGAAAGATGGGTCAGTTAACTATTAATCTTCTTCAAGGAAAAGAATTTAGTTCTCAGGGAGGAGATAGAGGTCCAAAAAGAAATATTTCTGAAGTTGTATGTTATGGTTGTTATAAAAAGGGTCATTATAAGTATAATTGTCCAGATAGAGCTTCTACATCTGGTACAAGAGATAATGATAAAGGGAAAGCACCTGTGAATTCTTTTGATGTAGTAGATAAGAGCATAAATAATGAAGTAGATGTGTTTGTAACAAAAAGAAAGAAAGAAAAAGATAACCAAGATGGAAATGATCCTAAGAAGATGAAAGGAGAAACTAGTAAGAAACATAGGAGAAGAAAGTTGGGTGTGCAGGATTTTCTGATTTCACAGGGACAAGGACCATACTCCATCTTAGACGATCTGTCCAAAAGGCCTGCAAATATTACATATGGTCAACTCTTGGCTATGTCTTCTGAGAAGAGGCGGGAGTTGCGAAGTGGACTCAATGCTCAACGAAGGAAGGAGGTTGAGGTCCCTGTTTTGGAGGCAGAGGCGGATCCCTACGCTCCACAAGCTGAGGTATTATGTAATGGTATTTCAATTCATGATGTCTTAGTTGATGGAGGTGCTGCAGTTAATGTAATGACCGAGTCTGTAATGAATATGTTGGGTTTAAAAATTGATCGCCCCTCAACACTTATGTTAAGGTCATTAAATAAAGGAAAAACTAAACCAGAAGGTGTAGTTTCAAATGTGGCAATATCTGTTATGGGTGTTGTATGTGTGGTAGACTTTCAGGTGATGAAAAATGGTACTGTTGCGTACCCAATGTTGTTGGGAAGACCATGGCTAAGGAGAGTTCATGCAAGAAACTACTGGAATGAAGGCTTCATGACACTTGGACGTGGTAGAGAGAGGGTGAAGATAAACGTGATCCCTCGGCATCATAAGGTAGAACCTGTGGATTCAAGTGATGAAACTGATGATTGGACATCCTCTGATTACTCTAGTACTAGTGAAGTGGACACTGAAGATGAAGAAAGTGAGGTTGATGTTTCAGTCATGGATATCCTTCCAGTCACACCGACTCATGATCCCATAAAATTATCTGAAGAAGAAATTGATGATCGTCTCCAACAAATAAAGATTGGTGATGCTGTGATGGAGAGTGAGAAGGAATCCTACCTCCAGCTCTTTCGAAGGTACATACACATATTCACTTTTGATTACAAGGAACTCCGTCAAGTAAGTTGGGTAGAACATTCTATTGAGCTGGTAGATGGTGCTAAGCCCATAAAGCAAATGCCATATAGAATGAATCCTAATTTTTCCAAGACTGTAAAAGAAGAAATAGATAAGTTGCTTGATGCAGGATTTATATTTGCTGTGGAGAATTCAGAATGGGTTTCTCCCATTGTGATCTCAATAAAAAAGAATGGGAAGCTACGCATTTGTGTTGATTATAGGAAGCTCAATAAGGCAACAAAGAAGGATCATTACCCTCTTCCATTCTCAGATCAGATTTTGGATGAAGTAGCTGGCCAGGAGTGCTATAGTTTTGCTGATGGATATAGCGGATACAACCAAGTTCGTATAGCAGAGAAAGATCAGCTGAAGACCACGTTCACCACTCCTTGGGGAACGTTTGCTTATAGAGTTATGCCTTTTGGGTTGTGTAATGCTCCAGCAACGTTCCAGCGCTTGATGAATAGGGTGTTTGAACCCTACATTGGGAACTTCATCAGAGTATTTCTGGATGATTTTTGCATCTATGGGAGCAAGATGGACCACCTGCACCAGATGGAGACAACATTTCAAAGGTTAGATGAAGCACAAGCCTCACTAAACCCTACAAAGTGTGTCTTTGGATGTTCTAAAGGCGTTTTGTTAGGGCATGTTGTATCCAGAGATGGTATTGGTACTGATCCTGATAAAGTTTCAAAAATCAAAGAGTTACCATTTCCTATGAATAGAAGTAAGTTGAGATCATTTTTAGGCCATGTGGGTTACTATAGAAGGTTCATCAAGAATTTCTCAAAGATTGCACAGCCACTAACCCAGTTCTTGAAGAAGGATGTTACTTATGAACCAGGAAATAAGGCGCATGAAGCTTTTGAACAACTGAAGGAAGCCCTGGTGTCTTCACCTATTTTAAAGAATCCAGATTGGAGCAAGCCATTCATTGTGTATACTGATGCCTCAGATGCAGCACTAGGAAGTACTCTGAGCCAAAAGGATGAAAATGGGAATGATCATCCAATTTACTTTGGGAGCAGACAAATGAGCAGTGCTGAGGTAAATTATACTGTAACTGAAAAAGAGGCTCTAGCTATCATTTTTGCTGTAAAGAAGTTTAGAAATTACTTGCTAGGGCAGAAATTTATAGTTGTAACAGATCATCAGGCTCTAAAATATATTGTCAATAAGCCTAACCCATCAGGGAGGATAGCAAGATGGATAATTTTGCTACAAGAATTTGAATTTGATATTATAGATAGGCCAGGAAAGAAGCATGTCAATGCAGATGCACTCTCTCGAGCCTATGATGGTTTAGGTTCACTTGTGATGATGATGATTTCCCAGATGCAGCATTGTTATCTCTTGACACAATCCCTAGTGAATACATAGATATTTGGAATTATCTAAATGAATTCAAGTTTCCTGATGGTGCCAATGCAAAGACTAAGAGGAAGATTACTCAAGCCAGTCGTCCATATTCTATTCTGCATGGAGTATTATTTCGAATAGGACCTGATGGATAGTACAAGAGGGCAGTTGGACGTGATCAAGGGAAGGAGCTGATAGAAGAATTCCACAATGGTACATGTGGAGGACACTTCTCTGGACAACTTACAGCAAGAAGGATCTTGGACGCAGGTTATCACTGGCCCACTCTTTTTAGAGATTGTTATAATTATTGTAAGACATGTGATATTTGTCAAACACATGGTAACCGTAAGACTTCATCAGCTCCATTATGCCCTATTCTTCCACTTGGTCCCTTTGAAAAGTGGGGAATAGACATTGTAGGTCCACTTCCAACTACCCCACGCCAAAATAAGTATATTGTAGTTGCCACAGATTATTTAACCAAGTGGGTTGAAGCTAGGCCATTGAAAACAACTTCCATGGATGAAGTGGCAAGGTTCATATATGAACGCATTGTCACCAGATTTGGTTGCCCATTAGAAATTGTAACAGATCAAGGAAGCCACTTCATTAATGAGGTGGTAGAAGCCCTAGTCAACAAGTTTTCTATTAAGCACAGGAAGGCAACAACATACAAGCCAAGCACAAATGGACAGGTGGAACGAACAAATTTTGTGTTGTGTCAAATTCTAGCAAAAGATGCAGCCTTGCAGGTACATAAGTGGGATAAAAGGATTCATGCAACATTGTGGGCATATAGGGCAACATCAAAGTCAGCAACAGGATACTCCCCATTTCAGTTGGCTTATGGCATTGATCCAGTTCTTCCTATTGAGTTTGATATTCCCACTGTGAGAGTTATGAAAAATGAAAGGATGGATGAAAGTGATTCAGTAAAAGAAAGGTTGGTACATCTTCATTTGCTAGAGGAAATGAGGGAAATAGCGAAGGATACAAGCTATAAGAAGAAAATGAAGCAGAAGGAATACTTTGATCAAAAGATCCGTTGGTCTCCATTTCATGTGAATGACTTGGTTCTAGTATATGATTCCAGATACAAAAAAAGAAGACAGAGAAAATTTCTTCCAAAGTGGATGGGGCCCTACAAAATAGCAGTTGTGCATGAAAATGGTACATATCGACTGGAGGAATTGGATGGTACTCCCATTACAAAATGGGTCAACCATGACAAGTTAAAGATTTTCCAAGCACCAGCTTCAGAATGTCCATAAGAGTCTACTCCGAGGACGGAGTAGAAGTTAGGAAGGGGGAAAATGTCGACATTAAAATTTTCCTCCGTAATTTCTATTTTATTAATGTATGTATTAGGAATAGGATGTTGTTAAGTATAATTAGTAGTGGCGTCCAATAGAAGATAACGGCACCGTCAGTACGGTGCCGCCAATAATGTAGAGTACGGTAACAGTCAAAGTACAATAGGAATGTTGTAAAAAGTAAATATTTGTCGTAAGTGGTCCGGTAATGTTAAAATGTCAAAGTTGGGATAAGTAGAGAAGTAGGGTCTACATGATTAGGAATTAGAAATATTATATTTGTAATAAGGACAAAGAGTGATGTCATAAATATTTTGTATATTTTATTTGTGGAAAAGTCTAAAAAGGTGGAACCCATGTGAGATGATAAGGTTTATCTTATCTTAGAAGATAAGCCTACATGTAAAGGCAAGAGTTTAGGCATGGAATATGATTGGCCGGAAGAGATTTCCTATCCTATCTTAGAGATAAGGTGGATAAGCCTGAATTCCTATAAATAAAGAGGCCACCCCCCTCATTTAGCATAGAGAGAAGTAGTGAGAAATATTGTATGAGTAAGTGTGTAAAGGAAGCCATCATTTTGAAGGTGTGTTAAAGAAGCCATTAAGAGGTGTAATTGTGAAGTTTCTCCCATAGTTATTGTTTGAAGGCAAGTGAAGTTAATAACACTTGAAGAACCTCATGGGTGAGATTGTAACAATTTCATGTTAATATTATAATTTACACTGATATTTCAGATTTATCATTATTCCTTCTTATCATAGTCTATGGTATTCTTGTGTTATGTTTGTTGTTGTGTTTCCAGATTACATCCACCAAACTAAGAGCTTGTGCATTAGTTAATAATCATAGCACGAGGAGTTCCTGGTGAAGAATTATCATGGTGCCGGATTGGTGATGACAGTACCCATACCAGCCTTTTATTTTAGTTCACTCAAGGCTTCTACTACTAAATCAGCCAAGAAACCCAAAATAGTTTCAAGAGTTTTGGTGGACGCTTCGGGGCATAAGTTTATAGAAATCACCACTCCTGCGACTGACAAAACCAAAGAGGACATAACAGCCTCTGACTATCAGATAACCAGGGTGGCTCTAGGAGAAGTGACAACAGAAGGAGCACAACAAGATACACAAGATGCTATAAACGTGCTATGCCAGAAATTGAAGGAAACAAAAGACAGCAAAGATGAGCTTAAAGAAAAGGTGGAGCAGTTAACTGAAGTATTACTTAACCTCTCAAAATCCCTTGAATCCGTACCATCTTCCTCTGTCCCTGTCGGGTTTGATGTTCTCATCCGTGCCTATAATTTAAAATATTAATGAAAAAGGGGAGAGTGGTCAATGAATGGACCCAAAGGCTACTCCAACAGCGGAAAGAAGCTGATTCAAGACACCATGGAAGTCTATCAATATTTGGGGAATATACAAAGTGATGGGGAAAATATGGATGATGATTTCTCTCCAAGAAATTGGACACCTTGATTTGACTTTTGAAGCTCTCCAGGTGTTGAAGCAAATTCCATCACGTATCTTGGTAGAAGAAGGTGTCATCCCACATGCGGATAAGCATTTTCAGTTGACCAAAGCCATCAAGTTTAGGGTAAAGATTCTCAATGAAGCTTGCGGAAAATTGAGAGAATCAAGAGATCAATTGATTGATGGCAAAAGTGACCTGGAAGAAGAACTACTGAAAAATTTGTGCAAAAGTGTTAGGTTGGAAACTTGGGCATCCTGTCAGTTGATGATCTTTTCAAACAAATCCAAGAATCTATTCAGCATGAACCAACTCATGGATTTGGTATTGAAATCATCGACAGGTTTGTGAAGATTGAACATTCTTTGGAGGCCTTGAGAAAACTCAACAAAAGATTGAGAAAGATTCCCGATAGTGCCAGTGACACTCACGAAACATGTGAAGTCTTGAGTGATCATTCCACTGCGCCCGATGAAAATGAGATGCAAGGT
Organism: Taxus chinensis; assembly: GCA_019776745.2. Lineage (NCBI taxonomy): Eukaryota > Viridiplantae > Streptophyta > Pinopsida > Cupressales > Taxaceae > Taxus > Taxus chinensis. The sequence continues at coordinate 607,389,410 of CM034154.1, read as the reverse complement.
ATAATCCGGAAGTTCCAATAATTTCAGAACAAACAGGCTTAGTTAGAGGAAGAGAAAGATGAGGAAGAAAAAGATGACGATTCAGACTAAGTCTTGATGCGACATGTCATTTCAATCTTTAAATTGACATGTCTTTTTCATTTCTGTTTCGTCACATAGGAATCATATTTTTACTTGGTCTGCTGCGTGAGATTCAAGCAAAATAGGACTCTTGTTAAAATACTGTTTTATAGGGTTTGTCCTATTTTCTCTCAACTATTTCTATTATAAATAAGGGATCTACGTACATTACAAAGGGTTGAGATTTTTGGAATGTTGAGAACTATTGTGAAGAAGAAAAAACTTTGTGTTTTCTTGTAATCATTTGAGGAATAGAAGTTGATGCTATTTTTGCAAACTTTGTGTTGTGAGATGTATCTTTCTTAAGATATTGTTCTTATGTTCATGTAATCTTAAGCTATTATTTGTTTAGCATCTTGATGATTCTAATCATTTCAAACATTACATTTGTTATCAAAAGCTCATATGATTATTTCATGCTCTGTGTTTACTCGAAAGAAAATACGTTCCTCTCATTTCCTTTCCATTGTGTTTTTTCCATAATAATAATTTCCAACCCAGTCCATTTATAAAGACAACATCATCACATAGTATGGATATGGATTTTGGGATTCTATCCCAACCCCAATGGTTAGATTAGTGTGAATATTGTACGCATTATTTTTATTGTGTTTTAGATTAATAATAAATAGGCAGCCTCACCTATCTTTGAGGAGGGATTTAATCCCATGTACTGTGGTTGAACCTCATATTTTGGCTTGACAAAATATCCAACCAACAAAACTATTTTATTCTTATTTTTCATTCATATTGAGATAATTATGCAAAGTAAAACATTGTACACATTGAGAATTGTTTTTCATTCATATTCCTATAATAAAAAAGGTATGTCTACCATTACACAAAAAAGAAATACAATGTGTACATATCTCATATTGTAATTCCATCTATGGAAAGTGCTAACAACATTGTCTCTTCTTCATTTACAGTGTTCCTAGACACTTGACATACATCCAACCTACCTCTATTAACTTTTATAGTACATATGAACATTTCAAAAAGTGAGATACAATCTCTAGCATTTTAACTCGAAGAATAGAAATATTTACATTTTTACATTAGTATAGACCATTAATTTGTTTCACAACAAGCATATTGTGATAAAAAAAAAAAAAAATTCCAAACTTCATTGCATATCGCTTCCTCAAGACCCAATATCAAGGCCCTATACTCAACTTGGTGGACGGTCATAGTGGTATTTCCAACAATGGTACCTCTTTCTACTTTCTTGTTGCCATGAGGGTCATATAATATGAACAATAAACATGTGAGATTTTACAAGGTATTTAACACCCCATGAATTTCTAATCTCCAAATTGCAACTATGTTTTCCTTTATAATGGAAAAACATATATCGTAAGCAACAACATAATTTTTTTTTTCATATTGGACACTGAAATTTTGAATTTTTCAATACAGCCATCTATATTTTAACTTACGAAAAATCACTAAAACATTTTCTACTGAGACCGTTCATTAATAATGTATTCATATTAGAGATTAGGTGGAGTTAGTAGTAGTCTTGGGACATACACACTAAATGAGTTAGCGTCATGTGTTTGTAAGTAACTTATTTTTGGGAAACATTGTATTAAAACATCCTATTGCTTATATTACTAAAACATTGTATTCCTTATATTACAATATTGGAATATATTTTGGGTATCGCTTATTATAAAAAAAGTTTAAAAATTAAGTGGGATTATCTTAATCAAAATTTAATCCATTTTGTTCATTACTATCATATTATGTCAATCAGTAAATAAAAGGGTAAGAGGGTCCATCATCCTTTTCTATTAATATCTAAAATATAAGTTTACAAATAATATCATATTTACGTTCACCAGTCATGGAGAAAACTTTTCTATATATAGAAACAAACTTTTATGTTGGGATTAAAAGAAGTTAAACAAAATCAATCCTTAAATTAATTTCAAACAAGGGAATATTTTGGAAGATATATAAAATGTACAAGATGTAGAAACTATAAGAGAAGGAAATTAAATCATGTAAATCTCAAATAAGGAGTTCTCGCTAAAATTAAAAGAGGTGAACATGGAGAATAAATGCATCTTTTTGTGCTCCAAGTACATTCTTATCCTTAAAATTATTACTTTCCTTATAAATAATTCCATAATAATGAATCCTAATTCTTATGTGGCAAAATTGTTCAAATTCATTTTCCAAAAAATTATCAAACACCCACCCTCTTACTATGTGACCTAAACACCATATCTCTAGAACCCTTCGATTTTGAAGAAATTTTTCATTTTTTAACTAGACTCCACTCATTGAATTTAACTAAGTGTGAAGAGATCTCATTTTAGGAGGGGTTGTGAATATTTTCTTAAATGTACCATTACACATTAATGTATCTAGTGTCCTCCAATTTTGCACATAGGACAAAATTGGAAACGGGGTCCTATTTCGATCAAAATCATGACATTGGTCCTAGGGGCCCGTTTTTGGTCATCATGGAGATAAAATGATTAAAATAATTAATAAATTGATAAATGATCTCTCCTACCTCTAAAAAGGATCAACTCAGCTACCAGCTCGACGGTAGGAAGGCTCAACTATTTTTTATGAAAAGATAACACAGAGGTCCAGGCCAACTTGACTGAGTTGGTCACAACAGAAATCCAAGAACATAAATGAGTTTTGGGATTGACATGACAAGAATCAAGCCTAGAAATGGTAGGAGGTCGCTAAGCGAGGTCAACTCGGTCGTGCTGGTGTAGTCAACTTGGAAAGATCTCAGAAGATAACTCGGGCTCGGTGAATTCATTTCAATACAAATATTAGTTGATTGTGGATCTCACTCAATGGTGATTTTGGCCTTAAATTAGAGCTCAGATCGGCAGGGATATTGATATGGAGTGCTACGGAATAAGTTATCAGGTGAGTCCATGTGTGGAGAAAAGAAGAGTGCAAATTTTGGCCCCATCGGGGAAATTCCCACTTCAAAACCAAGATTGGGATTGTAGTAATGGCAAGCCAAGATGAAAGTTCCATGTCGGGAGTTTCAAACTGTTGTGGCCAATTGGATATTTGAGGAATATTTTCCCAAAGATTAGTATAATAATGATGATCAGATCTCGGGAGATGAGTTGCCAAAACGTGGAGATTTGGGTTGTTATAGCCAAGGAAACTCAACTCTTTTCACCCACAAGAGACCGAGTCAAATGTTAAAGTGTTCGGCTAGCGCATGGGAGTTTCATGCCTTTTCGGGCATGGTGGAGATAATGCACTGTCAAGCCAAGTTAGAAATTCTACCTGGGGGATTTTAAGGGGCCTATGACCATGGTGGAAATGTCAAGATGGCAGGATAAGTTGTTAACTCCGTGTAGTGGCGGTTTGGGAAAACATGGTCAAGTGGGGAGAATACAATGGCCATCCATCAGGAGAATTCCACGTAGCAAGGAGTGGTTCGAGTCATTTTTTGAGTTAGAGTGCTAGATGGTGATAATCATGATGGTAATCCATTCATCAAGATATGTGGAAGGTTATCAAAAAACCTTGGTGGTAAGCTAGTAGTTAGAGGTAGCGCGGAATACAGATACGTTTCAAGGATCACGAACTCAGGAGAAAAGAAAATGGTTTCCTAGTTTGTTAATAGCTTGAGTGAGACCACATCTGGAATAATGAGTCATAAGAACATGTTGAAAACATGATGAGATGGATCGGGAAAATAGAATATGGCCAAACTCGGCCTGACAGATAGAATGTGCTCTTCATGGCTACAATTTTAAGGAATCATCGAAGTGAATGGTCACCAAGTGCAGGGTTTGATTTGGAGTTGGACATGCTTGACGCAGTAGCTCTAGAGGACGTTGAGTCAAGTAGTCATCGAGTGCTCAAGTATGAGCTCGAATCGTCACTCAGAAGAGATGGATTCATGCATAAGGATGGGTCATTTAGAGGTGTAACGCCATGATGGGGTTTCTTGGTGGTGACTTCATAGGTATGAGCTAGCCGATCTCGGTGGACGAATCATTTTGGGCTCATAAAGCTGAGTCACGAGTTGGCCAAGAATCCAGAGCTTGACTAAAGATGGTATGAGGAAGAGAACTCGGTAGATATGGCTCGATGGGTTGAAGGAAAATTAAAATTATAGTTTTTGGCATGATGTGAGCAATGATGTTTGACGGTCTCTAGGAAACTTGGTTACTTGGGTTAAGAGCAAGATCACCAAGATAGTCGGTAAAGTCGTTAAGGGCTCAACGCATGGATAGTGAGCCGAAAGGAAGAATAAGCTCGTGCTGGGTTTAGAGAAGACATAATGGCTTGGTGATGGTTGGATTCATGGGTCGATTTTAGGGTGAGATGATGCCAAGGTCAGGAAACTTGGAGGTGAGATCTTACAAACAATTCATGTTGCAAGAATGCCGATGGAGGAAAGAGCTCAACTTGGTAAACCAAGTTGAAGTCAATCTCAGAGTGGGTCAACACAGGAATAACCAATTTCATTCACAAGTAACTCAGGCTAAAATTGATTCGATCAAATCCAAGGATCTCAGTGTAATGAGGGTGTCTCAAGTAAATTTCTCGACACAGAGGAATGACACATTCTAGGGGACGGGAGCTTGGATGATGAAGCTCAACTCGATGATGGAGCTTGGGGGGAAGCATGACACTCAGTATAGCTCGGTTCTTGGAACAAACTTATAAGAAGCCCATAACTTGGTAATTGATAGTGTGGATGCAGGTGGTAGCTCATGACAAGGAGATGTGCGTGGCACATGAGATGCACAAGAATCCAAACTTGGTGTGCAGAGATAAAAGGAAGGCATGTCGAGGGAGAAGAACAAGAGCCAATTCAACTTAATTTAGTTGAAGAAGGTTTCTACACATTGACGAGATGAGCATATTACTCGTTGAGGATTTGCTGAGATGAGCTCAGAAGATGACCCGTAGGTTGAAAAATGCATAGGACGAGTCAATAGAAGGAGATCTTAGGTGGGTAAAAGTGAGCGAGGTCAACAAACGAGTCGAATCATTGGCACGGGGCAAGATGAAGCTTTCCGGTCACATTATCTTCAATAGGCTTAGGTCGAGCTATAATTCATCACAGGTGGTTATAGAAAAGATAGGACTCGGTGAGTTCTAAATCGAGATGACACAATGATTAAATTGATGTCATGTAGGAGATCACAGATGCATCAGATGGTTGAGCTTGATCGAGCTAACCTAATGAAGTAAGGAACGTTCAGGTTGCATTGGTGTATGTAACTCATGTATTCGAGTTGATGTTGATTTTTGGCACATTGCCAAAGTAGCTTCGAGATTCAAATGTTGGAATGTGGTGTAGGGTGATCGATTTGATAGGACCGAGCTCTCAACAACGAAGGTGAAATAGCTCATAGTGAGCCAACGAAGAGTGATTTTTTAGTGTTTAAGCTGAGTCACGCAAGGGTGAAGAGTTCAAAAATAGGCTTAATGTGGACGTTGAGCGAAGAATCCTCAACGTGGATGAAAGTGAGCTTGGGATCAAGCTTGGTATCAAACTCGCATGAGGATGACTCATCCTCATGCATGGAAATTTTGCAGGGTCTGAAAGGAAGGCCATTCAAGCTCTATGTATGAGAGAGAGGTTGAACGGTGGTCACCACAACTGAGATGATGGAGCTTGGTTTAGAGCTCTGTGGAGAGCTTGCTTTGTGATCTTGTCACGGGGAGCTTGGTTACTGTGAATTTGTGGATCGATGCGATGGTGATGGACTCGATTAGTACACAACATGGAAGAGATCGGGCCCACCTTGGTGAGTTGGCTCGGTGACCTAATCACCGAGTTGGGCTATTTTTGGTTTTTTTTCCATGATTTCCCCTTCAATGCAAACCAGTTTTCAGTGGGACCCACTATAATTTATTTAAATTAATATTTTTATTTAAAATATTCTAATAATAATATTTATTATTATTATTATTTTAATTAATTACGAAGAATAAGTCAAACCGGGCATTAATGGCACATGATGGAACCTTCTCAAGTGGTTCAACTCAGCGATAATAAATGAACCATCATGTGCCTTCAATTTAGGAATCTAATTATGACCTTTCCTCTTCTCTCTCACATATTATTTTATAAATGTAAGTTGGAGGCTCATTCCAAAGCATTCCAACAGGTCAGATAGGCTAGAAAGTTAGAAATCCTAGTCAAGTGCAATTTTTCAACAGTCCTCTCTCTTTTGCAAGTTGTCTTTGTGTGTTGAGAGAACTTTTAAGCCTCCTCTTCAAGACTGTAATGGCAACCATTTCCTCTTCTGAAGGTATGATGCATTATGTATGTTATTGAAGTAATAAAAGTGTGTGTTTTGTGACTAATCTCGATCCTTTCATCCTTCTATACTTATTTTTGCCTTTTCTCATGCCTGCAGGTGCACTGTGCAAGTTCATGTTTTTATTGCAAGTTCTTAGAGTTTTGTGCTTATCGAGTGGTGGAATATTGCATGCAGTTAAGTTGTGGTGTCTGTTCACCCTTCTTAAGTTCATTCTTCTTCATTAGGAGACTGATATATTCTTATGTCTGATCAATTTTTAAAAAGGGAATGTGTGCTTCCTAGTTTGTGGTATTTTGTACCCTTTCTAAGTTACAGTAGGTGAAGTTGACCTGTGGTGCACACATCCTATTCAAATTAACCCTTTCTGATTCTAGTAACACCCTTTATTTGGTGCATCACCATCCCTAGTATAGTTTCATTTCTGCAAATCTCTTTCCCTAAAACCCATGAAAATGTTAGCATAGGACTAGATAGCCATTTTTATTACACTAGGAGTAGTAGAACAATTAGTTTAGGAAGAGGAAGCCGACCTTCTCTGGAGATTCACCTCGAGCCCAAGTCCCACAGCTTGAGAGGTGATCCTATGTTTTCCAATCACACCGAACATCTTGTTCACATTTTGACCATTTGTAGGGTGCAGTGATTTGTCGACAATATCTAGATCGACTTAATGTGTTACCAAAATATGTTTTTAACATAAATGAATTTAAAAAATCTAAAATTTCTATAAATTATATGAACATTAATAATTTTAAAAATATAATCAATTGTAACACATTTTAATAAAATGGAAAATATATAAATTTTATAAAATATTGGTTGGTTTAATCTAGTTTTGTAGAGAAAACATTTCTACTATTCAAACTCCACATAATAAATACTATTTACCATTCATATTCGACATAACAAAAAATATTTCATTTAAAAAATGAATAGTATAAATAAATTCAAAATACGTAATTTTAATAATAATTTGAATTAATAATAATTAGAAGCACATATTTAATTTTTATGCTCATGTGAATCAAATGTATCATCTAATTACAAACTAAAAGATAAATTAAATTTCAATCAAAAATTTTCATAATTTGAATATTTATAAAGGTTTTTTTTAACATGTTGAAAGTTTTTTTAGTACAAAACATAGAAAAGCATAAACTATTTTTTCTTATTTTTAGAAGCAAACTTGGAGTTGGTTCCTTGTGCACTCTTTTTTACACAATTTTTACAATTTGTTGTAGTTTTCTAAATTTCTTTCGAAAGTACCATCTTCTTCAAATTTTGTGAAGGCTCGTATTTCTATGCATCCTCTATCATTTTGTATTCCAATCCATATCCATGTGAATGGGACCCTATTGTGAGGAATTTGGATAGGTACATAAAAATCATTTCTGGTATGTTGAGTCAGACCTTAACCATTGTTGCAAATTTCTAGTATATGTGGCTGAATCTTCCTGAAATGATCTACGTTTCCGAAAAAGGTGAACCTCTTAAATTCATCCTCCCTATGGAATTTGGGAGTTGCTATAGTGATCCCAACAAGATCAAGATGGATGAAGCTCTTGGAATTCATATTCAATGAACAAAAATGTAACTAAATACAACACCACACATCCAAAAAGAAGAGTACACTTAATGTGAGTATGTTATAAGATAAAACTAATATGAATAACATACATAAAGGAAAATACAATTTCAGAAAAACTATCCAAGACAAATTGTTGTATGAATAATTTATCTTTGTGAACGGCTTTAAAAACCTCTACGTAGCATTGTCTACCACCCAACTATGGGTGTATCGATGTGGAATCCTAAAGGGCAAGCCCCTTTAGCACACAACGATTCCTAACTTTGAAAGAGGCACGGTCCCTCATATACCGAAATGAGCATGAGATTATGACAATAGTGAATTTATTTATCTTCAACTTACATGATATTTTTATCAAAAAATTATAGCACCCCTGATTGCTTGTGATTTATTTATGAGGAAATTAGTGTAACCTAGATAACATGGGATTATCTTGCAGTGTGGGACCTTGAAAGTAAGATAATCCTCTGGAGAAAGCCGACATCTTCTCCTAACCTAGTGCCAACTTATCCAAAGTGCAGAGAATGGAAAAATAAACTAATCCTACCCTAATTATTTCCAAGGAGATAAGGATAAAGGATGCATAAACATAAATCTACTCTAAGTGAAGGTGATGCACTAAGAAAGGGAATGAGACACTCTGAGTGAGTCAAAAATAGGGAGTACAAAATGTCAGAGAGGGTGAGTAGAAACACCACAAGCTATAAAAATATTCAGTTCCCTAGATTCATAAAGCACAACAAATTAAAGGTCATGCGAAGAGATATAAACATGCACAATATACCTGCAAATGTAATGGAAGGTAAAAGATGCAATACAACTTGAATTCAGCCAAGAAAAGCCAAAAAATACTTATTTTATTGCTCAGAAACATGCACAATCCATTACAATATCTACACAAGGAAAAATCCTTTAGAATAAGCCCAAATTCAAGGCCCTTGGCTCACAATAGCTTTGGAACAATTTTTACAGAGTTCTTTTGGGAAACAAAATGAATCCCTCCAAAATGAGGCAAATTTTACAATATATAGATGAAGAGCCTTAAAATTTCTTCACCAACCAACCTACTTTATTAAATAGGCATGGGAAGCCATGCAATTCTCTTCTCAAGGGTACCTTTCTAGTAGAAGAAGACATGGGAAACATACTTCATTGAAACAAGTTGTTGAGCTATCTTTTCACCCATCTAACTCACCTAATCTGAGGTACATCTTCTAGATTCATGTGGTGGTTTGGTAACAACCTTTTTTTCTTAGTCAGTAATGTTTTTTTAGTATTGTTGGCTAGGAATAAGTCAACCTGGAAGTGTTGGTGGCTGGTGACATGTTCCATGTTGTCAACGAACTAGATTCTATTGCCAGACAGTAACACCTTATGTTATTGTTGGTCAGTAATGGCTGTACAGATATCATGGTGTTGTTGGGCGGTAGTCATATTACTTTCACCGATTGGTAACATAATCTTGTTACTGGTTGATAATTCCCATACAAGTTATCAGCCCCTTTGTTGTTGTTAGTTCGTGTCATCATTTGGTTATAGGTCGGTAACATTCATACGTTTTTGGATGGTAACGGTCGTATGTGTTGTTGGTTGGTAATGTCCATATGTTACCAGCCAGTAATGGATAATCATTTTGTGGTGATATTTCCTCCAGTTATTGGTCATTAACATCATTCTTGTTACCGGCTAGAAACACTTCCTTCATACTATAACAAAGTGGCTCAAAACTTCGCCGTGGATCACCAGCTCTTTATGAGATACCCTATTTGTAACTATTTTTCCATTAAATAAAAATTCCCATACCTATAGGTTATTACATTTTGTAAGGGTGTAAAAAATTGATAATAATTGAAAACTTGCGGGGTGATCTACCTGCTAGATATGGAAGACCAAAGACCTTGTTGTTTCTGTTGGACATGGAGTCATTCTAAAGCATACAACTGATCCGACACCTGAAAATTCACCCCTCAAACCTCTGAATAATGCTAGTTCATGTCATCACTTTAAACCATGGGCTGGAGATTGATTGTTTCATTACCAAACTTTTCCTAAAATTGGAGAGTGTAGCAGTAACAAAGACACAACTATGTATAAAGATACAAAATCATACACATCCAAAATGGAGTAATGTAGAGAGTGCACAAGCACTTATTACAAAAGTAACCTAAAATACAACAAATAAATGTGATAAAATCACTTGGAGGAATAGAAATCCTCAACTAATATGTGCAAGAAGGATATTTCACTCAATAACAACGCTTGAGATAGATTCCATTGAATGGAATCTTTAGTTATTCTCCATACAACCTTGATAGCTGGAAATCATTGTTTTCTTTTCATCCTAAAAATCATATAAGAACCACTCTATATTGCATAAAACTTGGAGTTCCTTCCCAGTTTTTCCCTATCTACATCCCATTTTAGGACCAAGTCTCCCTCTTTGAATTTTATATCCTTTGTCTTCTTATCAAATTTCACCTTACTTTGGGCATGGTCCTTCTCCATTGCTTGCATATCTTGATTCTGAGATCCTCAAGCTCTATAAGCTCTACGTATGTTACTTTCATGGGCTGAAATTATAATAGTTCTAGCTGCCTTCAACAGTTCCAATGTGGGAAACTGGAGGGATATAGGGAGCCTTCCCTCCCTCCCATATACTAACCTATAAGGAGAGTTCCCTATTGACCTCTTGGGAATAATCCTATCACCCCACAAGGCTGATTTCAATTTGGTGTGCCAAGTCCTTTGATTTTTATCTAGAGTCCTCCTAATGATTCTCAAAAAAATTCTTATTTGTGGACTCTGCTTTACCATTACCCTGGGGGTAATAATTTGATGAGGTGTTGAGGTACAATCCATTCCTAAGAGCCCATTATGTGATCTTGGAAACCAATAAATGTCAAAGAATTTCCTAATATAATGGTGGATGATACCTCAAATCTTGTCATTATCCCTTAATAAAAGTCAAAGATGTTGGCCTCATTTTCCTCCTTAAGTGCCATTTCCTTAATCCACTTGGTGAAATAATCTGTGGTCTATGAGGATCCACTTATGGCCCAAGTTATAATTTGGATTAATCACACCCAATGAAATCCAGCCCCTATTGCAATGAATGGTTTCATTTACATAAATAAGGTGGAGTGGAAAGGCTACTAACCTCTCTTTTCTTGTGAAGAAGGCATGCTTATTACAGCTTCCTAATCCATGTATAACAATCATTGAAGAGGTTAGGACAATATCACCCTGCCTTCATAATTCTATGAGATGTCACCCTTGAGGAAAAATGGCCTCTTGTTTCACCATCATAAAATTCATGTAGCACCTTTTCTATTTGATCTATCTTGATGTACCTTAGGATGACATCATTTACATATTTCTTGAAGAGAATACCAACAACCAAAGCAAAAGGAATACAATGAAGCCTGAAATACCTTTTTTTTGGCCATGCTCATCCCTAAAGGGTATTAAGAAAATATGAAGGAAATGGACTATATCTTGAGTCCAACAAGGATCGAGTTAAGCATCGACTAATTTTTCTTGATCATCTTATAACACAAAAAAAATTCTTCTCTACCACTTGACTCAGCACGTTATCTTGAGGCTAACTATTCACATAATCCCCTTGCCCTTGACTAGTTTGGTAAAATTAATATCAACGTCATAATTCCATGACCATGGTCACCCAACCAACTCTTTTTTCATTGAGGTCCTTGTTTAAAAGGAAATATTTTATACCAACATATGTGACTAGTAGATGAATCCTATTATTTGACACTACATGCCTAAATTTATTTAAACTTATAATCACAAGGACATGTTTTCTCAATGAAATGAATATCTTACCTCATATTACACAAGGCCTTAGCTGAAGAATGCAATAGGTTGTTAAAGTCCTTCTCTATTCTACAGCACCAAGATTGTGGAGATAGAGTCTAAACCACCAAATGCATAGAGAGATAAATATTTGGAGGAGTCTAGATTGATGAGAGTTGGGGCTTGAGATATGTCATGTTTAATATCTTCAAAACTTTCTTTTCCTTCTGCCATCCATTTGAGATCAAAATTATTCTTCAGCATCATGGTTAATGGGTTTACAAGGGTGGAAAAATTCTGACATGAACCCTTCATACAAAGTTAATTCTCCCCAAGAAGCTTTGAAGATCCTTCTTGTGACTTGGTAATGGTAGAGCACAGATGGCTTCTACCCTCTCTAGATCAACTAGTCAACCCTTCTTTTGATAGGATGTGGCCTAGGATATTTCCCTCATATGCCAAGAATATACACTTTTTGGGATTCAAGGACACTCCAAATCTCCTACACCTTCGGAATACCTGCCTCAGGTGAAAGATGTGGCTTTCTATATTCTTGCGAAAAACATAGTGATAAACAAGCACTATTTTGTTTAACAACACCCTTGAACACCATATCCATAGCTCTTAGAAATGTTTCTCCAGCATTCGATAACCCAAATGGCATCTTCTTATAGGCATAAGTGTCCCATTTTGTGGTGAAGGCCATTTTAAATTGATCTTCCTCTTTCACTGTGACTTGATTGTAGCCCTAATATCTGTCCAAGAGGGAGAATATTTTTGAAGTGGCCGAGTACCTGTAATATTTTATCCATGGAAGTGGGCAGTGATTTTTAGTGAGGCCCTATTTAAATACTGAAAATGCATGCACAACCTGATTTCCCCATTTCTTTTCCTGACCGACACCAAATTGACTACCCAACTTGAGTGCATAATCAGGAAAATAATGCTCACCTCAATGACCTTGTTCAACTCCTTCTTCATGAGAGTCTCTATATGAGGATTGACTAGCCTTTGTTTCTTCCTAACAGGTTTAGCTCATGGATCCAGTTCTAATCATGTGTAGTACCAATTTAGTATTAAATCCCTTCAAATCATCATAGCTTAAAGTGAAGACATCTAGGAACTATTTGAAAAGCTATATGAATTTAGATTTTTCTTGATCCACGCTCACCTTGCAAATTTGGAGCACTTTTTACCCTCCTTCAATTGAAATGGGCTATGAATTCTACCCTTTTTACCTGAATGTCAGCCTTCTCTCTTTTTGGAATTGATCATTCAGGTTGAATATTGACTCAAGAGTCACTAAAACCTTTGGAAATTTGTTTATCTATGGCTGCACCACTTGATCCCCACACTACTGTTCCAATTTCTCTCCTACTTTTTAGCTAAGAACTCAACCTCTTGTAAAAATTAATGATCTTTCAATCATTCTCAAATACATGCCAACTTTTTTTATTTTCCAGTACAACTGGCCTCAAAATTACATGAATATGTGGATACATTTTGTCCCTCTTGATACTATCTACCACATCAAATGTTTCTCCAATGTTCATAATCTTGTCTGCAACCTCATTATTCTTCCTCGGTATGGATTGAATATTGAAAGCTTTAAGGTCTTCAATTTGATGCCATACTCGATGCTTTTAGGCTTTAAGAAGGTCATTCTTAGCAACATGTTTTACTCTAACTTGGTTGATAATTAACTCACTATCCCCAAACATTTACAAGCTTTTGATACCCTTTTAGCTTGTCGAACGCAATCAATGTATCAAATCTTCATACGCGGCTGTATTTTTTGAACATACAAATTGAAAATGGGAAGTTGAGTAGTCCTTAAAAACCTATGGAAAAATAAGCACTGCACCTCCTCTAGCTCCCTGTCTGCTCCTTGAACTGTCAAAGAATAGTTGTCACACTTCATTAACATGTTTACCATCTTTTTTATGCTAGGGAGAGGTGGATTTTCTTCATGTAGAAAATAAGTTCCTAGCTCAGCTTCTTCCATCTCCTCATATGGATCAAAAGCATGCCTTTTTTTAGCCCACTCTTCCAATGTTAAGTCTGAAATGCTTCCGAGCTTAGTGTCTGATTCTTGAGTGCTTGGGAAATCTTCCTGATCAAAGGATGAAAAGTTGGAATTGATTGAACCTGGTACATGAGGCTCAATATGAAATTTTGCAATAGGTTCAGACCTGATAGAAATGTTAGCTCCATAGCTTGTCATAAACATCATATGGGACCAATCAACATACAAATATCCTCCAATTTTGGTAGTGAAGTCTCTTGACAGACACAATGCAAAGAGTGGCAGAAAATCTATGCCTTACACATCTTGCAAGACTGTGACATTAGGGCATGCATGAAGTGTAAGGTTCAACCCTTTGATTACTTTGACTATTGTCACTGTTGTTACATATAATTAAAATACACCTATAGAAATAACTTCATACTAAAGGCCCATTTGATCAGCTATCTTTTTGGAAATTACAAAACTACTTGCTCCCGAATCAATCATGAAATTGTGAATAAGATTTCCCTCGACAATTACAGATATATAGAATAGAGGAAGATTCATGTTTTTATGTTCTTGAACTCCTTGAATGCCTTCTTATGGAGCTACATTAGTGAGCACCTTATCTTGGTCCTTTGGAGACTCATTCGATATGGGCGAGCTAGCTATGACTGCTTGCAAAAGATCCCTGTGTCCTGAAATTTTAAAATATTCCCACATAGAGTTGCTTACATTTTTTTTCTTCATGTAGTCAATGATATTAAATGAAGGTGGGTTATCATTGTGCTTCCCCCTGCTTGGCACTACCTTTTTTGTGTATGAGTTTCCACAACTAGCACCCTAGGATGATTTTGTGGGCCTGGGATTGGATTTCAGCCACTAGTTCCTCGGGGTGTGAAAGAAGGTTGAGAAACACCTATGTTTGATGATTTTCCTCCCTCTATACTTATTTTCTTAGAAATTTTGTTGGCTGCTACCCCCTGAAAAGGAGATTGATTTATACCACAAAATACTCTACTTTCCAGTTCAAAAGTGTGATCTCACTTAACGTTTCCTCTTGAGTAGTTGTTTTCTACTGAATTTCTTATTGGTTTGTCTCTTGAGGCACAACGATAATTTGTGCCATCAAGGCTTGGTTTATCATACCATTGAAACATGCTTCCTAATTATGGGGTTGACTACAAGGAAAACACCATTCATATTCTTGTGCAATGTCATTCTCGGCTGAAACCAAGGCCTGGGATGTTGAAGGTGTATTAGGATTGTATGGATTAAATGGCCTAACAACTTGAGGTTGTGCTTGATTTTTGTTTCCATCTTGAACATGCAGTCTATTAGGTTGATATGGAGTCCTATTAGGTTGGGATTGAGGCTGATAAGGTCTAAAATTTTGGTCTTGTTTCCTTTTAAGGGTCAAAAATTCATTCCCTAGGTTCGGCAATTGTTTCATCACCTATTGGAGTTCAGTTGAGGTGCTAAGAGAAGAGGTTGAAGTCTCATTGGAACCTTAATTACTAGGATCAAGAATAGGGGCTAATGTAGGAACTTGACTAGAACTGGGATTCCCCATTTCAGGATAAATAGGCATAGGTGGCCTAGGTGTAAGTTTATCATCTTGAATGATGCAATTCTCAGCTCTAATGGATATGACATAAGCTCCTAGTAAGGTTATCCCTCCCATAGATTGTATCATAATAGATATATCAGAATTTAAAGGTTTAAGGAAGTAAAGAAATGTACCTTTAGTAGTTGGTATCATCGCAATGGGATTCCTATCCCACGTCCTTTGAAATATGAAATTTAAGTAAGCCATTTACTCATTTGTTGCTCTCTTGATCGTAGTCATCTATTTAAAAAGGGATAGATTATCCACCATTTCCCTAAACTAGTTATAAATTCCCGAGCATAACTCATTCCAGTTCTGAATTGACCATGTTGATAAGCTTCTGAAACATTGTAGAGCTTTACCTTTGAGACAAGAGGCAAGAAGTTTGACTGCTACATCCATATCAATAATCTCATGAATGACACAGACATTTGCAATGTCTTGGATGTGATCAATTGGGGTCATATGATTATCCCCAATGAAATATGGAATGTTCTTCAAGGATGCCACTGGAATTGGATTTTGGGCATTGAGATTGAGTGGACTTCTCCAAGTGAAATTGATAAAGGGTTTTGGTGGTCCTTGTGGTGGTTGTTGATGTGCCATCCTGATCGGCCTAAGAACTCTAGTTGACTAAAGGAAAGGTATACCTAGAGGGGGTGTTTATAAGGTTATGTTTGGTGGAGATGGATACCTTTGTAGTCTTCTTCCTCTCCTTCCTATGCCTGGTTATAACTGCAAATATTTAAAGACACCTTCTTCTCTTGCTCTAGACTGAGTTTAAATCCTTTTCATGTACTTGGGCAACTAGTATTGCTGAAACCAATTAATTTTTTATTAGAGTTGCCAGATGTGTTTCTTGAAAGCCTCCAAATGCTAGAAATTCACCAAGACACACCCAATCTTGGTAAAATGGAAATATTGACTTCTTGGTCCCACTAGATGTGCCAAAATTATTATCACAAAATCATAACACCCCTGATTGCAGGGAAAATTTTTGTAAACTCATGAATATTAGGGATTTTGGAAATTGAAAATGGTAAATTTTCAACAGTTGGTTGCCGCCCGCTTCCCCAAAAAATTGAGCCGACAATTCATTTGTATGGGTTAGTTCACCTACTATTTATATGTAAAAATAAACTTATACATGTATTTGCCGAGGTATAATACATAGCTTGCGGGGTTGTAGGGGGTACCCATTTAATAATTACATCCAAAAAAGAGTGATTTTCCGTTCAAATTAGGTTGGAAAGACAACCATTATTTCTCTTCTAACATATGTTGGACGACAAATGATGGATAGTCGTCTAACCTAGGTTGGATGGTCATCCATTTTCTATCATCCAACCTATCCATCTAACCTGGGTTGGACAACATATAATGTATGGTTGTCCAACCTAGGCTGGATGACTACACTGGACAATAGATAATGTATGGTCATCCAACCTATGTTAGACTATTGGGTTGGATGGATTAAGATGGACAATCGTCCAACCCAGGTTAAGTGTTGGGTAATAGGTTGGACGTCAGATAATGTATAACCATCCAACTTAGGTTGGACGACTAGGTTGAATGGCATATAATGTACATTCGTCCAACCTAGGTTAGACGATAGACGATGGATAGTCATCCAACCCAGGTTGGATGATTGGTTTTGATGGTAGATAATGTATAGATATCTAACCTAGGTTTGATGGCTCATTTGGACGAAAGATAATGTGCAGTCGTCCAACCCAGGTTGGATGGATGGGTGGTGGGTTGGACGAAAAATAATATACAACCATCCAACTCAGGTTAGACAGTTGGGTTACACGACATATAATGTATGGTCATCCAACCCAAGTTGGATGGTAGGGTTAGATGGAAATTGATGGAAAATTTTCCAACCCAAGTTGGATAGGTGGGTTGGACGAGAGATAATAGATGATCATCTAACCAAGATTTAATGGTCATCCATCATCTACCATAAAACCTAGTTTGGATGCCATCTAACCGTGGTTATATGGAAAATGATGGATGTTCCTCCAACCTCGGTTGGAAGGTCTTCCATTGTCTATTGTCCAACCCAACAGACAATGGATGAACGTCCCACCCAGTTGGATTTGCCATGAAATGGTTTTTCAAAAAAATTCCATTGCTGCAAAAAACAATTTTAGAGATTTGCCACCAATTCTAAACTAATTTTTTCAGGGGGTCTTAAAATGAACCATGCCTAATTTCTTGTGATTTATATGTGAGGAAATCTCTATAACCTTCATAACATGGGATTATCCTACAGTGTGGGACCTTGCAAGTAAGAAAATTCTCTAGAGAAATATGAATTCTTCTCCTAACCTAGTGCCAACTTATCCAAAGTGCAGAGAATGGAAAACTAAACTAATCCTACGCTAATGCTTTCTAAGGAGACATGTATAAAAGGATGCATAAACATAAATCTACTCTAAGAAAATATGATGCACCAAGAAAGGGACTGAGACACTTTGGGTGAGTGGAAAATAGGGATTAAACAAAGTGAGAGAGGGTGATTAGAAATGCCACAAGCTAAAACAATATTCAGTTTAATATATTCATAAATCATGACAAATTAAAGGTCGTGCAAAGAGATATAAACATGCACAATATACATGCAAATGTAATGAAAGGTAAAAGATGCAATACAACTCAAATCAGGGTAAGAAAATTCACAAAATACTAATTTTATTTCTCAAAAACATGCACAATCCATTACAATATAGGCACAACGAAAAATCCTTTACAATAAGCCCAAATTCGAGGCCTTTATATCACAATAGCTATGGAACAATTTTGACCGAGTTCTTTTGTAAAACATAATGAATCCCTCCAACATGAGGTGAATTTTACAATATGTAGATGAAGATCCTCAAAATTACTTCACCAACCAACCTACTTCATTAAATAGGCCTATGAAGCCATGCAAAAATGCTTCCCAAGGGTACCTTTTTTGCAAAAGAAGACATGGGCACCATACTTCATTAAAACTAGTTGTTGAGATATCTTTTCACCCATCTACCTTACCTAATCCAAGGTCCATCTTCTAGATTCTTGTAGTTGGCCAGTAACATTTTTTATTATTGTCGGTCGGGAATAAGTTGGCCTAGAAGTGTTGGCGGCCAATGACATATTCCATGTTGTCAGTGAACTAGTTTCTATTTCCGGCGGGTAACACCTTACGTTATTGCCAACTAGTAATGGTCGTACAGATATTGTGGTGTTTCTGGGTAGATGTCATCATGTTTTCATTGGTCAGTAACACAATCCTGTTACCGGTCGGTAATGCTTGTACATGTTACTAACCCCTTTGCTTCTGTCATAAATTGTCATCATTTGGTTACCAGTCAGTAATGTTCATAGATTGTTGGCTGGTAACGGCCATATGCATTGTCAACTAGTAATATTTGTACGTTATTGACCAGTAATAGATGTTCTTGTTGTGGAAAGCTTTCCTCCAATTACTGTTCGGTAACACCATTCTTCTTACTGACCGGTAACACTTCCTTCATGCTATAATAAAGTGGCTCAGATCTTCACTGTGGCTCATCATATTGCCACGAGCTATCACGTTTGCAACCATTTTTCCATTAACTGTCAATTCCTAGACCTGTGGGTTAGTCCATTTTGCAAGAGTGCAAAAAATGGATAACATATATATTCACAACCTTACAATTTCTAAAATATAACAAATAATAAAAATGATTCTATCTACAAATTATCTGCACATTATCATTATTTACAAATATAATGAATACAGAAAAAATAAACTTACTCTAATGTTATTCCATTTAACATAACTAAGAGCAATGTATTTACGAAAAAGATCACTCAATTTTATTATGAAATTACGAAATTTTTAACTTTAATTTTATTATGAAAAAATTCATCTTTAAAATTGATAATATAATGGCATAAATATGTTTGTAAATCACACAACTTGGTTCATAATACATTTAGGAATTTTGCATTTTTAGGATTTAGCAATCAAATGAGAATCCAAACATTATGAGAACAAAGAAATCTATTTTACATTCTAAATCAATCAAAAATGATTTCTCTACACCATATGGGTATGAATATGTATGAGATGTGTTGCATGAAACTGATGCATAAATAAAAATATTATAAAGGCATACCATAAAATTTATATGAACTGAATAAGTTCTCCAAACTAATTTTTTTGTTAGTCAATATAGGATAGGATAAATTATGAATGATTTCTTAGTTCTAAGATTTCCCAGCATCCACTATCCATTTACAATATGAATGATTATTGTTCACCCAATTGTTCCTACATTTCATTGTTATTGGTTATAGCCTATTGACTGCTATGTTGATAAGTATAATTATGCATGTATGATTATGAAAATATCATAGTGATCTCGACGGTCAATGCTACTATACAAGTATTGTTAATGTTTTTTAGTATATAACCTTTATTTTTTCACTTAATATTACATTCTTTAGTTTGCATTTAGAGATTGCAATATTTTCAGCTGAATTATCATATAATTTCATCTTATGTTAAGAATTTATACTTTTTGAAATTAAATAAAGTAAATATAAAAATAAAAGTAAAATAAAGAAGATGTAATTAGTAAATTCCTTTTATGTATATGTATAATAAAATAACTCATTATAATACCCCAATTTTAAACCCAAAAATAATATCTAATACAAAAAAATGAAAGAGATGATTCTTAACACATTAGTGGTCTAAAAAAAAAATCAATCATTTAATTATTTTGTTAGTTGATTTAGTAAGCATTTAATGATAAAATGAAATCTTCAAACTTTGTTTGTTCAATCTAATTTATTTTTTATGAGCTGGTCTCTAATAATATATTTGTGTCATTTTATAGTTAGTAGAATAAAATTATTTGCATGGATTTGGGATTTGGTGTGCGGGGGTAAATGTTAATCACTAAATATTAATAAACTGACCAAACCTAGGCATATAGCCATGCCTAATATAAGCATGTTTAATATCAAAATATATTATGAAATATAAGAAGTTTATAGTGTACAACATAGGAAATATATATGTTGTAAATAACATTAGTAATTAAACTATATGACATTACAACTAAATAATATTTACAAATGTAGATGAGTTCATCTTATTGAGACAAAATTGTGTATGATAAGAAAGAAGAAATAGTTGAAATTTTCGTTGTTGAAAAACACACTGTGTTTTTCAACATTTTAAAAAAACAAATCCCTATCAAGTTTATGACATGTCATCCCTGGGATCAGCATATGCTAAAAATACTAAACTAAATAAGATCAAAAATATCCATACTAAACTAGACTAGCATTAAAATTTGGAATCTACTATACTGATGTGTAGAATCTACCAGTGTATTAGAAATTAAGTTGTTTTTAACCTTTCCTAGGATTTCAAGTTTTAAACCATCCTTAATCATTGTTTAGTCATCTTTGAGTTGATGTATAACCACCTTTCTTAGGATAAAAGAGAGGAATTGGAGTTAAAAACAGTTAGAGAAGGAGGTTGTAGGGATTTTTTGATTGATCTTAACCAATGAGTAAACCATTCTAGGTTAGTTATACCATGGTGGATAGTAAGTTTAAACCCTAACTACCATACTTCTTACTATATGAATGAAGTGATTCAAATTGTATAGGGGAGTGATATGTTGTGTGAGTGTAAGCAAGTAAAAATTAGAGTGTATTCTCTGTTAGAGAGCACTAATGGCTCTTTGGACCTTGTCATTTCATGAAAGATCAATACAAGCTTCTTTATTATGTGATGAAATTGTGTTCAATGATCTTGTGTACTATATATAATGAATGCTTATGAAATGTGATGTGAAACTCATTGAAATGATTATATGCAGCGATTGTACATGCACATAGAATTGTATGCGGTTGAGAAACTTAGCCATATAGGAGAAACTATAGTGAATGAGAATTCTTTGGTGGGCATTTGGTATATAACTTTGGTAAGACATTTTTTTTACATGAAGACCTATTTTTGAATGATTCTAGGAATTTTGAGAAATTAATCACTAAAAGGAATGGCAGATAAGACTTGTATAATGAGGTATGTACATGGTCCTTTTGATGTCCTTGATTTGGGGCAAAGTAATCAACATTTGGAAGTTTAATTCTGAGCTTAAAATATGAATTTAAGATACACAGCTCATAAATACATGAATTGGTATGGTTCTAAAGATGTAACTAGAATGTATGAGCTATCTTAAGTTATATTAAATATTAAATAAGGGGAAAGAGTCATAAAAGAACATAAAGGACTTTGTCTAATAATAACAACTATGAAAAATGCCTTGTCTTGGAATGAGAAAAATCCCACATAGAGGTATGAGACCAAGTACGTTGAACTAGTTAAAGGATGATAAATTAAACCTCCTTCTAAATATTCAAAGATATATCAAGATTTAGATGTTTCTAATCAGTGAAGAATTAATTCATGCAAGAGAATGAAACTATGTAACTGATAAAACTAGGCCAACTCAATTCTGAGACAAAAAACTGAGATAAATGACATACTAGAACATAAATTTTCCATCAGCATCTACTCACCATTTTTTCGGAACAGTCACAAAAATGCAGTCTCAAAGCCGATCCAAGGCAGATACGAGAAGACAAATGATGGTATGAGGAAAGGACATTCAAATTTCAAATTTAGCAACATTTAATGGGAATTTAATGCAAAGCTTACCTATGCCATACTGTATACCTGATAAAACAAGGAACAAAACATGTATTTTGTGCCAAAAGTATGAACTATGTAACTTCATTCATAGGATTTTTGGAGAATTGGCATAAAGGTCCAGTGCGCAGAATAGGGGAGAAGCATTAGATTTTAAAAAAAAAACATTCAGGTAATATGTGATTTTAATATTTTAAAATTTTTCACATGTAAAGATTGTTTATTATTATTCTACTTTATAGATTTGTAAATTTTTTTAGAGGAAAACAATTATTTACAGTATGAACAACAATATACACACTGTGTGTATACCACATAAGAGAGATAAAAATGCACAAGCAACACACACATTGTGATATACTTATAGTATCAATAGCAAGATACACATTGTGTTTGGTATTTTTTATTGTGATATATACAATGTGTGTGGTATTTTGGATTATGATATACACATTGCGTGTATACCACAAAAGAGAGATAAAAATACACAAACAATATACACACTGTGGTATATTTATAGTATCAATAGAAAGATACACACTATGATATACACACTTTGTGTGGTATTTTGGATTGTGATATATAGAATATGTGTGGTATTTTGGATTGTAATATACACACTATGTGTATACCACAAAAGAGAGATAAAAATATGTCTATAAAATTGTATTCACAGATAGACATTTTAAAAATGCAATGAGGCAATGCGATTTTCTTATTTTAAAATTGTTCACAGATAGAATTTTTTTACTTTTATGTTTTGTAGAGAAAATACAATGAAGTATATATAATTTTGTTACATAATTTTATCAGAAAACCATGGTTTCCATGAATGAAAAATAGAAAAAATTATCTTTAAAAATTAAGGATTATAGTAGACGAAGGAACCTGTTACTGATCATGGTCGAATTAAGGATTATGACTGCGTTGGGAAATAATGGAGCTAATGTCATCTATAAAAATTCTATAGTAAAAAAATTAATTAAAATATAAAAAAATACTGGATTACTTTACGCGTTATGCCTCTACTATCTAGAAAAAACTTGCTAATAATTTATTTATAGCTCCTGCTCTTATAATCATTGACTAATTATCTACTATATATTATATGATAATCCTCCTTAAATAATATCTTTCCTAACTATTTTTTCTTATATTTCACACATATTCACCATTCATGAGCTCTCCTGTGAAAATATTTTGCAAGACTTCAAAACAAGACAAAGTATCAAAAATATAAGTATGTGAATTAAATTCACAAACAAAGGTAGTTGCATAGGTTTCAATGTTAACTAAACATTATAATCTTAATATAATTATTTAAAATTATTTTAATTTTCAACGAAGAGAATCAAATTAGTATGCAAGGATGACCACTAGTTTATACTAAAATACATGGTTAATAAATATTGTAGTCATTTTTACACCCACCAAGAACAAGGGAACCTCATACACGCTCACCTATCACCCATCGGGTGTTGAGCACTCACCCGAGGTGCACGAGAGGGAGACGAGTCTCTCTTTTATGTGAGTTTAGTGGAAGGCATCATTCATGGTCTTGAATTAGTGATTTAAAGGACATGAAAAGCTATAGAGATCAGAACGGCTTCTATACCCCTTCAGTCATATCAAAAGTAAAAGTGCTTAACAGAATTAACAGAACTAGGAATTTGTAAATCCAAAAATAGACTTAACATTCAAGTAAGGTTCATGATTATACAAGAAAAAAAGCACAATAGAAATATGTAGGTAATACAGAGAAAGGATCTTAATACAACTGTCATGGTAGCCTCATCATATTCATTCATATCATTACTTATAAAACATCACAGAAGGGAGACCGTAGTCATGCGCCATATCTAGATCCATATATGTACACTCACAAAACAAAATTTTCATTCCCCATTCCCTCATTACATTCTTCCTACAATCATCTACCCATTTTATGCCATAGTTCTCGCAATAATTCTGTAGAGCTCCGCTACCTCACTTGTGTCTCTCTCTTTTCTTTGCCAAGGGTGTGCGTATAAATAGTCATATGAGCTCTAAAAAACTCCTCTACGACCTCAGATCTGGCCCCAAGTATTAAGGTGTAGGTTACCCCAAGTGTATACCACTCCGTGTCATGATTAGCTTTTTGGATCTTCTTATCGCAAGGTACATTCCTTCCAGGACACCCTGTTATCAGGATGGAACCTTATCCAAATGAAACACGTTCTTCATGTGTTCTGTCTAAAGAGCTAAAAATGGATAAGTCCCAAATCGTACTTTGCATGCACGCATCCTTGGTTCTCCAAGAACCCTTTTTGAATTCTACCTTGTGTGCCTTCACTTGCGTGCTCCCTTCGGTTGTGCATGCATACGTGCCTTTAAGATTTGGTAGCTACATTAGGGTCCCAACATTACCCCACACTTCACTTGTTCTCCACCCTTGGGAACCTTTCCAAAGAATGTAGTACGAAAAAATTACAAGGCCTTGCCTTGGAAAAGAATGGAGGGAAAGAATAAATAATGAGGAGAGAAAGAATAGAAGGAAAACTGCCTAAAGAAGAAGAAGGGGAAAATTTAGTTGCAGGTCACCCTCCAGCATATTCCATGCACTGACTTCATCCTACATTCTTGTGAAAAGGTCACCAACCAATGTGCTCACCTCGTCGAAGGTTAACCCTTCCCCTTTTGTGCTAATGGTCTCCACCATGGTCTCCAGTTCCTTAGCATGATCTTCCAAGGCATCCATCTTCCTCATAATGACCTTGTAGAGATCTTTTAGCTGGGTTTTGATTGCGACTTGTAGGATCTCAATAGCTTTAGACTTATTTTCCACTTCAGCTAGGATCTTTTCTCTCTCGGCTCTATTGCTTTTATTCTTTTCCCTGAAGTCCTTCATCTCGGCTTTGTTGCTGGCAAGCAACATGCTTGTCACCTTGTCTTGATCCGCGCAATGGTCATAGGTGATCCCCGTAGTTTGTGCGGCTATCTTCACATCAGCAAGCACCTTGTTGTATTTATCCACGAGTGTGATGAATTTCAATTTTTCCTCCTTCTCCAAGTGCGCAGCTACCTCCTCTGCTGACTCCAAGGAAAAAGGCTGCCTTTCCATGGTGAGGATCCAAGTCAAGTCCTCTATACATTCTAGGGAGGATCCATACTTTTTCACGGGAGGGTTAAAGTCTGGGTGCTTCATGATAATGGCTTGGGAGATGAGCTCCACATTCTTAGAAACTTTGCATACCATAGCCTTTTCCTCCTAAAGTTCCCTCTGTAGTTGAGCATTGATTAGTTTCTCAAGGCTGAGGTCCTTTGTTAGCTTAACTACTTCTTCCTTCCTATTCTCCAACAAGTCCTCCAAGACTTTAACCCTGTCATTTCTACAGAAGATCCTAGCCTCAATTTCCATGGAGACTTTGTTGAGCATGTTATACACTTTCTCATCCGATAGTTGTTGCGTATTTATAATGGGGTTGTCCCCCTTTCCTTCGGACAGCGCTAGTATCACTCCTTGGTTAACCTCGAACTCAGGCTCATCGAGGTGGGATTCGAACACCCATGATAGCATATTCCTTGTGTGTGGGTATCCACCATTAGGATCAAAGGACTCCATGGTGGTGAGCTCCTTGGTGGGCACGGTACTCTGGAAACACGCATGCAAAACTTTTTCGAGGTCATCAACATATCCCATCGTTATTCTTCCCCCCTCAGCGCGTTTACTCCCCATGCGCATGCCCTTGGGAATAGTTACTCAAAGATTTAGGACTTTGGTGCTACCAACACTCTTCTCCCTTTTCTCTTCCTTGAATTCACCAAGCACGAGCTCTGCGCTGCGCTCCAACTCCTCTTAGACCAAGGTATTAATTATCTTCTCTGCCTCTCTTGTCGTTTTCTCATTCACCTCCTCCTGAGTGACCTTGGGCATATCTGGCTCCTTGGTACTTTCCCCCTCACTCCTTTCTTCACTTTGCGTGCCTTCCTCCCCTTGGGTGCCCTTCCTCTTTACAAAGATGAAAGCATCATTTGTATCTTCTACTCCCTCTTCCCCCAAATCATGGACATCAATCGGCTCCTGATCCACCTCTAACTCTTCCTCTTCATCATCATCCTTTTCACTTATATAGGCATTCGGGTCGTCTGTATCTTCAGACTCTTGTTCTTCCATCCCCTTTTCATCTTCCTCTATTGAAAATTCCGAGGTCGGGGATGTTGTCTTCTCTTCATCTGAGGGCTCCTCAAGGGATGGTTGCTTCACAGGTTCTAGGGTTTTCTCCCTGACCGTTGTTCTCTTCTTCTTCCAGACGTAGGTACTTGTCCCCGTGGTACCTACATCCTGCTTCTCCACCGCCCTTTGTTCCTCTTTCTCTTCCCTCTCCTTACGCTTTGGCACAGGCTTCTTTCTTCCAATAGGGTCGTCTGGGATGGATATCTCATTCTCCATGTATGCACCCTTTTCGAACTTTGGCCTTATGTGTAGGTAAATCCTTGTGGCATTTCTCCCAGTAATAGGTAAGGTCAAAGGCCTTACAATATGCACATCCTATGACACGTATCTTTCAACATACACGCACTTCTCTCGGTAGACCTGCTATTTTCTCATTTCCCTATGCTCTCTATCAAGGGTGGACAACTCTAAGTTTAATTTATTTGATTCCTTGTATCTGTTTACCCCCGCTTGGAAAAATTGGGCAGTAAACGAGAATGGGAGTTTACACCATGGATTCCAACTACCATCCACCAAAATGATCCTGCCAATGCAGAAGTGCTGGCAGATCGTGAACTCTGCTTCTCCTTCAGTCATCGTGGGGAGTTGTTCAGGGATCTGCCATTCAGCCCCAAATGCATTCCTAAGGCGCTTATACCATTTGTCTAAGTGCGCCTTGTGTACCCCTATCATTGATTCACATGTGTATTTCTGAAATCTCTCTACAGGTGAGGGATCTTCAGCAAGGTACTCCCACACAAACTTGTCGGATGCATCCGGAACCCCGATTTCTGAGAACACAATTGTCAACAGAATGTTTCCAAATAGGATCTTTCCTCCCTTCTCTGCGCTACTTATGATTTCATCTGCTATGTATTGGGAGATGTTGTATACGGTGCCTTCCGCGACCTTCCTACATACATTCAGCCAGGACGTGCTCACCTGGGTCCACTTTTCTTGTCAATTCAGCTTGGAGATAAGGTGTGTAGCCATCTTCATCACCGGATCGCTGATATCCGAGACATCGTAGTACCTTGATCCCTTCTTCAATTCCTAGGATGCTATGGTTTCTTTAATTACCTCCTCGTCCTGGAGGTCATCTATGAGTGTGTCCCCTACACAGTTTAGGCCTGTGAAGTGTGAAATTAGTTGGGGAGTTATGTGCATTTTGTGCCCTGCGAAGAAGAAGAAGTCTATATGTACGCACATCATCAACCATTTGTAAAAGCACTCGGGCTTCCCGAAATATGGAAACTCAAAAATTTGGAGAAGCCCTACCTTCTACATTTTCACCTTGACCATGTCATTGTAGATTGGCAACCCTTCAGGTGTTCATTTATTTGTGGGGTAGACCAGCTCTAGTGCCATTTCCTTCGCGATTGTGCTTGAACAGTGATTGTAGTCGATCACGGTCATCTGTCTTATGTGGGACTCCCACTCTTTCCCTAGAAAAACCCCATCTAGGTATTACATTTCTGAGTACCATTCCTCATTTGTATCCACGGGTATTTCTTCTTATTTCTTCTTTCCTTTTCCTTTATGATTTCCCTTCTTGGATTGTTCTATAGGTTTACCTACTAGTTTTGTGGCCGTCATTGCACCCTTTGCTTTCATTCCTAGGTTATCTTGCGAGTTGTTTGAATTTTTTTCTCATGCGCCCTGTGCCCTAGAACACAAACCTTAATCTCTAATTGTGCTCCTTCGATAACGGTGCTTCTTCACAACATTCCTCACACCCGTGCATCACTTTTTCTTTGGTTTGTAGATCTAACAGACTAATTATGCTTAAGTTTTTGGTATTTTCCTTCACACGAGTCAATTCTCGAAACCCTAGCTCTTGAAAGAAAATCACTCTTCTTGTGTTCGCAAAGTAAAATAATGAGCTACCCATTCTTGTATTTATAGCTTTTCCCACTTTTACACATTTAAGGCTAGGCTACCTATCACTGTATGATAATTTTTAATGTGGTGTTCTCAAACAATACCCAACTTCAGCGCTTCTCCTTACGCGCCCAATCCTTGCGTGAAAATTTTCCCACCCGTGCCCAATCCTTGCGTGAAAATGTTTCCACCCGCACCCAATCCTTGCGTGAAAATTTTTCCAACCTTCTGGCACGCAAACAATCCATATTGACAGAAGAGTCTTGCACGCGTGTTACCAACGCCAAAGGAACCTCTTCCATCCTCATGATTCTTTCTTTTGCCTACCTCGTTTTTTTGCATTTTTTCTCCTTTATACGTGGATTTCCATGTAACCTTATTTTTCCACTGACCCAAATTCTCCTAGCAGAATAACTCCAAGTTTCTCTTCATCATCTCACCCCACACTAAAACGATGCACGGTCCTCTACACATTCATAAGTCAAAAATTAATAAGGTTACTGACGCCCAAGGCACAAAACAAAACAATAACGCGAAAGGGAAATACAAGAAAGGAAAAGCATAAAAGAAAATTCTAAACTAATTGGAAAAACTACCTTATTTACAAACACCAAGAAGCATTATTTATAGTAGGGCTTCAACCTACTACCATTGAAGTGTCTAGGTAATTTTTTTCCATCCAGCGCTTGTAACTGGCACGGGCCTGAATCAAGGATGTATGAAATTACATAAGGACCTAACCAATGCACCTTCAACTTTCCAGGATGGTGTAGAAATTTTGAATCATATAACAATACCATGTAGCCAACCTCAAACTATTTTTTCTTAATATGGCGATCATGCCATGCATTTTACTTTTTCTTCTTAGTTGTTTGGATCCATCTTGCTAGTGAGCACCTTTCTTCTAGTGCTTTCTCATCGTCCAACCCTCCTATGCATGTTATATGCAAAGATGGTAGCATGAATTCGACCAGTAAAAATGCTTCTGCACCAAACACAGTTGAAATGGTGTTTCCTTGTTCAATATTTTATACATTGTTTTGTATGCCCAAAGAACTGCTGACAACTTGTCATCCCAATCTTTTTTACCCATGTCACATATCTTAGTCAATGTATGACTAAGGATTTTGTTGAATGCCTCTGCAGTCCCATTTTCCTGAGGGTGATAAGGGGTAGTCTTGTGATGGGCTACCATGAATTATGCCAATAGAATCCTGACGGTTTCATTTAAGAAGTGAGTGCCCCTATCACTTGTTAAACTTAATGAGCACCCATACATGCTGATAATGGTTTCCCACAAAAATCTAGTAGCCGTGGCTATGGTGCAATCCTTAGTGGGTGTGGCCTCTGCCCAACTTGTTAGATAATTAGTATAGGTAATGATATACCGTGAGTTAATCCTTCGCGCAGCCAGTGAGATTGGTCCGAAAAAATCTATTGCCCATTTCTCAAAAGGTTCTGCGCTGGCGACAAGGTGTAAGGGCATATCATTCCTTCTTCCAAGTTTGCCAAGGCACTGGCAGTGGTCATAGGCCTTGCAAAACTAAATGCAATCCTGGTGAATTGTCTCCCACCATAGTCCAATGACTAGGATCTTACGCGTAGTTGCATTCCCCGCATAGTGTCCCCTGGAAATCCCACCATGGGCTTCTTCTATTATGGCCACACATTCATGTTCTAATACACACCGGTGAAAAACCTCATCACGGCCCATTTTATACAAATCCCCATTAATCAACATGAAGGGCGCAATGCGTATGGCTAACATTTTTTCTTTCCAGTGCATTCATCCCTTCAATCGCCATACCTTCCTTGAGAAAAACAACAATGTCTTCTAGCTCTGAGGGCGCGCGCCACAACCTGAATAGTTACGCGTCCAACATGGTTTCCTTGATACTTTATGCAATCCTCTCCCGAATCAATCCTTGATAAATGATCTGGCCCAAAATTGTTCTTTCCCGGTTTTACCACCACTTTGAATTCAAATTCCTGAAATAAAAGTACCCAGCGACATATGCGCCCTTACAACACCACTTTATTTACTAGATACTTCAAGGCCATATGGTTAGTGTAGAATATGAAGGGAGTCACCAGAAGATATTTTCTAAATTTTTGGAGTGCGTAGATCATTGAAAATGCCTCGCGCTCGGTCTTTGTATAATTTTGTTATGCTAGTTTTAACTTTCTACTTGCAAAACACAAGGGATGATCAAAAATTCCCTCTCCTGGTTGAGCAAGAATGACTCCCATTGCTATACCAGAGGCATCCATGTGGACATGGAAAGGTTTATCCCATGATGGTAATCGTAGAATAGGTGTGGTGATAATCCTTTCTTTTAGAGTGTCAAATGCCCTCTGCTATGCTTCTCCCCACTAAAAGGCACTCTTATGTCTAATCAATATTTCTAAAGGTGCGGCGATCCTGGTGTATCCCTTGATGAACTTTCTGTAGTACCCAGTGTGTCCAAGAAATCCACGCATGATGCTTTGGCTAGTGGGATCCCCTAATCCAACAATAACTACAACTTTTGCGGGATCCACCAGTAAGCCCTCTTTGCATATGATATGCCCCAACAACATTCCAAAAGGGGTTGCAAAGACACATTTCTTGATGTTGAGGGAAATCCTCAACTGCCGACATCTTTCAAACATAAATCTCAAGTTATCACAATGGTTCCTTACTAATCCATACACTGTCCAATCATCCAAATATACTTGAAGGAACTTGTGGATGAAGTCTTTAAATTCTTGTACCACTATGCATGAAAATAAAACAGGTGCATTCCTCAGTCCAAAGGGCATGACTGTGTATGGAAATCTTGCCCACTCGGTGGAAAAAGTTGTCTTTTCTTGGTCTTCCTTGGCAATCCTTACTTGGTGATATCCCAAGAATCCATCCGTAAAGGAATAGACCTCACACCCAGTAACTCCTTCCAAAATCTCTGTAGTGAAGGGGGTGGGAAAAGGATCTATGATACAAACAACATTCAATTCCTTGTAATCCACACATATCCTAATCCACCCATCCTTATTTATGCTGATCACCATTGGACTTATCCATTCTGATTCCTCCACAGCCTCAATGATACCAGATGCTATCATTTTATCTAGCTCTTCTTTAACCCTTATGTGCATGTTAGGATTCATCCTGTAAGGCCTCTTCCTGACCGGGCACACACCATCTTTTAATTTTTTCCTCATTTCCCCCAATGAATGGTGGATGCCTTTCAACTCATGGTATCTACATGGGAATAAATCCTCAAATTCACACAAGAGATTGATGATCTTTGATACTTCCTTGTCTGACCAGTAGTCCCCAATGATAACTTCCTTAGGTTCCTTCTCCAAGCCAATGTTAACTTTCTTGGTTTTAAGTGGTTCATGATATGCACGCACACATGCATCCACACTATCAACTACCTCACATGTCCCAACCGAATGGTCAACATTTAGGCTCTCCATCTCCTCTCCATCAATAATGTATACCATCTTTCCTTTCTCCTTTTCAGCACATGCACACTCGAATTATATGTCTTCTAGTTCCTCCTCTTCGAAAAATGCTTCCAAGTTAGGTCCACCAAGTAAGTTTACTAATCTATCTTCCACCATGGCGTAATCCCCCAGAGTGAGGTGCTTGATATTCTGCAATGCCTCATCAACTGGTTGCATGGTACTTCAGTACTCAAATGTGTGAACCAAGTCAGTCGCTAATTCCTGCCAATTTCCTATTTGGTGGTGAGTTTCAAAATGGATGTACCAAGTGCACGCACAACCTTGTAGTGTCGAATACAACTTGTGCACCCAAAGGGAGGGTGGTAACACTTCCGCGCCTTCTCTCTAGACCCTCTCACATGCCTAGATGTGGGAAGAGGTGGGTCCATTTCCATTGTAATCCTTGATAGCGGTGATTATGTTGCTCTTCGAGAATCAAACAGTGAGTGCAATTCTAAATTCACACCACTCCAACAAGTTTTCGCTATGCGTGGCCCACCACCTCGTTGTTGTGCCTATAAAAACATAGCCTAGCATACCTCGTCGCTCGTCCTCCTTCCATCGATCCTCCATTTTCCTCAAAAATACCTCGGGGTATGCATCCCTAGAATACTTGGTTATTGCCTTCCCTCCTAGGTGCCAAACTGTACGCATCATGGTTACCGATCCTTTCAGATGTCACCCAATCAATTCATAAGTCCCATGCACCTAATTATTACATGCCATACTGGTAGTATCACTGATAGATTGAGCATCATCAAACTGGATGATTCCTTCTATAGGATGGATGGTCTCTAGATCTCTTATGGAGCACACATATATTCTGTCAAGGACCTCCTCTCCAAGGAGTTCAGTATAGGGTGTGAACTTTCCATCAGGAAGTGGTATAATCACCCTCTCCTCCTTGTTTTCAAAACTTATGTACACCTTGTTAAACCAAAGATTTGCATTGTTCTTATAGCACCACGGGCACCCAAGTAAAGATGGGAAATTATCTACCTCAGCAAGTGCCAAGACTTCAAAATCCCCAGTGAACTTAGTCCCCTGAATGGTAATGGTTGCATCCTTCAAGAAACCTATGGGCATTTCCTTTGTCTTATTTTCCATATACAACACATTTGAATATGGTTGTAATGCAAGTCTTCCCATTTGATGCCAGGCATCCAAAGTGAGAACATTAACCTCCACGCATGTGTCAATGAGGATGTTGATAAGCAACCATCCATCCACTACTGCATTTAAGGTGATCTCTTTGTCATAATCAAGGTTGTGAGGTGGGAGGTTTGCATTTAGGATCTACCTTTTGTGCTCATCCCTGGTGCGTGGTACCTTTTCTCTCAACCATGCTCCTAGTAGGGGAATAATATTCTCCTACCTCAGCCTTTTACACACCTCCTTAACCTCATCTAATTCATCCTTTTGTGCTTTTGCTGGTCTTCTTTGCTCATCTTTTTTAGTTTTCTCTTTTAAGCATTGGATCTCCCCTTGAATTACATCCATGGTTTCCTGGTAAACTTCTTTCTGGTGATTCAGGTTTGGATACTTCCCATGTACTACTTCTTCCCTTGAAACTAGAGGTCTCTACCTAGGTGTTTCCCTTGCGTGCATGGAATCTACCCTTGTTGTTACCATAACACGCTCTAGTTCTGATTCACGTATTACTCACGAGATCCATTGCATAATAGACTTCTTAATAATCACCATGGCGGTGCCCTTATCCTTCCAGTACTTCTAACTCATATGTTCTTATAACTCTTGGAACTCTTCATACTTATGTTTTTTTCCACACCAGGAGCATTGTAGAATATCTATACATTCGCACTTATAATGGTCTGTCGCTCGAAAATTAAAGCATGTTCCACATGGGAACTCACTTCTTCCCCTGCGGTTACCACAACCATGAAATCCTTTACGAAACCCCCTTCCACGTGTACCTCCATCTCTGCACTCTTCATACTGACGTTCATCACCTTTGGAACTACTAGCAATGCCAGTTTGCCACACACCAAGATCAATTTCCTCATGAATCTGGTCAATCAATCTACAATCCTTGGTGCCATGTGTGGTTGAGGTACATATATTACAATAACAAGATACATTTTTATGGATCGTGTGCTGTAATAGGGGGCACCTACTTGCATCATGGTCTCTGTGACATATTTCACAATTTACCACTATGGTGCATACCACCTTCCGAGTACATATCCCACCATTATCCTTTGTGTGCCCTTCTACATTACAATCTATGTACCACATCCTTCCACGAGTCTCTGGAACTATGTTGGTAGATAATTTCTCCAATTTCTTAGCCATGGTAGCGATCTAAGCCTCCAGAAATGGGCTAACACCAGTGTCAACACTACCAACTGCCTCAGTGTGCAAAGTGGCTTCTAATGCTTCACACGGGTCCGTGAATGTTTTATGAGACAAAGCCCTCCTACAGGGTGTGATCAACCCTATGAAAAACCACTGAGCATGTTGTGAATGGTGGATATCATAAGACAATTTAGACAATAGAGTTTTAAAATGTTCATCATATTCCCACATGCTCTCTGCCATTCCCTGCTGGATTTATTTGAGAGAGCTAATGCTCTTTTGTTCAAACTCAGGTATGTGGAATTCCACCAAGAATGCATTTCTCAGCATGGTATAATCCATAATAGTATGATGAGGGTCATAATTTCTATACCAAATATGCGCGCGTCCTTGCAAGGTCATCACAAATTGATTGGCCTTTCGATCCTGGGTCGTGATCCCCTTCGTGCACCATAGTAGCTCACACTTATGCACATGCTCTGCGGCATCTTCTATCCCACTGTAATCTGGTAAGTGTAGAGACATCTCGAAAAATATTTTAGGAGGTGGCTGAGGCCCTTGTCCTCCCAATCTGAAAGGAATGATAACCAGATCATACCAAGCCAAGAACACAGATGCTAATCAAACACCATGATCAATAAGATGAAAGAAATTCTCCAGAATAACTTTACATAAAACCTTTTCAAACAAATGAGAAAAAATATCATATATTATTATGGAACTCATTGTAATACATTGAGAATGGGCCTTTCCTAAATAGGAAAGGAATAACAATCTAAGAACCAGTCAAGGTCGTAGATCAAGCCATAAATCAAGGAAATAACTAGTCATTAAATAACTAGTCAAGACCATAGATTTAGGAGAGAACTAGAAATCAAGGATCTAGTCAATACCCTAGATCAAGGAAAGGACTATACCTAACAACTAGATAATATCTCCTAATATCTAAATAAGATAAAAGAAATATCCACACACATAAGTGGGCGAGGATAAATAATATAAAGGTAAATAAAGTACCTAGGTGAACATGAGCTAAGCTAAATACCTACTCTAACACCCCCCCTCAAGTGAAGCTAGGGGCCAAAAATAGATGTGGCATGTCCACAGTATGAGTCCTAGAAACTAAGCTTGATGAGGTACTCATGTACAATAACTGGGAAAAAAGGGACACCGCAAGGTACCCAAAACTAGTAACAACAAAGTAAAGAGAGTAAATACCCGCTCCAAGACATCCCAAGAAGCTTGGCTCAAAAAAATTGTACAATTTTGATGAAGTTTGGTGTGCACTGTGGTCTGAATCCACTGCTCGATCACAAAACTTAAAAACAACTGACACTGGGATCCACTAGAATAGCTCCATACAAGGATACTGTCAATAGCGTGATGTCGAAAGTGCAAAAAAAACACCAAACATAATTTTGATTAAGTTCTGAAAATAGGTGTGCCATGATCCAAGAACAATATCCAAAGCAACAAGGCAAGGACACAAAATCCAGAGTGTCACGATCCAAGAAAATACAAGGTAACAAGGCAAGGACACAAAACCCGAAGAAGCAAGATCAGCACCACACCCTCCCATATTGCTAAATGGGTGGAGTGGCACTACAAATTTGTATGAGTTGTCAAAAAAACTACTCAAACACTGACAAACTAATAGTGGGCTCCACCAAAATAGCTCTTCCATAAGAGAGACTGTTAACATGCCAAAAGCATCAAAAATATAGATACAAAATCTCTCAACAACAAGAAGCATCACAATGCATAAGGTATAGAAAGTGGAACAAGAGGCCGAGTGATGGAGGAGCCATGCCTGTAAAGTCCTCTCAATGAATGCCTATGTCACCACCACGAGTGATCAGATATCCACCCCAAATCAACACAGATGGATGAAGAAGATGCCTACATATGACTTGGTGTAAAATGCACAATGGGTGTATGTAAAAGAACATCTGAATGTTAATTAGGTTGATCATGTCTGACAGTAAAAATCTTAGGTTTCTCAAGCCTAAGTGAAGGTGCAGAACTCATGTGTTGCTCATGATCCTAAAAAATAATCGAGCGAACAAAAAAAGGAGCTCTATCAATGTGTGATCCCAATGAAGTATCTGCTCGAAAACCAATGTCATGAAAAGAATTCCACTTAACAGGTGGAATAGAGGAAACAATACCCTATGAATGTCTTCCAATGACTCTGCTAGATAGACCCATAGAACGGAGCATGCGAGAATGGAATGCAGTGGTATGCTTCTCAAAAAATCCATGCAGCTAATCAGAAGTAGGATACACAACATGTGGTACTGTAATAGTTACATATGTGAAAGAGCATGCAGTAACAAGCCTCACAAGTTTAGAAGCATCAAAAGCAGGTTTAGGCTAAAAGACTGGTAGATCAATGTCAGTGGGTACAAGAGAAACATCTGCAAGTGGACTAGGAGCATAGATATGGTTGTCCACAATATGATGGTGATGTTGTAGGCTAGCAAGTTTGTTATACAAGGAGTGTATTATTATATCCTTATCGTGAATGAGTGATTGTAGAAGATAATTTCACTTATTGAGCGATCTATTTTCTTCCACAAATTTTACAATATCCTCTTGAAGTCCACATACTTTAGAGAAAAGTATATCATTCTCAGAATCCATGATAGGTACAAACTGCAACTCTCAAAAATTTAGGACGTCGGGCTCAGCCGAAATTGCATCGATAATTGATTACAACACTCCTCCATATTTGGCACTTTATAATTATAGTGCAAGTCTCAAAATAATTAACTCCAATGGAAAGAGTATGAAAAAACAAGAACTTTTTCAAAAAATGGCACTCAAAACTAAGTTACCGATCAAAAGTTACAAACTTTTTAATATTTTTTCTCTGTTATTTATTTTAGTTGCTACTAAAACAAAATAACTTGTTGTTGGCTTGTTATCCTGTAAAATTGACAAGAGTAATTTTACCGATAACCATACCGAAATTTTGTTTCGATCCCTCGTTAGGGATCCCTTGCGTTCGGAACGTTGCAAAATCCTTTTCTGGGAAATTTGGTTTTTCGGACTTAGTCTTTTTTTGGTCTTTTTTGGCTGGGCGCATGGAATTACTATGTAACACCAACTTTTAGTGTGCCCCCTTTAAAGCCTTTGGCACATATTTTCCTGTGTCAACACACCTTCGGTGCACCTTGTATGTTGAGTCTTCTATGCGTGCGCCAAGTCACATGCGCCTTCATGTTAGCAAAACTTTTGTTGCACCACTTTTTCAGTGTGCCAAAGGGCACACATAATCTAATGACAACACAACTTTTGGTGTGCCAAAAGCACGCATACTTTTCATGCTGGCAAATGCTTTCATGCACCAAAGGGCGCATGCCTTCCCATGTCGACAGCAACTTTGGTGCGCCCTTTCATAAAGTTGGTGGCGCATTTATGACTAGCTCACTTATATATACATGTTTTAACGCGCCCAAAAATGTCATTTTCACTAGTCGCATAACACGTGATTATTATTCTCTGAGCCTGTCAGCCCCTGCCTCGTCGTTTTCAACGCCTTGTGGACCCGTTTGCCAGATTTTTTGCTATTTATCCAGGGTAAGAGGTTCTTCTCCCTTCCATCGTGCATTTTACTTTTTTGTTTCTTGGTGTGCTTGTGGTCTAGTTATGGTTTTTGAAGTATTGAAATATCAAAAGCTAGCCCTCGCCCTTGTGTTGTCTTTCCATATTTTCCTCCCCCCTCTTTCAAGATCCGCTGGTAGAGGAAGTTCTTCTTAAAAACATGGTCTGAAAACCCTTCTGGATTTAATCCATTTAATTTCCATAGTAACACATCTTCAGAAGAAGAAAGAAGAAGAAAGAGAATCTGAAGCCATATAAAGACCCCTCTGAGGGTGATTAAGTTCACTGTTTTTCCCTTTGGCGCATCTGTCTCCCTTGCAGCATGAACTAAAATCTGCGCCAATGGCGCACCAATCTTGCCTGCTACATCATAAACTCATGTTTGTTGCATCAAATACATTTGCGCCCTCAATGGTGCACCAAGCTTCCTTGCTGCATGACATTAACATGTGCCCCTCAAGGCGCACCCCGCAACTATGCAACATCTGGCTTAACCTTGCGCTAAGTATAAAGCTTATAAAAGCGCAGGCGCTTCCCTCGTCGCAAAAACATTTATGTTGTGCAAACCCTCTGTGCGCTGCACCATGTTCCCTTTAGTGCATGAAAAGTTCTTGTTACACAGACCACACATGCGCCAAAGAGTGCACCAAATCCCAATGTAACATGAAAAGGCCATGCGCCTTTGGCGCATCCTGTATCCGTGCAACATGATGTTTTTATGCACCCTTTTGCAAAATGCACCCTGCAGTATTCATGCGCCATGCGCCTTTGGCGCCAGTTTAACCCTTGCAACACACTTTCCCCATGTGCCTCACCTATTTAGCCCTGTAAGCTGCAGTTTTCATGCGCCATGCGCCCTGAGCCTCCAAATAACTAACTCTTTCTTCTGTTAACACTTCAATGGAAAATCAAATGACTGATTCAAACCTTTTTGGATTGGGTCTCGCTTCTTCTTCGTACAGATCAGAAACTAAACTCGGAAGAACATATGTCAATATCTAGAAAGAGACATACCAAATCCAAAGGAAAGGAAAAACTTACAGAAGAAGAGATGAAATATAAATATCAGAGGGTCAGAATTCCTGAGTCCCAGGCCGAGTGTAGCATGGACGTCAGAGACTCAGAACTGGGACATATTGATATGAAGGAATTCTGGGCTAGAACTCAGAAAGTCACAAGGAGTCCATGGATGGACAAACTGATAGGCAGTGCCCTGCACTTCGCTGGTGGAATTCCGGTCAGCGCCGTCAACAATGAATTCTTGATGGTGATTGCCCAATGTTACAACAAAGACACAAGGTGTGTCATAAACAGCAAGGGCAAGGTAATCATTAACCTCACTGCCCGTCACTTTGAGGGAATACTTGGCATACCTCACCACTGGCACTTTGTGGCCGTTAGTTAAGCAGATTGCATTAAGGCATGGGATGACAATGCAAATCAGTGTATGCAACTAATGAATGAGGTTTACTTGAAAAAACAAAAAGGTAGTAACCCGGTGGCCCCAAATCATCCACCGCAGTGACTTCTCAGAGGAGCTCAGTGACACCATTACGTTCCTGAGTAGGGTCTTTGAGCTTTCTGATGTCCATTATTTCCATAAATGGATGATGTGGTACTTAGAGACCATGAACAAGAATATGCCTGATCAGCGCTTTTACTGGGGAGAGATTATAAGCAACATAATCTCTGAGCAGCTACAACAATTTAGCACAATGGGGGCATTCCATATGAACTCCTACGTGGTCTACGCTACAGCATTAGAGAGGGACTATCCAGGCCTGACGCGGAGTGGAGTTTGGCCTCAGGTCAAGATATACGAGTACTACCCGGAATTGAGGCTGGAGAATAGCATCTCCCAATTAACAAAAGTTAACGATGTGTTTTTCTATCACATCATCTGCCTATTGAGGCCGAATATGACTTATGGTTGCATGACCAAAAGCATAGTAGCAGCCACTAAGAAATGGGGGGCCCTATTCACCCAGTTTCCCACATTCACCTATCTAAGGGCTGCCAACTTTTTAGGAGAGCCAACCAGGCTACCGAGGTATGCTGGACCTAAACTGATTCTGGCTCGAGCTGTCAAGGCAGCTGATCACATACCACAAGAAATGCCTGAAAAGAAAGAAGGGTGGGAACTCCTTTCCCCCTCATATTGGGCCGATATACATGCTCTACCCACCACAAGGTGAAGGAAATGTTCATAGAGCTGGAGTTACTTAATCTAAAACATGATTTCCTAGCCAGGCCTACCTTCGACCCAAGGAGTTGTCTGCCAAAGGAAAAACTTGATCCAATCCATGTCCCTCAGATTGAGGACATTTACATTGACATCATCCATGAGGTGGAGCTCAGGAGAAAGGATCATTCTCGCCTAGCCTTAGCAGAAATCGTCCAATATGGGATAGCCATTGTCCCCAAAGGCTACCAAACTATGGAAGATGAAATAGACAAGGTATATACTGACACAGCTGGGGATGATTGGCCCTTCCCGGCCATTGATAGAACTAAGGCCCCTCAGACAATTGAGGAGAGGGTCAAGGAGACTTTACGTAGGACAGAACATTGGTGCCGGATGAACGGACCTAATCTACCTTGGGGTTGATTTCACAACCTCCCCATTCGGTAACGCACCTCCAAGATCCAAACAGTAGCCTAAAGGCAAGGGCAAAGGCATAGAAGGTGAATCCAACACCACTCTGGAAGAAGCCCCTGAGAGTCCTCCTTCTGTGGCAACCCGAGCAGGTAATAACTCTGGCTTCGCCAGAGAAAGAAGCAGAAGAGGAAGTTCCAATAGTCCCATCCACTCAGGATGTCGGCATTGCCATAACAACCGAGGTCCCTTTTGTCTCTCCTTCTTCTCTTCCTTCCCCTCCTTGAGTGACTTAAGTGACCATCCCTTTGGTCGTGTCCTCTTCCCCTTATTCTTCTACTGTTCCCCTCGCCTCTTCGTCTATCTTCTCTTCCCTCGCTGGAT
Organism: Taxus chinensis; assembly: GCA_019776745.2. Taxonomy (NCBI): domain Eukaryota; kingdom Viridiplantae; phylum Streptophyta; class Pinopsida; order Cupressales; family Taxaceae; genus Taxus; species Taxus chinensis. The sequence continues at coordinate 607,348,818 of CM034154.1, read as the reverse complement.
CTGTCCTCCTCCATTTCTTCCCTCATCTCCGAGCTCCCTTCCCTTCCTATGTCTTCCACTGCTGCAGTTTCCCTTCCTTCTGTGGGAATTTCTTCGGCTATTCTCTAAATACCGTCACCATGTGTCTCCACGTTTTTTCTCCTCTACTACTGCAGCTGCCCCCTCCTCTGTTACTAGTCCTTCTACCATAGGTCCAGCATGGATCTCTCAACAGCTAAGTCAGCAAAAGAGGAAAGTTCCCATCGCTCCGGATGGACTTTTTCCGTGATCCCATCTAAGGGGGCGAAGAAGCAAAAGCCTGTCACACGCTTCTCTAAAAGTGCTCTAGGGGAGAGAGTTATGGAAATCACATACCCCAATCCCCTCGAAGAGAAAAAGGATCTGTCTTCGATAGATTTTACTGTGACCCAAGTCATAATGGGGACATCTTCCGAAAGTCTTCAGGGGGAGGCTCTTTTTGCAATCAACGTCCTTTACAAGAAGCTTAAAGAGATAAAGGAAGAGAAAAGGAAACTGAAGGAGCAAAATAAATATCTACTTGAAGCCTTACAGAAGATGGGTAGTGCACCTCCCACAACTGCCGCCGAGACTTCTGAGCTTCTCAGCCAGGAGAAAATTAACGAGTATGCCAAGATCGGCGAGCAGGGTATGGCCGTTTCTGCTTGGAGGAGCCAAATCCTCAAAGACAGCGAAAAAGTGATCACCGAGTTCTCCGACTTGTACCTGAATATTAGTAAGGTGAATAAAGAGCTCCAAGCGTTAGCAGGGCCCATATCAGAAGAGCTGGAACATGCTAGACTGCAGCACGAGGCCTTCCAACAAATGTTTGACTGTTCAGTCGAAGATCTGGTCAAGTTCGGCGTCTTCGGCCATCCAAGGGCCCTCAACAAAATCATGTCCACTCTGGACTACCAGGTGGATCAGCTAGAATTTATTCTAGAAAAGATTGACAAAGTCAAGGAAGAAGCCCTGGATGCGATGCACCAAATGGAACGGATTGTTCTTAATATGTCGCCAGGGTTACTTACTCCTTCCTTCACTTTAAGGAAAGCTGATGAAACCACCCGGATCTTCAAGGAGATCGCTTCTCAAGGAACGGGGCCAGAGGTCACATTTGACACAGAATCTATCAACAACCTGCTGGCCTGTAGGGACTTCATCGGGTTCCTCATTGAGGCGGAAAAGGACTATTCCAAACTCCCAGAGAAGCTCATAGATGAGCGGGAGACTTGTGAGGTGATAAGTGATAGGCACAAGGATCCTTCTCAGGATCAACTAGGGCCAATAATCAACAAGTTCATGGAATACCGCTCTCAGTTCCATATCTCGTCACCTGAGGAGCAACAAAAGCAGTCCACCCCCTTTCGGCTGCAAGATGATGATGACGAATAGCTGCTGCTTCTTCTTCTTCTTCTTCTTCTTCTCTTCTTGTCTTTCTCTTCTTCGTCTTTCTTTTTGGAAATATCTGGAGTATGTTGATACAAATGATGATGTCATCCATGTTGCATCATGGGATGATGTCATCCATCAAGTTGTAAAAAGTCAACATGACTTTTAGATATTTTGTAAATAGTTGTTGTTGGCTCCTTTTTTCCTTCTTTTCTCTTCTTCTTCTATAAATACTCCAATACTTGTAGTATTGTGGAAAGGATGGATGAATATCTTTCAGATGAAAAATAGAAGTGAAGAAAAAAGACTTTGAGCTTTCTTGTAACAGAAGAAAACAGTAATACAAATATTGAGACTTTGTGCTGAATAGCTGTGTTATGCATCAGACCTTTCTTATGTTAGATCTGTATGTGTTTATTCTGTTAGATTCATATCTACTTTTTTGTCATTTATTCATCATCAGTATTGCTTTGTTTGTTTATGCAAGTAGGTTTGGCTCTGTTTACTACCAATCCCAAAACATAAATCTTCTGACCTTTCTGCTTTGGAATTCATTTCTTTTCTTCCTTCGGACCTGCTCTTTCTTCATTCCCTCTTCCTTTCCTTTCTTTTCGCAGTCGGAAACACCCCTACTGGGATGAGATCCCAAACCCCCGAAGGTAGAATCTGTGAGACTTGCATAGATTCCTGCTGGTAGAATAGCAATAAACCAGTTTCACTTTGCTGACTCAAAGAGGGGCTATGCCCTGCACACTGTTGGCTCGTCTATCCATAGATCTGTCCAGGCGACAGATTTTCGGACCAATAGTTTTTGGCGACTCCGCTGGGGATCGAATAGATCTATCAGATCTATGATGGTGGTAGGATAGAAAAATCAGAAAAAATCAGAAAAATCACTACCTGTTTGTAAATCTGAACATTTTGTCAAAAATCCAAAATTTTGCAAAAGTGCTCAAATTGAAAATTTTCTTCTGAGATCCATAGATCTGGCCTAGTTACAGATCTTTAGTTCGCTGAGTTTTTTGTATAAAAATCAGTATTTTGCCGTAGATCTGAATTTTTGACTGTTTGCTAAAAGTTTGAAACCTTTTGAAAAAAGTCAAAATCAGATCCGAAAATCAGCTTGCTAATCTTCTCTTCCATTTTATCCTCGTTGTTATTTGTCATTAACCGCAATCGGTTTTCTGAAAAGGATAGTTTTTAAATATTTAGAAAAGTATATGCTGCTGGTTTTTGACAGAAAAAACCAGAAAATCAGCAAGTACAGCCAAAAAAGAAAGTTTGAATCTACGCCATAACGTTGCAGATCTGGAAGGCACACTGGCAGGTGAACCCTTCACGCGTAGCAGGAGAGCTCGTGGAGAAGCTGATCCTACTTTTGATTTGCTTCAAAGGCACAATTTCAGAGTAACACCGGCACGCTTTTTCAACGCTAAGCTCAGCTGGTCTGTCATCCAGGAGTGTCTCGCCTTCACGAAGGAAGAATCTTTCGCAAGGGGCATCCACATCCCTTTGTAGTGCCTTGCTACTCAGTGGAACCATACTTCCAGCTCGTGTTCTCTTTCCGGCTTTTCAAATGGCAGTACCATGGGGGAAACGCTATGGGTCCTTTGGCTTTACCACATCTAGTTCACGCGCTCCCTCACGGAAATCGAAAGAATTTTCCCAAATTCGACGGGAGCGGAAATCAAAGCACGGATTCCCACATATCTGCATTCATCATGTCATGCAGTATTTTGGATGTAACTCATGAAGATGTGTCGGTTCACCTTTTTCTGGAAACCCTACAAGGACCTGCAGCTGAATGGTTTCAACATTTACCAGCCGGATCTATTACCAGTTGGGCACACCTTGCGGGATGCTTTCGAAGACAGATACAAGCCTTCAGAGGATGCATTTGCATTATTATCACGAATCACTCACCTAAAGAAGGAGGCCAATGAGACCATGCACGATTTTATCGCCAGGTTCAATGCACTAATCAACCGTGTCCCTGTTGCCATGCTTCCAACACCGGAAAATCAAAAGTGTTTCTTCGTAAACGCTATGAGCTCGAAAGTTAGTTTCTTGCTCCTTCAAGAGCGAGTAGCTACCTTGATTCTCGCCCAAGCCGCTGCCATTCGAATAGAGGATAATTTGATAATATCTGGTGAATTGAAAAAGGAATCAGCCAAGCCTAAATCTTTGGGCCCTTCGCCCACTACTTCGTCTGATCCAGCCTTTCAAAAGATGGCGAATGACTTGCTTGCATTAAAGAAGCAGTTGGCCCAGGCTTCCCCCAGTTCCTCATACCGGGATATTCCGCGGAGGAATTTCGTTCCTAACAATGTTTCACAAAGGCCGCGCTTACCCGCAACTGCTCCACGGTTGGCACTTGAGGCTCCTCCGGTCAACGCTCTGGCCGAAATCGAAGAAGAAGAGTAGTATTATGAAGAACCTTCGTCTCAGGGTGAAGATGATCAAGATGTCGGTGAACCGACTGGTGACTCTACTATCGGGTATATGGAATTTGATGAGGAGGAATCTGATGAAGAAGAGGGTACCCAGGGATATGCAAGTGGACAGTCATACGCTGTTTTTACTCGCTCGCAAGGAAAAGAAGCGGAAGTTGCTGCCCATGTCCAGCAGGAGAAGGCCGTGTCAAACGCGCCTCCGATCATTGCTAAAAGAGGTAATCCTCTTCCTACTCAACTCCCTGGCAAATCTTTTACAAGGAAATCCTTTCCCCCTATCTCTCCTCCAAATCAATCCTCTCACGTTCCTACCAAGACCACTAATCCTATTCCATCATCGCGAAGTGAGGGACTCATTCCTTCACCAACGCAACCCTTGGCCGCGTTTGATATCATAGATCATGCAAAAAAGACCAAGATCCAAATGTCTGAAGCTGAGTATCTTCAGTCAAATCCCGAACAGCTTGTAAGATTAACCAAGTATATTCAAAGTCAAGCTGTTGTATCTAATCAGGTTTCCCCAAAAGGAATCCTTTCCACTCCCCTTGAATCTCACATAAATGTTGCTTCAACATCGGCATCAGGCAAGATAGAGCCTTTCTATCTCTCCCTCCTAATCAATGGACACAAGCTGAGTAACTGCATAATTGATTCCGGGGCTTCTGATAACGTCATGCCAGCAAAATTCACCCATGCTCTGGGCCTCACTCTTACCAAGCCTTTCGGCAGATGTTATTCCTTGGAAACCAAGCAGGTTCCGTTGGTTGGCCAAATCAAAGACGCGCAATTTGCATTTGCGGCTTTCCCAGATAAAAGAGTAAAGATGACAGTCCTCGTTGCTGACATTCCGGCAGCCTATGGAATTTTGCTGGGAAGAAGTTTTTGCAGCGAAGTTGGTGGAGAAATTCATATGGACTGGTCTAAAGCTAGAATTCCCGTCAAAGGCGTAATGCAGACTTTGGAGCCGGAATCACAAAAAAAGTACTTGGTTACTAGCTCTGAGGACCCCAAAGCTCAAATCCTTTTTGAATCATCAGGGATGGGGAACTATTTCTTGTCTACCGAGTCTGATAAAATGGTTGTTCTCGTTCAAGAAGGAGATCTTAATAAGATCTGGACCTTGCAGTTCAATGGCAGCTGTGCAACTAGTGGATGTGGCGCCGGAGCCGTGCTAATATCTCCCGAGGAAGAAGTCATTCCTCTCTCTTTCAAGTTGCAGTTCTTTAACACAAATAATACTGCTGAGTATGAATCTTTGTTACTTGGCATGCAAGCCGCAAAAGAAAGAGGGATTAAGAATCTGAAAGTACAAGGTGATGCGGAGCTAGTTGTAAATCAAGTCAAAAGGATTTACCAAGTGAAGAATGAAAGGCTCAGGCATTACCGTAATGCGGTGTGGGACAACATCGAGGAATTCGATGCTTTTTCAATAGAATCCATTCCAAGGGCTCAGAATGACATGGCCGATTCATTGGCCGTTTCAGCGTCCCTCATGCTCCCACACCCAGGTTTGAGAACAAACAAATACACCATTGAGGTGGTTTTCCGCCCGAGCGTGCCAGACAATTCTCAGCATTGGCAGGTGTTCAACGATGATAATCAACTCATTGCCTTTCTAGAGAAGGCGGAAAATTTTAAAGAATTGCACTTTGAAGGATCTACTTCCACTTGTCGTGAATCAGTCACCAATCAAGGTGATGAATCCGAAGGGAACGACGGCATATGTCAGCTTAAAGGAAATAAAATCCCAAAGGGCCTGGTTTCTCTAGAGTGGTTGTTCGACAGGCATGACCGTTTTGTGAAAAAGAAGAGGTGAGATGACCCTGACTCATCCCCAGAAACCGAACCGGTCAATATAGGTTCGATGGAGCACCCGCAATTTGTGAACATTGGCAAATGTTGCACACCTGAGGAGAAACGGAAATTTGTCAAGTTGCTGAAAAAAATATATGGACGTGTTGGCATGGTCCTATGCCGATCTAAAGTTTTTTAAACCAAAGGACGTTCAGCATGACATCCCGTTGAAAGAATATGTCAAAGCCTTTCGCCAGAAGCAGAGGCACTATAATCCTAAGATCTCGGGGACTATCCAGGCTGAAAATTCAAAAGATGCTGGATGCGAGAATCATCTTTCCCATCCATCATAGTACTTGGGTAGCAAATATTGTGCCAGTGCGCAAGAAAAATGGTGAGATACGCATATGCGTAGACTTTCGCAATTTGAATCAGGCTTCCTTGAAAGACAACTACCCACTTCCGATAATGGATCAAGTTCTGCAAGCAGTAACTGGATCAGAGATGTTGTCCATGCTTGATGGTTTTTCAGGCTATAATCAGATTGAAGTTTCACCTGAAGATCAATTTAAAACAACATTCACTACTCCCTGGGGTACATTTGCCTACAGCAGGATGCCTTTTGGCCTAACTAATGCTGGCGCCACTTTTCAGCGGGCCATGGATTTCACATTCAAAGGTATGATGGGGAAAGTCATTGTGGTTTACCTAGATGACTTAACCGTGTTCTCTAAACAACGAAATGATCATTGTGATCATTTGGAGCAAGTATTGGCCAGGTGCCGAGAACATGGGATTTCCCTAAACCCAAAAAAGTCTGTTTTTGGAGTCACAGAAGGAAAGTTGCTAGGGCATGTGGTTAGCAAAGAAGGAACAAAGATAGATACCGAAAGAGTTAAGGCTATTCAAAGCCTTACTCTGCCTACGAGCAAGACTGGTGTTCATTCTTTCTTCGGAAAGGTGAACTTTCTCAGGCGTTTTGTTCCTGACTTTGCTGAGAAGACTCGTCACATATTGAACATGATGAAGGGGTCACCAACTTTCAGATGGAGCGAAGAGGGGAAAAGGTCATTTGAAGAAATAAAAGCTTCCGTTGCTCATGCACCAGTCCTGGTATGTCCCGATTTCTCCAAGGACTTCATCATGTATAGTTACGCATCTGAGCATACTGTGTCCGCAATCTTGATGCAAAAGAACTCGGAGGATGTTGAATCTCCGATCGCGTTCATGAGTTCTCCCCTCAAGCCTCACGAACTAAAAATGACTCAATTGGAAAAGCATGCCTTCGCCGTTGTCAAAGCAGTGAAGAATTTCAGGTATTACATTCTAAACTCGCATACGGTGGTGCTGGTCCCTGACACGGCGATCAAATCAATTCTAACTCAGCAGGAGTTAGGAAGCTTGCGAGGAAATTGGATCGCAAAGGTCCAGGAGTATGACCTGGATATTAAACCAACCAAGTTGGTGAGGGGCAAGGGCCTGTGTCAGCTTATGGCTGAAAACAAAGATTCAGAAAACCCTGATGAAAGGGGTGACTACACCGATGAAGCACAGGACCGGCTGGAAAAACCCGATTCGCTGCCTCTGGTCCTATTTGTTGCGACTAGTGATGAATGGTATTCCGATATCGCTTTCTTCCTCACCTACGACGAATGCCCAATGCACCTAACTGCAAAGGAGAAGCACACTATAAAGCTCAGAGCAGCTAAATATGTCATCTGGGATGACGGTTTATATAAACGTGGGATAGATGGCATCTTTTTGCGATGTGTTGACAAACCACAACAGGTAAAGTTACTGGAAAGTTTTCATAATTCAGCCTGTGGGGGTCATTTCTCTTCCTCCGTGACTGCACACAAGATCATTCGAGCCAGGTACTATTGGCCGACGCTCTTTCAGGATACAGCCACCTGGGTGGCAAAGTGTGAACCTTGCCAGCAATTCGTCGGCAAGCCCAAGTTGGCTGCTTTTCCCCTTAGGCCTGTCATTATCAACGAACCATTCAGGCAATGGGGAATTGATTTTATTGGTGCACTCAATCCTCAATCGAGTGCCGGACATAGCTATGTCCTTACGGCAACGGACTACTTCACCAAGTGGGTGGAAGCCATACCTGTCAAGCATGCCACTTCTGAGAGTGGTTTGCAATTTCATTAAAGAAAATATCATTGTCAGGTTTGGCGTTCCAAACAAAATTATTGTTGATAATGCTTCTAACTTCTCTTCACAGGAAGTTATTGGTTTTTGCTATGAATACGGGATAACTTTGGCTCACACCTCAGATTATTAGCCTCAGGGAAATGGCTCATGCGGAATCCAGTAAACAAGAACTTGGTGACCATCATACGGAAGTTAGTGGATGAGAATCAGTGAATGTGGCACAAGTCTTTGTACGACGCTTTGTGGGCCGATCGTATTACTCCCAAGAGATCTCTCGGCATGTCACCTTTTCAAGTGTTATATGGCACTGATGCCGAACTTCCCATTTCTGCGGAACTTCCTGCTCTGCGTTTGGCACGAGCTATCGAAGATGAAACTTTCCAAAATTCTCTTGAAAAGAGAATCATGTATCTGACAGAGCTCGAAGAAAAGAGAGTAAGGGTGATCGACAGGATCACCCAACATTAGAATCAAGTCAAGAGATTATTCGATAAAAAAGCAAAGCAAAGGGATTTTCAAGTGGGAGATCTCGTCCTTTTGTGGGACAAGCGAAGGAGAGCCAAAGGGCATGCATGGAAAGTTGGATTCCCTATGGAGAGGGCTCTTCAAGATCAAGCAACTCAATGGAGAGAATAACTTCTATCTCTCATATCTGGATGGAACCGAGCTCCCGCTTCCTTATAGCGGGCAACATCTGAAAATTTTCAGGAAGTAGAGCTTTCTCTCTTCTTTGTAGAGCTTGCTTTCTTCTTTGTACAGTTTGTTTTCATTGTGTGGTTGCTTTCGGTTTGTTGTGTGTTTCTTTTGCTCTCCCTCCGGTCGCCCTTTTTTTTTACTCTGTTACCCAATGGATAGGCACATAAGATCTGGGATTCTCTACCCCCAAGTTTGCTCAGGGATAGTCCCCAGAAAGAGCCAGCTGTTATCCCGTAAAATTGACAAGGGAAATTTTACCGATAACCATACCGAAATTTTGTTTCGATCCCTCGTTAGGGATCCCTTACGTTCGGAACGTTGCAAAATCCCTTTCCGGGAAATCTGGTTTTTCGGACTTAGTCTTTTTTGGTCTTTTTTGGCTGGGCACATGGAATTACTGTGTAACACCAACTTTTGGTGCGCCTTGTATGTTGAGTCTTCTCTGCGTTCGCCAAGGCGCATGCGCCTTCATGTTAGCACAACTTTTGTTGCGCCACTTTTCAGTGCGCCAAAGGCGCGCTTAGTTTCATGCTGGCAAATGCTTTCATGCGCCAAAGGGCGCATGCCTTCCCATGTCGACAGCAACTTTGGTGCGCCCTTTCCAAAGTTGGTGGCGCATTTATGACTTGCTCACCTATATATATGTGTTTTCGCGCCCACGAATGTCATTTTCACCAGACACAGAGCACGTGATTTATTTTCTTTGGCCTGTCAGCCCCTGCCTTGTCGTTTTCAACGCGTTGTGGACCCATTTGCCAGAGTCTCACTATTTATCCGGGTAAGTGTTCTTGTCTCTTCCATGTGATTTGCTTTCTGGTTCTTTGTGCTTGCTGGTTTGGTTTTTGAAATGCATGTGTTGAGCTAGCCCTCCCCCCGTGCTGTCTTTCCTTTTTTTCCTCCCCTCTCTTTCCAGATCTGCTGGTAGGGGATGTTATCCTAAAACAATGGTTTGTAACCCTTCTTGTTTAAACCATTTCATTGCCCTAGCAACCTTTCAAAAGATGAAAGGAGGAGAAAGAGAATCTGAACTATGTAAAGACCCCTCTGAGGGTGATCAAGTTCACTGTTTTCCTTCGGCGCATCTGTCACCCCTGCAACATAACTAAGATCTGTGCCAATGGCACACCCATCTTGCCTGCTACATCATAAACCTCTGCGCCCCCAAGGCGCGCCTCCTCCATATGCTGCAAGCACTAATCTTGCGCCCTCTATGGCGCACCAAACTTCCTTGTTGCATCACATAAATCTACGCCCCTTTGGCACACCCAGCATCTGTGCGACATCAGCTTTATTCGCACTAAGTACAAGGCTTTGAAGGCGCAGGCGCATCCCTCCTTACAGCAACATCATGTTGTGTAAATCCTTCGTGCGCCACGCCATGCTCCCTTTGGCGCACGAAAAGTTCCTGTTACACAAACCATACATGCGCCAAAGGGCGCACCAAATCCCAATGTACAAAAGCCATGCGCCTTTGGTGCATCATCTCTCCATGCAACACGATGTTTTCATGCGCCCTTTTGTAAAATGCACCCTGCAGTCCCTATGCGCTATGCACCTTTGTCGCCAGTTTAACCCTTGCAAACACACTTTCCCCGTGCGCCTTACCTATTTAGCCCTGTAAGCTGCAGCTTTCATGCACCATGTGCCACCGAGTCTCAAAATCTCTAACTCTCTTTCTTCTGCTAACATTCCAATGGGAATATCAAATGGCTAATTCAACCTTTTCGGATTGGGTCTTCGCTTCTTCTTCATGCAGATCAGCAGACTAAACTTAGAAAGAAAATATGTCTACATCCAGCAAGAGACCCACCAAAATCGAAAGGAAAGGCCAAAACTTACTGAGGAAGAGATGAAGTATAAATATCAAAGGGTCAAAATGCCCGAGTCACAGGCCGAATGTAGCATGGATGTTAGAGATTTAGAATTGGGACATATTGATATGGAGGAATTCTGGGCCAGAACTCAGAAAGTTACAAGGAGTCCATGGATGGACAAATTAATGGGCAGTGCCCTGCACTTCACCGGAGGAATCCCCGTCAGCGCCGGTCAATAATGAATTCTATGATGGTGGTTGCCCAGTGTTACAACAAAGACACAAGATGTGTCGAAAACAGTAAGGGCGAGGTAATCATCAACGTCACTGCCCGTCATTTTGAGGGGATCATACTCGGCATCCCTCACTCACCGGAACTTTGTGGCCGTTAGCCAAGTAGAGTGCATCAAGGCCTGGGAAGGCAATGAAGACCAATGTCATGCAACTAATGAACGAAGTGTACTCTGAAAAACAAGAAGGTAGTTAACCCAGTGGCCCCAGATCATCCACCGTAGTGACTTCTCAGAAGGAGCTCAGCGATACCATCACCTTCCTGAGCAGGGTCTTCGGGCTTTCTGACGCCCATTACTTCCATAAATGGATGCTGCGCTACTTGGAAACCAATGAACCAAGAATTTGCCTGATTAGCACTTTTGCTGGGGGGAGATTATAAGTAGCACCATCTCCGAGCAGCTACAACAATTCAACACAATGGGGAGTATTCCATATGAACTCCTACGTGGTCTACGCTGCAGCGTCAGCGAGAGGGATTATCCAGGCCTAACCCGGAGTGGAGTTTTGGCCTCAGGTCAAAATATACGAGTATTATCCAGAGTTGAAGCTGGAGAATAGCATCTCCCAGTTCAAAAAAGTTAACGATGTGTTTTTCTATCACATCATATGCCTACTGAGGCCAAATATGACTCATAGTCACACAATCAAAAAACATAGTGGCAGCCACGGAGAAATGGGGAGCCCTGTTCACCTAATTTCCTACATTCACCTATCTGAGGGCTGCCAACTTTTTAGGAGAGCCAACCAGGCTACCAAGGTATGCTGGGCCTAAGCTGATTCTGCTGGAACTATCAAGGCAGCTGGTCACATACCACGAAAAATGCCTTAAAAGAAAGAAGGGTGGAACTCCTTTCCCCCTCACAGTAGGCTGATACACATGCTCTACCCACCACAAGGCAAAGGAAATGTTTGCAGAGCTGGAGTTACTTAATCTAAAGCATGATTTCCCGGCCAGGCCCACCTTCAACCCAAGGGGCTGTCTGCCAAAGGTGAAAGCTTGATCCGATCCATGTTCCTCAGATTGAGGATATTTATATTGACATCCTCCATGAGGTAGAGCTCATAAGAAAGGATCATTCTCATCTAGCATTGGCAGAAAATCATCCAATATGGGGTAGCCATTGTCCCCAAAGGGCTATCAAACAATGGAATATGAAGTAGACAAGGTATATACTGATACATAGGGGGATGATTGGCCCTTTCTGGCCATTGATAGAACTAAATCTCCTCAGACAATTGAGGAGAGGGTCAAGGAGACTTCGCGGAGGACAGAACATTGGTGCCGGATGAACGGCCTAATCTACCTCGGGGTTGATTTCACAACATCCCCATTGGGCAACGCGCCTCCACGATCCAAGAAGTAGCTTAAAGGCAAAGGTGTAGAAGGTGAATCCAGCACCATTCAGGGAGAAGCCCCTGAGAGTCCTCTTTCCACAGCGCCAGAACAGGTAATAACTCTGGATTCGCCAGAGAAAGAAGCAGCAGAGGATAGTCCCATAGGCCCATCCACTTAGGATGTCGGCATTGCTACCACAACAGAGGTCCCTTCTATCCCTTCTTCTTCTCTTCCTTCCCCTCCTCGAGTGACTCAAACGACCATCCCTTTGGTCGTGTCCTTTGTCCCTTCTTCTTCTCTTTCCCCTGCTTCTTTGTCTATCTTCTCCTCCCTCGTTGATCTGTCCTCCTCCATTTCTTCCCTCATCTCCGGGCTCCCTTCCCTTCCTATGTCTTCCGCAGCTGCAGTTTCCCTTCCTCCCGTGGACACTTCTTCGGCTATTCTCTCAATGCCGCCGCCACGTGTCTCCACGTTTTTCCCCTCTTCTACTATAGCTACCTCCTCCTCTGTCTCTGGTCCTTCTTCCATAGGACCGGTCTGGATCTCTTAGTAGCTAAGCCAACAAAAGAGGAAAGTTCCCATCGCTCCGATGGACTTTTCAGTGATCCCAGCCAAAGGGGGTAAAGAAGCAGAAGCCTGTTACGCGCTTCTCTAAAAGTGATGCGGGTGAGAGAATCATGGAAATTGCATACCCCGATCCCCTCAAAGAGAGAAAGGATCTGTCTCCGACAGATTTCACTGTGACCCAAGTCACAATGGGGACATCTTCTGAAAGTCTCCAGGGGGAAGCTCTTTCCGCGGTTGACGCCCTCTGTCAAAAGCTTCAAGAGACGAAAGAAGAGAAAAGGCTACTAAAAGAGCAAAACAAATATCTGCTCCAAGCCTTACAGAAGATGGGTAGTGCGCCTCCCACGACTGCCGCTGAGACTTCTGAGCTTCTCAGCCAGGAGAAAATCAACGAATATGCAAAGATCGGTGAGCAGGGTATGGCCGTTTCCGCTTGGAGGAGCCAAATCCTCAAAGACAGCGAAAAAGTGATCGCCGAGTTCTCTGACTTATACCTGAATATCAGTAAGGCGAATAAAGAACTCCAAGCATTAGCAGGGCCCATATCAGAAGAGTTGGAACATGCTAGACTGCAGCACGAGGCCTTCCAACAAATGTTCGACTGTTCAGTCGAAGATCTGGTCAAGTTTGGCATCTTCGGCCATCCAAGGGCCCTCAACAAAATCATGTCCACTCTGGACTATCGGGTGGATCAGCTAGAATTTATTCTAGAAAAGATTGACAAAGTAAAGTAAGAGGCCCTGGATGCGATGCATCAAATGGAGCGAATTGTTCTCAACATGTCGCCAGGGTTGCTCACTCCTTCCTTTACCTTAAGGTCAGCTGATGAAACCATCCGGATCTTCAAGGAGATCGCTTCTCAAGGAACGGGGCCAGAGGTCACATTTGACACTGAATCTATCAACAACCTGCTGGCCTGTAGGGACTTCGTCGGGTTCCTCATTGAGGCGGAAAAGGACTTTTCCAAACTCCCAGAGAAGCTCATAGATGAGCGGGAGACTTGTGAGGCAATAAGTGATAGGCACAAGGATCCTTCGTAGGATCAACTTGGGCCAATAATTAACAAGTTTTTGGAATACTGCGCTCAGTTCCATATCTCATCACCTGAGCAGCATCAAAAGCAGGCTACCCCCTTTCGGCCGCAGGATGATGACGACGAGTAGCTTCTTCTTCTTCTTCTTCTTCTTCTTCTTCTCTCTCTCTCTTCTCTGACTTTCTTGTTGAAATGTCTAAAGTATGTTGGCACAAATGATGACATCATCCATGTTGCGTCATGGGATGATGTCACCCATCAAGTTGTAAAAAGTCAACATGACTTTTAGATATTTTGTAAATATCTTTGTAAATAGTTGTTGGCTCCCTTTTGCCTTCTTTCCTACTCCTTCTTCTATATATATTGGAATACTGGTTGTATTCAAAGGGTGAACATTTTTTAGATGAAAAATAGAAGTGGGGAGAGAAAGACTTTGAGCTTTCTTGTAGCAGAAGAAAATAGTAATACAAATATTGAGACTTTGTGCTGAATACCTGTGTTATGTGTCAGAACTTTCTTATGTTAGATCTGCACGTGTTTATTCTGTTAGATTCAAATCTACTTTTCTGTCATTTATTCATCATCAGTATTGCTTTGCTCGTTTATGCAAGTAGGTTTGGCTCTGTTTACTACCAATCCCAAAAACATAAACCTTCTGACCTTTCTGCTTTGGAATTCATTTCTTTTCTCCCTTCGGACCTGTTCCTTCTTCCTCCTCTCTTTCATTCCTTTCTTTTCGCAGTCAGAAAGACCTCTACTGGGATGAGATCCCAAACCCCCGAAGGCAGAATCTGTGAGACTTGCATAGGCTCCTGCTGGTAGAATAGCAATAAACCAGTTTCGCTTTGCTAACTCAAAGAGGGGCTATGCCCTGCACACTGTTGGCTCGTTTATCCATAGATCTGCCCAAATGACAGATTTTCGGACCAACACTATCTTTTGCTTAGATATCATTTACTTGTTATTCACAAGTAGAGGCATATTTGGTATACTGTTGATATTTTTTGATGGATAATTTTTGGGGGATGAAAACATAAACGAAAATCATATGGCATCAAGAAAAAAATGAAAGATTCATTACATCTCTATGAATCTTGTTAGTCTTCAAAAAAATTCGTCCTATACATAATGTGTTTGTTTTGGTATTCTTAAAGGATATGTTTTGAACATGAAATTATTATCGAATAACATTGAATTTGTGTACATTTTTTTAAACAATTCATGGGCCTTCACTATGATTCCATGTTTTCATACACATCTAGGAGAGGAATTTACAATTAAAAAAATGTCACTGTATGCAATTTGTTGGCCACAATTATGATATCCATTACAAGACCTCTTGTCTAGTCTTTTGGTCAAACATTTTACTAGCATCCAAAAAAATGAACTTTTCATATGGGTGTATAAGGGTATTTTGTATAAGTTTTTTGTATGGAGAAATAAAATTCCCTCTAAGTGATGTGGGACTAGATTCACTTACCATCTATAAGATAATTTATTGAATATATAGGTGTCTAGTAGTCGACGTTGTGTCAATGAAACGATAAACCATTAACTATCCTAAATTTTAAAGGGAAATGTTGAATGAAAATCCTTCACAAAAATTCAACTCATGAATTCACCGAGTCACCCACAACAAAGTTATCAAATTTCTCTACTTCAAAAATATAATTAGTAATTTTTTTGGTTTTAATAAATTGACATATAAAAGAGAACTTTGGATTAGGTCATCATAATTTCACAACAAATATGACCTTGAGTGTTTTAATATCAAATTTTATTAAACATTAAGATCATGTTTTCACGATTTGATTCACTACGAAAACTTTGTTTCTCATTTTCTAAAGCATATGCCACCCTTTGATATTTCCAATATCACAACTTTGTAGGACCTTTTGACATGTAATTTTAATGAGCTCGATACACTTTGAGAAAAATGATTAGAGACTTTTTAGTGTTTTATCCTCAAGTTGCTAGGATTTTTGGTTTTACTACTCATCACAATGTATATGGAGCCATTTGTATTTATGAAGTTTAAAGTACATTATCTTGGCTTTTCAATTATTTTGCCTCGTCAAAATAACTCAAATAAGGTATACTTTGCTATAATTGAGAGATGAAGAGTTGTTTTTCGCTTAGGGTTCTTCATATTTTTGAAGTAAAAATTTGGAAATCTTTTTTCAACAATGGCTTTCTATATTTCTGTAGTGAGAAAGGTCAACAAGATATATTCATATGTGTGCTTGTACTTTCAATTTGTAAAGGAAAATCAACAACTAGTGATTGCTCTTTTTCCCGTTCGAATATTATTTTTAAGTTTTTGTTTCAATAAAATAATAATGGTACAATCAATTCCGTAGGAGCCTTAGATTAGTAGGTACTCAAATAGATAAAATTCCCCACTGAACAAATAACAAATAATGGTTTGACATGCCAAAGTACTAGATATTATTGATGCTTCTGGACACAAGCCTGAAACCATTTGTATTGTCAACATAGATAGTGATACCCTATTTTAACACAAGCCACTGGCAAACTATTTTTATGAGCAATGTACGACACTGATCAACACAACAAGTCACAATTTTTTTGTGTAATGTTTGTAACACCAAAAGCATTTAGTATCCATGAAGCTAGACGTTGAATGAATGCCATCTCAATTCCTTGATGCTCACAACACAATCTTTTTTGATGTTCTTTGGATAAACCACTCATTGACAAAGAAGTATTACTTGCATTTTTTTCATGGGGCACACAATTGCCCATTTAAACCATCTCATAGTTTTGGAGAAAATTACATCTCTGAACTCAGTCGTTCAAAGAAATAATGTAAATTAAAAAATTAGCTCACTCAACTTCCACAATGCCCCCTAACTTAAAAATGTAGACATTTTTGTCACGCCATATATGAAAATATTAAAATGGATGGCATTAGAGAATATGCAAATAATGTTTACTCTGACATCACTTTATTTCTCCAGGGGAACGGAATCTTTACAACTTAATGTGCAATTACCAATTTAATATAAAATCTAATCAGTATTTTTGATTGAATTATGAAACTTAGCTACATGCAAAATTCTTAGAGCGTAACTGTGAAATATGTGAAAAAATTCTATTCATACCAAAATTATCGTGAATACAATTCTAAATCTCAATTTCTCCTTAAATTTATATTTCACTAGATAGACTTTCAAACAATACCTATATTTTACACCATCTTCCCCAACCCATTTAATTTTAACATTTTTAGGTAATCTTTGAAAGAACAAATATAATTTTAAACAATACTTTCTTGTCGCCTACATCAGGCGACAGAAAGAATTTGACTTGAGCCAAATCACATCGGGGATTCTGTCAATTAGACTATGAGAAATATGAAGCACGTGGCATAGGCAAAGGCCGTCAGTCAACATCGTAAACTGTTTCGTAGATTCGGATAACCATGGCGGTGGGACCCACGTAGCCGTACTAACAACTCCGAACGGTGGTGTCAGGGGCCACCGCTACGCTCTGATAACGACGACTAGATTCCCGCTTTTTCGGTTGTTTTTTTAAATAATTTTGTGGTTTTAGAATTTAGCCCCATGTCCAACGATGGATATTTTGGTAGGATGAGGATGGGTTTTTTCTCTTGGAGTTTTTTTTGGCTTATGAGAGGTCAAATGTAATGTATGTAATTAATGATAGCTAGGATGGAACCTTTCACATAAATAGTAGAATTTGTATTAGAACGATGCATTAAGAAAATGTAGGGATGCCATTTAATCTGAACATTGTATGTATCTTAGGCGGATGATCTAAGAACATCTTAGTTGTGAATTTCTAAGATCTTCCTTTGTATTGGGAAAGCATAAAGTTTCTAGTTTTGCATAGGTTAAGAGTATGCCTACCAAAGGTAATTCAATCATATTGGACACATGTTGGTTACATTCAGTGAAACAATGTACAATGTTTGACTGAGCATATTGGTTTACCTATTCTTTTGTCCTGCGGTGAGGATGATAGATAAGGTGGCTCCATCTTCGCTTCAAGTGCCCGATTCATCACAATTTACAAGACCACATCTCATCAACACATCTTATTGAACATTTCACATGCCCTATTTTAAAATGTCCACATTCTAGCAGAAGTTGTGAGGCCATGCTAGCAATTAGGTTGTGGTATCTATCTTTACACCTATCAATTGTATTTGGCCTCAGAATATTGGTTGAGTAATAAAACAGGTACTTTGGTGGATGCACTTTAAAGAAAAACCATATAATTTATAACAAAAGGTCGATAATAATAAATAATTCTGTAGCACAGGACAATTTTTAGAAGGGTATCGCTACCCCCTCATCCTTCGTTCTCTCCCTTTTATTAGGCTTTATTCACATGCATATCTCTCTTCCTATTCGAATTCCCCATATTCGGCTCCATAGGATCCACATTTATTCGAAACGTGTTCCCACTTTCCTATGCATAAGTCCCATAAGGTGCTATTTGGTAATTCGATGGTCTTAATCCCTAATCATATTTATTATCCTAATGCACATCTCATTTATTATCTCTAAAGACCCTCATTTAGATATTTAACTATCCCATAAATAAGCATGCTCCATCAAAGGACCTCTAATTCTTCTCCCTGTGTTGTCTCTCATCTACTAAGCTACCTAGTTGCTTATGGAGGTAGGCTCCCCTAAAGCCTTTATTTACTCCATGCTCATCCCTCAAGGGATACCCATTACATCTCCTTATGCAACCCTAAGAAAAATAAGACAGGAAACATCCTAAAAATCCTAATCCCGCATCTAATGGGCTTGATGCATTGAGCTAAGCATCCTCCCACCGCCCAAATAAACGACTTCCCCAAAGGGATCGGTCGGTGACCACCCAGGTCACCATCAACCCTATAAAGCCATCTTCACCCCTCCTCCCAAAGGGATCCAAAATGTAAAATTCTTAGTGCAAACTTATAAACTTATCTTTATGTAATGAGCCTCTTTGCAGTTGTTATAGTCTTACTTGAGAGTCCCTTTGAGTATATGCCTTTGCATCTTAATATATGGAGACTTTGAGGAGTATAATCTTCACCTTTCTTTGGTGTAATTATCTTTGTATTATCATATATGTTATCTGTTTGATATTTCCTTGTTATCTAAATGGATGCATTTATATAGTAACTCGTCATAATACCCTCAGAATGAATGCATGGTTCTTTTCCTTCTTGCATCTAAGCTTCTATCAATAGGGGATGTATTCTCACAAAAATCCATATAAAGGAGGGGTCTCGGCACCCGTGTGTGTCTCAGGTGAGTGCTCAACAGTGCATTGCTGAGTGATAGGCCAATGCACGCATGGGATTAGACTATTGTTTCTAAGGGCATTAAAAATGACTACATCTTGATTCCGTTGTCCGAGACCTCTTTTCAAAGTTGTTGTGAGAAATGTCATACATCTTGGTCCTTGTGATCCATGATGACCGAACTTCTGACCTCGGAGAAGTGTTGAAGCATGGTTTAAGAGCACGAAGGATGAGGTTTTCTCAAAGATTCAGACACTAGACCTGAGTTCGATGCACTGTAGATGGGTAGAAGAGAACTTGTTCCATGAGTTGTACGAGACATTGTTCTGTTGTTTTCCAGTAGAACTATATGAATGGCTTTTAGACATATGAATCCAGATCGAGTTGGGTACTATAGATCATGTGTATGGACCCAAGATGTTTCCCAGAGGTTGCAGGATGCAAATCTAACTTGGACACGCATGTTGTTGATCACTGGTGAAAAGGATTCATGACCAGTTATACTCTAGAATATGCCATGTCTACGTATTCTTGCCTAGAGGTTGTTGAGTTCAAGTTTCTGAGGAAGCCTAGAGGATCATTTTTACATGCTACCCCCTTTTGCTATGAAGATCTTGATCGCTACCCTAAGTTTAGAGGCATTTCCTATAGTTCGGCCTAAGCTTCTCTAAGCATTAGGTGAGAGGAGAAGCTAGGGTGGAGGAAGATGGCGGACATTATGCAGTTGAAAGGGAAAGAGAAGAGATACGACTCAAGTATAGTAAAGCTTAGCTCATGAAAGGGATATGGTTAGACAATACGTGAGGTTGTAGGTGTGATGGATCTATGGAGGCAGATGTTGCAAGAAGGAGTTGAGGTTCACGCAAACGGATGTGGAACACTGAGCAGTTTGTGCTACCCCATCTTGGCAAGTGCACGAGAGAGAAGCCCCTTCATGCTTCTGATGAGAGTTCGTTGCATGGAGAAAAGGAGAGTCATCGACACGCATCTGAAGCCACCTAGTGGCCAATCCCTGGCACTTGGTTTTACAGATCAAGGAAGAAGTATTGCTAATCTAGATTGGTGTCGGTAGAAGTAACCGATCTACGCCTAGGAGAAATAATATCTCTAGTTTGGGACATCCATGGCAGCGCAAACCCCACTCCCGTATTTGGAGGAATTTTTGGACAAGGTTGCAAAATACACAAGGTGTTGGGTATTGCGTCTGGAAGTGGCGTGGGACACACAACTGGCAGCGAGACAATATCACAAACCATCGGCACATAATTCAGTGGGGTGTTGGGGACATTATGTGCGCAACCACTTTAGGTCATTTATCCAGACTACAGGAGGTGGATCTGATGGTATAAGAGTTGGAGGGACTTGTTGGACCTATTGGATCTAGAGGATCTAATTGGGTTAGGAGGGACAAAACCTGGTAGGTCTAGTGGATCTGGTGGTAGAGGAAACACTAGAAGGGAACTAAGGTTCTGGATCAAGAGGACAAGGGATGCATCCACCTCCAAAAGTATTCTTTAAGATGTCTTTATACATGACTGGACTACAGAGGCATTGAGAGGCATTGAGGATGTCATAGAACACATGCACAAAATATGAATTTCTATGGTGCACAAAGGGAATTAGTACCCCAGAAGTGAAAAGCAAGTCAGTTTACAACGACGTTGCAAGGGCACACAAACAGCTAGTACCAGAAGTATGAACCACATCAGACAGTGGTGGATTAGACTACGTTGGAAAATGCCTCCTAGTAGAGTTCCATATCCGATGAGTTCGAGAAGAAAAGCATCAGCGCCCTAAAGGAGATCCAACAAGGAATGGAAGAGAGTGTGGGGAGAGTATGATGCAAGGTTCAAAACTCTCTTATCAAAACTATCATATGACATACACCCCTCTTAGCATGCTTAATAGTTTGTTGGGGGATTGATAACACCATTTAGAAGGGCACTATCACACACAAATTTAAAAGACCCGCATGAGGCCTTAGAAGTTTCCCTATGTGCTGATGCTATTGGGAGTGTTGATATTGGTGTTAGCCCTTTTCTGGGTGCTCAAATTGTTGTAATGGCCAAACAATTGGAGAATCTGTTAGAAAATTCAGCGCATGAGGTTCATAGTGGTCTTTGGTGCTCAGATTGTGAAGTGGAAGGGAATACAAAGGATATTTTCCCTCAAAAGTTGGTACTCACCATGGCGTTAGACTATGAGATTTTCCATGGGGATCATGATGCAAATAGGTGTCCTTTAATACAATACGTAATCTGCAAGAATGTTTCTTGCTATTGCAAGATCTCTACCTCTACAACCCATGATACCAAGGATTGCATGTTGATTGATTAGATTGATGATGTTATTGATCTTTGTGTGCACCAGACTATCCTTCCAAGTGTTTCCAAGGATGATGATCATTTCTATGAAGGGCGCATAGACAAAGGAGCATGTGGAAGATGATTTTGCGTAGGATTTCATGGTTGTACTAACTGTGGTGGAGAATTAAGTTAGTTCCCGTGAGGAACCTATTATAACCGTGGGTCTATAGAGCATTATAAGAGTGAGTGTCCTGATCTATTACAGTACTCATGGTGTGGAAAGAAACATAAGTATGAAGAGTTCCCTAAGTTGTTTGAGCACATGAGCCAACAACACCGGAAAGATAAAGGCACTGAGATAGTGAGCATAAAGAAGGTCTACCTTCAGCGGACATTGGGAGTGGCACATGATTCAGGATTAAAACCTATTCTGGTGATGACATAGGCAAAGTTCGTGTGTGCCAAGGAGATTACAAGACACAAACTAGTTGTTAGGGAAGAAGTGGTACATGGGAAGTATCTAGATCCTACTCACCAGAAGGAAGTGTATCAAGAGACTATGGATGTGATTCAAAGTTTGCAAGGGGAGATCCAATGTCTAAAGGAGAAGTCAAGGAAGTTAGAGCAAAGGAAGAATGATGAGAATCCACAGAAGGATCTAGATGAAGTCATCTAAGTGTGAAAAATGTTAAGGCAAGAGATATTCATTCCCTTACTAGGAGAATGGTTACTGGAGAAGGTACCAATGCACCGAGAGAGACCGCAAGAGGCAAGCTCTACATGTGAATATTCCTCCTCACAACCTTGAATATGATAAAGAGATTACATTAAATTTAGTTTTTAATGGTTGAATTCTGAGAAATATCCTCATTGACACAGGAGCAAGAGGTCAATGTTCTTAAATTGGATGAATGAAACCAAATTGGAAGCCTGAATTACATCCATATTGAATGTGTTGTATATGGTGAACAAGATAAAGGCAATGCCCATTGGAGTCTTGAAGGATGCATTTATCACTAATCAAGGGGCCAAGTTCACTAGGGACTTTGAAGTCTTGGCGCTCACCGAGGAGGATAATTTCTCATTATTACTTTGGCACCCTCGGTGTTATAATAACAATGCCAACCTGTAGTTTAACAAGGGGTATAGTTTTGAGAACAAGGAAGAAAGGGTGATCATCCCTTTAACATATGGGAAGTCAGTGCGCTATACTAAGCCCTTACTAGAATAACTCCTCGATAGATTCTATGTGTGCTCCATCAGATATCCTGAGGTAATTCATCCTACAGAAGTATAGTCATCCAATTTGAAGATGCTTAGCCGATGAGTACTATAACTAGCATATTGTGTGACAATTGGGGGCACATGACTTATGAGTTTATTAGGTGAAACTTGAGAGGATCTATAACAAGGGTGATGAAGGCGTGCTAAGTTAAACGCCTAGGAAGAAAGAAGCTAACAGGTTACTCCAGAGGAGCAAGCCCTGATGATTTCTTACGAGAAATGGAGGCTTAGGGGAAAAATGAGGACGAAAGAAGAATTATTCTTAGTTATAACTTTCTCAGGACAACCACACATTTTTTGAAAATACATCACAAGATTCTCCTAGAGTGGAACGAGGGTAAGAGTCACATTTCTCTATAAGATTCTACAGAAGCAACGATCCCACAATCATACAGGACTACCATGGAAAGGAACCTTCCTTGTTCCATATCCAAGCTTGTGAGAAGGCCTGGATGAAGGGCACAGAAAATTTACCACCTTTTTTATGGGTGCATAAGTTATATTCCACCTTATAGGGCTGTGTCTATGCATGGTATATCCACTCAGAGACATACCATCAGAAATGGAATTGGTAAGAGTTAACGGTTGATCTCATTAAATATTTTGATTATCAGAGTACCAAGTTGTCAGTGGATAAGGTGTTTGCCAAGTTGTCAAGTGCCTTACAATGGGAGGATAGCACTATGGTGGAAGAATAGGATACTAGAGTTGTTCGGTGAACCTAGTTTGGAGACATGTTTCGATGAAGAGGAATTAGAAGAGATACAACTTGTGTGTGTGTATGAAAAAAGAAAAAGAAAAAAATGGTCTATGTAGTAGATGGTGAAGATATGGAAAGTTTTTATGTTAACCATTCTGTAAAAGGAATGATAACTAGATCATACCAAGCCAAGAACATAGATTCTAATCAAACACCACAATCAATAAGATGGAAGCAATTTTCCAGAATAACTTTACATAAAACTTTGCAAACAAATGAGAAGCGATATCATATATTATTATGGAACTCAATGAAATATAATGAGAATGGGGCCTTGTTTATATAGAAAAGGAATAAAAATATAAGAACCAGTCAAGGTTTTAGATTAAGCCATAAATCAAGGAAAAAACTAATCATCAAAGAACTAGTCAAGACCATAGATTTATGATAGAGCTAGACATCAAGGATCTAGTCAATACCATAGATCAAGGAAAGAACTATACCTAACAACTAGATAATATCCCCCTAATATCTAAATAAATAAAAAGAAATATCCACACACATAATTGGGTGAGGATAAATACAATAAAGGTTTATAAATTACCTAGGTGAACATGAGCTAAGGTAAATACCTACTCTAATAGAAGATAGGCTACTAGATCTTTCAGAACAACGGGTGGATTTAAGGGAGATAGTGCCATGGTGGAGGATAGGATAATATAGTTTTTAGGTGAACCTAGTTTTGAGATGTGTTTCGATGAAGAGGAATCCGAAGAGATACAACTTGAGTGTGTGTGTATGGAAAAAATAAAAAAGGAAAAAAGGAAAAATGGTCTATGTATTAGATGGTGAAGAAATGGAATGTTTGGATGTTAACCATTCTGAAGGTACACATTAAGTCATAGACAACATTGATGAGTAAATGCACACCTACCATGAGACCTTGAAAAAAAAGAAGGTTAACATTAGGAAAAATATAGAACCTAAGAAAGCAATCATTGGGGACTATTGGTTGGAGAATTAAGTTTAAAATATCATTGATCTGTTGTCGCGAGTTCCAGGATTTGTTTATACGTGTGGTACCATGAAATCAAAGGTGTCCACCATTCCTTAGGGGAGATGAGAACCAAGTTTAAGGAAGGTTCGCGCTTGATTCAGAAGAGGCCTTATCAGAAGAATCTGAATTTGTGCATACAGATAAAGGAGGAAATAGATAAGATGATAACATCTTGTATCATTGAAGTTGTTCAGGAATCCAAATGGATAAGCCCAATGGTCATGAGTATTAAGAGGATGAAAGAATAAGGATATGTGTTAACTACTAAGACCTGAATGCGGTATGTGTCATCGATCCTTTTCCAATCCCCTTTAATGAATAAATTCAAGAGGGATTAGCAAGACATGAATTCTACTCTTTCACGGATGGGTTCGCAGGGTACCACCAAGTCGGGATTGCAAAGGAAGACAAGAGAAAGAAAAAAATTAACACTTAGTGGGGAAGCTTTACCTACAGTTTCATGCCTTTTGGATTAAAGAATGTGCATGGTTTTGTTCTTGTGCATCATGGTTACAAGCATCCAGGACTTTATCCATTAAATTTCTTCAAGTCTACCTGGATGACTGGACAGTGTATGGGCTAGTGAAGGACCATTGTGATAATTTAAGGCTGATGTTAGAGAGATGTTGGAAGTTTAGGATATCCCTCAACATTAAGAAATGTGTCTTTGCTACTCCATTTGAAACCCTGTTGGGACATATTATATGTAAGGAGGTCTTGTTATTAGATCTTGCAAAATTTCCAGTTATTGTCGGATTGGGGGAGCCTACTAGTCAAAGTGCAGTGCACACATTTCTTGGGCATATAGGGTATTGTAGAAAACCTAAAATATGCTTACACTTAGCATATCATCTAATCCATTCGATTAACGACACTTCGTTAATCAACCCTTCTTCACTCCACTCTCGGGTGGCCATTAACGACACCTTCTTGGTCATATTCCTCCTATAATCAGCTTATTTGGCTAATGTATCTCTTATTAGCTAAACATTCCTCCTTTTGACCATTCAAAACCTCCCTAGTTTTATCTAGACCACTTCTATTGGCTTCGTAGGCTATCTATCAGTCACAATTGGTTATCCATACCCCTCCTAACTCTCAATGAGTCTCTAATCACTTGCTAATCAAGTTTAAATAGCCTAATCCTAGGTTTAACTAAGGCTAAAGCATGTTTATCCTAATCTAATCCTAAAGTGATTTTTGAGCTTTAGTACCACATGCACCTAAATTCCAAATTCTCCCAAGTGGAAAACTATAAATACAAGGCTAAGCCTACCCATTAAAACTACAACTTTACATAAGCTAAAGCCAAAACAAGCCAAAGAAAGCTTAAGAGCTCATTTGCATTAGCCAAGCTAATAAGGCATTTGATCTTGGGTCATCCACCATTAAAATAGCTTCATCTTGCACCCATGTTAGGTTAGTAATGAAATAGCTAAACTTGGCCATGTAGCCATTTAGTGAGATTCATTCACCCTCATGGAGTAAACAACACACAATATGATTGCTTAGAATCTAACTAGGTTCACTTTCATTAAGATTTAATAGAGTAGAGAGTAGTATACATGTTAGTTTTTGATGTTTTTGTCAAAGTTATAATTCTTGCATGTTAGTTTCTCTTGTTTATCTCTTATCTCATGGTGCATGGATGAGTAAATAAAAAGCTTTGAGGTTCTTTTGCCTCATTCCATAGCTTGTGTAACTTTCCATTGCATACATTTGGCACCCCTGGTGGGACACTTTTTCCATCCTCCATTAATGCAGTCACTTTGAAGATTTTTGTTTTAGTTTCTAATATTTTTTAGTTTCAATATTTCTAGATTAGTTTCAAGCTTTCTAGAATAATTTTTCAATTTTTTTTAAGATTAGTTTCAAGTTTTTTATTTCACTAACCTTTTTTGTATTAATGGCTAAAATCAAGTTTCATAACTAGTTAAGCTAGGTTTGTCTTGTTTTTTGTGCTCTTTACAAGATCAAAGGAGGTGAAGTGCTACCAAAATTGAACCAAATCGATAAAATTTTGATATTTTTGAGATTATTTTTGAAAAATCCCGTGTTTTTTAGCCACCTACAGGAAAGGGAGCACACATACCATTCTGTGCGTGAAGGTACAACTCTAACTACGTTTTTTTATAGAGGCATGCATACACAAAATTAGTGGCGCAGGCACCAAATAAGGAGTGCAGATACACAAACAATGGTGTAGGTACACAAACAATTACACAGGTACACTAACAGTGGTGCAAGCATCATTAGCAATCTTCCGGAGGCCATAAAGTTTTCTCCTGAACTCGAAACAACTCCATTTTTATTGCGTTGGAAAGGACCTAACGCTTGTCAAAGAAAGGATTCAAAGACAAAACACAAACCTACTAATACACATGTTTCTTGCAGTTTCCAAATGGTGTGCTACTTAAAACCACATTTAGTTAAGCAAGATAAAAAACACACCATATTCAAAACATTGTATTGTAGGTTTTGGAAAAGGGTACATCCCTTTCCGCTCAACTGGAACATAACCCCTTTGGTATAACACCTTAAGCTAAAACAATGAGGGTGGTTCCAGGAACCCCAAATTATTCCACACAAGAGGGAACCTTGTGGACAAAACAGGAAGTGCTCCACACTGCCTACTTGACTAGTGATTCCTTTGTGAGATAGCATTACAAGTTGTCCCTATGCGACCCTTTTAAGTACACGATGGATGTATTTACTGCCCACTGTGCTTGAAGGGGGAAAAGTCGAGATACTCCCAAAATAGTAGGGACTATTTGGGTAAATCACCCTGCTCGTGGACAACTTTGTAACACCTAGGATGATAGAACCAACTACGAGAATATACTTTGGCCAGGATCCCACTTTGACCAATTCAAAACAGTGTTGAGTTATGAGCCATCTTTCATCATGAAACGTGTGATGCGTTACTTTCACTTAGTTTTTAACTTGCCTTAAGGCGAGGTGAAACTCTACCGAAGTAAAGCCAACATTTTTTTTCATCCCCATTTTTTATCTTCTTCCTTCACATTCTTTTGACACTTTTTTGATCAAAAGAAGGGTGACTACCTTTGTGTTACCAATCGATTTCTTCTGCCACTTTTTTGTCCATTTACACCCATCCATGTTTGTGGTTGGGTAACTTAAACATCTAAAGTGTGTGGAGGAGTATTTATATCATTGGCAACCTTTGTGATCTAGGGTTCATTTTGAGAGACCTCTTGAAAATCAAAGGTGGAAAATACCTGGCAAATATCCCCAGAATTGGTTTCACGGGAAGGTGAATTTTTTCGGGGTTGTATGCAAATTTTTCACCTAATTTTCAAGTGGTGTGACAGAAGACTACAAACGTGCGACAAGAGATTTGTTTTCATGTGACAACAAACTTGTTGTCACGTGACAAAAAGTTTGATGTCATGCAACAACAGCCTTGTTGATATGCGAAAGGAGCTTTGTTATCACACGACAACAAGTTTTTTGTCACATGATAGCAAATCTTCTATCGTGCATATGCAACTTCTGCCCTTTGGTCGCGCGTCAACAAACTCTCTATGTCATGTGTCAACAATCTCTTTATCACACATCTACTTCCTCTACACTCATGTCACATGTCAAAAAACTCTCCATGTCATGCATCAACAAACTCTCTATCGTGTGTTTGCAGCCTCCACCCTCTTATCATGCATTTGTAGCCTCCACCCTCTATCGCGTGTTTATTATAATTGATAATACATATTCCCCCATGTGGTATGAGTGAGCTAGTAGTGTTCTACCTAGCGAATAATCTAGGATTATATAGGGGATAGTTTCAAGGGTAGGTGAATCTGACCCCTAAAAAAAATTAAACTGTAATTTTTAGGTGAACAAGTCACTGACCCATGCCAAAAAATTCACCTTTTCAATTTTTTCAAAAATGGAATATTCACCATATTAATAATATTCACCACTAAAATTATCCCTATTGTGATCTTGATACCCACGTCAGGATTAGTCATCATAATTAGGATTGATTCATTATTTTATCTCCCTTTGACATGTTACCTCGTTTGCATTGTCTTGACATAATTAAGATACTTATGTCGTGTTTCTTGTAAACATGATCCAAGTGTCCACATTGTGGCATTCCATTGCCCACGTTTTAACACATCTTTAGTATACTTTGACTTAGTTTAATTTCAAACATTGCCCCAAATTTTGAAAGGTGTCACTTACTTTGTTTGCGTCGTTTCAATACCACTTTGACACTAATATCTCACTTCTCTGCAAATCTTGATAGACGTGTCCATTTGGTGTGGTTTACGTAGCTTACATTTGTAAACCTCACCCTTTAACATTTAGGTCTTGGTGGTTTTTGAACTTTTTGTGGTATCCTTTGATTGGGAGTTGCATCTACCCTTTGTTAATATTTACGCCTTGTTCATTTTGAGCTTGACGTAAATATTGAGATTATGTTGATCATTTTTACATCGAACTATCACTTTGCACATGGATTTGTATAGGGTGTATTTCCTTGTTGATTGGATTTGTGTTTCACACTTCCATGATTTTTCCTTGTGATTATTCATTTAGAAAATTTATTTCTAGGACAATCCCTTTTGATTTCATCAATATTGCATCATCACAATGTCTATTTCCCTTAGACCTTCTTCAGAAAATCATGCATGCATATCAATACTTAGGAAATGTCTAGCTGGTTTTCCTTATGCTACCAAAATTGACATGTCACATCCTTCACTTGGAAGGAGTTATATCACACTGTCTAAATCTAGAAATTTGTGCTTAAAACAGTGCCAAAAATGACTGACTATCGCATGGTTCCCCATACTTACAAGATTACAGAACCTAGGTTTAGGGATTCAAATCAAAATATTCCCATTACAACTAAACCTCATTTGGTTCTTCATGCTAGAGAGCCCATATGGGTAACTCGTTCCCCACCTTCATCTCATAGTCGGTGGCATGATTTGGATGTTTCTGATCCAAATTATTATTTGAGTTCCCCAGACTCTTCTTCTAATTTTAATCCAAACATTTCCTCTTCTTCTGAGGATTCCAATCCAAATATTTCCTCTGACTCTTCTGATGATTCAAATCCAAACTACTATTCAGATCCAAACTACTATTTGGATTCATCTAATTCAACTCCTAAGTCATCTAATGTGAATCCTATGTCATGTTCCTCCCTATCTTTGTAGGAACCTCTTCATCATACATTTAATATGACTCCTATGTCACGGTCCTCCCTTTCTTCACAGGACCCCTTTTATTAGTCACCTCAATGATGTCTTCTTCCTTTGAAGATATGTGTGACTCCAAGTCCCTCCAACCAAACATCTAATACAATTCTTGAATCAAGGTCCTCTCTTTCTTTGCAGGACCCTTGTTATTATTCGTCTAATGTGATTCTTGAATCACGGTCCTCCCCTTCTTCACAGGATCTTCTTCATCAATCATCCCCAATAAGTCTTCCTTCTTTTAAGATTTGTGTCACTCAAATTCCTTCGAGTTAAACGTCTGAATCGACCCATGTGTTGTAATCTACAGACTTTGGACTTAATCCTACTAGTTTATGGATGATATACCATCATATAGGTAGGTCCACACCACCTTCTTCTACTCCTGAGACATCTAGCTACACATATTCTTTGTCCCCCACATCATCTTCTTCTATTAATAATCATCAAACATCTTCTAAGTCTTCCACACCAAGTGAACCTCTTTCTTCCAATCAACCCCTGGTGATTCATCAACAACTCATACCGATTGACCTCTTTCAGAATGAAGAAACAATTAGGACATTTATAGGGGCACATGAAGATAATCCTTTAGAAGATTACGAGAAAGGATTCTCTTTAGACTTCGATATGCCCTCATATTCTAATAAAAATGTTGATTCCTTTTATCAAGAAATAGAGAAAAAGCCTCAAATTATGCAACTTGAACCTCCTGTTATTCTTCCATCTTAACATTCTTTATTAAGTGAGGAAACTCCTAGGTATTACATTGATCCATGGCCTATCTTCTCATCACCCAATCACTCTTTGTCTATCATAATTCCTCAATCACAATCTCTTATGGGGTCAACGCCAAGTAGCCCTTCATCTTTGTCTAGGTGTGGGTCACCTTCTAGTAGCCCTCCCTATGCTATTTGTGGGACATTTTTTAGTAATCCACTATCTTCTATTCTTGGGGCATGTCTAACTAGCCCCTTGTCTTCTATGTATGGATCACCCCTAGGTATTCCATCATCTTCTATTCTTGGGCCACATCCTAGTAGCCCTTCGTCTTCTATCTATGGGTCACATCATAGTAGCCCTTATTCTTCTATTCTTGGGCCACATCCTATCTTCCCTTCATCTTTTATCCATGGCTCACCTCCCTGTAGCCCATCCTCTTCAATTCTTGGACCATATCCTTTTCATCCATCACATATTTCTTCTATCAATGGTTGTGGCAAGCCCTAGGTCATTTCTCACATCAGTTCTAAACGTCCAAACTCACTTTATTCTCCTTCTTGAGATCAAAGAAGTCAAACATTAGCTTATAAGAAACCCAGACATGTTCTTTATCAAGCCAAGATCAAAAATCCGAAGAGATCCAAAGCTACCAACAACTCCAATGATCATAAAATCCAAAATAAAACGTGATTCTAGAATGCACACCAATGTACCCATCAAGTATGGCACAAAGTGCAAAAACCTAGGGATAGGGAACTCAAAATCCCACATACAAAACCCATGTTTCAAAACAAATCAAAGTAATTTGTTGAGTGCGAACTCACCACGATCATCGTGATCAGGGATCATATCACTCTTGATAAACAAACGCGCCTAGTCTCCCTTATCAAGGAAGTTGCAAACATCATTATTGGATCCTATCATGTAGAGTGACTTTGTTGGTCCCAAATTTCCAAAAAATATCAAAAATCTAAACATCAAAAAATAATTCAAAATACAAAAAACATTGAGAAAACATAAAACAAAAATAAAAGGTACAAAGATCAAACATTGCAATCAGGTATTGCATACACATGGATGTTTCTTTCTTCCCTTTCTTGCTCTTATTCTACAAGTATTCCTACCATTTTCATCCCTTCGGTGATAATTTTGTTAGCCTATTCACATGGATTTTGTGACATTTATGTCTATGGTATATGTTTGACACTAGTCTTGTATCACCTTGGTAAATCAAAGAATGACTGACCTCTTAGAGATCCTATCACAATCAACATCTAATAAACTTGTTGCAAAGAAATTTTGGATATATTTGTTGATGCTAGCCATTTTCGTCATCATAACCACTTCCGCCTCCTTTCATCAAGCCATATGTGGTTCTTAACCCCTTGTCAAACAAGATATCTGAAATAAGTTTTTAGAAAGCAAAAGAATCAAAATCAATCAAAAATCAAAAGCTAAACACTAAAAGAAAAAGCAAATTGATATATAACTCTCTCTTGGGGTATTTCCAATAATCTCTATTGGGCTCTGGATACCTGACTGGTAATAGAGAAATGTTGCGATTAGAATCAAATACATCTCTGTCGGCGCTATGGACGTCTGGCTGGCAATGGAGCAATGTATTGTTATCCTTCCACCCTTCATTCACAAATCACCTATCGTCTTTCAAAATAAATCATTCCTACACTTTGGCTAGGGTGTATTCACTTTTTGTCTATTAAATATTCACTTCAAGAGGTAATTCATTTCAACTTCCACATACTTGATCTCTATGAGTAGGAAGGATTAGTAGGTTACTAAGTGTTTTTTTTTAACCTTGTTTAGACTCTTACTTTAGTCCTTATCTCGTCTCATGATTTGTGCCTTTGGCTAGTCAGTTCTTCATCACGAGGCTTCTAATCTACAATCATATCATTCACATCATTCTTGTACTTCATTCAAAACATCCATGTGTATAGGATTACGTTTTTGCCATGTTTTTGGACACCTTTGTCTCTTTTCACAAAAATAATCTTCTCCTTCCTTTCTATCAGGTTCTTTTAGGAAAACTTACATTGGGGTCATCCTTACTTCTTCCCAACACTTCATTGGTTTACGTTCATCATCATGTTGAACCTATCCATAATGGCCTTGGGTCCCGCTTCTACACGTGAAGAGTTTGACTTTGAATACTCCCACCTAATCGCTGGGGAATTTTCGCATCTTCACCTTTCTCATATGCACGTGGCCTTATGTCCTTGGACATCCCATATATCACAAGGGGCATCCAAGATTCCTCGTCTTCTTGTACATAGCTTCAGAAAACTTTCAAAATCACAAAAACATTCAAATATGCTATCAAAATCATCAAAAACATTCAAATATGTTTCATAAAACTTCTAAAAATTGAAAATCATCCTACAAAACGTCACTCTTTAGTTCTCACCTATTCATCTGTGTGACTCGCGGATCATCTTGATCTACCTCCATAAACAAAAGCTAGGCTTCTTACTTCTTCTTTACTCTGGGGCACAACAAGTTGCCTAGTACTGTTTCGCAGTGTACATTGCTTTTTCATAGGACGGAAGTGTCTTATGTTATTCCCCTTTGCATGTATCCTTTCTTAGGGCACCATTGTTAACCCTTGTCATTAATTCTCACAGGTTAGAACTTAAGCTCGATAATAAAAACACTGCATCTTGTCTCTTTGTTAAGTTAGCTTGTTTACTTTCTCGTATTGCATTGCATTATGTATGTTGCATGGAGTTAGGAATCTTTTACTTTCTCATATTGCATTACATTTTGTATGTTGCATGGAGTTTGTGTTTTTAGCAATGGACATTTGTTCGTACATGACTTTTCATGTCATACTACACTTTTGTTCATTCTTTTTAATAAGGACCGATGATGAAGATCATTACCAATATAATGAAAAATAAAGTTGTTTAAAAGGCATTGGATGGATGTTAGCTCATTCCCCCTTCCTCGTACTTATTTTCTTCTATATCCCCTTTCTTTTCAAATTCTTCACACTATTATTTCTTTTATTTTATTTGTATCATCTTTTCAACTATCAATCAAGTTCTTCTATCGCCCCATAGAAAATCAAGGGGGGCATCCTCCATTCTACTCATTTTTCTTCTATCCCTTCAAAATTTTCTACTTGTTTATGCTTGTCTACTTTCTTTGAAGTGACATTGCTTACACCACCTCAAAGAGGGGTAAATGTAAACACCTAAAATATGCTTACACTTAGCATTTCATCCAATCCATTCAATTAATGACACTTCATTAATCAAACCTTCTTTGCTCCACTCTCGGATGCCCATTTACGACACCTTCTTGGTCATATTCCTCCTATAATAAGCATATTTGGCTAATATCTCTCTTTTTAGCTAAAAATTCCTCCATTCAACCATTTAGAACCTCCCTAGTTTTATCTAAACCACTTTTATTGGCTTTGTAGGCTATCTATCAGTCACAATTGGTTATCCATACCCCTCCTAACTCTCAATGAGTCTCTAATCACTTGCTAATCAAGTTTAAATAGCCTAATCCTAGCTTAAATAAGCCTAAATCATGTTTATCCTAATCTAATCCTAAAGTTCTTTTTGAGATTTAGTCTCACATGCACCCAAATTCCAAATTCTCCCAAGTGGAAAACTATAAATACAAGGCTAAGCCTACCCATTAAAACTACAACTTTACATAAGCTAAAGCCAAAACAAGCCTAAGAAAGCTTAAGAGCTCATTTGCATTAGCCAAGCTAATAAGACATTTGATCTTGGGTTATCCACCATTAAAATAGCTTCATCTTGCACCCATGTTAGGTTAGTAATGAAATAGCTAAACTTGGCCATGTAGCCAATTAGTGAGATTCATTCACCCTCATGGAGTAAACAACACACAATTTGATTGCTTAGAATCTAACTAGGTTCACTTTCATTAAGCTTTCATATAGTAGAGAGTAGTATACTTGTTACTTTCTGATATTTTTGTCAAAGTTATAATGCTTGCATGTTAGTTTCTCTTGTTTAGCTCTTATCTCATGGTGCATGGATGAGTAAATCAAAGATTTGAGGTTCTTTTGACTCATTCCATAGCTTGTGCACCTTTCCATTGCATACAGGTACTATAGGAAGTTCATCAAAGTATATGCCAAGGTCGCCACACCCTTGGAAGAATTTCTAAAGCACAAGAGTGCCTTTCATTGGGGAGATGCGTAGCTGAAGGCATTTGACACTTTGAAGGATAAACTTGTCACTACGCCCATACTACGCTATCCTTCTTGGGATAAGTATTTCCATGTGCATGTTGATGCCTCAAGAATAGCCATTGGAGTAGTGCTAGCACAACCTGGTGAGGGGATTGTTGATCAAACCTTGTGTTTTGAAAGTAGGAAGTTGACACCAATAGAACAAAATTATACCACTACTGAGCGTGAACCACTATCAATGATCTAAGCACTACATAAGTTTAGACAACAGCTATTCACAACACCTTTTATATTATATACATCCCACATGGCGTTGAAATAATTGGTGAACAATCCTATTCTGTAAGGGCACATATGTCATTGGGTCCTAGTATTTCAAGAATTTGAGTTCACAGTGGTGGTAAAACTAGGGAAGAGAAATTTAGGGCCTGACCACTTATCAAGGATTGACTTAGGGGAGGACACACAAAGCATTGAGGATACCATGTCAGACGTGCAACTTTTTAGGTTGTGGCGTGTGCACTCAGACTTAGAAGATATCACAGTATTCTAGAAAATTGGTGTGGTGCCGGAAGGGATGAAGGCTCTAGAGAGGAAGAAGTTGGCTATACATGCCACACCCTACATGTTGATTAGTGGAGATATGTACAAATTAGGTCATGATGAGGTTCTGCACCAATGCATATTAGAACATGAGCACGTAACGATTATGGAGGAAGGGCATGGAGGGATTTTAGGAGGGCACTATATAGGAAATGCTACCACATGGAATATTTTAATGGTAAGGACTTGGTGGGAAAGAATCTACCAGGATTGTATTGAGATTTGTAAGGCCTATGACCATTTCCAGTGCCTTGGAAAACCTACAAAAAGGGATGAAATGCCCTTGCAACCAATAGCCAGCTTTAATCCATTTGAAAAGTAGGCAATCAATTTTGTAGGACCAATTTTTCGAGACACACAAAGCACTGGTTCAAGGTATATCATTACTTTCACTGATTACTTAACAAGATGGGTAGAGGCAGTGCCTACAAAGGATTGCAGTACAACAACAGTTGCTAGATTTTTATGGGAGAACATAATCAACAAGTATGGATGTCCTTTAAGCTTGAAAAGTGATAGGGGTACACATTTCTTGAATGAAATGGTCAAGATTCTAGTCAGATATTTTATGATGGCCCATCACAAGACTACCCCCTATCATCCACAGGTAAATGGAACTACTGAGAAATTTAACAAGATACTAAGTCACACGTTGACCAAGATTTATCATGTCGAAAGACATGATTGCGATGAAAAAAGTATCAGTCATTCTATGGGCATACATGACAAACTACAAAAGATTGAACAAGGCCACACCATTTCAGTTGATGTTTGGTACATAAGCTATTTTTCCCATTGAATTCATGTTATCATCACTACATATAACACGCGCAGGAGGATTGGCTGATGAACAAGTGCTCGAGGAAAGGATCAATAAATTGATGCAATTAGACAAAAGGTGATCACTTGCTAGATGGAATCGAAAGAATGAAAAGGCTAGAAAAAAGGCATGGCATGATCATCATATCAAGAACAAGTAGTTTGAGGTTGGGAAGATGGTTCTGCTATATGATTCCAAGTATCTTCACCATCATAGGAAGTTAAAAGTCCATTTGTTGGGCCCTTACATCATCTCGTACATACTTGATTCAGGCACATGTCAGTTACAAGCGCTGGATGGGACGAAGCTACCTGGCCATTTGAATGGGAGTAGGTTGAAGCCATACTATAAATGAGCCTTCCTTGTTTTTGTAAATAACGCAATATTGTCAATTATCTTAGAATTTCCCTTTATGATTTTTTCTCTTCTTTGTGTTTCCTTTTCTCGTTGCTTATTCCTTTTTGTTGTTGTATTTTGCGCCTTGTGTGCTAGTAACCAAATTATTTTCAAAAGGTTGTGTATGCATAGAAGACCAGACATCTGTTTTAGTGTGGGGTGGAGTAGTGCGAAGTGAAGTATAGGCTGGTAGTAAACGTTAAATAGCCCAATTGAAGGATAGAAAATGTGTGGGGAAAAGGTGGGAAAGAATGGTTAGTTTCAGGATAAGGCTTTATATAGACCACGTACAGAGAAGGAAAATCCCAAGAACAACATTAGGTAGGCAAGGGTAAAAATTTGGTAAAGGACAAAAGAGGTTCCTTCTGCACCACAGACACGTGCATAAGATTCTTCGCTTAGTAAGGATTTTTGCGTGCCATAAGGTTGTAAATATTTTTTCATGTAGGATTGAGCATGTGGGTAAGGGCGCTTAAGATCGGCGTTAGTGGAAAAATCCACATTTAATGCTAAGTACGTTGGTAGGTGGCATAACATTTATTACTAGAAAGGAGGAAAAAGATTTACGTATGAGGTCGAGCGAATCATTATTTTACCTTGCGATTATGAAGTGGAAGAGCTCTTGCAAACTATGGCATCCAGAGAAATTTGTGTGAAGGAAGAAGAATCATAGAGACCTAAGTGTGTGACTAGGGTTGATCTGCAAACTAGAGTGGAAGGAGGTCATGGGCGTGGGGAGAGTTATTTTAGAGTACATTATCTTTTGGAAGGGTTTTCCTAGTTAGGGTTTAACATCTAGGGCACAGAGGTAGGAGGATTCTTCGCAGAGTTGAGCATTAGATTTGAGAAGAGTAGTAGAGTAGAGCAAGGAGGAATTTAATTTTTTTCCCAACAAGTAGAATAGAACCAAAGAAAGGAACGATCTCACCAAAGAAATAGAAGGGAACGAGAAAATGAAAACAAACCATTGTCATTGCTAGTTCCAATGAAGAGTGGTATGTAGAAATGCAGTATCCATGTGGAGTGTTGCTAGGGAAAGAGTGGGAATCACACTTGAGGAGGATGGTCATAATCGATTACAATCATCGCACGAGCATTACAAAAATAGAGATGACGTTGGAACTAGTTCATCTAACTAACAATAGGACACCAGAAGGAAAGCCAATCTACAGCGACGAAGTGAAGGTGAAGTTGGAGAAGGCCGGATTGCTGCAACTTTATGAGTTTCCCTATTTTGGAAAGCCCAAATGGTCATACCAGTGGTTGATGTCGTGTGTACATGAAGACAACTTCTATTTTGGAGGCTACAAAATGTGCATAACTCCTTAACTCATATCAAAGTTCACTGGCCATATTTTCAAAGGAGACTTCATAAATGACGACTTGGATGATAAGGAGTCTATCAAGGAAACTATGGAGGCATATGACTTCAAGAATGGTTCACGCTACTTCAGTATCTCAGATATACCCAAACATGTTATGAGAATGGCCGCGTGCTTGGTTACCAAGTTGAATGATCAATAAAGGTGGACAAAAGTGAACAAGGAATGGATGAATGTATGTTGGAAGATCTCTAAAGGACCGTTTACAAATTATCCACCTACATTGCAGATAAGATCATTAACATCACGTAGGAAGGAGAAAATATATTGTTTAGAAACATTCTCCTCACCATATTCTTCTCAGAGATTAGAGTTCCCGATGGGCTAGAGAAGTTTGTATGGGAGTATCTAGAAGAAAATCTCTCGCCCGCAATTTTTTTTGAGAAATATACTTGTGAGACCATGACGAATCCTCACAAGGCACACCTGGAAAAATGGTATAAGTAGATGTGCAACACATTCATGGTAGAGTGGAGGATATGTGAGTAGTTTTCTATGCTCATAGATAAAGAGGTTGTGTTTTCTATATATCAACACTTCTCCATCGGAATATTCACTTTGATAGATAGGACTAACATTCCATGGTGCAAGATACCATTTTATTTCACTGTATAATACTTCCAAGAGTGGTTCAACCATTTTAAGGAGGCCAAGAGACTAAGGTTTGACCTTAGTGAGGTAGACCAGGACCACTGCAAGCTACGCAGAAAGCTCATATACCCAAAGAAGCATGCTTATGTGGAGAAATATGTCTCTCATGAATTCTAGATGATGAAACCAATAGCGTTGTTGATCATTGGAAGGGCTACAACAAGGGTATATTTACACATAAGGCCAAAGTTTGAGAAGGGATCCTACCTAGAGAATGATGTATCCATTATAGAAGACCGCACAAGAAGAAAGAAGGCCATGCCAAAGAAAAGGGAGAGAGAAGAGGTGCAAGAGAATAAGGCACCAAGTGTGCAAAAATCACAACTTGTGGGCTCACTAGAAACAAGCACTAAGCCAAACACTTACACGCATAGGAAGAAGTACCCTATTAAGGAAAATACCCCAGAAGAATAGGCACCAGAGAAAGAGGAGCCCCTCACAAGAGAATAGTCACCAAGGAAGGAGTCACCCGCTGAAATGAAAGAGAGGGAAGAGTATCATTTACTATAATCACCAGTTAGGAAGAAATAGAAGGTGACAGAGAAGGTAGACTCAAAGGAAACAAAGGACTTGGAGGCCTATAGGGGTGAGAAGGATGAAGATGAGGATGAAGAAGTTCAGAATCATCCTGTGTATGGTATACATGATTCAGAAGAAGAAGGAAGCAAAGGTAATAATGGTGAGGAAGAAGCAGATGCTCAAGGTAAAGGGGTGAGCAAAGAAGTAAACACAAGAGATCAGAGGAACCCAAGCCTCACCATGGAAAAATAGAAGAATCCATGGAGAGATAAGTATCATGAATCATCGAAACGTTAGTGGAATAGGAAGTAGAGTGTAGTGTAGATGAAATGATGAAGGATATTTAGGAAGAAAGAATTGAAAAAGAGTATGGCAGAATGGGTGGAGGCCCTAGCCTAGTAGTAATCTTTCTAAAGGGTGCGCAAATAGGTGGGAAGAGTGTAGTGGTAGCACAAGGGAAAGGAATGGGTTACATCAATGATCCAAGAAAGTTACTACGCGCATGCTTCCAGAGCACTATGCCAATAGAAAAAATCCTAGCCATGCCCTCATTTGACATAGAAGGTGCATACCCACAAACCAGGAAAATGCTATCTTGGGAATTTTTATCCCATGTAAACAAACCTGAGTTCGAGGTAAGCCAATGGGCATTGATGAAGGTGATATAGATGAAAGGATTAAATCCCTTGGTGAATGCTTGATGGTTTTCAGATGAGTAATTCTGTAATGTATTCAAAAACGTTTCAGTTGAGGTTGAGGCCCAAATTTTTGGAAGAAATTATAGGGTGAGATTCCTAAAGGAAGAATTAGAGAAGAAGGAGGAGG
This sequence comes from Taxus chinensis, assembly GCA_019776745.2. Lineage (NCBI taxonomy): Eukaryota > Viridiplantae > Streptophyta > Pinopsida > Cupressales > Taxaceae > Taxus > Taxus chinensis. The sequence continues at coordinate 607,309,307 of CM034154.1, read as the reverse complement.
AGCTTCTTGAGAAAATAAAGGATCTGAAACAAGAAGAACTAATTAGTGCACAACTAAGGTGTGAAATGAAAGAGGAGAAGGCAAGGGTGCATGGATTACACAAAAAATTGAGATGATTACAAATGTTATTGTTTTAAAGCATCCTGACCTAGCACCACCCAAAAAAAAATATAAATAAACCTTGAAGTACCTAGAGGACTTAACTCAAACCCTCACTATGGAGAGGCAGTCACTCACCTCAGAGTCCACAAAATAAGCACTGGAACACCAAGAGAGAGAAGACAATTTGAAGGTTCTAGGGATTGTGGCTCAATATACCAAACTCCTCTCTGATGTGAAGGCAATCGCGTAAGTTTCTGAAGATGCATATGATAATTTTGCTGATAGAGATAGAGTTGCAAAAATCTTGGTCACTACACATGAGATGTAACTCAATGAGTTCCAGGAGAATAATAAGGGGAATAGAGCATAGTAGGATAGGATCTTGTCCCACGTGGAGAAGAAATAAGAGGCTATCAAGACCGTAGGGACCAATTAAAAAATGGTTGAAGGAGTTTTACCCCCAAATCACCCATAGGATGGACGCCCTTAAGGATTTGGGAAAACAAATGGAAGGAATTGTTGAAATGATGAGTTGCAAGGGGGAAGGGATGAGGTTTGAGGAGGTAAGTGTCCTATTAGGTGGCCTGTGTTAGTAAGCACAAAGTGAGGTTAATGCCTGGGAGAAGTTAGAGGTAGATATAGGGAAGGATTTCCCTCTCCTCCTTCAAAAATGAACATGTTCTCCTTCATTTCCCCATTCTTTAAATATTTCTCCCATTTCTTCATTCCTTCATTATTTTTCCAACTATTCAGAGCACACCATTCTTTATTCATTGAAGAGAATTGTTCCCGAGGATGGAGAATAGACATAGTGTGGGGTGATGTTGGGCCTTAGAATATTGGCTAAGTACAAGAAGGTGCATGGGCATGCAGGACATATATGAAGAAGGGCGTGTAGGACAGGGTTTTAGAAGGGTTTAGCAGAACCTAAGGCGTATGTGCAAGGAAAAGGAAGGGGTTTCAGGACTTAGCCAAATTCAGCATCCTAGGAGGCATAAGAGAAAAACGTGAACCAAATGAGAATGTGGAGTGGATAAGGTGCCAACCTCACAAACCAATGGTCAAAGAAGGAATATTCCATGTGATGGAAGGATCTAGAAATACATCATTGCAGAAAGTGGAGATCTCATATGGGAAGAAGCATGCTCCATTAAAGGACCACATGGACACTTGGAAATTGATCTATTACTTCATGAAGGCATGGTAGTGGATGCTAAAGTTATATATAGAGATACTCAGGTAAAGGAAAAGGACATCAAGAGAGATATCAAGAGAAGAAGAAGAGGAGAGGTAAAGCTCTACAAAAGTTGTGATGTGTTCTAGGAATTCTCATTAGGAAGGCTATATGAGAGATGACATATTTAGAGGGATGGGTCGATGAACATCTTTATAGTTTGGAAAGAGTAGTTTAGGATTTTGATGTATAAGTATTATCTGCATCAAGATATTTGATCTGTAATGGCCTTGAGGAATGTAATGTGGTTACTGAGAGTAATATGAATATATTATTTTCTCTTAAAATATATACATTGTTCATGGGTATAAACCCTAGTGCCTTTTCTTTGTATTATCAGATTTGTTATCTGTTTAATATTTCCTTGTTATCTAAATGGATGCATTTATATAGTAACTCATCATAAAACACTCATAATGAACGCATGGTTATTTCCCTTCTTGCATCTAAGTTTTTTCTAGTAGGGGATGTATTCTCACAAAACTCACATAAAGGAGGGGCTCAGCACCCACGCATGCCTCGGGTGATAGGCTAACGCACATGGGATTAGACTGTTGTTTCTAAGGACATAAAAATGACTACACGTATACACACATAGTGTGGTACACACACATTAACTGTTTAGGTTTGGGGTATAAACACATAGTGTGGTATAAACAAATTTATGTATACCACAAACATAAGAAAAACTATGTGTATAGCCATATGTGTTTCCTATTACACTGATTGCATCATTTGTCACATATGTGCAAACATGACATCATGTGCATACCACATATTTTGAATACCATTATTCTATGATGTTTTCATTCCACATTTTTTCACTTCTAGTATTATATGCAATAAAAGCATCAATTTAGCAGTTTAAATGATACTTTATTCATGGTTTATATTTTTGCTAAATATTTTCATTTTTGTTAAATATTCTTACTCCAAACTACTAACTCTTTATGTTGTAGTATGATTGGTCTAAGAAATTTGGGTGTATAAATCAAATTACTAAGCTTTGTTTTGCAGGGCCTTGTCTTGAATAACCAATCACAAAATCTTTATTGTTGAATTTGATTATATTGCATCATCATTGTTGTGTGTTTTTTATTGTTATTTTTTATCCTAAAGGTTAAACCGTATATGATCTCCTCTCACATCTTAGGACAATCTTGAGGATCAAAATCGGATAGCCTTTCCATTTTTATTTTTAGGGGAAACGTGACGTGTAAGTGACATCCACGCATTTTCCATAGTCCTAGGAGTATCGTGGTCATGGAATTCACCTTTATGCACGTAGACACACCCCGTGTTCTAAAGGGGTATATAAATTCTTGGATATCTGTCGTTATTGGGTAATCACTTTATTATTTTAAGATTGGTGTGAAGTGAGGGGATACCATATCCCAACACCCAGGTCTCATACAACATCCTTGCAACATGGACTTGGGCTCCACATACCGCAAGGTATATCAGGTACTCCCCTAGTGAGCTCATATATCCTAGTCTAGGCAAAATTTTGGCCACATATCAAGCTATTGTGCAAGTATATTGCACTCCCTAAGATCACTCACTAGTTAACCCCACATTGGTACATAGATGGTGAGCCAAGAGTGGTACCCCTCATTGTGTGGTATTGAAAGCAGGAAAAAGCTTGATTGAAATCCCACTTGACTAGTTAGGGTGTGTATTGCATGTTGGTTTCTTGCTAATGGACACCACTAACCATCATATCACCTTAAACATTAAATCAATCAAGCAACATCATAATCATCCATCCTTATCGAACAATCCCAACCCAAACTCCATTAACAGTCTGTGTATACAAACATATTCACTTTCCTTGAAAGTGATGTAGACACATAACAACAACAAGTTTAAAATAATCTGTAACAAGGTTTATGCCAAAAAAATTCACCTTAATTTTCATATGAAAGATCATACAATGTTCATAAATTTCTTATTTTGACTTGTACAAGACATAATTGTGCTAGTTTACCTCTTGGATGGTTCTTTTTACACATCATGCCCTTCCTCCAGCTATAAGAATGATGAGATTTTACCTACTTTTCTTCTCATTAGTCATCTATGTGTCATTCTCACCTTTCTCAAATTTTTGCCATCATCTTTTATCAAATTTCCCTTCATCCCAACAATCATGTTTGGATTATTTTAGAAATATTCCACGTATTGTCACCTTTTACCTTGTTCATGCACTATAGAAAACATAAACCATCTGTTGGTATCCAAATTGATCCTTCCTTTGTAACTGAGCAACATCACAAGTTGATCAGGATGCTTAAAGAAAAACAAATCATAATAGGAGTCATTTTGTATCTAAGGATGGATTTTAGATGATACTTTATTACTCTGGTTTGGAAAAGACTGGATAGCACTGTGGTAAGGGTTTGACCTACCCTCACCACTTTAGGTTGTGCCTTCAACCAGGGTGAGAAGACCCATTTTGTAACTTGTGTTGGTGAATAATAACAATGGACTAAAAATATTTGGCTCTCCCTTTAGAACATTTGAAGGATACCTTGAGAAAACATGGTCAATGCAAAAAAACCAAACTCTCATGAGCTGTCACCCTAGAGAATGAAGATGTTTTCTAGACAAGGTCTAGGTTACTAAAGCCAATGATAAAAAATGATTGCATCTGCATATTTTGGTAAAGGATAGGTAAATTCAATAAAATTATTCAACATTTGTGGATATACAGTGCAAACAGGGATGGTTCATGTATGATTTATTACTGAATGTATTATTTTTTGTTGGGAAGTTAAGTAATTTAAAGTTGATTATACCAAATTCTTAAGAACTTTTAACAAATGTTTGAAAATCTAAAAATCAAAATGACAAAAGGATTCAAATGGTCAGAATGAACCTTCAACTAGAGGATGTGCATCTATGAAAGCTCAAAGACACATGGTTTTACAAATTATTAAAGGATTCAACACTAACGCTCATGTTAAGGACTTAATTTAAAATCATAAGTCTCTAATTAATCATGCCTAAGATATACAAATATACTAATAAACAATCTGTATCATCATAAAGAAAGTAAAGTGAATTTAAATTATTTATTGCATCATGAAATGAAAACTCTCTTCATAATATAATTGTAAATTCCACAATACTATCACAAGGATAATATTTTGTGTGATTAAGAGAAAATCCTAACATAATATTGCAAAAAGAACATAAATAACTATTTGAAGATGTCTCAAAATGAAAGAAGACACAACTAGGTTCATGATTAACACAATTTACTCAAGGTTCTTCAAATTGATTAACAAGGAAAAGTTTATTTACAATATCAAATCTTGTCAATGGATGGACACTTGCAACCATCTTGACATGATCAATTTTAAAGATACAAATGAAATAATAGGTTTCTCAGATAAGTTCCTCAGAAAAATGGCTTCTCTTGGCTTTCTCTCCTTCTCTTTTCTTTGAATAATTCTCAGAAAAATTAACCCCCCTTATGGCGTGATTATTCTTTTGCCTTTTTATATATCCCTCTTCACTTGTTAACCTTCAAAAATTTTCCCCCCAAAAGCATGAATATTTGAAGGAATTTTTCCTTTTACAAAACGTTCTCTAGAACATGACATTTAAAAGTTTTCTTTTAAACTTCTAGATGTACAATATACAAGTCTTTTCAATTAGCTCCACTTGTGCTCAACTGGGATATCAGGTCATCATTTCTGGTGAATTATTTTAATCATTCTTTCTTGATATTGATTAGATAATCATTTCAAATAATCTCTGAACACTTCTAGATGACTCTTATATGACATATATCCATATTCACTTTTCAAGAATCCACCTTTGGCGTCACACACTCTATTTTATGTCTTACTGGCTTAATTATCACACATAGTTCCTGTCCAATCACTTTGATTTACTAGCTCTTCTCATTCCTAACCTCTTCCACATCTTAAATTCCTTTATGTATGAACTGAACAAAATCTCCCTCATCTCATGGGAAAGATTTTACTAAATCAAAAACATATGTCTCCTTTTTATTATAAAACCTAGCTCAATTTCATTTTCATTATGCATTTCCCTTCTTTTTCTAAATATAAGGAATTTTATCAAAGAATGGCGAAGGTACTCATAGCACACATCCTAAAGGAGATTTCCTCAGAGGACTTAAATCAGATTTTAAATTTGAGTGGTCCTGATGATGCCTTTGTTAAGGCTTTGTTTGATGAAGAGTGTGCGGGTGACACCAGAGGACCCTTAACATATCGACAAGTCTGATTAGAACTTCTTACAAGGCTAATAGGGATTAATCGTGTATTTGCAACATTTCAGGTTATGTATTTTCATCTTTTTAAATGGGAACACTTGAAATATCCCTAATATTTAAAGAGATACTGGGTCCAGAGAAGACCTCAGGTATCTAGGTAAACCATTTTTCAATGTCCCTTTTTATGTGATGAAGGATTTGTATCAAACGAGATTCCCAAAGAATCATATGTGCTATATGATAAATCCTCCATCAACATTGTGCCTATTATTTACCACAAAATATATGAGTTGGAGTCTCCTCTTCTCAAGACAACATGGGGATATTTGTAATTCGATCATCCACCCACTTAATGCATCATGCTCCTTACTCAGAGCATGATTTTTTGGGGCCTCAAATTATTACTTCTCTGAAATGAAAGACCTTGCAATCTACCTAATCAATAACATGAAGTGCTTTCTTCTAATGGTGTTTCAAACCGCTCTTAGCAAGTCAACCCTTTAGAGGGGAAAGGAAAGATGACATTCTTCACAGGTGGTTTGAATATTTTGTTGGGTGTCACCACAACGGAAGAAATTTGAGCTAGATAGAGTCATCCTAGTGACTCTGGAAGCATATGGAATGGGAATCTATCGAGACCTCAGGGTCAGTTTTTTGTTCAGACAACACAAGGTTCTTTGTGCTGAGGAAAAATGGTATGCTTCCCTTGAGAAAACTATGGAGGACAAAAATTTCTATTTGTTTTCCTCTATAAAAATCATAGAACTCCTTTCAAACTTAGGAGGATCGATTACCACATCTTTGTGATTGTGTTTTTTTGCCTAAGCGTGTGGGCACCTAATTTCATCATACCTTTTGAATAACTCTAGTACATGATCAAACTCTGTAATTCTTATGTTTCTTGTGTGCCCTTTCAAAAAATATTCAATCAGGTATCATCAACCCAGCAACCTCCTTTATCTTTTCCCTTCCTTATGTGGCTTAGACTGAGTAAGACCACTTGCTATAGCTCCACTCATTAATTTCTTAGTACTATGAGGTTTTGGTGAAACACTTGAGAAAACTACATTTTTTCGGGATGCTAAGCCCTTCCCCTTTTCTTCTTGTCTCTTGATGAATCATTGAGTGATTTCAAAAGTAAAGGAGAAGAAATTTTCCATAAATTAATTTGATTTTAGATCCTTTTTCTCTTATTTCTTTAGTATTTTTTCCTAACTAGAAATGACATAGGAGTACCTAAGGTTGATCCCAATAGCAGATGAATTCCACTCATCTATGAGTTTAGGAGTTGGCCTTTTTGAGGGAAACTGATAGGGGCCTTTCCTCCCAAAAGTATCAGTAATTTATCTCCTCCCTCCTTCAAGGGTGGAATTTCAGCACTCAAGTTCCCCAAACTCCTGACGTTATTGATTGCATAAGATTCCCAATATCAACATATTCTGAATTGATAAGTTAATTCCCTGTTGAGTTAACCAATTAACAAGTCTTCTCATTACATCAGTTATCCTTATATAATAATCATCAGATTCTGTTTCTTTCCAATCTAGATGGGATTATGGGTTGCTGCTACTTCCACCATTATGATCAACATAATATGTACTTAGTGTATGTGGATCATCCACAATTCCTTTCCTCCCAAATTCTATCTCCTCCCTCCTTCAAGGGATAACTGTAATTTTAATTCCCTGAAATTAACAAGTCTTCTCATTTATCCTTATATAAAGGGTCATTATGGACCTTATGAAATCTTAGTGTATGTGGATCCTTAATCTGTACCTCTTCTTCAATCTCTAAAATTCATCCAATAATCTTCAAATTGAGGCTCATGCTCAAAATTATTTGCAATGTTGTTAAATACCCATATGATGTCATAATTATCCCTTGCCTCAAACTTTTCCATGTCAAACTTTTACATTTCATCTTTAATCAACCTGGCGTTTATGATGAAAGGGCATAAATACCTTCCAATTCTAATAGGACATTTGATATTTATCTTATGCCTTCCAGAAATCAATTTATGCACAGGGGTTATCTACCTTTCCAATTCATATAAATCCAATTTATCATCTAAATACCTAGGCAATTTAATATATTTTCCTTCAAAACCACTAAACCTTATGTGTGTGAACTTTTTATATTGGATGAAGTAGCATCTGTAATCTAAAATCAGTTTTTTAGCCTGTTTGGAAATTCTATATTGTCCCCACTCTGGTTTGAAAAGAAAAATGATTTAGGAAAATAAACAATCATTAACTAATCTCACATTCCCACTCCATTTGATCACTTGTAGTTGAGTGAATATTTCATACATTTAGCATTTCTTTAAATCTGTTGTGGTAACAAAACCGGGAAATGTCTATGCCATAAAACATTGTAAATTAAGTAAGTCATCATATAAAATTATAGCTCTGATGTTTCACCCATCTCAATTTTATCTTCTAAGGTTACCATGTGTGCATGGAGTGCTTCTACAATGAATATAGCCCAGAAAATGCTCCCTTTTTTCTCCAAAATGATCCATATGTGAGTAACCATCCATTCATTAAATTCATTTACAGTTTCCAACGCCGCCATTTGACATAATAACACAATGACATCTTGAACATATTCAAAAAACTATGCCCTAACAAATTTTTTTAGGGATTCTTGTTGTCTTTTTCGTGATGAGCCACTTTGTATTTATGATCTTGGAACTAATCCTTTTCCTTTTCCTTATAATCCCGTAAGGATAATTTGATAGAAATGGTGTTCGAGTTGGTGATTACAAGAAATTTTAACATACTGATTATTCAAATGGATGCAGGTGTCAATGTAAAAGTTGCATTCCCACTCTCGTCTAATACTTCCCTCTTTTCACACTGGATCATAATTCATAGCACAATGCCACACCAATTCTGGGAAATGAACTAATCATGGGATATCACTCACTAGATAAATGTGTCTATCTTGAATTTCCTTTAGGGATTAAATATTATGGGGGTTATTTAGTCTCTGAAGAAAATCATTTAGATCAGCACTCATCAAATATGTGTTTGTAATCTTGTATAAATCACTTGTGACCCCTGACGCAACAAAGAATGAATATGGCATCGTATTCATCTTCAAAAAACCTATCTTTACTTTAAACCAACTTGTCAATGAAAGAGAAACACATGAGTTTATAAGTTCTTACCAATCAACACAAGATTTCCTGAGCAATTTAAATCCAAATCGATAGCCTTTTCAATCCTCTGGTTCACAATTTAAGCTTCTAAGTTAAAAACACGATGATTCTCCATGAAAATCACAAAAAGGTAGCTACAAAAATATAGAAAATTGATAATAGAATATGAAAGCATTCACATACTTTAAAATGTCCTTGATTTGCGTAGCAACATTAATGGTGAAATAAATAAATGCATAGTATCGTGACCATTCATTCCACCATTCTCAACTTTGAAAATGAGTCATCCACGTGGAAAAGACTTTTTGCTAACATAGGTTTGGGGGCACTTTTTGTAGTTTTGCAATGTTTTATAACTTGCATACTTCTAGCCAACTTGACCCACCCATCCACTTTTGGCTTTCAACATGGGCTCGACACGTGGTTTTATTTGGGTGATAGCGGGGCTATGACCCTTTTCTACAGTTTTATTTCATTTACATGTCAAAACAAAAAGTGTTTGAGTTCTCCAACGACCCCCACCCGTGCCTTTTGCATGAAAGGATCCAAGTGTCCCTTACGGGTCTCAAGAACCTTTTTACACCTTTACACTTTTCCCCTTAATGCACAAAGTTACAAATATGTGTCATTTCCCCGCATCCACTCAGATTGTGGAAAATGTACACTCCTGGATGCTAATTGAGAAATTTATTACGCTACTTTATGATTGTGAATATTCAAATAATATTTATTGGGTCATGGGGCTAATTTTGCATTTTGTGAATGCGATAAAAAGTTACAAGTTTACAAATTATATCCTCCATACTGCAATCAATTGAGGTTTTCCATGTACCAGCGGGCAATGGGAGAGAAAACACAAATAAAAAACAATACCAATTAAAATTTTACAACAGGAGATCCCTCCAATTTCAAAACTGAAAACATAACTAGTTCCCCACAAGAAACTACAAAATAATGCACATCCAGACATGATCCTTGACCGAAAAAGTGGAAAAAATAATTCATACACAAAAGAATCAGAAGTCTAACTCGCACCCCCACAGGGAAAAAAAATATATAATAGACAACAATGAAAAATCTTAACCAAATAGGGGCGAGATTAATTTGAGCACCAACACCGGTTTTGACTTGGGGATGAGCATTCCCTACGAGTGCCTCAAGAACAAACCATGGTGCAAAGAAAAATAGACCACGTGCCAAAATCCATTGGGCCATGGCATCAAAAACCAATGTACATAAATAAGTGATAAAAACCTACTCCCCAAAAAACATGCCAAGAAACCCAAGCCAAATGGTCACCGAAGACCGAGATAAAAAAAATAAAAAACCGAATAACGAACAATTTTTTTTTTACACTATACAATAGTGCGTACCTCAATTTGAGAGATCAATCAAGAAATTGTTTTAAGTTTCTGCCATTAATAGGAAACTCAAGTAGTTCTCCATCTAGATCCTTTAAGAAGAAAGTATGCTCACCAATTTTGATGTTAATGGAGTAAGGACCCATCCATAGTGCACTAAACTTTCCATGTTTTCCCTTGTCATCATGTCTGCTATCCCATAGTAACACAAGATCTCCTATAATGAAAACTCGAGGAGTCGCCTTTTTATCACATAGTTTTTTCATCTTTTCCCTGAATTTCAAATGTCTCTTGTGGGACTCTCTTCTTTCTTCATCTAGTTCAACAATTTGATTTATCCTTGCATCATATGGACTAACTTCTTGATCCTCAATTTGTCAAATAAATTGGTAGGAAGATAGTTTCATGTGTAGGGGAAGGAGGGATTGAGTTCCATATACCAATTCAAAAAGGATTTTTCCATTATCTCTCTTAGTAGTAATTCTATCATCCCAGACAACAAACTTCAATTATTCACCCCATCTTCATTTATTTATCTCCAATGTCTTCCTGATTATTTTCAAAAGCAATTTATTTCTTGACTCAGCTTGTCCATTTCCTTGGGGATTGTAATTAGATGCATATTTGAGATTTATTCCATACTCGTGACACATGTCCACCAAGGGTTTAACTCGAAAGCTCATAGCATTATCAACAATTATTTTGGAAGGCACTCCAAACCTGCAGATTATGTGATTTAAGATAAAATCCATAACAATTTGGTAAGTTACTTTATTAGTATGGATTGCCTCAACCCATTTGGTGAAGTAATCAGTAGCCACCAATATCCATCTGTGGCCTACACTTGAAGGATCTAAGATTTCCCCAACAAATTCCATACCCCACTATTTAAAAGGGTCTTCAATTGATACTGGTTCTAAAGGGAGAGCTCCTGAAGCTTTCAATCTTCCTGAGAAATGTTGGCAACTCTCACATTTTCTCACTAACAAAGTTGCATGTTTAAAAAGTGTGGGCAACCAATAATCAACTCTTAAAATCTTGTGAGTAGTTACCCTTCCAGAATAATTCCCCCCACAAACTCCTCCATGAAAATCAACAACTAGTTTAGGGGCTTCATCTTCAATAATTCACTTTAAGAGAATCCCTTTAGGATTCTTCCATGCCAATCCATAATTAGTGATAATATATTTATGGGAAGATAAATTGAGTGCCCTCTTCTGATTTTTACTCAAATGTCTAGGACATTCCAAAATGTTTAAGATAAAACATGATGTCCTTGTACTATGCCGAATTGATCAATATTTCATGGACATTCATATCTCCTCCCTCAATTTCATTTATTTCCATTACTTTTAGGTTTTTCTATGCCATTAGCTTCGCCAACCCTAAACCCCTAACTATTTTGGTGGGTTGAATAACCATGTCATAATCTTGTAATTTGTTTACCCATTAACACCTTTTACTAGAGATTTCCATTTCTGACAAAATGAACTTGACCATAGTATGAGGAACATGAGTTGTGACCTTGGAACTCAAGATATATGGTCTAAATTTTTTTGTTGCTCTTACCATGGAGAAGGCCTACTTTTCCATTATATTATATTTCAATTCTTCTCCTTAAAGTGCTTTTCTAAAGAAATCAATTGGCCTTTCATTTCCTTCATCATCCTTTTGCAATAATACAGATGCAATAGTGTTTTTAGAAGAAAAAGAAAACATTTTAAAATATTTCTTGTAATCAAGATCTGCCAAAACAAGGGAATTCTTCAATGCTTCCTTAATTCTAGTAAAATATTGGATAGATTCTTCCTCCCATTTGATAATCTGATCCTTTTTTAGCATACTTGTAATGGGGATAGTCATTTTAGAAAAGTTAGACATAAATCTCCTAATGAAATTTATTTGTCAAAAAAAGGATTGAATTATTTTTTTGGTTTTGGGTATACGGAATTTGCCAATAGTTTCCACTCTTTCATGATCAATCATGACCCCTTATTTAGATACAATATGTCCCAATAAATTTTCCTTTCAAACCCCAAAGTGGATTTTTTAGGATTCAGTGAAATGCCATATTCTCTGTACCTTAACAATATTTTCCCCAGATGTTGCAAGTGATCACTCCTTTTCCTTGAGAATACTATCACATCATCCTGGTATACAACAATGAAATCATTTATGTATCCTGAGAATGTTACATCCATAGATATTTTAAATTTTCCTCTAGCATTCATCAAACCAAATGACATTCTCACATACACATAAATATCCCATGGAGTGGTGAAAGCGGTTTTGATTCTTTCTGACTATTTCACTACCACTTGGTTATATCCTAATAATCCATCCAGAGAAAAAAATAATTCAGAGCTAGTAACTAACTGCATCATGTTATCCATATTGGGAAGGGGATAATTATCTTTCATTGATGCCTTATTCAAGTTCCTAAAATCCAGACACAACCTTATATCTCCATTCTTCTTTCGAAATGGTACTAAATTTTCCACCCATGAAGAATACCTTATGGGTTGTATGATGCCTCCATACCTTAGATTTATTAATTATTATTTCATTTTGAGGGAAAAATGTGGATTTCTTGGTCTTTTCTTTTTCTTGAATGGTTTGACATTAGCTTCCAGTGGTATCTCATGCTGTAAAAGGTCTTCCCTATATGCGTTTAATTCTGGATATGACCATGACATACAGTCTTGGTAATTTTTCAACAGTTGGACATATGTTTGACTTTCTTCTTTATTTAGGTTACTACCTAGCCATATTTTCCTAGGTTTACTGTCTGTCCCCAGGTTGTGTTCCTCCACATCTCTCAAAGATGATATATAGCTATTAACAATGCAATCAACATTATCTAAGTTTGACTATAGTGAAACCAAACCTCTTGAAATAGTATTTGTCTTCAACTGAATAATATCCTTACTAAATAGGGTTTCTTTACCCTCATTAACACAAACCATTAGATCCCAATCCACATTCTGATTTGTGAATTCTCCTTTGTTTTGTAAAAACCTTTGAATTCAGGCATCATCTTCAAAAACTTTCCAATGTTTATCATTATTAGGGACAAACGGTCTCGTCATACTTAAATGTCATATTCATAATAAGGAGACACTATACAATTTTCAAACCTAGATCCCAATACTACCAATCTTTCTACTATAATATTCTGCTTTCTTTCATGGTATACTATTTGAAGGAATCAAACATTTCAATGAAATCTCAAACTGCATGCTTATATTGTTTCATTCTTTGATTCTTTGTTGCATAAAGCTTTTGAGACTTGCTTGACTACCAGTTCCGAATCCTCTTTAACAATAATGTACCCAATACCATACCTCCAAGAAATCCTTAAACCCAAAAGTAGTGCTTCATATTTTGCAATATTGTTTGTGCATTCAAACTTGAGTTTAAAAGAAAAATTAAATTCTTCCTTATCTGGGGATATCAAGACAACAACAACAACATTTCCAAATTTAAAACAAGCTCATCAAACATGAAAGACCAAGGGGAACTAGGTTGCTCAAGAAATTTTTATTTGTCAATTGTATGCCCCTTAAAATCTGCATAACCAATAAAATTATCAACATCTACATCTGTATATAGTACTTCATAAGAAACATTGTTGGGATCTTAAATTGGATGTAACATCTTCTTTTCAACATACAATTTTACAAGTAGTATGGTTGCATATGACATAGCCATTTGTGCACTTCCCCCCACACTAGTAGCCCATTTCCTCGACAATATCATTCCCCATTTAGCAGAGAAATCCACAATAACCACATTCATAGTTAAGGATTTTCCTGAGTAAGTTGCCAATTGCATTATTAACCCCTTAACATATCCAATCACCAGAACTTCCCTTGAATCCATAGTTGTGTGCTTTCCAAATGATGTTGTTACTTTGATATTTAATTCATTCATCACCTCAAGAGGCATCACATTTCATGAAGCTCCCGAATCAAACATACATTTGTGCACCATCCTATCCTTGATGATTAAAGTGGTATAAAAAGGATCAACGTCAAGCTGAGATTCCACAACTGAAGTACCCAAGTATACTTCTAGTGATTCTCCCAATTCTTATAGGGCCTGTGGTATTTCTATCTCTGCAATGATAGGAGAAAGATCCACACCATTCACATTATTTCCTTGGGTTTTTATCTCTTCTTTAAATACCAACTACTAAAATTCTTGTTTTCTATGCTTAGGGATTCTAAAAAATTCAACAATAGGCACAATGACTTTGATTTGACTCAAAATATGGGCTATATCACATGGAACATATTTAGGTAAGGTAGTATTAGGTGGGATATTTATGGTTCCTTATGGTGGTATAAGAGTCTTTGCAATTTGGGCATGAACTGGGTTACAAGTTTTATTTGGGACAACAAGGCATTTGTTAAGTGTATCCTTCTTAGGGGGTTCCTTTCAGATATTAGTGAGAAGTGAAGTTTTAGGTTTAACTTGAGGACCTCCCCCTTTGACAACTCTACTTCTAGTATTATATTCCTTCTCATGAGAAACTATTGCATTCATCAAAATTTTCCTATATTCCTCAAAAGGTATTCCCCCATCATATTTCGTAATCATTAAAGCCCTTAAATATTCAAAATCATGATTAGGTAAATCAAACACTTGCACCATATCAATCTCAACACTATCATCATGAGGGAGAGGTAGTACCCGGTGAATGCAATCGTATAAACCTTGAACAATTATGGTACTTATTAACTCAATTGAAGTAGCCCTCTGTTGTGAATTTTCAAGGAATTCCATCATACACACATCACCATAAGCTTCATCATCATTTTCTTCTTCAACCTCCTTACTTAAATCACATGGGGAGTGTGACAAGAAACACTTATCACACTAATCAATAATGTGGGCCTCTTCTACTATAGCAACCCTAATATTCAAAGGATTAGGGACTAATATATTCTCTCTAATTTGTGGTTGCTTATTGCCTAATCCCATGGGCCCCTTTCCTCTATCATCTGATCTATGATCATTCCTAGGATTATTTCCAAATCTATCCTGGATTTGTGGTTTATGCTGACCCTGAGAGATCTGTCCTATTCCCTTTTCTATTCTGGCCAACTTGTAATATATTTATTTAACTGCCCTGGCCAAAGTATTCTTAACCTCCTCCAGATCGAATTCTTTGTTCGACTGAGGTCTATCAGGATTAATAAATTTGACACCCTCTCTCTTAGGGGGTTTTATAACTGCCTTGATATTATTTTAAATTTGCAAGGACATGGTGAAAGCATGTATTAATGTTCTAGGGTTTTTATCTCTGAAGTAGTAGGAAAATTGTTTTTCAAAAGCATCAGAATATTTGATTAAGCAACACTCATCACTTGGCCTTGGGATTATGGGTAATCTATTCAAAGTCTTATTGAATCTGGTATTAAAATCTTCGACAAACTCATTGGGATTATTTTTTATATTCTTAAACTTAGACAAAAGTAACCTTGGGTCAGTATTATCCCCATATTGTAATCTAAAAGCATTTTTCATCTCGGTTTATGAGTCTATTGAATTGTCTCATAAAGATTTATACCAATCACGTGCATCCTCTTCGAAAATATGAATGAATAATTTTATATACACGTCCTCATATTCAATTTCAAAATCTTCCATCATATTAACGAAGAGTCTCAAATGTTGATCCCCAGTGATGGCATTATTTCCATGAAATTTAGGCAACCTATTTCTCACATCTTGGGGTACAACATTAGGATACCCAAACATTCCTCTAAAATTTATTGTTCCAAATGTATTGAAAACAAAAGAAGGTCTAGGTGGAGGATGAGCCATGTTATCTTGGGAAGGTGATCTTATAGGGGAATTAAAATGGTATAGGACAAGGGATCTTTGGGAAACATGTGTATGATATTAAAAGTAAGTATCCTCTAGTGACTTTGTTTCACAAACCGCCCTATCAGTTTTTAATGAAAAATAAAATAAATTCGGAACACTTATCCCATATACAAATGATGGCCCCTCACCGGCTGAAGCAATTAAATTTATATGAGGGATGCTTGACTCTGAATTATTTGAAGATATTGGAAAATCCTCAACAATAGGTTGATCACTTTCCACAATTGGTACTTCTCTCTCACTTGAATCTTGATCCCCCAATGCTTTCATGACTTTCCTTCCCTTTAGATTTGTTTCTGCCAATCTATATAAAAAATCTTCTAGTAGGATATTTATTAAAGAAATACCTTCTTCTTTCCAGCTTTGGGAATATTAATGAAAAAACTTACTTGAAAAATATTAAGACACTGGTGATTGCCAAGAATTTTAAACTAACACAAAGTCGCCACCAAGGATTTTCACCTTAGATATGCTAAAACACTATAAGTAATTTGTCAATTGTCTATCAACATTCAATTTCTATAAAGCTCAATGGATTTGATCATCCTTTGTCAATATTTATCAGTATCCATATGATCTAGTGAAACATTTACGAAAACTAGAAAATATTGCACAACTCCTAATCTCATACAATTCTCACAAATATTAACAAAGGATGATGTATAAACAACGTATCTTTATAAGAATCATTACCAGAGGTCGATGTGTGTATGTATTTGTACAAATATTTCCCGGTAATGGTGTCAGATCATTGTTGGTATCTAAATTGATCCTTCCTTTGAAATTGAGCAGCATCACAAGTTGATCAGGATGATTAGAGAAAAAAAAAAATCATAATAGGAGTCATTTTGTAGCCAGGTATGGATTATAGATGACTCTTTATTACTCTAGTTTAGAAAGGATTGGATAGCACTTTGCTAAGGATTTGATCTACCCTCACCACTTTAGGTTGTGCCTTCAACCAGGGTGAGAAGACCCATTTTGTAACCTATGTTGGTGAAGAATAAAAATGGATTAACAATATTTGACTCTCCCTTTAGAATATTTGAAGGATAACTTGAGAAAACATGGTCAATGCAACAATACCTAACTCTCACGAACTGTCACCCTAGAGAATGAATATTTTTTCTAGACAAGGTCCAGGTTACTAAAGACAATGATAAAAATTGATTGCATCTACATATTTTGGTAAAGGATATGCAAATTCAATGAACTTCTTCAGCATTTGATGATATATAGTGTAATAAGGGATGGTTCATGTACGATTTATTACTGAATGTATAATTTTTTGTTGGGAAGTTAAGCAGGATAAAGTTGATCATACCAAATTCTTGAGAACTTTTAACAAATGTTGGAAAACATACAAAGAAAAATGACAAAAGGATTCAAATAGTCAGAATGAAACTTCAATTAGAGCATTTTCATCTATGAAATCTCAAAGACACATGATTTCATACATTTTTAAAGGATTCAACACAAAATCTCATGTTAAAGACTTAATTAAACATCAAGAGTCCCCGATTCATCATGCCTAAGATACACTCATAGACTAACAAACAATCTGTATCATGTCATAATGAAAGTAAAGTGAATTTAAATTGTTTATTGCATCATGAAATGAAAACTCTCTTCATAATGTAATTGCAAATGCCATAATACTATCATGAAGATAAGATCTTGTGTGATTCAGAGGAACTCCTAGCATAAGATTGCAACAAGAAAAAAAATAACTATTTAAAGATATCTCAAAATGAAATTAGACACAACTAGGTTCATGATTAACATGATTTACTCAAGGTTCTTCAAATTGATCAGCAAGGGAAAATTTATTTACAATCTCAAATTTATGAATGGTTGGAAACTTGCAACCATCTTGACAAGATCAATTTTAAAGATACAAAGGAAATAAAAGGTTTCTCAGACAAGTTCCTCTGAAAAATGTCTTCTCTCGGCTTTCTCTCCTTCTCTTATTTTTGAATAATTCTTAGAAAATTTAACCCCCTTTTGGCATGATTATTCATTACATTTTTATATCACCCTCTTCACTTGCTAACCTTCAAAGATTTTTTACCCCAAAAAATCACAAATATTCCAAGGAATATTTCCTTTTACAAAACTTTTTCTAGAACATGACATTTAAAAAGTTTTCTTTTAAACTACCAGATGTGCAAAATGCAAGTATTTTCAATCAGCTCCTCTTGTGCTTGACTGGGATATCAGATCATCATTTCTGGTGAATTACTTTAATCATTATTTCCTTATATTTATTAGATAATCATTTCAAATAATCTATGAACACTTCTAGATGACTCTGTTATGACATATATCCATATTCACTTTTCAAGAATCCACCTTTGGCGCCACGCACTCTATTTTATGTCTTACTCTCTTAATTTTAACACATAGTTCATGTCGAGTCACTTTGATTTACCTCTTCTAACCCTTAAATTCCTTTTTGTGTGAACTAAACAAAATCTCCCTCATCTCAATGGGAAATATTTTACTAAATCAAAAACATATGTCTCATTTTAATTATAAAATCCAGCTCAATTTCATTGTCATTATGCATTTCCCTTCTTGTTCTAAATATAAGGAATTTTATCAAAAAATGGGGAAGGTACTCGTAGCACACAGCCTGAAGGAGATTTCCTCAGAGGACTTAAATCAGAATTTTAAATTTGAGTGGTCCTGCTGATGCCTTTGTTAAGGCTTTGTTTGATGTAGAGTGTGTGGGTGACACCAGAGGACCCTTAACATATTGGCAAGTCCGATTAGCACTTCTTACAAGGCTAATCAGGATTAATAATGTATTTGCAACATTTTAGGTTATATATTTTCATCTTTTTAAATGGGAACACTTGAAATATCCCTAATAATTAAAGAGATATTGGGTCCAGAGAAGACCTCAGGTATATAGGGAAACCAGTTTTCAATGTCCCTTTTTATGTGATGAAGGATTTGTATCAAAAGAGATTCCCAAAGAATCATATGTGCTATATGATAAATCCTCCATCGACATTGTGCCTGTTATTTACCACAAAATAGATGAGTTGGAGCGGAGGATCAATTCCCTGGAGAAAAAGCAAGTAGATATTGTACCTTTGCAATGAATTTTATCACTAGGGTAATCTTCAGGAAAGAGGAAGGGTGAACCACAACCTCAACCTCCAATTTTTATCTTTGATGGGGAAGAGGACCTATCATTATATGGTCGCAGTTCAAGGGCAACAATCTCCTCTGCTCGAGACAACATGGGGATATTTGTAATTTGGTCATCCACCCACTTAATGCATCATGCTCCTTAGTCAGAGCATGATGTTTTTAAGGCCTCAACCTATTCCTTCTCCGAAATACAATCCACCTTTCACAAGGAAATGGGAGGTTGGGTCAAGCTCAAGACATTGTAATCTTCCCAGTTAACAACATGTAGTGCTTGCCCCTTCTAATCACCCCGGGTGTCCCCTCTAAAATCACTCATAGCACAGTCAACCTTTCACAAGGGGAAAAGAAAAGACAACGTTCTTCACAAGTGGTTTGGAAATTTTGGATCGGGTGTCACCATAACAGAAGAAAGTTGAGCTTGAGAAAATCATGAGTCATTCTAGAATGAATTTGGAAGTAATGATGGACTTGGTAGGGTCAGTCATTTTTGTTTAGACAACACAAGGTTCAAGTGTGTTTGTGCTGAGGAAAAATAAGATTTTTTATAAGCTTCCCTTGGTTGAGAGGAAACTATGAAGTAGGAATGAAAAATTTCTAGATGTTGTTTTCCTTTCATTGTCTCTATTTCTGGCATGTGTATATCTCTTTTTTGTCATGTGCAGGGGCCCCTATAGAACCCCATTTTGTTCCTTATTCAAAACTCAATAAGCATAACAATATCAATCATTTACACGTTTATCCAAATGTATGTAAAAAATTCATCAAAATAAATATGACGCTACTGCATTCTTCCACTTTACAATTGAAATAAGGGAACAATAAAATTTTTAAAAAAAATAACATCCCATGTAATAGAAGTATTATTTTGAAGTATCAGTTTAAAGAAGGAATATGAAAAGAGAATACAACTTAAGGAAAAACGCCTAAGCATGTTCATCATCTTTTGTATTTGCATTCTTTTCTTCTTTAGCTTTCACTTATGTATCTTTTTTCTTTTGGAAACCTTCCTAAATATTCATCATACCTTTTGAATAACTCATTAACCTCATCCTTATCTGGTCTTGTATGATGTAGGAAAATTAGTGCTTGCCTAGATATTGCATCAATGCAATGGCCCATTTTCTATTTGTATTCTAGTGGTATTTCTTTTAACTATGCAATTCTATTCTCAATCCTTCTCATCGTTTTAATGATTTAATAGGAAATATCATTCTTCAAAATATTCTTTTCAAAGGAATTAAGAAAAAATTCAATCTTCAGATCCCCGTAGCTCCTTTTGAACTTATCAGCTACCATATCCTCTAACCTCGAGTCAATGGCATCAAGAATATCATCAACCCAATTTCTCTTGATTTCAAGCTTTTTCCTTTATCCCATTTAAGGTTTCCACTCTTATCTTTGATAACTCTTTAATAACATGCTAGCTTTATTTGACTACTATTTGCACAATGTTTTCCTACTCAACTAATTCATCACTGAACTAGGTAATGTGGTCTAGCTTGGGAAGAATGACCTCAAAATAGAAAATCTCATTGTCACATTGCTCAACCATTTCATCAATTTCATTGAGTCTATTCTTGAGATCTTCATACTTTGACCTGACCTATACAATTACTTTCTTTCCCCTCTTGGTTAATTTTTCAATCCATGTGTCCACTTCTTGGACCTTCTGCAATATCTTTGACAAACTATTACTTTGATTCCATTTCCTCTTGATATTGTAAACATTGACATGTGATTTGTCTTAGTAAGGTGTCTTCTTTTGACTGTTGGAAATCATGTTTGTAATGAATAAATTATTAATGTATAGGGAATCATTTTGATTTGAATTTGTTTACTTGAAATTGAGGTCATTCTTCTCTCTATTTGAAAGGGTTGTGAGCCCGTATCGTTGTTTTCATACTTATCATATGTTAACAGCAAAACATTGGATCAATTCCATTGATCCAAGGTATCCTTCAGTTGTTCTTAACTGATCATCTTGGTAACCTGACATTCTGAAAAAAAAAAGGTAGTGTGACTATGTCTTGTTTTGTTATAAAGTTAAGAGACCCAGCTCCAAGTGTCCTTGCTTTGCATCATGCTGTAAATGATGAACTTGGACCTTCTTGTTAAATATTTTTATGAGACGCTGAAAAGCGTAAGTGGATTAAGGGCCTATTACAGGATTATTAAGGTGAATACCTTAACCTTAGTTGTAATGTCATATCTTTTGTGGATTCTAATCTAAGGTAATTCAGGTCTACCTAATACCTATTACTAAGGTTTATGTCTTAACCTATGTTGGCATGTTTTAATTATGGAAAAGTGTTAGAATGACCTAAGGTAATACTATTTAGATAGACTAAGGTTGGATCTTAATCTAATGTCAATATAACCTAAGCTAATACTAATCTAAGGGGGAACCTAAGGGTTGCATGGAAAATGGTGAGTCGGTGGCGTCAGTTTCTAAGGCATTAATGTGATTTGATTTTGAATTTATTGAACTCTGATCAAACTAGTTTTGGCGGAGGCATGGGGAGTAAGGGGGATGCCTAGCTGGCATCATCGCTAACGATAGAATGCAATCAAAAAATTGTTTTGGAATTCACCATTTTTGGATGGTGGTGGCATGGAGAAATAGGCGTGAGAGTTGGTTGTCCTTGCATTAATGAACCTTGGTCATGGCAAAGAAACCACCTAGGAAGGAATGCAAGTGGATTTTGGAGAGGTTGTTTGGTCATTTGCGCTTGGCGATTTTTTTCTCTGCATGAAGATTTTGGGTTCTTCAAACCAACAGTTCTATTTTTAATCCTTCGCTATTTTTGGCACCTCTGAGCTATTTTTGATGGAGTGGAGGTATAAGAGGCATTAGTGAAGTATGGAATTTTTGACGTCGCTTAGAAAAAGGAAAATATTGTTAGATGCTTGGCTGGAAATATTCTACAAATCAATAAAAGCTCTATCAGGCATGATAGGCTCTATCCATTAAGTTGTTCTTCTTTTTCCTAAATGTATTCATTAAAACAACTCTGTCTCTTGGAAATAAATGGGTTTTTTATTATGTGATGGTTATTTTGCGTTCATGCTTGAATTGTTCTCTACATTTTTTAGATGAAGAGTCTCTGTTAGATAAAATGGAATGTGAATTTGTTCCCTGTTGAATATAGTGGTGAATCATGCTTCAAAAGTGTTGGGACTGGAATGATGTCAAATTTGTGTGAATCTTGTTGTCTATGCAAAATGGATTATGGGAAAAAAATTGTTCTTCTATAAGATTCGATCTGGGTTTGTCTTCCTTCGTTGGAAGAAGGTAAGAAAAGTAGTATTTTCAGTTGCATCTTGAGTTGCTTCGAATCTAGTTACTTTTGTTGAGTTATGTTGAATTGGTTGTTCAGATTCAATGTATTAGTGGATTCTAACTTGTTTAAAAATAATAGTAAGCAAGTTACTTCTTCTGAGTTTAATACGTTTTGGATTTGAGAATTCTCTGTTAGACTGTTCTGAAGTTGAGTAACTACTCTAACCAAGAAGATGTTGATTTTTTGTTCTTCCTTGTTGAAATTTCATTTTGTTAGTATCTTCTTAAACCCACAATGAAGTCGATTTGTTTCTTGCACTTGTAATTTGGGAGATGACTTTTCAATGGCTTGATTCTGGGCCTGAACGAATCTCCTTGTTAAAATTTGTCTGATTTAAAAAGAATAGGAACATGTTATCATGATTATGGAAAGACTTACTGATTGATTTATGTATCATTTCTGAGGAAAGACTTAGTGCTTCAGGAGTTACCTTGTCCAGTTATCTTGTCAGAGTTACTTCTCTTTGCAATCAAGTTTGATGTTTAGATGAGATCATAGGAAAGGAATATTTATGTCGAACTATGGATTGGTTCAGTCTTGACTATTTTAAGGAATTGGGGTGATATGTTATAGTTTTTTTCTTCTCTTCTGAACTCATCTTTGAATTCCTTATTTGGAGTCATGTGGTTTGTTGTTTCCCTTGTGGACGAACCTGGGTTGGGTTCTATTTTTCTTGACCTATATCTTGAACCTTTGGTTCTTTGAATCTTGAATTTTGGGTTGGCTTGACTGTGGGTAAGTGGTTGTTAAAATCTTGAATTCAAGTCTTGTTTTTAAACCATCAAAGGTTGAATAGGTGTCAGGTGCAAAGACACCTGAAAGGAAATCGTGGTTGTATGAGAATAAAATTATCTTCTCTCTCTCTTTCTTGGGAAAATGAAGAAGTATAGGGACTAAATTTGTTAACGTAGGATAAATTTACATTGTTCTATTGCTATTGTGAATTATTTCTAACTGAGATCATTTGTATCACTCTTCATTAGTAGTAGGTTTTTACACTACATAATAATTCTAGTTTTTTTATGAGAGAACCTTATCCTTGGACTCTGACTTGCATGTTTTCATCATGTATCTAACTCTTTTATAAGTAGTTCTATGCTTTCAATGTGGATAGAGTTGAAGGATCCCTTAGTCATATCTGTCTCAGTTCTTTATTCAGATATATATTTATTTCACTTGAAAAGGGGAATGAGATATTCTCCCATATCTTAATTGGTGACATCCTTCCTCACTTTTCTGAGATAAGGTTTTCAACATGGTTCTCCTTGAACTCTGAGGGAAGTTCTGAGTTGTTTCTTCTCTCTTTATTCATCCCTTTCCTCACCTATTTATTCTTGTTGAAGGAGTTGATAGGTTTAATTGTACTACTTAATGGGACTACCGAGTGAGTAGTTGGGAGTTAATCCTTCTATTATTCTCCTTGACTTGTGTTGATTCGAAACTATATTTGGTAATGTGTGACTAATGTCTAGTGCATGTAATCAAATAAATACACTTCCTATTTCTAACCTGTTGTGGCCTAACTTAAGACTTAGGCTATATCTTGGGCTTTAAATTTGGGTGTAGCATCTGAAATAGGAATCTCTTACCTTAAGATGTTGATGGCTCATCCTAAAATCTTTCATGAAGTTTGAATTAGCTTGGCCGTAGATGTTTTATGATGGAACATGATAATGCTGAGTATGTTGGGTCTTTGCTTCTTAAAAATAACTCTAATTTTGGGAAATATTAGAATTAGTGTCTTTCTTTGGAATTAGATTGAATGAAGTAAGAAATAAACTATAAATTCCTATAGTTAGAATGAGATAAGTAATTAGGATGAAATATTACTTATCTGATATAATTTCTTATGAAACCAATGGCTGATGAGTGTTGATTATATCATGATCTTTACTAAATATTAATGGGTTGATCACCTTGTACTTTCTTTTATGATTGTTATTATTTATGATGTATCTATCTGTAATGTGTTACTGTTTCATAAAATTAGAGTTCTTTTTATGAAACAGTTAGTTGAAAGAACATCGTTTTAATGCTTAGTGCTTATCATGCTCAGTTCAATGAACTGACCCATGCTAGCAATTTTTGTAGATGGACTTTGTAAGTGATAAAGGAAGACAATAACTTTTATGATGTTATTTTTTACTTAAAGACTGGATCTTTTATGAAGAAATATGATTCATTATTGAAATGTATTGAAAGAGGAAAAGTTGTATTTCTTAATTGAGCTTGATGTTGTTTGACATGAAAGATGTCTGAAATGCATGGTCTTGTAAAATGTGTATTTCACCTTGATGAATTGAAAAAATATTGAGAGTTACTTGTACTTGGTGTGTCATCCTACTTGTGCATTATGTGAAGGGAATTTGTAATCTTATCTTTATTTTCTCATATTCTTATCTGAATGGGATCCTTTTTAATTTAACATTAAATAAGTTAGATGGAAGGAAATTAGATACACTATCCCTTTTATTGAAATGTCAGCTTATTAAGTTGGCATGCATAGATGTTCTTTTATCTAAGTCACTATGAATTATTAAAAAGATGTTAATGAAAGTGCAAATTAATTATGATGACTTGTATAATGTAAAAGGGTAAAAGAACCCTAATTCATAACATGAAAGAGGAAGGTGAACTTCTTCTTGACCAATACACTTTCATAGGTATAAAACAAATGAAAGGTAATTATGAAAATTTATTAATTAGACTTCATCTCAATGAATTCTAATATAATGGAACCTATTTTTGGAACTTAAACAGGCTAAGAATGATAGGGTATAATAAGTAAATCTTATTAATGTTGTTGTTTCTGTTTTAATTAACTAAATTCTAAAGTAGGAAGTTAGTGAATAAAAAGTAATCATGAAGTTACTGCAATACATTAACAACTCAATTGTGGATGTCAACCTTAAGGGCTAATGAAATTAGGGTTCAGAAGGGTTGTATGTAATTAAACCTTAATTAAGAAAAATAATGGGGTAATTAACTTCTTGCTTGGGTATGTACATCAAGATGGGTAATTCTATCGGATGTTGGCACACACCAACTATAGAACTGTACCTTCATGAAGACTTGGTCTTCATGAGGATACAATGTTGTAGTTGACATGTTGCAACACCCTTCAGAATTGGATCATCTAGATCTACATAAACTTGGACTTGATCTTAGTTTTACTCTAGGTCAAGTTAGGAACATGATTTAGTATAGGGGGTAACTCATGAATGACTTAGGGTAACTAGACACATCTAATCGACTTAGGTCAATTGAGTATGTCTATGTACCCTTAGTCACCATGAGTGGTTCCCTATACCAAACTATGTTGCTAACCTGGGTTAGGGTCAAACCTTGAACAAGTGGACTGACAGGAGTCAGTGAAGACCATTCTAGATAATAGATGAAGTGGGGTGAAGGACATATTCTATTAGACGAGTATGGCATCTAGGAATATAAACATAGAGTAGTATGGAAATATTTTGCCAAAGTATCGCAAGTTGTTGGTTGCATTGTCCTATGTCACCTAGTTTAAGAAATGGGATTTCAGATGAATATTGGTAACAAATATTCAGATAGGTCTCTTAAACAGAACACTTCAATACCTAGAATAGGGTAAGAGAACCAAGTATACTTAGTATACAATATACAATACTTTGAGTTAACATGAGAGATCAGTTAGAAACCGAGTCATGAAATGAGAGATCGGTAGTTCACCGAGTCATTTACAGTTGCATATGGTTATCTGTTATGAGATTGATTGGCATGGAATGTGTGTTCTAAATTATGATTATTTAGAACAAGAGAACATTATATATAATAATAATAATAATAATTCCCTTGTTTCTAAAGTCTTAAAATGGGAATGTTACATCTTGGTATCAGAGCTGAAGGTTGCAGCTCTTGGACCTATTATGTCCATAATCTGATAAAACTTAAATTTTCTTGTTAACAGAAAATGGTTAGAACAAGAGGAAATGTTGCAAACAACCCACCACCTAGTGGAGAAGTAGCTACTACCCAAAAACTCAATGAGATCCTTACTTCCCTGTTGGACACAAGAGATCGTTTGGTTGTACTTGAACAACAAGTAATGGGAAATGAAGAGGAGGAAGAAGATGTTGGTAATAACAATCAGCCACCTCCTGTGGACAACGCTAATGTGGGAAATTTAGGTGTTGATAACAATAATGCAAACATACCTGATCAGCCTGAAAATAAAAAGGCAAGGCTGACAGCTGAACTCACTAATGATATAAAAAGGATAAGTCCACCTAAGTTTGATGGCACCACCTTAGGAGATGGAGCTAAGAATTGGCTCAGTGAAATGGAGAAGTACTTTGCAATAAGGAACTTCTCAGAGGAAACTAAGGCAATATGGGGAGCATATCAGCTTTCCCATGAAGCATCTTCATGGTGGGACAACCACAAGGATGAGTTAAACATTGATGAAACAAATATTACTTGGGATCAATTTAAAAGTTATTTTAGGCAACGATGGCTGCCACAACTTTATTATGATCAGAAAATGACTAGAATTTCAGAACTTATCTCAAGGAAAATTAACTGTAACAGAGTACTGGGAGTTTTACTAAACTCCTTAAGTATGTACCTCAGTATCAAACTGATGAGAAGTTTAGGATATGAAAATTTATCATGGGGTTAAATCCCATTATAGGTGGAGAGGTGGATGTTCACATCCCAACCACTATGGAAGGGGTTGTTGAAAAATCCATAAGGCAGGAACAGAAATTGAAAGCAATCTCTGCCCATAAGGAGGAAATTAGAAAGAAAATTCCAAACTCTTCATCGTCTCTTACACCTAAGAAGGGACCATGGAAGAAGTTTGGTATGAAAAATAAGTTTGTAACAGATAACAACAAGAAAACAACAGCAAATAAACCTGCTGCTAATGTGTGAAATAACTTTTTCAAGAACAATAATAACAAACAGAAGTCCTATGGAGGTCAGAATGATAACTTTAAGGCTGGAAATAAATTTGAGCCTAAAAAGGGACCTGTAGGAGGATGTTACAATTGTGGCAAGGATCATTACATAAATCAATTTCCTTTGAAAAAGGATGACCGTAATCAGTAGCACAAGATACACGCTACAGTAGCTGACAAATAGGATGAAAAGTAAGTCACACCCATAGAGGTTCCAGGTAAGTTATTTGGCATACCTGTAACTATTATTTTTGATACTGGAGCTACTGAATGTTTTATTTCTACTAAATTAGCATCGAAATTAAAAAGAAAGGCTAGAAAAATGGATAAATCATGGGTTGTACATTATGGAAATAATGTTGTTCACATAGTTAGTATGTGTCTTTTTGGAGCAGTCCTTGACTTGCCTAGTTTTTCCACTGAGGTTGACCTTTATGTTACTCCTTTAGGGTCTTATGATGTAATCATAGGTGTTAATTGGCTAGCTGAGCATAAGGAAAAGGTTGACTATTTTGAAAAACATATTAGTTGTTTGGATGATCTACTAGAAAACAACAGACATTCAGGGTGTAAAACGTGAGATTTTGGTTAGGAAATTGTCAGCTATGCAACTTAAAAAGGCCAAAAACAAAGGTTGCACCTTATATGCAGTAAAAATTTCTGAAACTACTGAAGAAAGTAGTGACTTCATGGAAAGATATCCACTGTTACGAAACTTCAGTGATGTGTTTTCGGAAGAGTTACCAGGTCTTCCACCCAAACGGGAGTTTGAATTCACTATTGAGATCAAACCGGGAACCGAGCCTATTTCCAAGGCACCATATAGGATGACTACTATTGAGTTGATAGAGCTTAAGGCATAGTTACAAGAATTTTTTCTAAAGGTTTGATTAGACCGAGTGTCTTTCCTTGGGGAGCACCGGTAATCTTTGTGAAAAAGAAAGATGGGACACTTAGATTGTGCATTGATTATAGGATGTTAAACAAAGTAAACAATTAAGAATAGATATCCACTTCCTAGAATTGATGATCTGTTTGATCAGATGCATGGTGCATCAGTTTATTCTAAAATATATCTTTGATCTGGATATCATCAGTTAAGAATAAAATATGAAGACATTCATAAAACAAATTTTAGAACAAGGTATGGACATTATGAATTCACAGTCTTACCATTTGGATTAACAAATGCACCTGCAGCTTTTATGAATTTAATGAATAATATTTTTCAAGAATACTTGGACAAATTTGTGCTTGTATTCTTGGACGATATTCTCATATACTCTAAAAGCATTGAAGAACACCATGAGCATTTGAAGATAGTTTTGGAAATCTTGAGGAAGAGACGGTTGTTTGGTAAGTTGTCTAAATGTTCTTTCTATGACATGGAAGTGCACTATTTGGGTCATGTTATAAGCAAGAATGGAATAGTTGTAGATCCCTCTAAGATTGTAGCTATAACTGAGTGGTCTATGCACCAAAGAATGTACATGAAGTTAGAAGCTTCATGGGTTCTTTTGGTTACTATAGGAAGTTTGTTAAAGACTTCTCCAAAGTTGTTGCACCAATAAATTCATTACAGAAAAAGGATAAGAAATTTGTATGGAATGAAAAATGTGAATCTGCATTTAAGACTCTGAAGGATCAGTTAACTTCAACACCTATTTTGGTTGTACCTGACCCTAATGGAGACTTTACTGTTGTAACAGATGCATCCAGGGAAGGTCTTGGAGGTATTCTGTTACAAAATGATCATGTCATAGCTTATGAAAGTAGAAAACTCAAGTTACATGAGCTGAATTATGCTCCACATGATCTAGAGCTTGCTGCCATTGTTCATGCACTTCAAGGTATGGAGGCATTATCTTCTTGGTATACCTTTTGAACTAAAAACTGATCATCTTGGGTTGAAGTATATTTTTACTCAGCCAAATCTGAATGCAAGACAACGAAGATGGTTAGAATTTCTATCTCAATATGATTTTGACATAAGTTACATTAAAGGAAAGGAAAATAGAGTAGCAGATGCTCTAAGTCATAGGAAGCACATTTCTGCTCTTATAACATTGAGAACTCAGTTTAAAGATGAGGTAAAAAGTGTTATGGAATCTGATTCTTATTTTCAGCAAGTAAAGACAGCACTTGCTGCAGATCCAAATGATGTGAGATATAAAGGTTTTCACTTTGACAATGAAGGAATCTTATGGTTTAAAAACAGGGTATACATACCTTTGCTAAATGATTTAAGAAAGAAATTATTAGTTGAATTTCACAATTCACCTTTTTCTGGACACCCTGGCATTACAAAGATGCTTGCTGATATAAAACAACAATATTTCTGGAAAGGGATGAAAAAATGATGTGATTGAGTTTGTGACACACTGTTTAGAATGTCAACGTGTTAAAGCTGAGCATATGCATCCAGCTAGTTTATTGTACCCTCACAACATACCGCAGTATAAATGGCAAGTGATAAGCATGGATTTTGTACAAGGGTTTCCTATGTCAAGAAATAAACATGATGTTATTCTTGTGGTTGTTGATAAACTAACAAAGGTAGCTCATTTTATTGTTGGTAATCTTAAGGATGATTCACCTGTTTTAGCAAAAGATTCATGCATGAGATTTTCAGATTACATGGAGTACCTGAGTTGATCATATCAGATAGAGATCCAAGAATGACGTCAAGATTTTGGCAAACACTTAATGCAGCTCTAGGAACTAAGCTGAATTTCAGTTTTGCATATCATCTGGAAATGGATGGACAGACTGAAAGAGTTAATCAAGTTTTAGAGGATATGCTACGAATGTATTGCATGGATCAACAATATAAATGGGAAGAGTACCTTCCATTAGTTGAGTTTGTGTATAATAACACATATCATGCCTCTCTAAGATGGCACCTTTCGAAGCATTATACGGAAGGAAATGCAAAACCCCTATTAGTTGGGACAACATTGAGGATAGAGAGGTAATTGGACCTGAAATCCTTACGGAGATGGAACAACAAGTTAAAATGATTCGTGAATGCTTGAAAGAAGTTGTAGATAGGAAAAAGAGTTATGCTGACTTAAAGCAGGTTGATAAGAAATTTGAACTTGGTGAGAAAGTCTTTTTGTGGGTTAAACCGAAAAAGAGTTCTATAACTTTTGGCAAGGCTGCCAAGTTATCACCTCGTTATGTGGGACCCTTTGAAATTGTTGAAGTAATCAACCCTGTAGCTTATCATTTAGCTTTACCTCCTACTTTATCATGAATGCATGATGTTTTCCATATTTCTCTTCTTAAGAAATATGTTTTAGATTTATCACATGTGTTAAATTGGAATT
Organism: Taxus chinensis; assembly: GCA_019776745.2. Classification (NCBI taxonomy): domain Eukaryota; kingdom Viridiplantae; phylum Streptophyta; class Pinopsida; order Cupressales; family Taxaceae; genus Taxus; species Taxus chinensis. The sequence goes on along the minus strand of CM034154.1, from coordinate 607,278,537 downwards.
CCTTGCAGGTCCAAGACCCAGGAATAATCATGGTTAAACCCATTCGAGTGCTAGAAACTCACTGGTTGCACCTAAGAAATCATGAAATAAGCCAATGTAAGGTCCAATGGGATCAGTTTAACGAAGAGAGTGCAACCTGGGAAAATCTTGAAGATATGAAAACTACTTTCCCATATTTTTTTGAACAGAATTGATTCTGTTGACTGATAAAGTTTTAATATTTTATTCTTGATATGTCAATAAATCTACCAGTCTTGGGTAGACATTACATTATTTAAAATGGACAGCTACTTTAATGTTGATTATGGAATTTTAAAATCCAGTTTTGTTTTGAACATATGAATGGAAGTATAATAATTTGATTTGTACTTGATGCAAATTGTTTGACTAAGTTAATCATCAGGACGATGATTATTTTTAGGAGGGAAGTATGTAACATCTTTGACAAACTATTACTTTGATTCCATTTCCTCTTGACATTGCAAACGTTGACATGTGATTTGTCTTAGGAAGGTGTATTCTTTTGACTGTTGGAAATCATGTTTGCAATGGATAAATTATTATTGTGCAAGGATTCAATTTGCTGAGATTTTGTTTACTTGAAATTGAAGTCATTCTTCTCTATGTTCTGAAAGGGTTGTGAACTTGTATTGTTGTTTTCATACTTATCATATGTTAACAACAAAACCTTGGATCAATTCCATTGATCCAAGGTATGCTTCAGTTCTTCTTAACTGATCATCTTGGTAACCTGACATTCTAAAAAAAAAGGTAGTGTGACTGAGTCTTGTTTTGTTATAAAATTAAGAGACTTGGCTCTAGGTGTCCTTGCTTTGCATCATGTTGTAAATGATGAACTTGGACCTTCTTGTTAAATATTTTTATGAGACACTGAAAAGCAGTAAGTGGATTAAGGGCCTATTATGGGACTATTAAGGTGAATACCTTAACCTTAGTTGCAATGTCATATCCTATGTGGATTCTAATCTAAGGTAATTCAGGTCTACCTAATACCTATTACTAAGGTTTATGTCTTAACCTATGTTGGCATGTTTTAATTATGGCAAAGTGTTAGAATAACCTAAGGTAAATACTATTTACCTAGACTAAGGTTGGATCCTAATCTAATGTCAATCTAACCTAAGCTAATACTAAGCTAAGGGGGTACCTAAGGGTTGCATGGAAAATGGTGAGTCAGTGGCATTGGTTTCTAAGGAATTAATGTGATTTGATTTTGAATTTATTGAACTCTGATCAGACCAGTTTTGGTGGAGGCATGGGGAGTAAGGGGGATGCCTAGCTGGCATCATCGCTAAAGATAGAATGCATGTAAAGTTTGTTTTGGAATTCACCATTTTTGGATGGCGGTGGCATGTGGAGAAATAGGCAAGAGAGTTGGTTTTCCTTGCATTAATGAACCTCAGTCATGGCAAAGAAACCGCCTAGGAAGGAATGCAAGTGGATTTTGGAGAGGTTGTTTGGTCATTTGCACTTGGTGATTTTTTCTCTGCATGAATATTTTGGGTTCTTCAAACCAGAAGTTCTATTTTCAATCCTTTGCTATTTTTGGCACCTCTGAGCTATTTTTGATCTAGTGGAGGTATAAGAGGCATTAGGAAGTATGGAATTGTTGACGTCACTTAAAAAAAGGAAAATATTGTGGAGGCTCAGCTGGAAATCTTCTACAAATAAATAGAAGCTCTATCAGGCATGATAGGCTCTATCCATTAAGTTGTTCTACTTTTTCCTAAATGTCTTCATTAAAACAACTTTACTCTTGGAAACAAATGGGTTTTTATTTTTTGATGGTTATTTTGCATTCATGCTTGAATTTATTCTTTATATTTTTTTGATGAAGAGTCTCTATTAGATAAAATGGAATGTGAGTTTGTTCCCTGTTGAATATAGTGGTGAATTGTGCTTCAACTTTTTTGGGACTAGGAATGATGTCAAATTTGTGTGAATCTTGTTGTCTGTGCAAAATGGATTATGGGAAAACATTGTTTCTATAAGATTCAATCTGGGTTTGTCTTCCTCTGTTGGAAGAAGGTAAGAAAAGTAGTATTTTCAGTTGTCATCTTGAGTTGCTTTGAATCTAGTTACTTCTGTTGAGTTATGTTGAATTGGTTGTTCGGATTCAATGTATTAGTGGATTCTAACTTGTTTAAAAATAACAGTAAGCAAGTTACTTCTTCTGAGTTTAATATGTTTTGGATTTGAGAATTCTCTGTTAGACTGTTTCTAAAGTTGAGTAACTGCTATGTAGGAAGATGTTGAGTTTTTGTTCTTCCTTGTTGAAATTTCATTTTTTTAGTATCTGCTTGAACCCGAAATGAAGTCGATTTTGTTCTTGTGCTTGTAATTTGGGAGATGACTTGTCAATGGCTTGATTCTGGGCCTGAATGAATCCCCTTGTTAAAATTTATCTGATTTAAAAAGAATAGGAACCTGTTATCATGATTATGGAAAGACTTATTGATTGATTTATGTATTATTTCTGAAGGAAAGACTTAGTGCTTCAGGAGTTACCTTGTCAGTTATCTTGTCGGAGTTACTTCTCTTTGTAATCAAGTTTGATGTTTAAATGAGGTCATAGGAAAGGAGTATTTATGTCAAACTATGGATTGGTTTAGTCTAGACTATTTTAAGTAATTGGGGTGATATGTTACAGTTCATTTCTTCTCTTCTGAACTCATCTTTGAATTCCTTATTTGGAGTCATGTGGTTTGTTGTTTCCCTTGTGGACGAACCTGGGTTGGGTTCTATTTTTCTTGACCTGTATCTTGAACCTTTGATTCTTTGAAGCTTGAATTATGGGTTGGCTTGATTGTGGATAAGTGGCTATTAAAATATTGAATTTAAGTCTTCTTTTAAACCATCAAAGGCTGAATAGGTGTTTGGTGCAAAGACACCTAAAAGGAAATCATGGTTGTATGAGAATAAAATTATCTTCTCTCTCTCTTGCTTGGGAAAATGAAGATGTATAGGGACTAAATTTGTTAACGTGGGATAAATTACATTGTTCTATTGTTGTTATGAATTGTCTCTAACTGAGATCATTTTTAACACTCTTCATTAGTAGTAGTTTTTACACTACTGTAACAATTCTAGTTTGTTTATGAGATAACCTTATCCTTGGTCTCTGACTTGCATGTTTTCGTCATGTATCTAATTCTTTGCTAATAAGTTCTATGCTTTCAATGTGGATAGAGTTGAAGGATCCCTTAGTCATATATGTCTCAATTATTTATTCAGATATATATTTCTTTTGCTAGAAAAGGGGAATGAGATATTCTCCCATCCTTGATTGGTGACATCCTTCCTCAATTTTCTGAGATAAGGTTTTCAACATGGCTCTCCTTGAAATCTGAGGGAAGTTCTGAGTTGTTTCTCTCTTTCTGTACGTCCTTTTCCTCACATGTTTATTCTTGTTGAAGGATCTAACTGGTTCAGTTGTACTACTTAATAGGATTGTCAAGTGAGTAGTTGGGAGATAATCCTTTACTTATTCTCCTTGACTTGTGTTGATTGGAAACTATATTTAGTATTTTATTACTATTGGCGAGGAAATTTTTTGGGTAGTCAACCTTGCATATTCCTTGCAAACGCTTGGGTATTATAAGTCCCTCTACTTAACCTATGTAGCTACCGTGTATGCATGCATGAGAAAGCATGGATTTGTGTGGTGGCATTTCGGCTGGGGATCCAATAGGGGCACTCCATTGACCCTGTGGAAAATTCTTGCAGTTATCGTAAAGGGGGGAATTTGTTATAAAGGTGGCAAAGGGAGTGAGAAAAGAGGTAGGAGAACTAATGTTGTAGGTAAAAAATCAGATTCCTCCATGCACTAGTTAGAAATTTCAACACATGCATTTATGAGAAGAAACAACCCTGCGAATGGCAACAAGACGAGATAAGATTGCGAACTCAAATTTTATAAAATCTCCTCATCAAAGAGGTTATTAAATCCTTCTTCTTGTATTGATGCTTAAACAGATATTGTACATAATTTGGGAATGAAATAAATTTGAGAATGGAGGAAAGTAGAAGAAAATGGCTATCTCCTTTGTTTTCTCTAAGTACAATGCACTCGTGAGTTTACAAGATCAATTGCCAACCCTCTACAATGGTGTGAAGAAGCCATTAAATATATTGCAAGAAATCGGTACCACTTCTTCTTTGTTAGAAAGAAATGGTTTACAATATCTTCAATCATTCGTGTCCATTCAGATTCTTGATTCGCGAAGAAACGCCAATGGTGGAAAAACTATACTTTTCATAATGCAGTCGTTACACTTGTTTTGTAACTTTGAATTTGAACTATTCATCTTTCCTTTGAAAATTTAAACCAGAGTCGTCCATGTGGGAGAAATTTAATGAAGCAGGCATGGAGGATGCCTTTTGCATTTTGTGACTTTATAGAGATTTGGCATTTTTTTACATTTTTGGTTTGCCCTTCCACTTTTGATATAAGCCTTGACATGTGGCCTTACTTGAGTGGAGACAGAGTTTCAGGTAAATTTTATAATTTTACCTTTTTTCAATGCGGGCTCAAAAAAACAAAGTGCTCCACTGGCCGCCTCCTTGCTTTGACCTTTGATGTGGGCTTAGTATTTGAATTTTTCCTTGGCATGGGTGGGGATGTGGGTCACTTTTTAACTTTAAGCCCCTATAATGAAAACAAGGCTCAAATTCTCAAATATCCCTAACGGCATGCTTCCCCACCTTAACTTTCTATTCGGGATAATAATTTAACTTTCTCCCTTTTGTTTGATCGGGGCTATGGGTCACTTTATGATTTTTCACCCTTTTTACAAAAGAGGCTCAAAAAAAAAATTCTCCGCCAACCCGCTTTGACTTTCCAACGGCGGGATCAAGATTTGAATTTTTCCTTTAAGCCTGATCGGGATTATGGGTCACTTTCTGACTTTTAGCCCTTTTTACAAAAAGGCTCAAATTCTAAAATCTCCCTGACGGCCCACTTTCCCTTATTTGACTTATGTTGACCTCTAGACATGTGGAGAACTGGCACTTATTTGAAGATTGGCCCTTTGGTTTCATTACTAAAATTACGTTGTTGAGGCACGTGGAGGCTTCCGTCGACCCCCTCGTACTTAGTCAATTTAAGCAATTGACTTTATCCCCTTTTTCAGACTTGGGACATGTGGAGGATTGGCCCAAGTTTGAGAACTACTCCTAGCTTCGACCCTTGAAATTATGTCAATGAAACATGTGGTGTTGTCCACTGATCCTTCCAAACTTAGCCAATTTGGGATTTTTTTCTTCATTTTGGACCCTGGACATGTGGAAAGCCTGCACTTATTTATGGACTGTACCTTGCGCCCTGCCCTTGGCGTTTCACCATTTGGACATGTGGACACTTCCGCTATTGCTTGAAACATGGCCATGTCATATCCAATCAGATATATCCACGTATTAATTGTGGATGTTGGGGAAAAAATTTTAGGGGAAGAAAACTCCTATCATTCACGACTATGGAAAAATGCAGAGAAGAAGAAAACTCCACCATTTTGTGTCTAATTTTCAAATTTATTTTGCGAACCAAGGAATTGAAAATAATACAAGGTTCAATGATTCATGGCTATAGAAATATTGAAAATTTCATTCAACTGGAGGTTGTAATAGAATTTTCACGCGTCCATACGGGGAAACATAAAATTTATCAAACCACGCAAACTGGAGAGTTGAAACAATTTCAAAGCATGAATTTCTCTATCTTTTCAAACTTCTAACTTTAATTAACAATTTTGGAGGGTGTGAGCTCGAAATTTTTGTATTTGACTTAAAAAATGAGCAGGGGATTTTTAGGGCGAAAACAGTTGGCTCTAGCTTAGGGACATGACATGGACTAAGCATAGTGAAGATATGACATGGGAATATAGAATCTCATTCTTAGACTATATAGTTTGTTGATCAGTGCCTTATCCATTGGGCCTTGCAGATTCATTTACAACTTCGAGAAAGAAATATCAGAAGAAGGAAGCACACAAGCACATAGCAGGAAGGAAACACACGACACACAATAGAAGGGGAAACAAAACCACACAACACAAAGGGAAACATTCATATGGTATAAGGTGGGGGCACCACCCATTTTTATTGATGATACAATTTGAAGTATTTCCTACTCCAAGGTAATTCTAGTGGCATTCCATCCAAATATGAGAGAAGAAAATCATTCTTTCTGTAAGCTTCATGAATCTAGAATGGGCCGAGCCATAATGAATATAACTTTCCATGGCTTCCTTTTGGTTTTCTTCTCTTGTCTCATAGCAGGATGAAGTCTCCAACTTTGAATTATTTTTCCTTGGCCTTCTTATAAAAAATATTCTTTACTTACAATTGGTGCTCCTTAATACGATCCACCACTTGGAGTCTATTTTCTTCCAGCTTCTTAAGAAAGAGGATCCTCTTGTCAATGGAATCCTTATACTGACCATATTCTATTTTCTGTAGTAGCTTGAGAGCTGGCATCTCGATCATGAGAGGATTTTCTGCTTTGTCTCCATATAGCAGTTGGAATGGTGACATACATATTGCCTTCTTAGGAGTGATCCTATCTGCCCACAATGTGTCGTACAACCTTTTGTGCCAATTCATTTGTTTCTCATTTACAAGCTTACGGACAATGGTCACAATGTTCTTGTTGTTTGATTCGGCCTGTCTATTTCCTTATAGATAGTAATCAGAAGAATGAGCTAGGGATATTCCATAGATATAGCAAAACTCAGTCAGGTCTCTTAAAGAGAAATAATTAACATTATCTACTACAATCTTATGTGGCACTCCAAAATAGACTATGATATTCTCCTTGATGAAGTTGCATATTGTTTCAGTGTTGGCTTGTTTGGCTGGAATTGCTTTCACCCATTTGTTGAAGTTGTATGTTTCTGTGAGTACATAGGTGTGGCATGTGCTTGAGTGAGGGTTCATAACACCAATGAATTCCAACCCCCACTATTTAAATGGTTCTTCAATAACCACAGGCCTAAGTGGTAATGCATCGAGTTTTGGTCTTCCAATGAAATGTTGGCATGCTTTGCATTTAGAAACCTAATCTTGAGTGTCTACAAATATGGTGGGAAAATAATACCTTCCTTGGTAGGATCTTGTGTGTGCAGTGACCATTGCTGAAAAATGTCCAACAAATGCTTGATCATGGTATGCTTTAAGAAAAATTTCTTATTGTTCTTTATCTACGCACCTGAGGAAACAACCATCCAGGCCTCTTTTGTAAAGCGCGTGATTCTAGATTACAAATTTAGCTGCCTTCAACTTGAGTGTTCTCCTTTGCTTGTAATCAAGATGGGGAGGGAATTCTCCATAATTCAGGTAATAGTAAATATCAGCATACCACTCATTAGTAGTGGTGACAAAGAGAACCTATGGGTTGTCTTCTGAACAAGTTGAGAAAACACAGTTTTCTTCACCATGTTGAAATTTGAGTGTTTTATCTTCAGCAATCAACTTGCACAAGCTATTTACCCTTACCAGATTAGAGGGTTGAATTTCCAATTCATATTCTTGAGTCTTTGCAATCCAATTTCATCTTTTAGCTCTGGGATCCTGTTGTGTCAAGATGGACCTGGTTTCACTACTCGGGACCATCACGACCATATGGGAATTGAGGATGTAAAACCTGAATGTTTTTATAGCCTTGACCACTGGCTAGGCATGCTTCTCCAATTGGTTGTATTTTAGCTCATGCTTTTTAAAATGAAAACTCATGAAAGCAATAGGTGCTTCCACACCTTCATCATTTTTTTGAATAAGAATGACAGAGAGTGTATGTGTTGATGCATAACAATACATGATGAATTCTTTGTTAAAATCTAGAGATACAAGAGTCGGAGCCTTGGCAATGGATTTCTTGATCTCTTCTAATGCTTCATTCCCTTCTTTGTTCCATTTGAATTTTTATTGTGGTTTCATCATGGAAGTGATGTGCTTCATCAACTCAGCATACTCAGGCACAAAACAACGAAGAAAGTTCACCTTTCCAAATAATGAATGATCTCCTTTCTTGCTTGTGGGTAGGGCTAATGCTTGAATGGATCTAATCCTCTTAGGATCAATGTGTGCTCTATGTTTTTTCACAATGTGCCCCAATAACTTGCCTTCTGTGACTCCAAAAATGCACTTTTTTGGATTCAGTGATATGCTATGTTTCCTACACCTTGCAAGTACCTATTCCAAGTGATAGATATGATCTCCCCTCTTCTATGAAAATACTGTGAGATCATCAAGATATATGAAAATAAAATGCTTCAGATCTTTGAAGGCCAAATCCATCGCCCTTTGGAATGTAACTCCTGCATTGATTAGGCCGAAAGGCATTTTGCTGTAGGTAAAAGTGCCCCAAGGTGTTGTAAAGGATGTCTTGGTGTGGTCCTCCTCTACCACCTTGATTTGATTATATCCTGAGAATCCATCAAGTAATGAAAGCATTTCAGATCTAGTGACTGCTTGCAGGATATGGTCCATGATAGGGAGAGGATAATTGTCCTTTAGTGATGCCTGGTTCAGGTTGCAAAAATCTACACATATCCTTATTTAACCATTCTTCTTCTGCACTGGCACAATGTTAGCCACCCACGTTGAATGGTGGATGGGAAAGATTATCCTTGCATTAAGCATTTTCATTACCTCCTCCTTGATGGTATTAGAAATATTTGGGTTGTATGGCCTTTTTTTCTTCCTGAAGGGCTTAATACCCTACTTCAAAGGAATTGAGTGATGCATTTCCTTTAGCTGGAAGGATTTGAGTTCATCATTAGAGTAGGCCAAGACATCTGAGTATTTCTTGAGTAATGAAACAAACCTTATTTTTTCTTCAGGTGAGCAACATTTTCCAATATTGACTATCCTTGGCTCCTCCGGGGTACCAATGTTTTCTTTATCAAAATCAGTTGGGCACCAAGAAGATTGCTTTTCTTTCTCTTGAATGAATCTGTCATGTTTGTCAAAGAAGTCTTCTAAAGAGACTAGGCCTTTGGGGATTTTGTTCCCTTTCAATTTGATTACTCCCTCATCATCAATCCCTTCAATTCCTTCTTTATCTTCTTTGGAGAATTCTTCTCGGTGTATATTTTCACCTCCTTCAAAGAAGAGATTATTGAAATTATCCCTTTTCTCTAAAAAGGCTAGAATTTGGTTATCATAATTGAAGACTTGCGAATGATTTGAATTGTCTGGTACGCTAGGCTTGAATACCATTTCAATGGTCACTTTGTCTTTACCAAAATAAGGATGAGGTGTCACTGGGGAAGCTGAAACTGCAAGAGAATCAACCTTTTCATTATGTCCCCTTGGAATAGCTTTAATGGAAAATGCATCAAAAGATTCAATGTAGTCCCACACTCTGTTTCTATAATGCTGGAGTCTTGGATTCTTTACCTGATATTGTTGGCAGACCTGCTTTACTATAACCTCTACATCACCTCAGCATCTTAGTTTATTGATTCCCATGTCCTCTGTTGCACTCATGCCTAAGAGTAATGCTTCATACTTTGTAATGTTATTTGTATTATCAAATTGCATCTTGTAGGAAAATGGTTACAACTCATTGGAAGGAGAGTACAATACTACACCAGCTCCCAAGCCTGCGCTGGAATGACTAACATCAAATTCCATTGTCCAAATTTTATCTTCCTCTTCCTCCATGAGAAGTGGCAAGTTCTCCTCTTTTTTTGATGTGAGAAAGTAGTTTCCTAGCCCACAATCTTGAAAGAGAATGTTTGATTTTGATCATCATACTTTCGTACTGTGAACTTCATCTTTCATACTGGTAGCAACTTCTTCATCTTTCCTTTTACTGGGATAGTTGCAGATGACCAATCCATTTTTATCTCTCCACCCAGGTCTCTTCAGAAACTCATACTCAATATCATACCAAAGGATGCTAGGATGTCTGCTACCAGTATGGTTAAGAGCACCTTATTGTTTGGAAAATCAACTAGTTCCACCTGTGCATCTTTGATTCTTCCTACTAATAGCACTTGTTTGGATTCCATTGAGTAGCAGGTTCCATTTACCTGGGTCAAGGTGAGGCCTAGGGAATTTGCAACTTTGGATGGCATCACATTATCTGAGGCTCCGGAATCTATGATACAATTATTTAGTTGGAATCCTTTAAGTAGGAGTGACAGGTAGAAAGGTTTGACCCTATTCATTTTGGAGGAACTGAGGGCTAGAGTGTTTTAGGAAGGTGGTGTAGATGGTGTGTGAATTAATCCTTTAGAATTAGGACTTAAGGATATATGGTTACCACCATGAATTGCATTAATGAACCTATCAAAATGGGCAAGGTGTGTTTGTAGGTATTCTATTTCTGAGAGCTGGACTTTGGTTTTGCTTGGATGTTCCACAAAGTCAAATGCGGTTATGGTGAGCGAGGAAGAGGTTCTAGAAATGGAGGAAGATTTCCATGGTAGAAGCTTTTCTACTTTGGGTGTTGAATTCTCCTTTTTGGGTGTAGCAATTGGCTTGGAAGGGGGTGAGGGTGGAGCTTTTGATTGAACCTTAGATGTTTTTACAGGAACAACATTTAAAGGAGAATTGTTCTTAGGAAATTTTGAGCTGGGAGAAGAATTAGATGACTTACTTGGCATAGTGCATGATCCCTGACAACCAGTGAGTCTGGTTTTTCTTTAGCCGACTCCATAGAAGATGGTAATGGTGATCCTCTACTGATGATCTTATTTTATGTGACCTCTGGAGGAGAATCTCCTTTATTCTTATTATCCTTTACCACCACAGTTGAGGATGAAGCACCTTTCCTAGATTGTGCATGAGTGAAAAAAACACATGAGAAACTTGGAGCTTATTCATCATCCTTGTCTTCATCATCAACATACTCAATTAGGCTATTGTGCATATCAACTTCCTCGACCTAAAGATAGTTTTCATAGTCTTCCATATTTTCTTCTTTAGTTTCATCAATTTTTGCTTCCTCCTCCAGCTCTTTGGTGTCACAGATGGCATTGACTGGTGGTGCTTCAAGAGCAAGCCAACGAGGAGGTGGAGAAATCCTTGGCCTATCTGGAGGGTTTGGTATCCTTGAAGCATTCCACATTTTGATCCGAGATAGCTGCTTCTTCAAGGCAACCAAGTCATTTACCATTTTTGGGAACATCGGATCTGTGGCGATAGAGTTTTAATTCTGACCCTTTTGTTTTCCATTGGGGCATTTCACTTTTCTAGAAAGGATTAGATCATCATCAGTTTCTATTGCATAGTCCTTGGCTTCCCTCAATGTTCTTGGTTGGGATCTTTTGAGGAAGAAACCTACTTCTGATGCCAAAGAACTGATGAAAAACCTCTTCAAATTATTTTCAAAAGGCACCACATCTTCAAGGATCCTTCTTATCACTCTATCATATCTTGCTACAAAGTCCCTCATTGACTCGGAGGTTCATTTCTTCATTTGTACCAATTGGACAAAAAGGTCCTAACAATCTTCTATGCTCTTGAACTTGTGTTCGAATGGACTTCTTATATCATCCCAACAGGTGACAGACCTTGGGGGTAGCATGTAGAACCATTCAGAAACCTTCTCTTTAAGTGACTCCCCAAAGAGTTGGACTGACACATCTTCATCCTCAACACCCAACACACCACAAGTAGTGATAAATGTTGCTTCATTATCTTCAAGGAGTTAAGAACCATCCCCTCTGAATTTTGGGAAGTTTTTTCTTGAGCCTCTCGGTAGCTCATGGAGTGGTTGAGCAAGAGCCAACGGACTGGTGTTTCCTCCCCATGGTACATTAGGCCTACAGGCCTCACAATCACATTCATACTCACGGTCCCCAATTCTAATTTTGTTTCCATCTTCCAACCTTGCTAATACTATGACTTATGTTGCTGCTCTTTCGTGTGCCTCGGCTTGAAGTCTCTCAATTTCTTCGAGTGGAGATCTTATTTCTTCGTTGACTCTTGCTTTTATTTCTCTAGCTTCTTCTTTGTTCTCTACGTTGGTGAAATATTCAAGGTTCTCATTGATGTATAGAAATTCACCATCCAAAGGATTGGAAACACTCAGGTTCCCAACGTGACCGTTTGCTTGGTAAGGAAGCCTCTTGATTCTGAGTAGCTCTTGTTTCCTTTGAAGTTCTTCAAAAATGGGATCGGTTTGTCCTCCTTGTCTCTATTTCCAGGTGTATCTTCTATCTGCTAGCTTGATAATCTATGCTCTTCTTTGCGGTGCTGGAATTTTTCTTTTCCTCTCCAACTTAGCAACGCGTTCTTCTTCAAGTTCCAGAATTCTCGTGGTAATGAAGTAGTGATTGGCACTTTGTCTATTATGCTAGATAACTTCCCTCAAATCTGAAGCAACATCTTCTTGGATGTGGAAGAGAAATTCAAGTCTTTCAATAGGATGGTTTCCCAGAATAGCCATGATTTGAATCCATGTGGCTCATGTAGCCATTCAAATTTTAGAAAATTTTCTCTTTTTTGAATTTTGAATTTTCTGACATTTCAGTCACATTCAGGTGTACATGCTACTAAATCTACCCCGCGGTAGGCGCCAAAAACTGTTGGCGAGGAAATTTTTCAGGTGGACAAACTTGTGGATTTCTTGCCAATGCTCTGGGAATCTAAGTCCCTCTACTTAACCGGTATAACTATCATGTATGCATGTGCAAGAAAGCGTGGATTTATATGGTGGCCTTTCAGCCAGGGATCCAATAGGGCACTCCATTGACCCTGCAGAAAATGCTTGCAATCATCATAAAGGGGGGAATTTTCTATGAAGGTGGGAAAGGGAGTGAGAAAAGAGGTAGGAGAACTAATGTTGTAGATAGAAAATCAGATTCCTGCATCCACTAGTTAGAAATTTTAACACATGCACTTATGAGAAGAAATAACCCTGCAAATGGAAACAAGATGAGATAAGATTGCAAACTCAAAGTTTCTGAAATCTCCTCAGAGAGGCTACAAAATCCTTCTTCTTGTATTGATGCTTAAACAGAAATTGTACATAATGTGGGAATGAAATAAATTTGAGAATGGAGGAAAGTAGAAGAAAATGGATATCTCCTTTGTTTTCTCTAAGTACAATGCATTCGTGAGTTTACAAGATCAATTTCCAACCCTCTACAATGGCGTGAAGAAGCCATTAAATATCTTGTAAGAAATGGTTACCACTTCTTCTTTGTTAGCAAGAAATGGTTTACAATATCTTCAATCATTCACGTTCGTTCAAATTCTTGATTCGTGAAGAAACACCAATGGGAAAAAAAACCAGACTTTTCATAATGCAACCATTACACTTGTTTTGTAACTTTGAATTTGAATCGTTCATCTTACCTTTGAAACTTTAAACTAGATTCGTCCACGTGGGAGAAATTTACTAGAGCAGGTGTGGAGGATGCCTTTTGCGTTTTTTGACTTTATAGAGATTTGGCATTTTTTACATTTTTGGTCCGCCCTTTCGCTTTTGATATAAGCCTTAACACGTGGACTTACTTGAGTGGATACATAGTTTTGGGTCACTTTTATAATTTTACCTTTTTTCAATGCGGGCTCAAAAACACAAATTTCTCTGCCGGCCTGCCTCCCCGCTTTGACCTTCGATGTGGGTTTAGTATTTGAATTTTTCCTTGGCATGGGCGGGGTTGCAGGTAAATTTTTAACTTTAAGCCCCTATAATGAAAACAAGGCTCAAATTCTCAAATCTCCCCAATGGCCTACTTCCCCACCTTGACTTTCTATTCCGGCTTAATAGTAGACTTTCTCCCTTTTGTTTGATCGGGGCTGCGGGTCACTTTATGATTTTTCACCCTTTTTACAAAGAGGCTCAAAAACATAATTTTCTCTATTGACCCACTTTGAATTTCCAATGGCAGGCTCAAGCTTTGAATGTTTCCTTTAAGCTTGATCAGGGTTGCGGGGGCACTTTATGACTTTTATCCCTTTTTACAAAAAGGCTCAAATTCTCGAATCTCCTCGATGGCCCGCTTTCCCCCATTTTGACTTATGTTGACCTCTAGACACATGGAGAACTGACGCTTATTTAAAGATTGGCCCTTTGGTTTCATTACTAAAATTATGTTGTTGAGGCACGTGGAGGCTTCCACCAACCCACTCATACTTAGTCAATTTAAGCAATTGGCTCTGTCCCACTTTTTCAGACTTGGGAAACATGGAAGATTGGTGTAAGTTTGAGAACTTCCCCTAGCTTCGACCCTTGAAATTTTTTCGATGAAACACGTGGCGTCGTCTGCTGATTCTTCTATACTTAGCTGATTTGGGCTTGTTTTGCCTTCATTTTGAACCCTGAACACATGGGAATCCTGTACTTATTTGTTGGACTGTCCCTTGGGCCCTACCCTTGGAGTTGCACCATTTGGACATGTGGAGTCTTCCGCTATTGCTTGAAACATGACCATGTTGCATTCAATCAGAGATATCCACATACTACTCATGGATGTTGGGGAAAAAAATTAATTGGGGAAGAAAACACCTGTCATTCATGACTATGGAAAAATGTAAAGAAGAAGAAAACTCCACCATTTCGTGCCTGATTTTCAAATTTCTTTCGCAAACCAAGGAATTGAAAACAATACAAGGTTCAATGATTCACTGGCCATAGAAAGATTGACAATTTCATTCAAATGGAGGCTGCAATATAATTTTCATGCATCTAGACGGGGAAATGGAAAATTTATCAAACCACACAGACTGGAGAGTTAAAACAACTACAAAGCATGAATTTCTCTTTCTTTTCAGACTTCCAACTTTACTTGAACACTTCTGGAGGGCGTGAGCTCAAAAATTTTGGATTTGACTTTAAAAATGGGGGGGGATTTTTAGGGTGACAACATTTACTAATGTCTAATACAAGTAATCAAATAAATGCACTTTCTATTTCTAACCTGTAGTGGCCTAACTTAAGACTTAGGCTATATCTTGGGTTTTAAATTTGGGTGTAGCATCTAAAATAGGAATATTTTACCTTAAGATGTTGATGGCTCATCCTAAAATCTTTCATGAAGTTTGAATTAGCTTGGTCGTAGATGTTTTATGATGGAAAATGTTAATCCTAAGTATGTTGGATATTTACTTCTTAGAGATAACTCTAATTTTGGGAAATATTAGAATTAGTTTCTTTCTTTGGAATTAGATTGAATGAAGTAAGAAATAAACTATAAATTCCTATAGTTAGAATGAGATAAGTAACTTGGAGGAAATATTACTTATCTGATATAATTTCTTATGAAACCAATGGCTGATGAGTGTTAATTATATCATGATATTTACTAAATATTAATGCAGTTGATCACCTTGTAATTTCTTTTATGATTGTTATTATTTATGATGTATCTATCTATAATGTGTTACTATTTCATAAAAGCATATTTCTTTTTATGAAACTGTTAGTTGAAAGCACAACATTTTAATGCTTAGTGCTTATCATGCTCAGTTCAATAAATTGACCCATGCTAGCAATTTTTGTAGATGGACTTCGTAAGTGATAAAGGAAGAAAATAAATTTTATGATTTTATTTGTTACTTAAAGACTGGATCTTTTATGAAGAAATATGATTCATTATTGAAATGTATTGAAAGAGAAAAAGTTTTATTTCTTAATTGAGCTTGATGTTGCTGACATGAAAGATGTCTGAAATGCATGGTCTTATTAAGTGTGTATTTCACATTGATGAATTGTAAAATATTGAGAGTTACTTGTACTTGGCGTGTCATTCCACTTGTGTATTGTGTGAAGGGAATTTGTAATCTTATCTTTATTTTCTCATATTCTTATCTGAATGGGATACTTTTTAATTTAACATTAAATAAGTTAGATGGAAGGAAATTAGATACACTATCCCTTTATTGAAATGCAACTTATTAAGGTGGCATGCATAGATGTTCTTTTATCTAAGTCTCTATTGTTTATTAAAAAGATGTTAATGAAAGTGCAAATTAATTATGATGACTTGTATAATGTAAAAGGGTACAATGAACACTAACTCATAATAAGAAAGAGGAAGGTGCACTTCCTCTTGACCAATACCTTGATAGGTTTAAGAAAATGGAAGGTAAATATAAACATTGATCAATTAGACTTCATCTTAATGAATTCTATTATAATGAAACCTATTTTGGAACTTAAACAGGCTAAGAATGGATGAGGTATAAGAAGTAAATCTTATTGATGTTGTTGTTTCTGTTTTAATTATCTAAATTCTAAAGTAGGAAGTTAATGAATAGCAAGCAATCATGAAGTTTTTGCAATACATTAACAACTCAATTGTGGATGTCAACGTTAAGGGCTAATGAAATTAGGGTTCAACAGGGTTGATGTAATTAAACCTTTACTACGAAAAATAATGGGGTAATTAACTTCTTGCTTGGGTATCTACATCAAGATGGGTAATTCTATTAGATGTTGGCATACGCCAACTGCATAACTATACCTTCATGAAGACTTGGGTCTTCACAAGGATACAATGTTGTAACACTCTTCAGAATTGGATCATCTAGATCTACATAAACTTAGACTTGATCTTAGTTTTACTATAGGCTAGGTTATGAACTGTTGGGGTTAGCACACCAGTTGTATAGACAATATATCAGATCTAAGCATACATGTAAATAAAAGTGGATATTCTGCCAGAATAAATATATAAAAAAGGAGATATAAATCAACACCAGATTTAACATGGTTCACCTAGTGTGGGCTATGTCCACCAAGAAACAAGCCAATCTATTATCCACTACTTTGAGAAGATATATAATGAATATTCACAATCTTCCACACCTCTCAAATTTACAGTACTTTCTATCCCTCAAGATTTTTGCTTCATCACCAAGAATTCTCTCTCTCACCAAATTTTGCAAGTTATTTCTAATTCTTGTTAATCTTATTCTTTCTTACTTCTAAACCCTAGCTTTTATGCTTATATAGTTGTTTATAGACTTAGAGAACTTTTCTATGTAATTATAATCAATAGAAATACTTTAATGCTAAAAATAGATCTAATTCCCGAGAGTTAATTAAAACATCCTCACACAGGTAACCACCGCCAGTTATCCTTAACCATTTCCGGTTCCTTCTTTTCTTGACCGATGACGGTCATACCTGACTGATGTCGGTCTTGGGTGACCACTGCCAGTTCCTCCTTAACAGATGTCGGTTATTGTATTTCCTAGCAAGTTTTCATTGCATGCTAAACCGAATTAATTGACCTCCACAACTCAACAATCTCCCACTTGGAGATTAATTGCTGCACCATACTTGTACAACATCATTCTTGAATTCTTCCTTATATTTTTTTCTTCTTATTCAAGTCTCAAACTTTGAGACCAATAGAATTGTAGTGTAGCTCCAACTTCTCCTTTGTTAATGGTGCCGTTAGTATATCCACAGGGTTCTTGCTTGTATAAATATTTTCCAGATTCCACTGTCCATCCTCCAATACCTTCCGTATGAAGTGATACCTTAACTGAATGTGTTTTTTTCTCAAATGAAATGTTGTGTTCTTTCCCATATGAATTGCACTCTGACTATCACTAAACCGTTTACAATCACTTTTCTCCTTTCCCAACTCTTCCATGAACCTACTCATCCATATCATCTCCTTGCTAGCCTCTGTTGCTACAACATACTTTTCCTCTATAGTAGAAAAATCCACACCCTTATGCAATCTTGAAATCTAGCTAACTGTCATTCCACCTACTATGAAAATATATCCAGCAGTGCTCCTCCTACCATCTAGATCTCCAACCATATCTGAATCAATATAGCCACGTAATGAAATATTCAAACCTCCATAGCATAACTACATGCTAGATGTCCCTTTCAAATACCTGAGTATCCATTGGACTACTTTCCAATGCTCTCTACCTAGATTAGCCATATATCTACTCACAACTCCCACTGCTTGTGCAATGTTTGATCTTGTACAAACTATAGCATACATGAGACTTCCAACTGCTGAAGTGTATGGCACTCATGTCATGTATTTTACCTCCTCATGTGATGAAGGAAACTAATCTTTGCTTAATTTGAAGTGTCCAGCCATATGTGTGCTAACAAATTTTACATTCTGCATGTTGAACCTTTCTAACACCTTGTAGATATAATCCTCCTGAGACAAATACAATTTCTTGATTTTCTTGTCTCTATGTATTTGCATGCCAATGATTCTTTTTGCAGCTCCTAAATCCTTCATAGCAAATGTGTGATCTAGCTTTCTCTTAAGCTTTCCAATGTCCTGCATACTAGATCCTGCAATAAGCATATCATCCACATACAGTAACAAAATAATATAGCTCCCATTTTCAAGCTTCTTGAAATAAACACAATGGTCAGATCCACATCTCAAGTAACCATGCTCATGCATAAAACTATCAAACCTCATGTACCATTTCCTTGGAGCTTGCTTGATCCCATATAGGCTCTTTTTCAACCTGCACACTAGTTTCTCCTTACCCTTGATTTTATACCCAAGTGGTTGTTGCATATAAATATCTTCATCCAAATCACCATGAAGGAAAGCCATCTGCACATATAGTTTATCTAAATGTAAATCTTCTACTACAACTAAACTCAATACATTACGAATAGAAGTCATCTTAACAACATGAGAAAATATTTCACCAAAGTCAATACCTACTTTCTGTGCAAATCCCTTTACTACAAGCCTTGCCTTGTACCTTTTCTGTCCACCCTCTTCTTCCTTAATCCTGTAAACCCACTTGTTCTGCAATGTTCTCTTATATGCTACTAACTTAACCAAATCCCAAGTTTGGTTATGTTCCAAGGAGTCCATCTTCTCATCCATGCCATGCTCCCACTGAATGTGAGTCTTATCCTGCATTGCTTCTTCAAATCTCTTAGGTTCACCACTATCATTCAATAATAAATAAAATAGAGGTGTAAATATTTTTGGAAGTTTACTTACCTTTTGTTACCTTCTCACAGGAGTTTGGGGTACCAAGGCTCAATCTAGACCTCCTAGACATTCCTATCCAAATCTGATAGTGACCAATGTTGGTCACCTCTAACCGACGTTAGTTTTGCTAACCGATTTTGGTTTGGATCCTCTGTAACTGATATTAGTTTGTATGACTGATGTCGTCCAGGATTCAACTGACACCGGTTACTGAGTAACCCTATCAATAATTTTTTTAAATCCAAGAGTTAATTTTCATCCACAAACTTCTCAACAGGTTCATCCTTGGGTACCAAATTTTGATCCATGTACATTCTCTTTTCATTCCATTCAACATCACGACTCCTAATAATTTTAGAATTCTATAAATCCCAAAAATGGAAACCGAAATCACCAGATCCATAACCAATGAAAGTGCATCTCTTGGATTTTGCATCCAACTTTTTCCTATTTTCCCTATCAACATGCACAAAACCTTCTAAACCTAAAACTTTAAGAAAAGAAATATTTACCTCTTTTCCGGTCCAATATTCCTCTAGTATTCCTCTATCTAGTGAACTTGAAGGCCCATGGTTAATCAAATAAACCACTGTATCAAATTCTTATGCCTAAAAAATGCAAGGGAAATCTAAAATGTTTCCTCATACTTCTATCACGTTCCATGATTTTCCTGTTCATCTCTTTCTGCAACACCATTCTCCTATGGTGTTCTTAGAACCATTCTTTCTCTACATATCTCATTCACCAAAATATAATCATTGAAAGCCTTGCTACAGTATTCACCACCATTGTCAGATCTAAGGTATTTTAACTTAGAATATGATTCATTATCAACAAGGTCTTTCCATCTTTTAAAAGTCTAAAAAAACATCATATTTACATTTAATAGAATAAAATCATACCTTTCTTGTAGCATCATCAATGAAAGTAACATAATAACAGGATCCTCTATGATAATCTACCTAAGATGGTCCCCACACATTTGAGTGTACAAGCTCCAATTTATGCTCCTTCTTAGTTGCCCCAACTTTGAGAAATCTCACTCTCTTTTTCTTTCCAAAGATACAATGCTCACAGAAATCAAGATCTAATTATTTTAAATATGATAACTTACCCTTAGCCTTTAAGATTTGCATTCCTTTTTGACTCATATGACCCAAATGATTATGCCACATGCATGCATCTGAATCTAAAGTAGATAATACAGAAAAATAATCAATAATACAGGTAGATAAATATAACGTTCCTACCTTCATACCTCTTGCCACAAAAAAAGCACCCTTAGTGACTTTCCAAGGAGTCTCCTGTAAAATTAAACATGCAACCAGATTCACCTAGTTTCCTTGCAAAAATAAGATTCCTCCTAATGCTTGGCACATGCCTCACATCTTTCAATACCCATGTAATTTTCATTCTGTAATTTTAGATGAACCTCCTCTTTACCAATAATACTACACAGGTTCATCATCACCCAAATAAACATGCCCAAAAATTTTCCCTAGACATAATTTATGAAATGACCTTTATTAGGGATTGTAATGGAAAGAAGCTCCTGAATCTAAAACCCGTGATTCAATTCTACTATCTAAACAAAGAATAATATCATCCTTGTATTACCTCTGATGCAACAAGATTTGCTTCTTTAATCTTTGTCTAGTTTTTGGTTCTCTTTTTCCTTTAACCAATATTTCTTTGTATGTCCTTGATTTCCACATTTCCTACAAGTAATTCCCTTACTTTTTTATTTAGATCTACTATCCCTTAACTTTGATTTCCCATTAATATTACTCTTGTATCTTTCCTTCTTCCTACCCCTGCTTTCTACATTCAAAGAATTTCTAGATGATAATTCCTTTGTACTCTTCATGCAAATTTCTTCATTCAAGATTATACTAACCACATCATCAAACTTAAAAATATTATTAGTAGATGTGTTACTATTAGTGTGAAATCACATCACCCCCAAATGAGTTATGGATCTGCTTTTCTAAGGCCAGGTCATTTGGTGTGATTTGCATAACATTGGACCATCTCTCAAGTTGTGGGACTTACAAAATTGAGATGGCCCTCCAGAGAAAGCCAGCTTCTTCTTCCTGATCCTAATGCTAAACTACTCTTAATGCAAAAATGACATCTAACTACACTTATCCTAACAATGCCAAGGAGACAGGGAGAGAGAAAGTGCATAAAGAGGGAAATCCTACACTAACGAGGTGATAGTACCAAGAAAAGGGAAGCGTTGATCACAATATCAGCTACCTGAAAATGGAGAGAGGTGAGAAATGGAGAGGATGGACAGATGCATCACAGACCAAGGATAAAGTTCACACATAACACCATTTCAAACCACTGAAACACAGCTCCCAAGACTTGCAAACAAACATCAGAATATGCACAATATACCCTACAATGACGAGAGGCAAAGAGAGACGATAAAATAAGAAAAGGATGGATAGATGAGTCACAAAAACAAAATTTATTGCTCCAAAAGTTCACACAGTACATCGTTAGTGGGTAAGAGGCAAGATAATGCCATTACAGAGCCATGAAAAGAGGTTTAGACTCCATTTTCAACCTTGGGGAAGAAAAGAAGAGAAGAGGAAGAGAAGAAGAATAAACAAATTTTACAATTAATCCTGCCCTTGTATTTATAGATTTGATCAGAGAAAAGAAAGAGAGAGAGAGAGAGAGAGAGAAGCAGGAAAAGTAGGTTGAAACTCAACCACCACTCTTAATGCTTCTGATAAAATTTTTCCCCCAAATTTGTCTTTATTGCATCAATCCTTGGTTCGGCCGCCTTGAAAGAAGAGGAAATGGCAGAAACAGATCAAATCCAATTTGGTTGTTGAGACAGATGGATCTTGCATTAAAGGCCTGAAGACGTTTCCTCCATCTAGTTGGTGAGGCCGAGATCTTTCCAACGACATTATATTTGTAATATTTCGAGCCTTGAGTCGAGAGATACGCCCCTTTGAAGTTTGTATCGGGTCCGTACAAGAGGGTGGGAAAACACCTTGAAAAATGGATCCCTTTTTGATATGGGACATGTGGCACCCCTTTTAGAGCAAAAATCAGACTTTTGGGTCCACAATTTATCTTTCCCCCTTTCCTCTGATTCCCTGCTTTGGCTTTGACTTGGGTTCAAAATTTGAATTTTTCCTTTGCCTCATTATGGAATGCGATTTCGTAGGTTTGAAATGTTTTCCCTTCATATTTTCTCTATGTACGGGGTTGTCTTGACCAAATTTGTCATGGGGGTGAATTTGGGATAACAATTTGGAAAATCACGGGGACATCTGCCTACTAGATGAAGAGACCAGTGGCCTTGAAGTATCCATTGGGCATGGATTTTACCTGATAAACATGAAACTGATTTTAACTCTGAAACTCTAACATCTGAGCTTCTTGGAAACCTGCTGAAACTTGGAGCTGATCTTCACCAAAAACCATTACAATGCACTGTGCAAGAGCAAAAAAATAGCACCAAAAACTATGAACAAACTAAAAATCATACATGCTCCAAATGGAACATGTAGAGTGTGAAAAATCACTTCTTTTACTGAAAACAAACCTACCTACACTACTTTAACCAAGAGAAAAGGGAGCTCAAACAAATCCTACAACTGGCAGGGAGCAATAGCTTCCCTTCCTATAAAATGGTAGTCATGCAATTGATTTGGCACTGAACATGACTGGTTGGATGAGTGAAAAACTGACAATAAGCCATTTCTCTACCCAAATCATCAAGGTATCAACATTAATGGAAAATACCTCCTCAAGATGACCTGCATTGGACTCCTGGAGGTATTGATGGTGACCCTTGGTACTTTGATGCTCATTTGCATGCCCTAAAGTAGGCATGACTGGTTTTTGTTTCTCCTTTGGCTCTAATGAAGCCAAGTACCTGATTGGGTATGGTCTGATCCTTTAGATGTGCCCATTTCTCTAAAATTCAACTCCAAAAATGGAGTCTTCTTGTGGACCTTCTTGGGTGGATGGTGTTAGGTAGATGATGACATCCTCCTGCCTTTTCTCTTCCTCCTCCTTTAAAGAACATGGAAGATCAACATCTTCCAACTTTGGTTCCAAAGGGCTACTTTAAGGTGTACTCTACTGCAAATGAATGTTCTCCTCCATGGTAGCAGGCTCATGTGCTTGGGATGTGAGAGATGGAGGAAAAAATGATGTGATCTCCATGTGTTCCTCTCCATCAAGACAATCCTCCAAGTCAGATAGATAATCTGCCTCCTTGTTGTCCTGTTGCGTGTGTTTGACCTCCTCCATGGTGTCCTTAAAATCTACAATTTTCTCACCATGGTTCCTCTCATCTTCAAACATGAAGTTTGAAATCTCAAACTCTTCCTCAACATCAGATCTTGAAGGGGATGAAGTGGGAGGAAGAACTGAAGGTTCTTCTGTGGCCTGCTCCACACTTAAAGCCTATGAAACTATATGGTCCTCCTCTACAGCTAGAATGTACTACTCTTCTTTTGGATTAGGAGTAGCACCTTCTTCCACCTTTGAAAACTCAAATTTAGCAACCCAACTCTTCATATTTTATATCATTTCTTCGCTATTGGATTCCTCTGTTTGATGTTCTCCTTGGCTATTTTTTGGATTTTTTTCTTCCCAACATGGGTTTGGGAAAGTAGGAGGAAGGATGGGTAGATTTTCAACCAGCTTTACAATTGTTTGTGGTGGGAAGGATGGCGCAACTTCTTGTTTGTTTGGAGGGGATGGCTGCTTGGAAGGGAAAATGACAAAAGAACTGAGATGAGGTGGAAGACTAGGGGATGGAGAAATGGATTTCAAACTTGGGGCAGCATTCAATAGGAAGCTTGGAAATTGAAACCCAAATTGAGATGGTGCTGCTTGAGGAGCAGAGATAAAATTACTAGATAATGGTGTAGCATTTACCCATTGACAAGGCTGCCTGACACCAAGTTTATAGGCCTCTATCTCTTCTACCCATTGTGCAAGTTGGGGCAGCATTCCAATCATGAAGTCCAGCTTCTCCTGATGGCTGTAGTGTCTTGGAAAAGGGCCTTCCCATGGATAGGATACCCTGAAACAAATCTCAAATGCCTTCATTTGAGTTATTGCCCTTGATTAAACCATGTTAGCCTCTATTTTTTGAATATTCTCCAGTAAACCAACATCCTATGTATAACTATCACCATTATATGCATCTCATTCTCCTTGATAAGCTTCATAGTCAAATAGGTTTTAACACTGCTCATATGGGTAAGCATAATGGTTCTAGATCTGATCATAATGTTGATCTAGAGGAGTTGGGAAATACATTGGAGGTGGATTGCATTGTTGTAAGTGTGATTTCCATGAAGGGAATGAAGTCATGATTGCACAACCTCATGGAATAGGAGAAAATGAAAGAGATGGAAGAAAAAAATGGATGAAATGAGTGGAAAAGGATGGAAAATGTCTGCAACTCAGAGATTGGGTTTTTGACTAGATGGAGTCGTCAAATGTGCTTGAAAGTGCCTTCAAAGGATGAAATCTTCACCAAGAGCACATCGAACCTAATGAATGAAGTGGTAAGGTGCTTTAGACCTATCCCACTGGGTGTGCCAAAACTATTAGTGTGAAATCAGAACACCCCCAAATGAGTTATGGATCTGCTTTTCTAAGGCCGGGTCATTTGGTGTGATTTACATAACATGGGACCATATCTCAAGCTGTGGGACTTGCAAACTTGAGATGGACCTTTGGAGAAAGCCAACTTCTTCTTCCTAATCCTAATGCTAAAATAATCCTATGCATAAATGACGTCTAACTACACCTATCCTAACAATGTCAAGGAAATAGGGAGAGAGAAAGTGCATAAAGATGGAAATCCTACACTAACGAGGTGATAGCACCAAGAAAAGGGAAGCACTGATCACAATCTCAGCTACCTAAAATGGATAGAGGTGACTAATGGAGAGGATGGATAGATGCATCATAGACCAAGGATAAAGTTCACACTGAACACCATTTCAAACCCCTTAAACATAACTCCCATGACCTGTAACAAACATCATAATATGCACAATATACCCTACAATGACGAGAGGTGAAGAAAGACAATAAAATAAGAAAAGGATGGATAGATGCATCACAAAACAAAATTTATTACTCCAAAATTTTATATAGTACATCATTAGTGGGCAAGACGCAAGAGAATTCCATTACAGAGCTGTGAAAGGAGGTTCAGAAACCATTTTCGACCTTGGGGAAGAAAAGAAGAGGGGAGGCAGAGAAGAAGAATGAACAACAACTTTTACAATGAATCCTACCCTGTATTTATACATTTGATCAGAGATAAGAAAGAGAGAGAGAGAGAAGTGGGAAAAGTAGGTCAAAACTCAACCACTGTTGTTAATGCTTCTGATAAAATCTACCCCCAAATCCATATTTACTACATCAATCCTTGGTTCGGTGCCTTGAAAGAAGAGGAAACGGTGGAAACAGATCGAATCTGATCTGGTTGTTGAGACATATGGATCCTACATTAAAGTCCTGAATATGTTTCCTCCATCTGGTTGGTGAGGCCGAGATCTTTCCAACGACATTAGATTTGCAATATTTTGAGCCCTGAGTCGAAAGATACGTAACTTCAAAGTTTGTATTGGGTCCATATAGGAGGGTGGGAAAACATCTTGAAAAATGGGTCCCTTTTTGAGATGGGACATGTGGCACCCCTTTTAGAGAAAAAATCAGACTCGCGGGTTTGCAATTTATATCTTTCACCCTTTCCTCTGATTCCCCACTTTGGCTTTGACTCAGGCTCAAACTTTGAATTTTTCCTTTGCCTTGTTTTGGAATGCGAGCTCGTAGGTCCGAAATGTTTTCCCCTCATATTTTATCTATGTGTGGGGTTGTCTTGACCAAATTTTTTGGGGGTGAATTTTGGATAACAATTACTAACAACCATTACCAAGTTATCCCAACTATCAGGGAAAGAACATAAGAATAAAAGTTCTTTTATTTCATCATCAAATGGTATTGTAACCAATTTTAACTGATTTATAATAGAACAGAAATAATTTAAATGAATAGATACAGATCCACCTTCATGCATCTTAGAACTAAATAGTTTCTTCATCAAATAAACTTTATTTGAAGCACTAGGTTTTTCATATAAATTAGCAAGAGATTTCATTAACTCTACCGTAGAAGCCACTTCTGTAATATTGGAAGCCAAAGATGCTGTCAGGCTCAATCTTATAGATCCCAAATCCTTTCTATCAAGAATATTCCATTCTTCATCACTCATCTTCATAGTTCTAGACTTCTCATCCAATGGTAATTACAAATCTCTTTGATACAGATAATCCTCAATCTGTATCTTCCATAATTGATAATTTCAGCCGTCAAATTTCTCTACCTTGTATTTATTATCTCCTGCCATTGCTGTAGCTCCCACTCAATCAAAAACCCCCTATGAGTAAATCTGTCAACACAAAAAACCCTCAAACAAATCTCTAATACTAGTTGTTGGGGTTAGCACACCGATTGTACAGACAATATATCAGATCTAAGCATACATGTAAATAAAAGAGGATATTCTTCCAGAAGAAATATACAAAACAAGAGACATAAATCAACACCAGATTTAATGTGATTCACCTAGTGTGGGCTATGTCCACCAAGAAACAAGCCAATCTATTATCCAAATCTTTGAAAAGATATACGATGAAGATTTACAATCTTCCACACCTCTCAGATGTACAATACTTTCTTTCCCTCAATCTTTCTGCTTCATCACCAAGAATTATCTCTCTCACCAAATTTTGCAAGTTCTTTTGAATTCTTGCTAATATTCTTATTTCGTACTTCTAAACCCCTAGCTTTTATGCTTATATAGTTTTTTATAGACTTAGGGAACTTAGCCATGCAATTACAATCAATAGAAATACTTTAATGCTAAAAATAGATCTAATTCCTGAGAGTTAATTAAAACATCCTTGCACAGGTAACCGCCGCTCTTTATCCTTAACTGTTGTCAGTTCCTTCTTTGCTTGACTGATGCCAGTCATACCTGACTGATGCCAGTCCTGGGTGACCGCTGTCGGTTTCTCCTTAACCAATGTTGGTTACTGTATTTCCCAACAAGTTTCCATTGCATGCTAAAATGAAGTAATTGAGCTCCACAACTCAACAGGAACATGATTTAGTATAGGGGTAACTCATGACGACTTAAGGTAAATGGACATATCCAATCGACTTAGGTTGATTGAGTATGTCTATGTAACCTTAGTCACCGTGAGTGGTTCCCTATACCAAACTATGTTGCTAACATGGGTTAGGGTCAAACCTTGAACAAGTGGATGACAGGAGTCAGTGAAGACCATTCTAAATAATAGATGAGTGAGGTGAAGGACTTTTTTTTTTTGATGAGTATGCCATCTAGGAATAGTAACATGAACAATATGTTACTAATATTTGGGCAAAGTATCACAAGTTGTTGGTTGCATTGTACTATGTCACCTAGTTTAAGAAATAAGATTTTAGATGAATATTGGTAACAAATATTCATATAGGTCTCTTAAACAAAACACTCAATACCCATAACAGGGTAAGAGAACCAAGTGTACTTAGTATACAATACTTTGAGTTAACATGAGAGATAGGTTAGAAACTGAGTCATGAAATGAGAGATCAGTAGTTCACTAAGTCATTTACAACTGCATATGGTTATCTATTATGAGATTGATTGGCATGGAATGTGTATTATAAATTATGATTATTTAGAATAGAGAAAATTATATATATATATATATAATAAATACCTTATTTCTAGAGTCTTAAAATAGGAATGTTACACCTTTTTGACAACTTTATTTATTTTATCCATTCCCTCAAGGGTATCTATGGAGGCACTTTTCTGAGCTTGACTAGGTTTCCCAATCAAATGCTGCAAACTAGAGCTCAAGGATTTAATTTTTTTTAATTACCTCTTTGTTATTCTATCTTTGTCCACTTTTTGTAAAAGGTCATTCACAGCTTCAGATACCCCTTTTTTTAGTTGGTCCCTTGAGGGATTTCCTAAGGGAAAGATAAGGACATTATAATTATTGGTTGTTATATCTTCTCTAGTATTTCCTTCAAAGGGGATTGCTACTTCCAAAGTCTTGGATCCTTATGAATCAGTGTGGGTTTTAGTGATAGTTCTAGCCCTTTTTTAGGATCTTACTATCTTTGGAAAAGATAGAGAAGTAAGGTCAATAGCTTGAATAGGGAAGACCTCCTTTTCCTCATTTGAAATTAATTCGTCAATCCACCCTTTCACAAAATTTGTTCCACCCTTTGCCTCTTATGATTCTTGTTGGAGTTCCTCGGGGACAACCATCAACTGTTTGAATACCCCTTGTTCATCCTTAACTAGTGATTCGACATGTTCTTCATTATTTATTTTGATAACCACCATGCTATTATCACCATGTGTTAATAATGCTTTCGGATGTTCTTTTCCTTGGTCTGGAAACTAAGGTTGATCAATATTTTCTTGGTTTGTATCAACAAATAGAGAATATTCCTTCCTTATTTCTCCAATTGATGCCATACTAGACCCAACTTCTCCTCTAAGATTTTCTTGTATTATTAACTAGCTTGCAAGCTCTTCCTTCCTCAAAATCTACTGAGTTTGAATCCTACCCTCCTCAAGCTCTAATGATGTACTGATAATGACATGGTAGGTTGTTCATTTGAAGCCAACTTCACATTTCCATCTAGAGGTTGTATGTCTTTATCAACAATGATTTTCTTGCCAACAATTGTGGTTTGTGCTACTTCTACTTTTTCTCTTCAAAAACATATTTTCCCTCTTGATAAATTTCATTAGCTTTAGTAACTTTAACAAAAATAGAAACAATCTCTTCTATTAATATCTCTGCATTAACATCATCTCCACCAAGCAATTCTAGTTTATCTGATTCTTCAACCACTTATCTTATAGAAGGAACATTTGTTGCCTGGGAATTTTCTTTACTAATCAATAGATGAGTATTTATCTCTATTTCCTTACTTGTTTGGAGGTCATCTACAAGTTTCATGAATGGTTCACTCATAGATAATTTGAGTGCATATAACATAGAAAATCCCTCACTAGTATCAACATCAATTACATCAGCTTGGGCCTTTGCATATTCATACAATGTTCCAAATGAAGGCATACTCATATCCTTAGTAAGAAAGGTCTCAGATGTTTTTGTACCTAGAGTTAAAATTTGGCTTCTTACTGAACTATCTGCAACATTTTCCTGGGTTTCATAATCTTGAGTGGCTTTCATTCTTGTTTCCTCCACAGATAGAGGTGGGAATAGAAACTCTGATTGTTCCACTTGTGGCAGTGATGGAGCATATTGTTCCTGATAAACTTCACTCCTTTCAAACATAGGAGGATCGATTATAACATTTTTGTGCTTGTGATTTTTGGGCGTGTGGGAACCTACTTTCACCAAAAATGGTACATAATCAACCTTATGTTTCTTGTGTGTCCTTTCAACTTTTTTAGATCATGTGCTACTATTTTCCCTTCCTTATGTGGCTTAGATTAAGTAAGACCACTTTTTATACCTCCACTCATTAATTTCTTAGTACTATGAGGTTTTGGTGAAACACCTGAGAAAACTACATGGGATATTAATCCCTTCCCCTTTTATTGGATTGTCATTGAAAAAGTAATGGGGTAATTTTCTATAGATTTTAAGATCATTTCTTCAATATTTTTCTTAAGAACTGACATAGGATTACCATTCCCACTAGCAGATGAAGTCCACTCATATATGAGTTCAGGAGTGGGCCTTTTTTAGGGAAACTTAGGGGACTTTCCTCCCAAAGTATCCATTCTATCTCCTCCCTCCTTCAGGGGTGGAATATCATTACTCAAGTTCCCCAAACTCTTGAAGTTATTTAAGATTATGATATTTTGAATTGATAAGTAAATTCCCTTTTGAGTTAACCAATTCATAGTTCTTCTCATTACATCAGTTATCCTTATATAAGAATCATCAAATTCTATCTCATTCCAATCTAGAGGGATTATGGGTTGTGCTTCCACCTTCTGATCAACATAATACCTACTTACTATATATGGATCATCCACAATTCCTTTTGGGATAACTATAATTTTGAAATCTATTATTTGTGAAAGGGTCATTATGGAGAAATCCCTTAATCTGACCTCTTCTTCATCTCTAAAATTCATCCAATAATCTTAAAACTGAGGATCATGCTCAAAATTATTTTCAATGTTGTTAAAAACCCATCTCAATCTTCTGCATGTCATCTTTAATCAACCTGGATTTTATGATGAAAGGGCATAAATACCTTCCAATTCTAATAGGGAATTTGATATTGCTCTCATGCCTTCCAGAAATCAATTTATGCACGTGTTATCTACCTTAGTAATTCACATAAAGCCAATTTATCAACTAAATACATAGGCAATTTACAAGACTTTCCTTCAAAACCACTAACCCTTATGTATGTGAACTTTTAATATTGGATGAAGTAACATCCGTAATCCAAAATCACTTTTCTGGCCTATTCAGAAATTTTATACTATCCCCACTCTAGTTTGAAAAGAAAAATGATTAGGGAAAAAAAAGCATCATTAACTAATATCACATTCCCACTCCAGTTGATCACTTGTGGTTGAGGGAATATTTCATAAATTTGGCACTTCTTGAAATCTGCATGTGGTAAAAAACCCGAGAAATGTCTATGCCCAGAAATGTCGTAAATTAAGTAAGTCATCATATAAAATTCTAGCTCTGATGTGTCACCCATATCAGTTTTCTCTTCTAAGGTGGTCATATGGGCATGGAGTGCTTCCACAATGAAAATAACCCAGAAAATGATCCCCTTTCTCTCCAAAATGATTCATATGCAAGTAACCATCCATTCCTAAAATTCATTTACAGTTTCCAACCCCATCATTTGACATAATAACACAATGACATCTTGAACCTCTTCAACAAACTGTGACCTAACTAACCCTTTAGGGATTCTAGTTTTTATCTTTTTCGTGATGAGCCACTTTGTATTTATGATCTTGGCATTGATGGGTGTCATCATTCCCTTCATTCAATAAAATTTTATTTGATGTCATATTCAAACCAAGGGTGTGTCTGAAGTTATATATAACAAGAAGAATCTTAGTGATCTAGTAATTGATTGTAGGTATTTATTATTATTTTTATATTTTCTGGGGGGGTTTTGTAGTGTCTTTAGGATTTCTTGGCCAAACCTTATTAAAGCTAAACTATAAGTAACTTGCTGAAATAAAAACTCATTTCTGAAAAAAATAAATCTTGAGAATTAAACATGTTGTTGGAAATAAACACACTCTTGCAGAATGAAAAAAATTGCTGGAAATGAAGACACATGGCAAACGCAAACACACTTTCTTGGAAATAAATATACATTTTAAAATGTTGTCGAAATTTTTTCAAGGAAATAAGAGTCTAATCTATAACACATACAAGGACAAGTATGTAACATAATTCAACTGAAGAATCAAAAGCATTTACAAAATTAACACTTAACAAATTTACACAAATTGCTTAAAAATATAAATACCAATAACACAAAGAATCTTGCTTCTTGGAGGAGTGGGCCTTTGCTCCACCTTGAATTAGGATTTGATAAAGTATGATTCTCTCAAAACGAAATAGCTATCTTATTTTTAGAAATGTTCTATCTTACAAACTTCATTGTTTATCTATATCATATATATCATTTATGCTTTTTTCTAATCTATCTACAGGTCCTTATATATATTTCATCATCCAAAAATGCATTTACAATCATAAGTTCTCAATATTTTTCCATCCATCTATAGGTTCCAGTGAAAAAAATAGTGATCAAAGTAGATGTGGAATTTAGAAACCTTGTTGGACATATAACTGTCTGATCCTACATAAGTATTTCTAGAATATGAAGAATCAACAATATCTTGATCTGCTCCTAATTGGAAGTCCCATTAATTTTTCTATCACTAGATGTTGTCAAAATAAATTGATTCCAAAACTTTGGAGAAGTTCCAGAACCAAAGGAAACTATTCTAGAACTAACTGCAAAATTTCTGGAGCTAAGTGCACGAGTTCTAGAACTAAGTGTTGGAGTTCTAGAACAAAGTCTGAAGGTTCCAAAACTAAGCGATAGAGTTCCTTAGCTGAGTGATGGAGTTCTAGAAGTAATCCTGGACGTTCTGAAGATAATCCGTATGGAAGCCAATGTTCCAAAAAAGGTGTTGGTTTCTTGATACTTTGTTCTTCTGATTGAATGTGACCTATTTTATTACAAAAACTAAATTTCCACACACTTTGTTAAGAATTACAAAGTTTTTATACGTTAGAAATAAATCAAAGAAAATATGGACAATTACATCCTAACTTAAACTAGATAAAAAAGAAAAGCCACAAAATGGAGTCAAACTTGATAAAAAGGAGAGTAAAATAAGATAATTTATTGCACATTGATGAGACATATTTTGGCATTATCATCTCCCCCAGAATTACTTGTTTGTAAGTCCTCTTACAAAATTTACTCTTCAAAACTTGGGTTGTGAATTTTGCATTCCAATTAACTACTAAGGTCAAATGGATGGAACTAAATATCTCAGTGCTTCAGTTCAGAAATATTGTACCCTAATCCTTCTTCTATATTTCTCTACCACTCCTCAAAGTGAGCGGGATCTTGAGGCTATCTTTTTTTCCATGGAGACATGGGAGTGAGAAGGAGAGGAGGCCTTATTCTCATTCCCATCCACATGCCCGTGCATTTTTCATTGACCTGAGGGGTTAGTGTACACAAAGCTCTAGCTCTTTCTAGACTCCATATTAAGTTCATGGGAGATATCACTTCTCTTCTTCTTAATGCAACTGTGAGAAACTTCCATCTCTTCAAGCATCCATCATAAATATCTTCAATTTTTTTCTCCTCATAAGAGGTTAAGGCATCAATACTTTTCTGTAGATTGGAAATATAATGTGCCTTGAATCAACTATCAAAGGCATTGGATCTGAAATCTATTATAAAGGTAGATGGTTTTCCATAGTAAGCTCTCATGCAGAGGTCAAATGAACTAGCCTTTAATAAATGTTCACAATCCATCTTTCCATGCTATCTGATTTTTAAGTACGGAAACAAATGCATTCAAATGGCTTTCCCCTACATACAAATTGATCATGAAGCTTGTATTCTTTTCCAGCATAAAGTTCCAGAGAAGATTTTTTTTCTCTGCACTAGCTAAGGAATATGTTGTCATGAACTCTTATTCATATTTTATTTTATGTGGAAGGACACATGCCATCCTTGATAGTTTCCAATGAATAAATTACTCTTCCAGAAATACATTGTATGCAGGATAAGGTCTTCTATATGTGAGTAATATTTCGCTCATTATACAGACCATTTGTATCTTTACCATAAATTTAAATTTGTCTTCTTCCATTTTGTAATTTTTTTCTTCCCACTCTTTCTTTTCCTTCTTCTCCTATTCCATCTTTCTTCTCAGTTCCTCATTTGATGTTTTAAATTCATTAAGATTTCTATAGGTATCATCCCACAACTTCTTAAGTGGCTAGTAAGTCAATTCATTTTGTACAACTGGATTCATTGAAGATATATTTTACATAACACTCTATTCACTAGCCAATTGACATTCTTTTTCTTTTTATACCATTTGTTGTTTGACCAATGTCAATTATTCAGTCATATCTGTGAGATGATTTTTTAGTTTCTCAATGAGAATTTAGCTATGCTCTAATTTGTTCTTGAGGAAGTTTATTTCCTCATCCTTCTCCCTAATGATAAGTTCTTCTCTAGACAAAAACAAATCCTTTATAACTTGTTGTTTCTACTATTTTTCTGAAATTTCCTTGGGGAATGAGCTTTTGTCTTCCACCAAAGGGGATTTCCCTTTCCATTTCCAAGATGCCAATTAATTTTCCTCATGTGACAAAGCTATTGAGTCACCCATCTCCTAAAAAGAATGTTCTTCAAATATTTCGTCTTATTTCTCCACCTCAGTTTGACTTGGTCAAGGAGGAGACATTGCCATCTTGCCTAGAATATCAACATCTTATTTCTCTAAACCATCATGTTCTTCAATATCCACTGTAGTTTCCCTAGACCTCTTATGAACTCTTCTTCTTTGAGGAGATTCAAAATGTCTTGTAACAGGATTCCTCCTTGAGCTTCTTCTAATTTTTACTTCATGATCTAGCTTAGGTGAACTGTCACTGTTAGAGAAAGATATTAATTCTTCTGGTATTGCTGTAGAGGAAGGAGTTTATTTTGAAGACAGTAGGTTTTACAGATTTGATCATCCTTTAAGATCTCCTCCTCTTTGGCACATTAACACCACTTATTTCCTTCTTTTTATTTGCAAGGGGATCAATCTACAAAACACTTTTAGGGGAGAAAGGGGTTAGTATTCCCCTCCTAATAATATAAGGGCTTTGTTTGAATTTATTAAGGAAATTTTCCCATTCTTCTTCTCCATTTTTCTTTGAAATAAAATGGTGCTGATAGATCAGATGGACTAATCCTTGATGTCTAATTGTCCCAACTCCCCAAGAATACCTCTGAGCCATTGTCTAGATGGAGTCAAAGAGTAACCCTAGAAGGTTTACTACATACTCTTGTTTTACAACCCCATACCTAAGATATATAATCATCTTAAGGACCTCTCTTCCCACATTCCCAAATTGGCCATCGCAAGTTAGGTACTTAACTACCCAAAATGCTACCCTATCATAGGGTTTGGGAAGGCTGGCTCTTTTGACCCCCTTGATGATTTTATTAGTATTATAAATATATTGGGGTTTAGATTCCTCCTCTTGTATCAAGGTTTCCACCAGCTCTTGTAGGGTCCCCTTGACAAGATTTGGGACATGGACAATTGGTACCCCAGATACATTGCTCATTGTATTTACAGTAAAGGGAATTACAAAGCTTTTAACCTTAGTTCTAGATTGTTCTAAATTTACAACAAATTCCCTTACCAATTCATCATTGTACTTTGAGAATTTCTTTAGAAACTACAGCCACCATGCTTGTTCAAAAATGGCTACTACTTCTCCATCTACAAGAAGTTGCGTATCATCTTCTAGCTCTGACTTATTTCTGATACCCATGGAAAAGAGGAAGATTCAAATTATTCCTTCTTTCAACTCCTTACACTGCAATGAGATAATTGTGGACCTACTGGATTTTGATGTGGAACTGCTAGGTTTAGCTACGGTATTCAAATATAATTCTATTGTTTCTTCCTTGAATTTTTCTACAACTGCTTTTCAATTTTGTTTATTCCACCCAAATGATAGCTCATTATTGATATGCCACTACTTTTACTTGTTCAATCGACATCACCCTCATGATTACTTGCTTTTATTTATAATGTACAATAATTGACTCAGCATACTGACTACTTAAATCAAGTCTAATCACACATGCGAATTTTTAATTTAACCTTTAATAATATCAAGACATAATTATCGTCGTTGCTGATGTAATTCCTCCACCTTGATGACTTGTCATTCCTAAAAAAGTGAAAAAGAAAAACGGTTAGAAAAGACTACTCAAATTCCAAAGAAGTTCCGTTTATTTAAATTAACCAAATATTGAGGAGACCAACTACCATTTTGGTTTTCAGTTAGTCTTTGAGATTTTTTTTTTTGGGAAGAGAATGTTATTTACTGGTTTTCATTCCCTCCCTTTTTATTTTTTATTTTTTCTTTTTTTTCTTTTTTTTTTGGGAAGAGAATGCCATTTACTATTTTTCATTCTCTTCCCTTTATTTTGGATCCATGCATCTGATTACTTGATCATTTTGGAAGAACTATGTTTTTCCATATGATCAAATTATTTTCCTGCTTCAATCTACTTCAAGAACTCATCCTTGGTAGGAGGCTTCCTATAAAGTTTCAGCCTGTGTCCATTGATCAGAAGTGTCCTTCTTCTACCATCAATGGGAAGTAGCTGAATAGAGCCATTGTTAAATATCTGCTCAATCTGATAAGGTCATACCACTTGATTCTTAACTTTCCTTTGAATTGCTGGTACTTGGAATTAAAAATTAATGCCCAATCTCCTACCTTGATTTGCCTTTCCTTGATATATGTATCATGCCACCTCTTCCTTTGGTCTTGGATTGTCTCTGTTTTTTGAAGTCCTTCCAATCTCAGCTCATCCAATTCATTGAGTTGTATAATTATTTCCTTTTGTGTTGCATCCAATTCAATACCCAATTCAGTTGATGTTCTCAATGTTTATAGTTCAAATTCAAAGAGTAACAATGGATTTTTCCCATAGACTAACTCATATGGTGAGAACCATGTTGTAGTCTTCCAAGTTGTGGTATAAGCCCAAACAGATTCAGGTAACCTCTTCACCCAATCTCTTCTACCTGCTTCAACTTTTTTGGTGAGGATGTTTTCCAATTCTCTATTTGTCACTTCTACTTGTCCATTTGATTATGGGTGATAAGGAGATGACTTCTTACGATGGATCTGATAGTATATTGTGAAGGCATAGATCATATTGGACATAAACTATGGACCTTGGTCTATAACTATACTTCTTGGTGCACCAAACTTCATCATAATTTTATGCCAAAGGAAATCAGAAAATGCATCTTAATTAGCATTTGTTAAAGCCTACGCCTCTTCCCAATTTTTCACATAATTAGTACATACAAGAATGTTCTCTTTTCCCTATGAAGGATGAATAAAAGGGCCCAAAACATCTAGCCCTAACCTTTCAAATGGTTCAATCACTACTTGAATTTGTAAAGGCATTTCACTGGTGAAAGTTGGTTGTCCCATCCTTTAACAAGGATCACACTACTTGATGTATTTCTTCACATATTTATATAGATATGGCCAATAATAGCTAGTGCCAAGTATTTTTGTGCTATTATTTTCACTAAAAATTTTCCTCCACTTGGTTCATCATGACATGCCATGAGTATGTCAAATATTTCATCTTCTCTCACACACCTGTATAAAACCAAATTAGGACCACATTTAAATAACATTCTTTTTAACCGTTTAAATTATGCACTGGTTTTTATTAATCTTTTCATTTGTTTCTTAGTAAAATAAGGGGGAAACTTCCATGTTACAAGATAATTTTCCATATTAGCAAACCATGGTTTATCAACTAAAATAGAAAATAATTGTTCATCTAAAAAGTTGTCCTTAACTGGATCTTTCTCCCCTATAGTGGTTAATATTGACAAGAAATCAAATACTGCATTAGATTTTCCTAGATTATCCACAATGGTAATATCAAATTCTTGTAAATTTAATAACCATCTAATTATCCTACCTCCAACCACTAGTTTGTTCATTAATTATTTAATTGCTGAGTGATCTGTATGTACAAATATTTTTTACCCTGTAATATAATGTATGAACTTATTAATTTCATAAATCATTGCAAGAAATTATGATTCAGTGGTGGTATAATTTGTTTTAGTGGGAGTAAGATTTTTACTAAGGTAGTAAATAGCATACATTTTTCCTTCTTCATATTTATGTCCTAGAAATACACCAATTGAGTTATTTGAGGCATACGTTTGGATGTGAAAAGGTTTCTCCCAATTAGGTCCTATCAATATTGGGGCAGTGATTATTTTTTCTTTAATTTCTTAAAAAGCGTGTTGAAAGGTTTCATCCTAATAAAATTCACAATCCTTGGTATGCAAACCAAACATGGGGGAAATTTTTTTACGAAAATATTTGATAAAATGCCTATAGTATCCAACATGCCCTAAAAATGACTTGATATTTATGTGTGTTTGAGGAACAAGTAAGTCTGAAATAATCTTAATTTTGTTTTGGTCAACTTGAATTCCTCTTTTTGAAATGTGGTGTCCTAGTACAATCCCCTCATCAACCATCATCAATAATTTCTCATTACTAAGAGACAAATGGTGTTGCTTACATCTTGTTAATATCTTGTCTCCATACACAATAAAATCATCCATGTATACTTCCACACAATCATTGGTTAGATCTGCAAAGATTGCTAGTACAACCCTTTGGAAGGTTGCTAGAGCATTACATAGTCCAAATGGTGATACCATGTAGGAAAAGTTACCCCATGGACAAGTAAAAGTAGTTTCTTTTTTATCCTTAGTAGCCACACTGATTTGATTATGTCCACTAAAACCATCCAAGAAGGAAAAGTATTGTTTACCAAAAAGGTTGTCTAAAACTTGAACTATGAATGGTAAGGGAAAATAATATCTAAGTGTAGCTTTGTTCAATTCCCTATAATTAACACAAATTATCCATTTTCCATTCCTTTTGGGCACAATCACAAGAGGAGACACCCATTGACTATCTGAGATAGGGTAGATAAATTCTACTTGCAATAGCTTTTCAATTTCCTACTTGACTATGTCCCTTAAGGATGGGTTGATCCTTCTCTGAGGTTGCCTAACTAGTTTAACATTGTTAGTATAAATGTGATCAGTAAAAATAATTGGATTGATTCATTTCATGTCTATATATTCCCAATAAAAATCTCTAGTATGATTTTTCAAAACATCAAACATTTTAGCTTCTTGATCATTTTCCAACCAGCTATTAATGTTCAAAATTTTACCTACTTCAATCTCAATTTGTTTGGTTCCAGTGTGTGATGAACTGATTTGTTGAAAGTGTTCCATTAGGGTTTTTTGTGTACATGATTATGGTAACAATATATGATATGCAACAATGTCTTTAAAGTTCCCTTGAGAAATAATACTGGACAAAGGAAAGTAGGTAGGATTATGATACTTATCTTTTTGTTGGTCAAACTCCTCGTCACTACTTCTTTCCAAGAATTCCTCACCATTCCCTGATATATTTGAGACTAAATCTAATGATTTCATTGATATTTATGCCCCTCCCCAAGAGAAATCTCATTCCTCTAGCATGAAATTATTTACATCTGCCTATAATTGATGTGGTTCCAGAGATAAGTATGCATGTACTGGAACTAAGTTTGAAGGTTCCAGAAGTATCCCTGGTTGTTCCAAAGACATCTAGTGATCATTTAATGGATGATTAATTATATTCTAAACCTTCTGTATGTGATCTTGTAATGTTATCATAGCCAACGAAGACAAAGTTTGTTTATTTGTATCAGGATCATTAACCCATAATTATTCTTGGTTATCAATAAACAATCGTGCAGAAGGATATAAATAATTTTTATTAGAATTATTACCATTTTATATAGTCATATCACTTGATATGCAATCAATTAAGCCAACAAGTGTATCTAACCATGGTCCATCCAAAATAATGGGATAACCAAGTGTTTTACCTTTTTTCCGTAATATAAGGAAGTCCATTGGATACTCCCATGACTCCACTATAACTGCCACATCTTAAATTATTCCTTCTGGTTTTACTACTAACTGATTTTCCACCTGTATTATGGTGCTAGTAGGTTATATACTTGTTAATGGTAATGTTTTGAAATTGTCCACTATCATCACATTTATATCTGCTCCCAAATCAACCAAAACATTATGTATATGTTTATTTCCTATAGAGATATATATAACAGGGATTCATGGATCCCCATATTTGGGAAGTAAGAGCTTTCCTGCCAATAAATCAGAAAGTTTTCTATCTACCTTAATAGTCCTAGGGTACTGCTTCTTCCTTCCAGGTCTTTTCAAACATAACATTTTGATTAATTTGTTCAATTCAGGAATTTCCTTGATTCCTTGCAACAATGGTATTTCAATATTTAGTTTCATTAATTCATGTACTAATTCATATTCCTTGGTTTCAATAACTTCTTTAAATCTTTCTAGAAATGGATTTTCAGTAAAGCTGCTATTTGGCTCCTTCTCTTTTTCTTTTTCATCCTCCTTAGGAACAACCGAACTAGGGGTTTCAATTTCTTTTGTCATCTCAGTAATTATAACAGGTGGACTATTTATTATTTTTCTAGATCTTGTTTGAATATCCTTACAGTCCATGGCATTAAGATAAACTGGGGTTTTCTTCTTCTGTTCCATAGACAGGGGTTATTTGTTTATTTTTGGGATTATCCACTGGTTGTGATGGAATTTGTGTTTGAACCACATTTTTCAGTTTGTGAGCCTTATGTTGGAGAACCCATTATGGAATTTTGATGTTGGTTGGGATATGTTCTTCCTTAAGCATAGTTATTAGGGTTCCACCTAGGTTGTGACCTTGTATAAGGGTTACTCTGACTAGAACATAGTTGTTGGTGTCTCTGAGCATACCGAGCTTGTCCCGCCCAATCCTGGGGATTCCATGTTGGTTAAGGGGTCCAAGGTGGTTTTCCCCAATTTTTTGGTACTATCTGAGTTTCCCATGACATCATTCAGGGATTAGGAATAGATCTTGGTATGAACTTCCCTTGGCTAGGGTGTCTCTGGAAAAAATTTACTTCTTCTATAGTGGATGAAGTGTTGGTTTGTTTAAGATGATTTTTTATGAATGGAAGAAGAGAACAAACATTAGCTTCATGCTCCCTATATTCACAAATAAGACACATTTATGTTTTATCAAAAGGAAAATCCCTTATTGAATGCTTCTTTCTGCATCTGGGATAGTACATAGATAATGGTTCAGTATTAGCATTTACTTTTTCTTGCAATCTATCCATGGTGGAAGTTAATTGAACTAGGATGTTTTTTTTTAAGTTTTCTAGTTCATCCATAAGTTTTTTCATGTCTTGATTTGTAGTTTTCATAGTTTTTCCTTTCCTAGGTCCACCCCTTGTTCTTGAATAACTTCTACAAAGTTCTTTAATATTGTTTATTCTTAATTGATTGAGGTTTCCTCCTCCCATTAAGTTAAAGGCTTCCCTAGATTCATCATCCAGACCTTTAATAAAAATGGTTTTTCTTAGCTCTTATTGAAGTAAACATCCACACCTTTTACTTACAAAGAGGAATCTATCTAAATAATATTCCATATTTTCATCCTCTTCCTGTTTGATCCTAAAAAATCTTCCTTCTTATTTCTCCCTCGATAGTAGTCTTGGTATTTTTCTAGGATGGTAGTTTCCATTTGTACCCAAGTGGTAATAGAATAAGATGTTAATCCCATAAACCACCTCATTACTGCATCTTTCAGAGTAGATGGGAACAACTTGTTTTTTTGATTTTCTATTTTGTAGTCATAGGTCTGAAACAATACTTTAAATTAAAAAAATAATTGGTCAAGGTCCTCAGGTGACATCCCTCTAAATGTAGGCAAGTGTGCAAGTGAAATATTCTTCATAGGTGTATCATCATCCTCCAACTAAATTGGATAGGTAAATTTCCTATCATGTTCTCTTTTAACTTCTCATGTCATATCTACAGTATCTTCTAGATATTTTTCCCAACCAATGTGGTATGTGATCTGCTTTGGTGAAAGTGAAAATTTAGGAGTAGGAGGTTAAATACTCAATTGAGAATCAAAATTTTCTCTAAGCGGGTATTGGGATATAATCCTTCTCCTAAAAGTTCCACTTCCTTCTGGTGATTGATCCAAAAATTCCAAAGGTGGAAGTTCTACTTCTTGTCTAACAAGAGACAATGGTGCTTCTAATTCTTACTAAACCTCCTTATTTGAACCAACGGATGCTGATAATTTTTTTTGAGATATGTTTGGGATAAATATACCCTTTGAGTCTCTTGGTCTACTCATAAATTTAATGATAATGTAGGGAATATTTTTCAATTACTAAATGTATGATTGTTTCTCTTGTTGACACCTAATTAGAAAATTATAACTAGTGGGTCCCCAACAACGATGCCAAACATGATGGGTGTCATTATTACCTTCATTTAATCAACTCTTAGCTGATGTCATATTCAAACCAGGGGTGTGTCTGAAGCTATCTGCAACAAGAAGAATGTTAGTGATCTAGTAATTGATTGTAGGTATATTTTTTTTAAAAACATTTTTTGAGGGGTTTTTGCAGTGTCTTTAGTATTTCCTGGCCAAAGCCTTATTAAAGTTAAACTATAAGATATTTTATGAAATAAACACTCATTTTTGAAATAAATAAATCTTTAGAATTAAACATGTTGTTGGAAATAAACACACTCTTGCAGAATGAAACGAAATCACTGGAAATGAACACACGTTGCGGAAGTAAACACACTTGCTTGGAAATAAACACACGTTTAAAAATTTTGTTGAAAATTTTTGCAAGGAAATAAGAGTCTAATCTATAACACCTGTAGGGAAAACTACGTAACAAAATTCAACTGAAGAATCAAAAGCATTTACAAAATTAATACTTAACAAATTTACACGAATTACTTAAAAATATAAATACCAATAAAACAAAGAATCTTTCTTCTTGCAGGAGTGGGCCCTTGCTCCACCTTGAATCAGGAGTTGAAAAAATATGATTCTCTCAAAATGAAATAGCTATCTTATTACTAAAATGTTCTATCTTACAAAATTCATTGTATATATATATATATATATCATATATATCATCTACCCTTTTTTTTCTAATCTATCTATAGGTCCTTATATATATTTCATCATCCAAAGATGCATTTACAATCATAAGTTCTCAATAGATGTTCATCCATCTACAGGTTCTAGTGAAACAAAATAGTGCTCAAAGTAGATGTGGAATTGAGAAACTTTGTTGGACATACAACTATCTGATCCTACATAAGTATTTCTGGAGTATGAAGAATCAACAATCTATTGATATGCTCCTGATTGGAAGGCCCATTAATTTCTCTATCACTAGATTTTGTCAAAATAAATAGATTCCCATTGATTTCAAAACTTTGGAGAAGTTCCAGAACCAAAGGGAACTATTCTGGAAGTAACTGCAAAATTTTCAGAGCTAAGCGCAGGAGTTATAGATCTAAGTGATGGAGTTTCGGAACTAATTCTGAAGGTTCTGAAACTAAGTGATAGAGTTCCTTAGCTAGGTGATGGAGTTATGCAACTAAGCGTGGAGGTTCTTGAGCTAAGCTGTATTGAAGCCAATCTTCGTAAAAAGGTGTTGGTTGCTTCATACTTTGTTCTTATGAATGAATGTGACCTGTATTATTACAAATACGGAATTTCCACACACTTTGTTAGGAATTACAGAGTGTTTATATGTTAGCACTAAATCAAATAAAATATGGACAATTACATCCTAACTTATACTAGATCAAACAAAATCCACAAAATGCAATCAAACTTGATAAAAAGGAGAGTAAAACAAAATCATTTATTACACATTGATGAGGCATATTTTTTCCTTATCAGGCATAACCCTTTTTCTTTGCTTCATAATCCCATAAGGATAATTTGATAGCAAGTGTGATCAGGTTGGTGATTATAGAAAATTTTAACATTATTCTAATGGTTATAGGTGTCAATGTCAAAACTACATCCCCACTCCCATTTAATACTTCCCTCTTTTTGGGATCATAATTCATAGCACAATGCCACACCAATTATGGGCAATGAACCGATGGTGGGATAACACCCGCTAGAGTAATGCGGATATCTTGAATTACCTTTAGGGAATCACTCTTATGGGGACTATTCAGTCTCTGAAAAAAATCTTTTACATTAGCACTCATCAAGTCCATGTCTGTAATATTTTCTAATTCACTCGTGACCCCTGGCACAATTAAGAATTAAGATGCAAACCAACTTTCAAATGAAAGATAAACACATGAGTTTATAAGTTCTTACCAATAAACCTGAGAGTACCTAAGCAATTTAAATCCAAATCAACATCCTTTTTAGTCCTCTGGTTCACAATTCAAGCTTCTCAGTTAAAAATGTGATAATTCTTCATGAAAATCACAAAAGGTAGTAACAAAAATCCAAAAAATTGATAATAGAAGATGAAATCATTCAAAGAATTTAAAACATCCTTGATTTGCGTAGCAACATTAACGACGGAAGAAATAAATGCATTGTATCGTGACCGTTCATTCCAGCGTTCTCAAATTTTAAAATGAGTTGTCCAAATTGAAAAGACTTTTTCCTAACGTGGGCTTGAGGGAACTTTTTTGTAGTTTTGAAATGTTTTAGAACTTGCACACTTCTAGCCAACTTGAACTACTCATCCTGTTTTGGCTTTCAACATGGGCTTGACACATGGTCATATTTGGGTGATAGCGGGGATGTGGCCTTTTTCTACAGTTTTATTTCATTTCTAATTCAAAACCAAAAATGTTTGAGTGCTCTGACGGCCTGCATTCCCACCTTTTACATGAAAGGAGCCACGTGTCCCTTGCGGGTCTCGAGAACCTTTTTACACCTTTACACTTTTCCCTTTAATGTGCAAAGTTACAAATATGTGTTGCTTCCCCGCATCCATTCAAATTGTGATAAATGTACACTCCTAGATGGTAATTGAGAAATTTTGTGTGCTACTTTATGATTGCAAATATTCAAAGAATATTTATCGGGTCATGAGGATAATTTTGCATTTTGTGAATACGATAGAAAGTTACAAGTTTACAAATTAGATCCTCCATACCATAATCAATTGAGGGTTGGCACTTACCAGTGGGAAATGGGAGAGAAAAGGCATATAAAAAAAGACCAAGGAAAATTTTACAACAGGGGATCCCTCCAATTTAAAAACTAAAAACACAATTGGTTCCCCGTAAGAAACTACAAAATAATGCACATCCAGACATGATCCACGACCGAAAAAGAGGAAAGACTAATCCATAGATAGAAGAACCAAAAGGGCCAACTCACACCCACACAGGGAAAACAAAAAAACATAACATGAAATGATGGTAAATATTAACCAAATAGTGGCAAGATTGATTTGAGCACCAACACCATCCACAAAAATTTTAGTAAAAGAATCAAAATTCCACCTTTTACTAGTTTTTTTCTCAAATTTTATTTTTAGCTTCTCAAGTCAAAGAATGTTTGCTTCATTAATGGGTATGAACTTATAGAAGTGTTTCTAATGTCTTTTCAACTCTAGTAACATCTTCATATAAACTATTTATTGTGGATGTCTGTTTTGAGGTGGTT
Source organism: Taxus chinensis (assembly GCA_019776745.2). Lineage (NCBI taxonomy): Eukaryota > Viridiplantae > Streptophyta > Pinopsida > Cupressales > Taxaceae > Taxus > Taxus chinensis. The sequence goes on along the minus strand of CM034154.1, from coordinate 607,233,599 downwards.
CAACTATTAACCTTACCATTAGTTCATGCTAACTCGTGAAAAGTATCCTCTATTCCTTATTTTCACTGCCTTGTCTAAGTTTGTGCATAGATTTCAATAACACTTAACTCAAAATTGTGAAGAATCTATCATGACTAAAATATATAATAGTATTCTTCACCCAAGAGGGTAATAAAAGAGTTACAGTCATGGATTTATGTATTCTCTAACATGTACAATTATCACCAAGTTTAGAAAACAATTACCTTCAATGTTGCTTCCCCAAAAAGTTTCAAACATACAAGTTACAATCTTGTTTCTTCTCATTTGAACCTGAGGGTAACCCTTGATACTATTTTCCTATGGCACAATGAGCAGCATATCACTTACACTTGCAAATATGATCTCAGTCAACTTGTTTCACATAGCGCAATCATCTTATATCATAATTTACATAATTGAGAATATGTTACAGAGAATCTTCTTTAGGCATGGGTTTGCACCTTCCTATCATACATGGATAACCTTACACTCTCCACAATGTGTCAACAATATTTTCACAAATTCAAATACCGCTGTACTCATAGTTGAATCAAGAGTTTCACTGGTTTAATCAATTTGCTAAGTTCATCCAAGAAGCATCAACACACATGCAATACCAATTCAAAAGGACTTGCCAAATAGCTTCTCCCAAAGATCATTTATAGGCCTTACCAAAAAGCATGCATTAGATTTATATGAACATTCAATAAATCTCAGAGATGTATACAACATTGCCAAGTGCCAAAGCTTACACAAAAATTGTTTTTCTCCTTTCCTGAAATCTTCCTCAATTTCCAATCAATTGGGAATGCATAATTCAGATTACATTTTTCACAACTTATAATCCTTCTATTAGTTTCCAACCGAACTCTAGACTTTAGACCTATTGGTGATTTGAATATCCTTACGCTTATGCTAAGTTTCGTTAACCAAAACGCAAGTCCTTTACTTATAGACTCCTATTATGCCTTTCTAGACCTTGATATGGACTTAAGACACCTAATTACTCTTCACTTCATCCCCTCATATTCTTATAGGCTTCAATATTCTATCAAAACAACCATAGCAAGCCAAGTGTAGTACAATATACTTAACTTCGAAGTGTAGACCTACTTGCTTCAGAGTGTAGTAGAGTCTACTTGCTTTAGAGTGTAGAATAGTTACTTTGGATTTTAGACTACTTTATTCGGAGTGTCTTCTATTCGCTTTGGAGCGTATTCTATTATCACATACCTTGTACATATGGTAGTGTTGTATGTGGTATACACACTGTGTGTATTTCACATAACAGAGAAAAAATATTGTCTCTATTCACATGATGGTTTAATAAAACGGGGAGACTCCTAGAAACTCCTAGAACCTAATAACACACCCATCAAACCAAAATATGATGACTCATGACATATTTACATGTTGGAGTGACACTCTTACATCAGAAAGCTTGAATAAGTGTCGGTATTTTTTTATTATCTCAAAGTCATTTTATGCCCTCTTACTTCCTTCTAGCCCTTTAAATTTGCATTTTTCAGCATAAAACAGCACATTGCATATTAAACCTAGTGTCATTGATAAAATATTTGATGACCAATTAAATGAAACAATCACACTACGAAGTTTCATCATGCAACTCTACACCCATTTGCTTTTATTACTCAATTTACTGTTTTTGCCAATTTTTCCCCAATTGCCCCTACTCATGGTCAAATCACTATGTACAAAGAAAACAATCCATTTTTATGCAAATGTAAGCTAAGTTTCACATACCCATTACCCTTGTTTATGCTTTGTACATATTTTCTAAAGCCATCTCTTGCTCCTTCCCTCTAAACACCCTTTTCTTCATTTCCTAAGGCTCCTTTAGGCTTACCTACAGTTTAGAAGTAATTTTAAAGTCTTCATCATTGATACTCTATTCCAACCTCAAGTACACCTTACATCCACTAATTCAAACTTGTTTCCACTCCCCATAAGGTCCTTTCACCTCAAATCTCTTTTCTTACTATTTTTCGACTTGTTACTTCTTAGGTTACCTATAACTTCTTAGGATTTTAAGGGCTAATCAAGATTCTGTTCATTTTCACTACCTTTCAACCTCTGTTACAACTTAAATCCCTTACGTACAACATGTTTAGGACTCTATCAAGTCCCTATACTTGTTATTTCTTCAACTTGTCAATTTTTTACCCAATCTTGACCTTCTAGAATCATTGTTCATTCATGCACTAGTAGTTCTTTAACTCTGAGTTCCTCCTCTTTCAGATTTTTCTCACCATGCTTACTTATTTTACAAATTTGTTTACATTATTTTTTTCAGGATGCCACGAATGACAAAGTTACAAACAATTTACTTTCCCTAGATGTTCAAGGAAATGGGAAATGGGAAACCCATATTTTTCTCAAGACGATCTTGAAGGGACACTGATTGGGGAAGACAATGGTCACAAGGATATTTGTGCAAAAATCCCTCTAGCACAACTTGATGTCCTTTATTAAAGGGGAAGACCTTCTCGATAGCTCCGAGATGAAATCCCATATGCAAGCAGGATAGGGTTCACCCTGTTATGAAGGGACGACATGCCACCACAATGCTACCATTATGTTTTGTAGGTTTGTTTTATATTAAATTTACGTTTGGTCATCCATGGGAATAGTGTTGAGATATGTTAGTGCCACATTGTTTCACATTCAATACTTGATATCAATATGTATTTCCTCTTGTTTCATCTACCATTAATGCTTATAGCCCCAACAAAAATAGGAACAAACCACCTACTAGTGAAAGAATTAGGAGGTTCCAGAAAAAATGAGGATGTTAATGCCATTTCAATTTGAGGGTTATGTTTGGTACACCAAACGTGAGGCACATAACATATACAATGAAATGCATCGTGTTAATAAGAATGATGAGTTTTTCCATTGGTGTAAAGGTCACAAGCCTTGGATCCAAAAAGTGGTTTTTTCTCTGAATTTATCAGTTGAATGCAAAAAATACATTGAATCTCTTTTGCTTGCTGGTATACTTGGTTAACACCATTATGGAAAGGAACTACACAGGTCTGGAATTGGTGAGGATTGTCAACAAAAGAGACGAGTGCTTAACTAGGAAAGACATGTGTTGAATGCATGGAAGAGGGTGAAGAGCATTAGATCCCAAAATCACCAATCATCACGATAGCACTAATATGAATTTGTGGCATGTCGCTGAAAGGGATCACATTTTTTTATTATCAAAGGCCAGTTTAGGACTGATGTGGCTTTCATTATGGGCCTTCAAACAACGTGGATGTTTGAAATGATGGTTTTTCATTCCCATAACTCCATCATTGCAATGGATTCCACGTTCTCAACTAATAAATATGGGGTAAGGACATTGTCTATCTCATTTTCAATGCATAATTGATATTTGGATATATTTTTTTAAGTCGTTCGCATACTAACAATAATCTCGTGCACACTTTTACATCGATACCAATTATACACACTTCTTGTTTTTTACGAGCAAGAGGCCGGGGTTCCTGTTACATTGGGTAGTTTCAATCCCGTAATAAAGTGGACGATATATATGCATGGCTATGCTGAAGTCTACACGAGGGGGAAAATGAAAAGGATGGATTGACATGTCAATGCATTCATTATAGATGATGCAGCTTGCGAAATACAAGCTATAAAGTATAAATTTGCTGATTGATTTTTCTATAAATTTAATACACACAACTTACATCCCTAATGATGTTAGTTGTGTATCAGAGCTTGTATTTGGTTGTTGTGTCTTATTAATCATATGACATGTTCACAAGGCTTGGCTAAAGAATATTTACAGGTTTTTTTATCTTCATTTTTTTAATACAACCTTTACAGGATTGGGTTGTCTTTCTTGTTGTTTTGCATTACTTATTGTCACGTGACAATTTTTATTTATAGGTATATACGAAGAAAAGAGGTGGGGTCGGTTATGTTCCAGAGACTAGGCGACATCATGTGCGCCATCAATGAAAATGAGCACATGACCTTTTTCCTCATTGACGAGTTCAAAGAGGAGAGCGCCTTTATGGAGTATTTCAGAAAGATGTGGTAGTAAGACAAATGCATTGGTAAGTGCCAACTACATAACTATGTGTAGATTTAATAATTTTTAAGTTGTCTCTAATGGTTTTATTATTTCTGCGTGTAGATATGTGTTCAAATAATTTCCGTAACTTCACCCATGCCAATCAGGATACAAATGCATCCATAGAATCTTACCATTGTTTCTTGAAGACCAAATTCTTGTGCGATTAAAGAAAGAAATGCATAAGGAGAATGGATTGGTTATTGTACACATTGGTGTATTGAGTTGAAGCCCATTACAAACACAAGAGGAAGTTACAAGTATCAAGTTTCTTGGAAAATTATAGGAAGGAAAAGGAACTTTTGACTACCACTAAGAGGGCCAGAGCAATACCAAACAGTGACTATTGTTGAAACCATACTATTCAAGGGTCTTACATTGTTCAAATCTAAACATGCAAGGATCGATGGTATTTCATTCTGATATTTGGCCCAAATTTTTATATTTGCGACTATCCTTGGGATACCAAAGGAAACATCTGCAACATATTTTGAAGGTGTTGCAACTTGAAGGACACACGAGGGTAGTACATCTACCAGGGATCCAAATTTTAGTGGAGAGGGTGCATGTTTTTCATTTCATTATTTCAAATATTTCTTACCATTGTTATCGTCAAAACAATTCATTGTACATCCTCTAAAAGTATTGTTGTCATTTTAGATGAGCACATTGTCCATGTTACGGAAGTAGTTGAATGTGTTTCATCTGAAGATGCTCCATCTGCAGCAGCCTCACATTGTCATTGATAATAAGTAATTTATTATGAATGAATAATGGTTGACATATCAACGATTTATCAATTACTAAATGAATTTTCTTTTTGGTGACAGTTGAGAGTGGTGAAGGAATTCAACAGGAAACACAATATCTTAGTCCTGAGCAACATGTTAGAAACCATGAAAATGCATTGCAAGTGCTCAGTCAATCTAAATATTTTTATAAATCATTGTTAGATGTGGTACCAGATAGTGATGATTTCTTTTTTACTTTTGGAGATTGTGTGCAACAAATTTAAAAAGCTTTTACACGGAGTCTAGTTCATGTTACCATTTGATTTTGTTCCATATTGTAGTGCAAATGAGACTTCTGGCACCTAATAGCGGCCCATGGTTCAGTGCAAGTAGGCAATCTCAAAAAGAGGAAGTAAAAGGAGATAATGGTTCCATATTTAAACATTGATGCTCAAGAGTATGAGTAGTATACATTTCCTAACACAACTTGTGGAAGGAAACTACTCAAGAAAACACAAAAACAGTCCGGTATAACAATTAGAGAAATTTGTGAGGCTATAATAGAGAGTTTAGGATGAGTATGAATGTAATGTGATTACAAGACTGTATTCGTTGGAATTCACAACACTTAAATTTGTGTTTCGTGATTTGCAGGGGATAACTCCCTTTACCAAAATTCAAGTTCCATGTCGTCAGCTCTCTTTTGGAACATCGAATGCATCTTGAAGGTATTTTTGTCTTTATGGAAAATAAATGTTAAGTGTAGAGTTTTTTACTGTTATGTGGATTAGATAGCCTTGTTTTAGTATGATTACAACCAATAATTTTTTCATGGTGCTTCATCATGCTTAAGACAAATAATGGTAAATGTTGTATTATGTGCGTTATGAGTGGTACACATTAAGACTTTTAATTGTATTATGCATATATTTTATGATCTTGTATTTAATAATGGTGGTATGTATTTTTGTTTTTTTTGTTTTGCAGCTTATACGATGGAAGGGGTGTGTAGAATTATTCAAGCAAGTGGTCTAAGGTGTCACCTTCATTTATAGTTGGATGAATATATTATAAATGGCCAAAATGTAACTCAAATGCTCTCATTCTATCTCGGATATTGTCTTACTGTGTGAAGGTTTTCAAGAAGTATGCAAGGAAGAATCAATAGGTTTTGAATGAATGTTTGTAATCTTGGACTGTGCGGTACATTTTTTGTAATATTGTAAGCCATAAGTGGTGCTTTCGTAATATTGTAGCCTTGTAATATTGTAACATTATAACTCAGAAGTGGTGCATTTTTGTAATAGTGTAGCATTGTAATATTATAATATTGTAACCCAGAAGTCGTACATTTTTGTAGTATTGTAATGAAGAAAATTCAGTAGTTTGTATACGAAGAAGCACTCTATATGTGTTACACTCTTAAGTATTTGAGATTTTTAATCTTATCCTATAGAATAGAACTGAGTTTTACATTAAATATCTAATTTTTTATCTTTTAATAGATAGATGTATAATTGATGCGCCTGCAAGTATAAAGGTACATCTTCTGTTTTGAGAACGGGTTACTTTGATATGTAATGTATTTCATTGAATGAATTGGGGTTTTCCCTCTAGATGGAAGTTTGTTGGAGAATTCATCTTTAAGTCATCTGGAGATAAAGGATACTTGGGGATTAATTTCAATATTAGAAGCAATATATCCTGTCCACTTTATGAGTTTGACAATCTTGTTGATACAAACATTACAGCTGTGACAAAAATCCGTACATAACAATGATAAAGGAAATATTAAATGCCGTAAGGATGCATTTTAGAAGTATGTGCCATGAAAAGGAAGACATGTAGTTTATTTGTTCTTGAATTATGAAATGTCATGTTTTGTGTGTTTATACAATTTGCACGAGAAGTTTTTAGTAAAGCTTATGGTTGTAGGTACATTCTTTGAATATATGGTTATGAGAGTCTGAGAATTTCCTTGCATGCATGAGTGTGAATAATACTGATACAAACTATTAGTAGAGAGTGCAGACCTCTGAGATGAAGGTGTAAGGTGGATTTTAAGTTGATACTTCTTATTTATTGCAAAACATAGAAGAAAACCTACAGGGAGATTGTATGTACTTAACGTTTACATGACATGTGCACAAAATTTTCTGAGGAGGTTGATCTCCCCATCTATAATATTGTGGTTGATTTTTAAGTACTCTTACAACCCATACAGATTGTGCATTTGTTTTGAGTGAGTATATGTACTTACATACAATTTTTCTATCCAAAAATTTGTAAATCTCTTACGTGGTTTTTTTGGTTTCTTTGGTATTTGTAGGAGGTCTAGTTGGTTTGATAGGTTCTTTAGGTGTTGTAAGCTCTTAATTATGGTTTGGTGGCTCCAAAATATGACCAATTATGTGAAATTGTAGCTCTTTTATTCGAGGTCAATTTTTCTTGTTAATTAGTTAGCATACATGATATCATCATGAAGAATAAAAGGTCATTTATGAACCAAATTCAAGCCAAGGAGGTATTTATGATACTTTCTAACCATTTTTATTATTATTGATCAATCAATGTGATACATGAGTGATGGTGATGTGGCTTCATAACATCAACAACTTTCAAATCATCTATTACAAGGCTTTATACCAGCTAAACTCACCTTACTCTGCATATGGAAGATCATACAAGATTCATAATACAATAAATTAGGCCCTATAAATGCAAGAATTAAGTTAATTACCTCATAGAAGGTTCTAGTGCATATTCTTACCCTGTTTCTTAATTTGTGATTGATGATATTTCATCCAATATACCCTTCATAGGTCATGTAATTTTATCTTCCTCACATTTCACTACTTTTATTCATTACTGTCATTCAATTTTCCCTTCCTTCCCATAGTTCCTTTTAGCCTTTTGGTCTTCTTTTCATCTTCTTATACCCCTGCACTCTGTTACATACACCTCAAAAAAATGTTTAATGAACCACTAGAAAAAGGTTAAGGTCATCAACCCTACTTGGTTCATAAGGGAGTTCAGACTTATAGAAGCGTTTTATAAGACTTTATTTGCTCCAATAAGACCGCTCATATCAATTTAAATGAGTTTCCCAAATTTTGGGTTTCTGTCTCCTTGAATAACCCTGTCAAATCCACTTTTTGTGTTTTTCTCTATAAACCCTTACTAGGTTTTTGCAAGTAGACTGCCATGCATATATTTGTCTTATGAGGGTTTCAAATGTAAATAATTTACCTTTTAGACACCCAACAAGGCTTACATGCTCCCTAAAATATTTTAGACTTGATCTCAAATTCTAACATATACCTCTTTTGTTAGGATCTCCTCACAATTAGCCTTCTCTAACCTGTGTACAAATTCCTAAAAAGAATGGTAAAGAAATATCTTAAATGCACCAATGAAATTTGAAAATTATCCTTCAAAAACTTAGTGTACCTCCTCATTGTTTGTTTGTACCAAATTTTAGGAGGGAATGTATCGATTTGATATCCCTAAGCTTAGGCCCTAGCTAGCTTCCTGTTGTAATTCACAATTAGATCGAGAGGGGTCCTTTCTTGGCACAACATTTAATTATAAATTGGCTTAAAGTTTCAAACTTTCAATGTAGGTCTAATTCAGTGCTAGATAAGGTATTTTATTACCAATGGTCAAATGGAGACACAAAGTATAAACTTGCAAGAAACAATTAACTTGCAAGAAACATAGTATAAACTTGCCTTGGTTATCCAACTTGTCTAAGGAAGGTTAGAAATATATTTTAAGGGATTAACAAGTTTCATTCATTCATTCCGTAACTCTTAAATGGTAAAGACCAAAGCATGCACCCAATACACAGAGTGATTTCCACACACAAACCTGGGTATAATATTCTTCACATATCAATTTTAACTTGTTATCAACATGCATCAACTTTCCTATTACCATTTAATAAGAGCAAAGTAGACTATACAGTCACACAGTGCAAATGCATACAAGAATAATATTGTTTTAACTACTTTAAAACTCCCCCCTTGATTTCCATTTGAATGGGAACACCCAAATTGGTTACATTTTCAAATTTAATATGTCCTCCATCGAATACCTAATTGAATTTGACAACTTAGACACCTGGTCACATAGGTGATACTTAGAATTAACCTTAAGTTGTTTGGCTATAGACAATTGTATTTTGATTTTCTAACTCATAACACGCTTCCTTGACCCTAGAAAGACCTAATAAACCTCATTATTCCTCATTTCATACCTTTTCAAGATTTCAAGCTTCAAGAATCATTTTTCTATCTATCAAAAAGTCTAGTATACAAATGAGTTCTGAAACCAAAGGGGGTAACTTGCAGAACTATCTTTAGAGGTTCTGGAGCTATCTCCATTTCTTTCGGAGCTAAGCTAGTATGGATTCCATGAATCACCATCTCGCCCAAAATGTTGATTATGCCAAAAACCCATTGTTCCACATAGAGTACTGACCATGTTCATTCAAAAATTGACATTATCCACGTCCTTTGTTAGAGGATAAAAGATTATTTTGGAACACTTGAATTTAATCAACAAAAGATGGAAAACCATCTCTTGAAATTATATCAGATTAAAGGAAAAAACATAATTTACCTATCATTTTATCCTTAATCATATCTTGAACACTTGAATTTAATGTCAGTTAAGTTAATCAAGAAGGTGGCATTAAGAAAGTGGGGGTCATATATCCTGGATTGCATTTTTTCTACTTAAATCAAAAATTTGAAATTAAATTGCCCAGGTATCTTGAGTTGAGGTGCTAAAACCCACTTCCAAGCCTCTATTTCCTGCTACCACCTTTCAAATTCTTCAGGATCTTAAGTTTCCACATTTTTTCATGGAGACATAGGTGTGAGAAGGAGAGGGGGCTTAGTTCTCATGCCAATCCACATAATTCCTTCCTCGCTTATGACTTGAGGAATTATTGTTGCCAAGGCTCTAGCTCTTCCCAAAATCCACTTTAAGTTTTCTCGGAGAGATGTCTTCCCTCATCTTTACGGGTACTGTAAGGTGGTTCTACATCTTACTAAAAGCAGTGAAAGCCTGGTCAAAGTGTTATTCCTTATATGACGCAAAAGCTGCAATATTTTCTTTCTAGACTGGAAACATAAAAATATTTGAACTTGAAATTAAATGCAAGAGTTCTGAAGTCCTTGGTTATTGAGGATGTATGTGGATACTCAAGGTCTCATGCAGAGGCCAACTATGCTAGATTTTAAATTATGTTATGAATCCCTCTGCCCCCAAGCTATTTGGTTTTGCAATGTGGAAATGAATGCTTGAAGCTAGCTCTCTCCAATATATAAATTGATTACGCAGCCTATCATATCTTTCAACATATAATTACACAAAGAAGGTTCTTTTGTTTAGGGGTGGCTAAGGAGTAAGTAATCCATGAATTCTTCCTCATCTTTTAACTCATGTGGGAGGCCACATGTAAGCCTTCCCAATTACCATATGATGATTTTTTCTTCCAAGAAAACACTATATGCAAGATAAGGTCTCTTACATGCAAGCAATTGTCCCCCCAACATGCATGCTACCTGATTGTTTTCTACACATTTGATTCTGACATTTTCTTTCCCTTATAAAATTTTTCTTCCCATTCTTTCCTTTTCTTTTTCTCCTCTTCCATTTTCACATTCAACTCTTGATTCATTATGCTCAATTCATTAAATCTCATGCATAGTATCATCTCAAAGTTGTTTGACTGGCAAGAAAGATAATTCCATTTGAACAAAACGGTTAATTAGATCTATTTCTATAGGAGAAATCAGTTTGAGTTTCTTGATGTAGTTGCTCCTATGCGAAGCAGGTACTTGTTGACTTCTATAAAACAAGCTTTCTTTTTCTTTATCATCATTTTGTTCCTTTATCAACTAAAATTCCCCATCTTTAATTGTTGAGTGTTGTCTTAATAATTCCAAATATTTATCCTTGCTTTTCCATCTGAGTTTTTAGTTTATCTAGCTCATTGGTTTGTAGAGATAACATTAAGAGTTATCTCTATTTTCCAATTTGAGTTTGAGAAAAACCAATTCCGCGTATCTTTTTCCTTCATGATAATTTCTGACCTTGAAAAAAATAGAGGTTGTTTGAGTTGTTGTTTCTCCTCTTCTGAAGTCAAATCCACACGAGTTAGATATCATTCTTCCTCTATTAGAGGATATTTTCCTTTTAGCTTCCAAGTTGCCAAGATGATCTTCAAAACTCAGTTGTCTTGCAACATCCTCATCTTAATTTATGGGCATGGAGAAATCACCCACCTCTTCAAATTACTTGTCCTATTAACTCATCCTCATTTACCATCACTGATTTCTCCTTTTCTTTCATATGAGTTCTAAGAGGAGGTAAAATCCTCAGGACTAATCAAGAATGTTAACATACTTCTATTTCAATGATCTCATGTACCTCAACATTTTATGATTCCTTATGTTATTTTCCTTTTCTTTAAGGAGCAACAATTTCTTCAGAGGTGGACTTCCTCCTAGAGCTCCTTCTTCTGAACTAAATGATGAATTATTGTCTAGGTGGGCTGTCACAGTCAGAAATTTTTTCCTTTTCACAGTAAATGGGAGTAGATTTTGGTTCCTTGGGTTTAAAGGATGTTATGTCAAAGGTAGGTAGTTGTTCCTCTTGAGAGGTTGGTGAGGCCCGAGTTACCTCAGGGGAGGTGGGTTACTACTTTCAGTACACTTCAATCCTTCTCCCTTTTTGACACCCTAACCATCTACTGTTTCTTCCTTCTTTACCGTCTGATGAAACACTTCCCATGTCCTTTTTAGGGGATAAACGAGGTTTGGGATTCCCCTTCTGATAACACCAAGGGGCATGCTTAAATTTATAAATAAAATTCATCCATGCTTCCTCCCCTTTTTTTCTTATTGAGAAAGTGATGCTCACATACTAACTGAACCGAATCATGATGTCTAATTGATACACCCTTAACCTATTGCTTATATTAGGATATATGTAGCCGACTTGTGGCTTACCATATCATTTTATTATATATTTTATACTTTCTCATGCTTAATAGGTTGGCCTTGGTGATGGCCATAGCATATGAATAGTATATATAGGGGGGTTGTAGGTAGGAGTTCATCATCATTTGAGCATTTGAGTCTTATTATATGGTTTGGAGGTTGCCCCCTCAAAGTGGTGAAGATATTATAATTGCATATTGAAATCATTATTATAAAATATTGTGTTATTTGGTGTTCTAGTTCTGATCATAATCTGAATTATACTAGTAATTTCATTACAAGTGGTTATCAGAGCTGCGATCTAGGCCAAAATTAGGGCAAAAACCCTAATTTTTTGTTTCTGCAATATATTTTGAACTAACTCTAACTGGTGGGAGATAGTTTTACCAGATTTGTGAAACATTTCAAGTAAGCTTCCCTGAAAATTTTAGACTCTTTTGATTTATTTTCCACAAGTTATTACAAATTTAGGGTTTTTCATAAAATCTCTCCGGAGGGTGCAAATTGTGGAATTTTTTCAAGTTATTTACATTTTTAGAAAGTAATAAAAAAATAGTATTAGTATCTTCTCTATTATTTTTCATGTTTAGCTGAATTTGTATCAAAACCCTAAACCCTAAGGTTTGATTTCATGGTGGGGCCTTCCACAAGAGTAAAAAAGAATCTGGTTACTCCGGGTAAAAATCCAGATAAAGAGGGGTAGTGATTGAAGAGATGGAGTCAGAAGTGGTAAATACATATTTTTTAGCACTAGGGTTTACGTCATTTGATCATAAGGTTAACCAACTTGAGTATGAGCTACGAAATGTACAATCTGAGATGGCCTCTAACAGAGACATAGCCCAAATCAATCATCAGTTGGATGATATCATGAAACATGTAAAGGGTACATAATATGGCCCAAATCTGGCCTATATCAACCAAGGAGGATCTTCAGTTCAAAATCAAGGACAAAATAACCATGTTGGATCACTTTTCCATCCCAATCAGAATCCAACTTATTCGCAACCACAGAACATGATGTCGAAAGTGGATATGCACAAATTTGATGGTAAGGATCCCCTGAATTGGATAAATCAAATGGAGAAATTCTTTGAGCTACATCGAACACCATTAGGAAAAAAGGTGACATTGGCATGCCTGTATCTTGAACCAAACCAATTCGTTTGGTATCGATGGTTATGTGCTCAGAGGTAGAAGAATGGTCTCAGTGTCACTTGTAAAGTTTTTACCAAGGAGTTGAAATTGCACTATAGTTCTAGTGTTTCAGAGAACTACTTTAGTCAATTAGAAAATTTAAAAAAAATAGGATTAGTCAAAGATTATGTGCATTAATTCCAGAACCTATCCTTAAGGGTGGAGAATATTCCAGAAGAGAATTTGAATGACCTATTTCTTAGGGGTCTTAAGGACCACATCGAGCATGAGGTATGCATGTTTAATCCACTCAAGCTTTCTGATTCTATTATCATGGCACATCGAGCAGAGGAAAAAATTATTTGTAGTAGTAGGTTACCTTTCATTAACATCAAAGACCGTAGTATGTCTTCCCCTCATTTTCTAGGCCAATTAGACTGACTCCTCAACAAATGGAAGAAAAGAGAGCAAAAGGATTATGTTTTAACTGTGATAGCAAATATGGACTGGGACACAAATGTGCTGAGAAGAATTTGTTCTATTTTGATGGAGATAATGATGATCATGAGGACACTAAAATTGTAGGAGAGGCTGAGGAACCAGTAGAAGATGAAGTAGAGGATCACCAACCTACAATTTCTTGCCATGAATTCTTAGGTATTAGTACTCATCAAACACTCAAGGTTATTGGCTATCTCAAAAAATAGAAGGTGACAGTGTTGATTGACTCGGGGAGTACTCATAACTTCATAAATAGTAAGTTAGTTGCCCGCCTCAATTGTTTTATTTACCCAGCTCTAGAAATGCAAGTTATGATTGTGGATGGTGGGATAATAAAGTGCACAGGAAAGTTCCATAGTATCAAGCTTTCCATGGGAGACTACATGTTAGACTCGCCTATGTTTTCTATTTCTATGGGAGGGGCAGATATTGTGTTGGGTGTCCAATCACTCACAACCTTAGGTACTATAGAGATGAATTGCCAAGAATTTTTCATGTGATTTCATTCAGATGGAAGGACAATACAATTGAATGAGATGGTAGCTAAGTCTCCACAGATTATTATCTCTCATCAAATGTAGAAGGTTCTCATAAAAGGAGTAGATGGATTTATAACAAATTTATTTTCCATAGAAGTACAAAATATAGAGTCTTCAATGCCACCCGATCTTCAGAAGATTGTTGATGCTCGCTCATCTATTTTTGATGCAATTCCAAAGGGACTACCACCAGCTAGGAATCATGATCATGTCATTTAAATGATTCCAAGGAGCCAAACACCTAACATCAGACCATACAGATACCCATATTCCCATAAAAGTAAGATCAAGAAAATGGTTCAAGAAATGTTGAACGCAGGTATCATCAGGCCTAGCCAGAGTGCATATTCTTCACTAGTGGTCATGGTACGTAAGAAGGATGAAACATGGAGGATGTGTCCAGATTAGCGAGAACTCAACAAGTGCACCATCAAAGATAAGTTTCCTATTCTAGTAATTAATGATTTACTTGATGAATTACTTGGTGCTATTTATTTTACAAAATTATATCTTCGTTCGAGGTACCATTAAATTAGAATAAAAGAGGAAGATGTTCATAAAACGGATTTCAGGTCTCATAAGGGCCATTATGAGTTTTTGGTAATGCCTTTTGGTCTTACAAATGCACCTTCAACCTTTCAAAGCTTGATGAACACTGTTTTTAGGCCATTTTTAAGGAAATTTGTATTAGTTTTCTTTGATGACATATTGATTTACAGTAAGACATGGGAAGAACACTTACAACATGTAAATAAAGTCTTGAAAGTTTTGGAGAAACATACTCTCTATGCAAATCCATCCAAATTTTATTTTGGTTTACAAGAGGTCAAGTACTTGGGTCACATTGTATCCCATGAAGGTGTCAAAGTTGATCCTCAGAAGATCAAAGCTATGGTGGAATGGCCAAGGCGCAAAACTCTCAAAAATATTCATGGGTTCCTAGGACTAACAAGGTACTACAAAAGAGTTGTTCAGGGATATGTTATAATAGCAACCCCACTCACTACATTTCTAAAGAAGGATGCCTTCCATTGGATATACATAGCCACTAAATCCTCTGAGTAGCTGAAGGAAGCGTTGTGCAGCACCCCAGTTTTGGCTACTCCCAACTTCTCAAAAACCTTCATTGTTGAATGTGGCGCTTCAGGATTAGGATTGGGAGGAGTTCTAATGTAAGAAGGAAGACCAATTAAATTTAAGAGTCACCAATTCAAAGGAAAATATCTACTCAAACCTGTCTATGAGAAGGAAATGATGGCTATTCTTCATGCGGTCAAGAAATGGAGGCCTTATCTCATGGGTAGACACTTCAAGGTAAAAACTGATCATGATAGTCTCCAATACTTTTTGGAGAAAAGGTTATCATATGAGGAACAAAAAAATTGGGTAACAAAAATGTTTGGTTATGATTTTGAAATCATAAACAAAAAGGGTAAAGAAAATGTAGTAGCTGATACATTGTCCAGAAGGGATACATCTGCAGATGCCTTACCATGTGGAATGTCCATGTTGACGGCCAATTGGGTGGATGAAGCAAGATTGGAATGGGATCAAGACAAGGATACACAATCTCTAATACAGAATATCAAGCAAGGATATATGACATATAAAAAATTTGAGTGGAAAGGTAATGCCCTATGGTACAAGGATAGGTTATACTTGAGTAAAGATTATGATTTGAAGCATAAGATTCTTGCAGAGCTACATGCCTCGCCTATTGGAGGACACTTTGGGTTTTTGAAGACATATCATAGAATAAAAATATAATTCTTTTAGGAAGGACTCAAGAGGGATGTACAAAATTTTGTATCGCAATGTTTAGTGTGCCAACAGAACAAAGGGGAAACAATTAAGACATTAGGTATGTTGCAACCCTTACCAATTCCTAGCCAGAGATGGGAGGAGGTCTCCATGGATTTCATCACCAGATTGCCTTGTTTAGAGGGTGAGAATGTTATTTTCATGATTGTGGATAGGATCAAAAAATATGCCCATGTTTGTGCCCTATCACATCCATTTGCAGTTACTACAGTCCCAGCTATTTTTTTGGAGATAGTTCAAAGGCTACATGGAACCCCAAAGACAATTGTAAGTGATCGTGATCCTATTTTCACAAGTAATTTTTGGACGGAATTATTTTCATTTTCAAGTTCATCTTATCCTCCTCAAATTGATGGGAAAATGGAAGTTCTCAACAAATTCTTAGAGGGGTATCTACATTGTTTTGTATCAGATAAGCAGGAAAGGTGGATTAAATGGCTACCACTTGCAGAATGGTGGTATAACACATCTTTTCATACATCTTCTCAAAGGACCCCATTTTTATCATTATATGGTTACCATCCACCTTCTATCACTTCCTCTTTGAGGGTGCAAACTAATGTCAAAGATGTTGAGGAACACATTCAACATCAACAACATGTTTTGGCTAGTTTGAAGGATAATTTAGCATTAGCACAAAATAGGATGAAACAACAAGAAGATCAACACCGTAGTGAAAGACATTTTGAAATTGGTGACTGGGTTTTTGTACATCTCCAGCCTTACAAACAGATGTCCCTAAAGTAACAGAAAAAGGAAAAAAAACTTGCTCCTAAATATTATGGTCCTTATCAGGTTCTATAGAAAATTGGCAGTGTTGCTTATAAACTAGAGTTTCCTCCATCTTCACACATATACCTAGTATTCCATGTTTCATTCCTGAAGAAGTTTATTGGATAGAAATTTGAAGCCCAGACAAAGTTACTAGAACTTGAAGAGGAAGGAAGAATCATTTTGGAGCCAGAGAAGATTCTGCAAACATGTACTAAGAGGCTGAGTACCAGAGACATTAAAGAATATCTTATCAAGTGGAAGAATCTGAGCATAGAAGATGTAACCTGAGAGGATGAAGGTTTTCTGTAGAAACATCCAAGATTATTCAACATTGAGGACAATGTTGGTTTGAAGGGGAATGGCATGCTACGTCCTTAACCTATTGCTTATATTAGGATATGAGTAGCTGACTTGTGTCTTACCATATCATTTTATTATATCATTTATACTTTCTCATGCTTAATAGGTCGGCCTTGGTGATGTCCATAGCATATGAATAGTATATGTAGGGGATTGTAGGTAGGATTTCATCATCATTTGAGCATTTGAGTCTTATTATATGGTTTGGAGGTTTCCCCCTCGAAGTGGCGAAGCTATTATAATTGCATATTGAGATCATTATTCTGAAATATTGTGTTATTTGGTGTTCTATTTTTGATCATAATTTGAATTATACTAGTAATTTCATTACACTAATTGTGCCAACACGCCATGAATGCCTTTGGGCCATAGTATGAATAGAGTCATAAATAAATTTAGGGAGGTTTATCATGTAATCTTGTTTTGTGTTTCCATATTTCAAATGGATTAAAATTTTAACAACCTCCTTCCCAACTGCCCATCATAGGTGAGATATTTAACTACCCAAAAGGCTAGTCTATCAAAAATTTTAGGAAGCCTTGCTCTCCTTACTCCCTTTATGAATTTCTTGGATTTGAAAATATATTGGGGTTCAGCGTCACCTTCTTGGCACATGACTTCCACTAGTTATTTCAAAGAGTCATTGGTAAGGTTTGGTGCATGGGAAATTGGAATACCCGATATTTGATTGATTATATTAATAGTAAAAGGACCTTTAGGAACTTTCACTTAAGCTTTAAATTGTTCCAAATTCATAACAAAATCTCTTACCAGTTGGTCATTATACTTAGAGAATTTATTCAGAAACCCCAGCCATCTCGCATGCTCGAAGATTGTTGTTACTTTAGTATCTGAAATTAGTTGAGTGTCATCTTCTGGTTCATATTTATTCTTCATTCCCATGGCTGTATATAATTCATGTTTCCCAATGTTCCAAACTTTCAAATGGCCTAGTTACGCGGAACCTTTAGACTTAGCTTTGAAAGTCACCACGATTTCCCAATTCAGAATTGAATTTCGGGATGAGAAAAATGATTTCATTCCATTTTCTAAGTGTGGTGTAATAATTTAGTTTGAGTTACAATCATGATGGAATTCCTTGGAAGTTATTTATTACATCACATCACCCATTGTGCTTTTAATAACTCATGAAGCCAACAATCAAGAATCAATATTTATTTCATTCAAATAGAGTTTAATGTGTCTTATTTTATTTTAATTTTCTATTGATAAATGATTTTAGTCATAGTTATGATTTAGGAATTTATATGTTAGTATCAAAAATTCAAGTACATGGAACTTAGGTTCTCAAATTAACAATTATTAAACAAGATGACTTAAAATAGGTTTTTTGACAAGAAATTAAAAAAATTAAGGATCAAAGTAGAGTAATCAAAAATTTCCCATATAATTCGTTAGAAAAGAATTCTAAAAAGTCTATAAATCCAACAAAATGTTTTAGAAAAAATCAAAAAGATTAACATTATAAATCTAGTAACCAAATTCATCACTACAGATAGTTTCTTTTGTAGTAAATTAAGACTATTCAATAACTTTTAAGAAATCACTCTTAATCTTTCACAACTTTTGAGAGGAATTAGAAAGAGGAAATATCATTATTTTCATTAAAAATATGTTTTTGTAAATACAATTGTATAGATACAACATATGAAGCTATTTATGAAATATTTGAAACCATAATTATAACCTTGTTTCTATTATTATAGGACATAAAGCCTATGCATCAATATTATTCCCCAAGTTCCTCCTAAATTTCCTCAAAAACCATTCCATGGTTTCTCTAAAATACATAATTTACCTATCATGTTATCAAATGTTTACCAAATATTAGACTTATTTATGCTACCTAAAAATAAAAAATTTCCCTAAAGAGAACCAATATTTAGCAGAGTTCATGACTATTTTAGGAACACCTTTTATTGGACTTGAAGTATCATTTCCCTTTTAGACAAATTATGTATTATGTCTAGTGATTTTATGTAGAATACGGTGTAACAATCACTTAGCATGGGTGTATAATAAGGTCAGTATGATCCAATCATGTTAACTCCTTGTTAGGCCAGGGAAAAAAAAGTAACCTGTTTAAAAAAGGAGAGAAAATATTTGATTCTACCATAGTCACTACAACATTTATATACTTGAAGACATGTAAGTATAATAAAGAATGTATAATGGAGTGTCAATTTAAGTGAATAAAGGATGTATAACTCATCTTTCGTTCCTTGAGACACATAAAAAAGAGACAACTCTATGTTAGTCCTTAACTCAACCAATTGTCATGTTGACTCATCATCCCTAAAAGTAGAAATGAAAAGGTGGTTAGAAGTTCTAGAGCTATCTTCCAAGGTTCCAGAGCTAATTATATTGGAATTGTAAGAGCTTGGTGAGAATATGATGATTTGTAGAGTATTGTATAGATAGAGTGATTTAGAGTCTCTCCAACATCATTCCATTGATTTCCTTGTCAACAAACCCAAATTGGCAATCCTTACAAAAGAGAGTGAGATGATCATTTCCTAAGGTTCCAATGATCTAAGTTGTTGTGATAAATTAAATGAAGGATATAAAGAATTTTTGTAGCATTTAATGCATTGTCTTGGGTCTATAGGATAGTATTGTGGGTTCATGTATGATTTATAAGCATAAACACCAAGGTCTAAGGGAAAGTTTTAGGTTTAGTTTAACTGGATAACTACCTTATCTTGTTGAGGTTTTGATAACATAGTTTTTAGGAAGATGGGAAGTCAATACAGTTGTGTCAACCAATGTCAGTCTCTAGTCCAAACCTGTGATAGCTAGTACGAAGGATTTGATTTAAAAATTGTAAATTAATACTTGAACTTTGAAGTAAGCTCTGGAAATTTATACATAACATCTAAGGTGCACAATAAAGGATAACATCTATGTTCATGACATATTAACTATTATATACTATACTCCAAATAAATTAGATTGTAATCCATAGCAAGTATACTATAATCTGAAGAAAGTAAACTATACACAAACTAAAGGATACTATATGTCGAACAAAGTAGATTATACTCCGAAGGAAGATGACTACACTCATTAGGATTTATCATTCACCAAATTTTTTTTCTATGTATATGATCTCATGTCTAAATTCTCTTTATTTTTCATTCTTGAACTATACACACTAATATAAAGGTGTTAATAGTGATTGGAAGGTTGGAAATATATTAGAGTTCAATTAGGAAAAAAAGAGGAATTTCAAGTGGAAGCTAGTGTAGAGGAATCAATACTATTGTGGAAGGAAAATACAAGCACTTGTGGAAGTTCAAAAATATTAGATGATATTAATTCATGTAATAATGTGGTGAGAATATGATGATTTGCAGATTATTGTATAGATAGAGTGATTTAGAGTCTTGAAAATCAAATTTTGTAATTTGAGTTCACTTAGAATCTAGAAGCCAAGTTTCCATAACAAGGAATGAGACTCATTGAATTCATGGAAGGTTATTAAAATAATAAAATGCATATAAAATGTTGTAGTCAATACATCACAATGTAATGGTGTATTGGAGCTCCAAGTAAGTGAATGGGAAAGAAATAATATTTTTGGATAAGGAACTATAATTGTAATTTTATTCTATATTGTGATTTATGTTTGCATGAATGTGTTCTATGTAAGATAATAGTAAATCACATGAGAGAAAGACTCTAAAAAATTCTTTGCACTTATATGAATGCGATTTTACTATTACTGTGAAGAAAAAATTGTTAAACCCTTAGAAGACTTTAGGGCTATTCATTAAGCCTTCAAGTGGGGATTTAATTGAATAAATATGGGATAGGGTTTATACTTCGGAAACCTTAATTTTTTGTATGCTCAAACCAGAGTATTTTGTAAAGGGGGAGCACATGTTTCAAGTTGAATAAATCCATTGATAATTTTTTCATCTGCACATTATTTCTACATACCTCTAAGACAAATTATAAGCCTTGAATCGATACTAGAAGGAAGATATGGCCAAATAAGTCCTCTCAGATATGAGAGGACACAATTAGGATTTTTTTATGGTGAATCACATCACCCCTGAATTTCTACAACTCGATGGGTTGAAACTCTCAGTGTGATTGCATAACATGGAGATTTTCCCAAAGTATGGGACTTTGCAATCAACAAAGCTCTCTAGATGAAGGTCGGTTCCTATTTCTCCGTTATGATATACACACTTAAATTTTAGAGGATATACTATTTAAAATATACTCTAACTTTCCAAGGGGACATGGTTAAGAATATTACAAGAGATTAAACCTAAACTAACAGAGGTGATGCACCAAAAGGAATGTTGAACACATGTTTTTCCATTAAACACAAACCATTAAAATGTAATACAACCACCATGCACAAATAACTAAGATTGCAATGAGAGATCAGATGAAAGAAATGAACACAAGAGGGTTAAAAATCATCCACAGAATTTTATTATTTCTCCCAAAAGATTGATATAGTGTATTACAATGGCCAAGAGGCAAGATTGCATTTACAGTTAAGATGGGATGTTTGAACTCCACAAGATCAATTACAGACAAAAGAATAAGGGAGGGTGCAAAGCCAAATTGTCCAACCACTAGAAAAATGCCCCTCCTTACAATATATAGGAAGAATAAGAGAAGGAGATGAGAAGAATCCAAAATATTTCTTCAACCACCTCAAAATGCATTGAATTCACCTGCAAAAAATGATGGGCTCCATGACAAAAACCCATACCCCCATGTAGTATGCCTTGTTGGGAAAGAAGGAAGCCCATACCTTCATTATTTTGGTAGGTGAGAATCCTGACACACTAAAAAAATGGTAGACTGATTTTTTTGCCGAAGACTCCGAAACTCCGAATTCCACATCTCTAAAACTCCAAAACCTAAAAGTCTGAAATTTCAAACTTTCATAATTTTGGATTTCGGGATTTTTCCTCTTTCTGACTTTTTTTCAAATTTTTTCCCACCTTGCTTCTTCTTCCAAAATCTAAATGCCGAAACTGTGAAACTTCAGGCCTGCTCCTCCATTCTTCCACTTGAGCTCTGATCTCCTTCAACATTCCCTTCCCCATTTCTTTTCCTACCTTGCATTGCCATGGTCGAGCCCGCCTACAACTTGATTTTTGGAATTGAAATGTGAGCTCACATGATTGAACCGACCTCCCATTTCCTCCTATGTAAGGTCTTGTTTGATAAAAATTTTCCAAAGAGGCAAAATTGGATAACAAGTTTCTAGAGGGAAAACTCTAGTATCTCATGATGGGACCATTGAAATTGGTTGAAATTTTGTAAAAAGTATTGTGAGTAGGTAAGAAGGAATAAAATTGAGGTTTTAGTCCTTAAAGATTGCCACAAAATTAGAGATTCATGATAGTTGGTTGTTGGAAACCATAACATGGTAGATTAGGCCTAGCAGAGGTCAACAAGTGTGAATTTTTCCATTTATCCCAAAGGAGTAAACCCTGAGTGAGAAAGATAAAATTGAAGGAAAACAATTCTCACTAGTGACTTGCAGAAGATCATCCTTGGAGAAAGAGAAAATTTACCGTCTCACTAGTGACATGTAGAAGCTTATTTAAGTGCCAAGTAAGGGTTATTGACATATAAGTGAAGAAACTCTTAAGGAAGATCTGAGCACACAAAAAATAGGTATTGAATCATTTAAGGGTTTATAACGTCTTCTGTGGTATTTTATTACTAATATTCACAGTGAAGAAACTATGATAAGATAGAGATATCGAGGTAAGAGGTCAAAATATCTAAAGGAGGGTGGGAAACTAGAATTCAAGAAGTGTAAGGTGGTGCTTTGACCTTAAACTATTACTCTCTGAGAATTTGAAGGCTCTATGGCCTACATACTCCTATATTTTTCTTAGAATGTAGCAAGTAGACTCCGAAGCAAGTAGCCAACACTCCAAAGAAAGTTGACTATACACCAACTAAAGGAGACTATACACTGAAGAAAGTAAATTCAAATTATGATAAAAATAGGTAGTACATCCACATGTTAGAATTAAGTTTTAAGGTTTTGAATGGATTATTTTTCATTGTATACAAAAAATAGTTTTCTCGGGAAATTTAGAAACCCTCTTAGGGATTGTAGGATGAAGGTAGTTTGGAGACATTACATGTACATTCAATAAGAAAATTAAGAGTTGTAATTTAAAGTAAGCTCTGTAAATTTGTACATAACATCTAATAAGCATAATAAAGGATAACTTGAAGGTTTTATGGATTTAAGACCACTCAAGAAGTCACTCAATCATATGTTTCTCAACTAATGGAAATCACTAAATAATTTGCAAAAGCAGTTCAAAAAGAAGGTGATGGAAAAAAATTATGATACACACAAAAAAATATGAAAACTTCATAAACATTAACACCATGGAAGACTATAATATGAAGCAAATAGTCTACACTCTGAATTAAGTAGACTACACTTGGAAGATAGAAGATCATACTAAACATCTTAAAAACATGACATATATCTGTTCACTACATATTAACTATGGTATAATGTACTCTGAAGAATTTATCCAACACTCCAAATCAAGTAGAATATACTCCAAAGAAAGTAAACTATACTCTGAAGCAAGTATCCAACACTCTAAAGAAAGTAGACTATAATATGAATAAAGTATCCAACACTCCAAATAAAACTACTTCTATGTATTATCCTGATGCTTGATCACATCCTTCTTAGGTGGTTTAAAATTTGGATCTAAAATCCTATACTCCATATATTTTCTCAAGTAAAAAACAATTATGTGAAGTGACCACGTGCTTTTCCATGAGACATAAAACCCTTAGTGTTCTTCAACATCTATTTTCCATTTCTCAAATGCTTCATGACTCTGCAATGATGATGTTTTCTAAGAAGGCATGGGGCAAAGAATAAGATGCAGTCTAAACTGAATTCCTATCCATTTCTTTCCTTTTGTTTGAAAAATTTGTGAAATCATCCTTGTAATTTCCATAACTCTTCTCATAGACCACCTTAGATTTTTGGGTGAAAGTACCTCCTTCCTTTTCAAGGGAAGATTCAATGTATCCCACCTTTTTTTGCATGCTTCCAATGATTTTGCAAACTTTGTTTCATGAAGGAATTCGCAAACACTTGAAATGCTCTCTTTTAGATTAGCAATATGATGGTTCTAAATATTAGGCTGATAGGCTAAATCCCTAAATGAAAAATGCTTCTCTCCTGGTTTGGGAAATTGAGGCCTCATGCATAAAAAAATTTCCTTCACTTACGTAAAATACTCATATGTCCTTCGATCCCATTCTATTTGATTTCCCATTGTAGAAGTGAATGATCTTAATTGGGACTCCCCCATAAAGAGATTTATTTGAAAATTTGACATGTGACCCAAAAGGAGATTACACAAGTAGAATTCACATATTAGATTATGATGTTCAGTGGAGCTTCTTGTAATTGACTTCAAAAATTCTATGTCATTGTTTATTTCAAATGGAAAATCAGATGTTATTATTGATAGTTTCCACTTGTAGAACTGTTCCTCCAAGAAAGCACTATATAGTGACAAAGGTCTTCTACATGAAATTAAATTTTTTGCTACTTCACAGGCATCCTGCAGGTCCTTTTTGTTATTTTCCTTTTTCTTTTCTATTTATGCCCTTTCCATCTTCTCCTATTCCAATTGATTTTTTAATGTCTCATTTCGAGAATGTAGTTTTTCATAATTGTTACAAATTGTCCCCCATACATTTCTAACATCCTCTATGTTCAAGAAAGTTTGAACTTCCTTATCAAACTTTACTTTAGAGTTGGAAAGGGTTGTTTCTTCCTTTTTCTTGAATTGTATTTGAAGTTTTTCAATTTGCAATTGTAAAGAAGAGATGAAGGTTTATTTTGATTGTACCTTTATTTTTAGAAACTCTATTTCCTCTTACTTCTACTTGATGATTTCTTCTTACTTTGAGAGGAGAATCACATGCTGCAATTTATGTTCTTAAACACCCCAACCTAGTGAAGTGGGAGATACAAGTTCTTCTTGTGTAAGTATAGCATTTCCTTTTTTTTTCCCTCGTGGAAGTAGATGGCTATGGAAAATTTTCAAGACTCATTTGTTCAATGATTTATATTCCTCCTTCAGCTGAATTTATGCTTCCCAAAATTTCAGCTTCCTCCTCGACATCTTCATCCTCATGAATAATAAATTTTCTTTTTCTTTTTCTAGTTACTTCTCCCAATTTCATACATTTTCATTTTCTATTAGCAATTGTTACAACAAATGCAGTACCAGATATCTTGCCATGTTCAGTTTTAGGTGCCATCTTTTCTCCTTCAAGTTTAGCGAGGGACAAAGTTGATTTGGGTGCAATAGATTTGGAGAGACTGTGCATTTTTTTCTTGGGAACTTTACCCATATCTTGTAGCAAAGTTATCTAACCCTTTTTACCCTTCTCCTCTTTGACGAAGTGTTGAAAAATCAGATAAATAAGAACATGGTGCTTGACTACTCCTTTATTCTCTTTATATCTAGTGTCCATATTGAGGATGATGTCACACAAATATTGAGGTAAATTGAATCGATGCACTGGTTTATGCAAAATGATTTTCAAATGAATGATAATCTGCATTGTATCACCTGCTAATACATTATGTTCACCTTCGTAGGTGAAATACTTCACTATCCAACAGGAAGCCACCTCATAGGGTTCAAGAATTGTATCCCTCATAATGCCTTTGAATTCTTTTCTTTATTAAAGGCCAATTGTAATTTAGGATCTCCTTCGTCATGAAAATTTTAAATTAGGTCTTTATTTGAAGACATTTTTGAAATCTGCAACCCTTCACAAGGAATTCCTGAAATTGCACTAATGATCTTACTATTGACAGTAATCTTCGTGCCTCTTATCGTCAAATATCTTCCCTCAAAATTTTCAATGAATTCTTCCACTACTGCTTCCTTATAGCCTTCAAATTTCTTCATGAAATCCAACCATCCTTCCTTTTCAAATAGCTCTGATACTTATTTATCTTGTAATAAAATGGATGTGGATTCTGGTTTTGAATGTTTTTATGCCCCATTCTTCTAAACTGGAGCAAGGGATACACACAACTAGAATGATAGTGAATAGTATAGGGAATTATCTGTTAGGTTGTGGAGCCTATTTTCATGTGTGAAAGTGTTGAAGACTGTACACTAAGAGTACTGTACACTTTTCATGTATCCTCGCAAGGGTTCGGGGGCGCAGCCCCCGAAAAAAAAAAAATTAGGCGTAAATTTTTTGGCCTCAAAAAATGCACCCTACATATAGGGAAACGTGTTTTTCTCATATGGGCAAGTTTTTTTGACCCATAGGTTTATGGGACGGGTTTTTCCCATGGTTTTGATACCCACGGTTTTGTAAAAATGCTTAAGCAGTTGTCTATTTATATGGTCTTATGCATATGATAGATGGACAAGCAAATGTATTACAGATGTGTTTTGAATTTGGCTGTGAATTCTTTAGAGTTTGTTGAGCATAGCTCCAAACGGATCTGGGTATTGTATTGAGAGAGCGGTGGCTTGTAATAAAATCTGAGCAAGTGATTCTTGGTGGACGTAGCCCAAATTGGGTGAACCATGTTAAATACTGTCTCTTTGTGTTGTGTTATTTTATTCTGTAATTTTATTTGAGATCTGTAATAATTTCTACATATTAGTTTCTACTGTTGCGATTCTGTGAGGGATTATCCCGCATATTTTATCCCTTATTTCCTAACATTATCCAAAGCAAGACTAAATATAAATTGTAGCAAGACTTCTTAGGGAATAATCTTAAGGAAGGGAAGAAAGTATGCTTTAACGTTAGGGTTTCTACTTCCTAAGAAGGTAAAGGATGCCAAGGGGTTAGTTTATTACAAACACACATTATGAACCTACTAAGTGATGTGTTATAAGTTGATGTGTTTTGTAAAATTTTATTCATATATGTCAACTTGTTGAGATGTTCAATATGATAATTGATTGCAAGATGTAATTGTTATGTATATAATGCTACAAAATTTACTATTTAATAATCTAGTTTACATTATTACCATTTACATGTTTTATTGTTCAGGTATAATTTTATGTTCTAATAAAACTTTATTCACTCCTAATTAATTGTAAAGCCCAAATGAATTATACCCATACGTCAAAAGGAAAAAATGTATGCAATTATTCATTAAGATGATTGTCTTATAGGACATAAGTGTTTTACTCAACTTGCTTCAGAGTATAGTCTAATTTCTTCAGAGTATAGTAAACCATGGTTCATATGTCACGAACATAGATATGTCAAGTTATTGAGATGTTCAATATGTTAATTGATTGAAATTTTTAATGGTTATGGATAATGCTACATAATTTACTATTTATTAGTGTAGTTTATGTTATTGTTGTTGTTTAGATATATTTTGATGTGTTGGCTACTTGCTTCGGAGTGTTGGCCACTTGCTTCAGAGCATAGTATACTTGCATTCATATATAAAAGAGTATCTCAAATTTGAGGACAATGAACCTCTCTTCATGATAAATTTGACCCTTTTATGAGTTTTTTTGGAAAGATAAGACGTGAATAATAACATGATGATGATTATAACAAAGACAAGGTAATGAAGGAAAATCCTAACACTCGAGGATTAAATAATTTGTTCTCTTTTTTGCATGCAAGTATAACCTTGACTGAGACTAATCTATGAACATGAGTTTGTATATAAGATCTGAATGGTATTAATGTTTATTATGAATCATTTTAGACATATAGTTAAATTTTGAGTCTTGGTTGAGTGAATAGGGTGCACCATCTAGTTTAAGTTATTACCATTTACATGTTTTGTTGTTTAGATATAATTTGAGCATAATTTGATGTTTTAATATAAATTTATTTGCTCCTAATTGTGTTAATATAATTTACTATTCAGTAGTGTAGTTTAAATTATTATTTTTGTTCAGATATAATTTGATGTGTTGGATACTTGCTTCATAGTGTTGGCCACTTTCTTATATGTGTTGGCTACTTGCTTTAGAGTGTTGGCCAATTTCTTTTATGTTTTGGCTACTTGCTTTAGAGTGTCTTTCAATTGCTTCAAAGTGTTATTTTTGGTATACACAATGTGTGTATTCCACATAAGAGATTGGAAGGTTGGAAATATATTATAATTCAATTAGCACAAATAGTCATACCATAACCTCCATTCATTTATTATGGAATGATCCTTCGTTACTTATTTACATATACATGTATTTTGTTTTCCTCACATAACTGGGCCTTTGTAATATAATGTGGTAGTTTTGTTTGTGGTGTACACACTCTTTGTATACCACATAAGAGATAAGTTTGAGCTAATTTTGGTTTTGAATATGAGTTGGTAATTATGTAAGAGTGTCATGCTAAGTGAATAAAGGATGTATAACTCATCTTTGGGTCCCTGAGACACGAAATAAAGGCATAACTCTATGTTATTCCTTAATTCATCCAATTGTTTTGTTGACTCATCATCCCTAAAAGTAGAAAGGAAAATGTAGTTAGTAGTTCTAGAGATATCTTCCTAGGTTCCAGAGCTACCTCCATTTCTTCTAGAGAAAAGTCTATTGGAATTATAAAAGGTTGAGAACCTTTTCACAAGATTACTTGAAAGTATATGTTACTTGACAAATCTGGTAGTACACTAACATGATCTTTTAAGGAAAAATGATCTTTTTAATCTCTATCATGTTACCTTGTTGTGGGTTACATACTTGTATAAATAGTCATACGATAACATGATACATTGATTGGAAGGTTGGAAATATATTAGAATTTAATAAGGAAAAATAGTCATACGATAACCCCCATTCATTTATTAATGAATGATAATTATTTACAAATAACCTATATTTTTTTTGACTCACATGACAGGGCCTTTTTAATATCATGTGGTAGTGTTGTTTGTGGTGTACACATTGTGTGTATACCACATAAGAAATAATTTTGAGCCAATTTTGGTTTTGAATATGAGTTGGTAAGTATGTAGGAGTGTCATGCTAAGTGAATAAAGGATGTATAACTCATCTTTGGGTCCTTGAGACACGTAATAAATACATAACTCTATGTTAGTACTTAACTCATCCAATTTTCCTCTTGAATCATCATCCCTAAAAGTAGAAAGGAAAATTCAATTAGTAGTTCTGGAGCTATCTTCTAAGGTTTTGGAGCAACCTCCATTTCTTTCGGAGCTAAGTCTATTAGAATTGGAAAAGTTTTATAACCTTATGACAAGATTTTTTTAAAGTATATGTTACTTGAAAAATATGGTATTGCACTAAAATGATATTTTAAGGAAAATGATCTTTTTAATCTTTGTTACAGTAACCTGTTGTGGGTTACACACTTGTATAAAGGTGTTAACAATGATTAGAAGGTTGGAAATATATTATAATTCAATTAGGTCAAATAGTAATACGATAACCCCCATTCATTTATTAATGAATGACAATTATTTACATACAACCTATATTTTCTTTGCCTCACATAACCGGGCCTTTATAATATCATGTGGTAGTGTTGTTTGTGGTGTACACATTGTGTGTATACCACAGAAGAGATAATTTTGAATCATTTTTTAAAATTTGAATTGGTAAGTATGTAGGAGTGTCATGCTAAGTGAATAAATGATCTATAACTCATCTCTAGGTCCTTAAGACATGTAATAAAGACATAACTCTATGTTAGTTCTTAACTCATCAAATTTTATTGCTAACTCATCATCCCTCAAAGTAGAAAGGAAAATTCAGTTAATAGTTACAAAACTATCTTCCAAGGTTCCATAGCTACCTCCATTTCGTCCGGAGCTAAGTCTATTGGAATTGGAAAAGGTTGAGAACATTGTGACAAGATTTATTTGAAGTATATATTAGTGGAAAAATCTACTAGTGTGTTGAAATGATATTTTAAGGAAAAATGATCTTTTTAATCTCTTTTACAACACCTTGTTGTGGGTTACACACTTGTATAAAAGTGTTAACAATGATTCGAAGATTGCTAATATATTAGAATTCAATTAGGAAAAATGTCATACGATAACCCCCATTCATTTATTAATGAATCATAATTATTTATAGAAAGCATGTATTTTGTTTGCCTCACATAATTGGGCCTTTTTAATATCATGTGGTAGTGATTTTTATGGTGTAAAAATTGTGTATACCACAGAAGAGATAAGTTTTATTCCAATTTTGGTTTTGAATATGAGTTGGTAAGTTTGTAGGAGTGTCATGTTAAGTGAATAAAGGATGTATAAGTCATCTTTGGGTCCTTGATACACATAATAAAGGCATAACTCTATGTTATTCCTTAACTCATCCAATTGTCCTGATGACTTATAATCCCTAAAAGTAGAAAGGAAAATTTAGTTAGTAGTTCTGGAGCTAAGTCTGTTTGAATTGGAAATCGTTGATAACCTTGCGACAAGATTTATTTAAAGTATATGTTACTTGACAAATCTAATAGTGCACAAAAATGATATTTTAAGGAAAAATGATCTTTTTAATCTTTGTCACAGTACCCTATTGTGGGTTACACACTTCTATGAAGGTGTTAATAGTGATTGGAAGGCTGTAAATATATTAGAGTTCAATTAGGTCAAATAGTCATACGATAACCTCCATTCATTTATTAATGAATGATAATTATATACAAATAACCTGTATTTTATTTTCCTCACATAATTGGGCCTTTGTAATATCATGTGGTAGTGTTGTTTATGGTGTACACACTATGTGTATACCATAGAAGAGATAACTTTGAGCCAATTTTTGTTTTGAATATGAGTTGGTAAGTATGTAAGAGTGTCATGCTAAGTGAATAAAGGATGTATAACTCATCTCTGGCTCCTGTAGACACATAATTAATACAGAACTCTATGTTAGTCCTTAACTCATCCACTTTTTGTGTCAACTCATCATCCCTAAAAGTAGAAAAGAAAAGTCAGTTAGTAGTTCTGGAGCTATCTTCTAAGGTTCCAGAGCTACCTCTATTTCTTCTGGAGCTAAGTCTATTGGAATTGGAAAAGGTGGAGAACCTTGTGACAAGATTTCTTGAAAGTGTATTTTACTTAAAAAATATGGTAGTGCACTAAAATGATCTTTTTAATCTCTGTTACAGTACCCTGTTATGGGTTACACACTCATATAAAGGTGTTAACAGTGATTAGAAGTCTAGAAAATTATTATAATTCAATTAGGACAAATAGTCATACAATAACCCACATTCATTTATTAATGAATGATCATTATTTACAGACAACTTGTATTTTTCTCCTCACATACCTGGACCTTTGTATTATCATGTAGTAGTGTTTTTTGGTGTATACACATTCTGTGTATACCACAGAAGAGATAAGTTTGAGTGAATTTTGGTTTTGAATATGAGTTGGTAAGTATTTAGGAGTGTCAAGTTAAGTGAATAATGCTACACACTTTACTATTTAATAGTGTAGTTTACATTATTGTTGTTGTTCATATGTAATTTGATATGTTGGCTACTTACTTTAGAGTGTTGGCCACTTACTTCGATGTGTTGGCTACTTGCTTCGGAGTGTTGGATAGTTGCTTCAAAGTATACTTTTGAAGGTGAAAGAAGGTAAAAAATTTGTGAAGGATGTTTTTTAACATCACTTTAGGTCTTCAATACTAAAAAAGTGACTGATAATACACTATTGAATTCTGTGCATTCTTCTGTAAAAAGAGTACCTCAACTTTGAGGACAATGAACATTTCTTCATCCATCTCAAGGATATAGTTTGTATATTCATGGTACTGGGTATAGAAAACCCAAATCCATTGTGCTAAATTTAATTATAAATTGAAATAGTCATACGTTAACCCTCATTCATTTATTAATGAATTATCACTCGTTAATTATTTACACATACATGTATTTTGTTTGTCTCACATACCTCGACCTTTGTAATATCTTGTGGTAGTGTATCTTTTGGTATACACATTGAGCGTATAACACAAAAGAGATAAGAGGTGGACATTGTTCAATCCAAGATTATACATCAAAAATTGTTAACATAAAGTGTCCAAATATTAATACCATCCAATATTCCCCTAAATAATATAGAATCCACTTTAGCTCGTATGCAAAATCTTCCTCTTTACTATACCTTTAAGATATTGACATGTACAAAATTTTCTCACATATAACTATAAAATTAATAAAGTAGCAAAAACAAATACTTTGTTACTCTACTCCAATTGAGCTACATTTCTAGTAGAACTAAATCCATTCATCATGTAAGATCGTAACATCGTGTAAGATTTTATTCATCATTACCATTTTATTTTATCTTCCTAGCCATCTTCCATTGAAATGAAGACATGAATCTATATAGTAAATAACAGTAAAATAAAAGTATAGTATGAACATGTGAACCCAAAACATAAAATAAAATATCATCAAATAGTATTAATATAATTTTCACAACCAATAACTATTAATGTGTTACTAATTATAATAATAAACAGTTTTACAAACATGTGGCTATGCCACATTTTTAGATTGGTTTCTCATTACATAGGGGTGCACATCCTAACATGATTTTCAATTTTTCTTTCAATTGTTTGTTTTCTCGGTCACGAATGGAGACCACCTCTTGAAGCATGGCCAAGGAAACTTCTTTCATTTGTAACTTTTTTTCACTCATTATTTTGAGTTTTTTATGTGCCTTATGTAGTTGAATCAACTCCATATCTATATTGGCCTTAATTTTACACAGATCTACGAGCTCCACCCTTACACTTTTTCTTTCTTCCCATAGTTTTTTGTTCTCTTTTTCATAAAAATTCCTCTTCCAAAACATTTATATGTTTTTGTTAACTTCATCCATCTCCTCGTAACTTTTATGCAAGGACTACTCTGTGGTGAAAGAATATGTGAGAAATCAATATGTTACGGTCTTCACATTTGTGAAATTAATGTAAAAAAATGTCAAAGTAAATAAGTGTTTATGTTTCTCACCTCTAAAGATATTAGAATGCATATCATCCCTTCTCTTGGACACAACAAGGTCACTATCATACTTCTTGGCATTTTCCAATTCATCATTGATAATTCCAGCATTCTTCTGGTTACCGGGTGTTTTAGACCAAGCCATCATAGGTTTCTATATGTATTTTTTTGCCAAATACTAAAATTTTGTCTTATCCGAAATGAAGCACTGGAATAAGGAAATTTTTTACATCATATTTTTAAATAAATGAGATATACAATCAAAATTAGTTCATAAACAAAATGTGTTTCTCACACAAGAACAACACCTCAACTTTGCAATGAAATTAATGAATTAGTAAAAAAAAATATACATTATTGTTGTTGTTCAGATATAATTTGATGTGTTGGCTACTTGCTTCAAACTGTTGGCTACTTTCATCGAAGTCTAAGATACTTACATTCGTATTTGAATATAGACATTATTTTTTCTTTGTTATGTGATATACACACAGTGTGTATACCACATGCAAAACTACCATATGTACAGGGTATGTGATAATATACTACACTCTGAAGCATTTAGTCTACACTTTGAAACAATTAGTCTACACTTGTAATCAATGAACCAAAGGTATCAAAACATTTAGGTGATGATATGATAGATATAGAGCGTAGTGATGAACCACTTTTCATGGATAAGATTACAATATATTTCATGTAGAGGAGTCAGGCCTACAAAGATGGTAAACAGTTTGAAGGCCAAAAGAAACATATTGATGAAGAAACTTATACTCATAATCAAAAACGAAGAAGGTTAATAATCCCAAAATTTTATTTTCCAAAAATCTCTTAAATAAGTTCTCCTCCACTTTCGATTGTCGAAAAATTTTAGAAACGTAATATTGAAAAATAAAGTTCACCTCAACCACAAAGTAGTGTATATACAATGAATAGAAACATGTAAGCATCTTAATAGAACAGAAATAAAAACCTAAGTTTGATTTTGGCTTGCTATGGTTGTTTTGATAGAATCTTGAAGCATAAGAGAAAGAGAGGGGTTAAAGTGAAGAGTAATTAGGTGTCTTAGGTCCATAGCAGGGTCCAGAAAAGCATAATGGGAGTTTATAAGTCAAGGACTTTCCTTTTGGCTAAGGAACATCACATAAGACAAAGGATATTCAAATGACCAATAGGTTTAAAGTCTAGAGTTTGGTTGGAAACTAATAGAAGGATTATAAATTGTGAAAATGTAACTGAATTATGCATTCCCAATCGATTGGAAATCGAGGAAGGTTTCAGGAAAGGAAAGAAACAATGTTTTTGTAAGCTTTAACACTTGGTAATGTTTTATACATCTATGATATTTGCTGAATGTTCATATAAATCTGATGCATGCTTATTGGTAAGGCTATAAATGATCTGTGGGAGAAATTATTTACAAGTCCTTTAAATTATTATTGCATGTGTGTTGATGATTCTTGGATGAACTGGGCATATTGATTAAACAGTGAAAGTCTGATTCTATTGTGAGTACAATGGTATTGGAATTTTTGAAAATATTGTTAACACATTATCGTGAGTGGAAGGTTATCCATGAATGATAGGAAGGCCCACACAAATGAATATTATCAATGCAAAGGAATTTGGAGGTCTGAAATATGTGGATGCACATAGATAGGGAAACGAAAAGAAAGAATGGGGGAGACTTTGCACGAGTTGGCATGAAATACTCGTAAGGTTAATAGTTGAACCTCATTGAAACAAACATCCACAATAAATTTTGAAATCATCTTTTAAAATAAATGAGATATACAATCAAAGTTAGCTAATTAAAAAAATGTGCTGCTCACACAAGAACATAGACCTCAACTTTGCAATAAAATAAATGAACTAGTAAAAATAAATGAACTTGTAGAAAGAAAATGTCAGCTTTAATTACAGATGTGATAAATAAACCAATGAAAAATATGAAATTACGTCAACTAAGCTTGATGGATGGCAGAAAATGGATTAAAATCTCACTGATCCAAAGGACATTACAGCGGAAAAAATTTCCCTAAATCTTCCAGGTTTGCTATAATACGAAATATCACTCCGAGAGCTTTCCAGCAACTATTTGAACACAGCAACCGGAGTTCGTAGGACAAAATGGTGGCTAGTCAAAGTTGGTCAACTCTTTAAGGGGACTTGGTCAACTCGTGAGTCACTTTACGAAAAGTGGAAAAAAAACGTGTGTGCTAAGAGTTGGGGTTTATATTCTTTGGTCTTCAACGAGCAAGAAGTTGGTCGCAAAAACAAGATACTCAACTTTTGTTACGGAAGGGAGCTCGACCACCATGAAGACTGTATTATTGTCACTGACGAGGTGGGTTCTCAAGCTATGACGTGGCTTGCAACCATGAGTTTGATTTCACTCGATTTGCCTATCGCGAGTCGATGAGTGGACTATATGTGGTAGAGTTGCATTTGCATTGATTTATGCTTGGTGAGCTCGGTGGGGTGGTCAAATCCACACCGAGCCCTCTATTATTCTCAACAAATGAGTTGATCACTTTATGCCATTTTTGTTCAGGATATTAATATTATCCAATTTAATATTGTAAATGTTCAGGCTTATTTATATTATCCACGGCCAACTTGGCAAGAGGTTCCACATTACATGAGTCACATTTTACATGATGCCAATATAGCTTGGGATGTTTATCCAACCAGCTCGACCACTTATGTGGCATTCAAACATTATGCATAGCCCTATATTATTGGTCAGGTAAACCAGTCCACGCGGGGATCAACATTTAAACAACCAAATTCCATAGCAAACCAAAATGCTAGACCCACATATTGGGTGGTTCTAAGCAAACATCTCGAACAACACTTCGGGAGCCCAACAGAAGGACTAGGTGTGACCGAAGTCATGTAGACGTTAGCGGGACAATGCCAATTTAAAACCAATGTCGCTATCCTCTCCAGAGAATGTGGGATATATCCCATGGCAATACAAACTGACGGTGTCACAAAAGTATCGAGTTGGCATATGGCTAGCGGATAAAGATTTAAAATTAATTTTCAAGCCGTTTAAGACTATATAAAGGCCCCTCCCCTCTCTTCTCAAGGACAAGGGGCTAAGCCTTATTAAAAGTATACTGGTGGTTATGAGATTAATATAGTTTCAAATTATATTATAGTCCTTGATTTAATTAAGGCATAAGGGGAATGCAAACATGAAGCTTGATATTTGTTTAAGCTTATTGGTGGACATTTCGGAAATTATATAGTATTTATACTATATTTAAAATATTGGATTTTATTAGTGGTGTCTTATCGAATTTATATAGTATTGACACTATATTTAAATTCTTAATTTTTATTAAGTCATATTTTTGTATTATTGTTGGCCTTTTATTTTTAGGTGACAATATATAATATAATTGTGATTATGAGTTATTATTACTACCCAATATTCCCATTGAGCCTCATTTAAACTTGTGAATCCTGGAAATTTTTGATTGAAGATCCATAGGGCGTCTTACAAACATCTGGAAGGTTGATCTAAATCTATAGGATTATTGAGCAATAGGAAGGTGGAGGATGGACCGATTGATCATCAGTGTTCTGCAAAAGGATGGAGCACTTTATAGGCAAGTAAGATTCCATTAGATATTTAGTGTAAGATCAATCTTTGTACTTACAAATTATTACTAGTGGAATAGTTTGAAAGAACTTGGAGACGTATGCTATTACCAAACTCCGTAATTAGTAAGTGTGCAGTGTGATTTACATTTCTTGCATTTATTGAGAGATGATTACTTAAAAGGAGAAATTTATTGGCAATTATTAATAAGCCTATAGGGTTCTGAAGCTAGTAAAAAAATAAATATATATTAAAAAATTTGACCTGGATTTTCGGATCAAGTTAGTATCAAAGAAGGTTATTGGCTTGCAAACTTTCTAATCTTTGAGAAAGTTTGGTATCAAAATAGATTAATTTGACTGTTTTATTGCTTAAGTTTGTGCAGTAGTTCAGTGTGATTGAACAAGTACAAGTGCAGCATGGGAAAGATGTCCAAACAAACAAAGCCAGAAGAGGTTGAAGCTTATAATCACCAGATCCAGGAAGATAAATCTGTCATGTGATCGATGCATTAATCCTTAGAAGAGGAGAATTATCGCTTGAAATAAGAATTACAAGCCAAAGATGAGCTCTTGGACAGGTTGCAGTGTGGTGATAAGAAAAAGGAAATACCTTCAACTTCATATGCAGAGACCATGACAGATGATTGCACTGTAAGTTGTTCACCACATGAATCTTCTTCCTCCCATTTGGTTTTAGGTTTAGGTAATGAAGTCTTTGGTTTGTTTGAAAAGTATACTAGAGGCATTGGATCCAAATTATTAGATAAAATGGAATTTGATTGAAGAGTCCTTGGTAAAAATGGCCAAGGCATTTCTAACCTAATACAGGTTGAGGATTGTCCTCGTTTTGCAGGTTTGGATTTTTCTAGTGTGGGAATGGATATTGGAGATTTCTCTAAGAACAATGGTGGGAGAAAAGATTTCAAAAGTAAAGTGAATATCCCACTAGTCCTGCAAGAAGATTCTGAGAAGGAAAATTGTGCTCTGTCGTCACAGGAAGGATGTTGTAAGAGAAATCAATGAAGAGGTAATGAAATTCCTCCTTCAATTTCTTACCATTATCATAAGCACATTGAAACTTATGATCCACTTTTTCAGATTAAGAAGTATGGTTATGATTTTCTGAAAATGTGGAATGCATTTCCCTGTACTTTTAGTGGATTGCATAATCATTTTGTCGCCAAATGCTGGAAGAGAAGGACATTGATGAAGAAGTTGATTTCGTTCATCAAGAACACAGAAAATCAGAATGACTAATCTCATCATGGGCAGTCAAGAAATGACAGAAAGAGTTCCTCATCCCAGAAGAAGGAGATTAAAAGGAATTTTTGTGCTCATTTCTAGAGGAATGGACATCGGGTGGACAATTCCTGGAAACTTCATCCATCTTGCCATCAGAGTTATGGCAAGAAGAATATGGAATGAAGGCATGTTGCAAAGGCAAAGGAGGTTTCTACTCCACCACAAGTTGACAAATCAACCCAAGACCAAGTAATACCTAAAAGTGTAAGTCCTTTAAAATGGGTAAATAAAAAAAATTTCAGTTATATATTACAGAAATC
This sequence comes from Taxus chinensis, assembly GCA_019776745.2. Classification (NCBI taxonomy): domain Eukaryota; kingdom Viridiplantae; phylum Streptophyta; class Pinopsida; order Cupressales; family Taxaceae; genus Taxus; species Taxus chinensis. Next base: position 607,195,406 of record CM034154.1, on the reverse strand, counting down.
ATATTGATGAATAGTTTTCAATATTTGTTTGGAGTTCATTTTTTGTGAGAAAATGCTTAGAGAAAGGTTTACCATACTCAGTGGATTTTATTACATGGAAATTTTTTATTCATACTTCAATCATATCTCCTGATAAACATTTGAGTGCTTGTTACAACTTGGATAGATGATCTAAATCATATTTCAAGCTTGGAGATTTGTCAGCCATTTTTGCAGGAAATTGAGCTCACTGGTGTTAGCTCGGATCTTCGTTCTGTGTAGAAGAATTGTGACCGTGTAGATGAATTGTAGTTGATCACCGTTGGTATATGATATTAGCTCAAATCTTCAGAAGCCCATTATGGTTATGCAGTAGAGTGGTACCTGATAGTCATCGTTAAAAAAAGGCTTCATATTGTGTAGAGATAATAACCGTGTAGTGGGGACCATTATTGATCTCATGATAAATCAGCTCAGATCATCACTCTGTGTAGAGGAATTGTGACCATGTAGAAGAATGATAGTTTATCATCATGGACGTGACATCTTCCGAAGTGTAATACCCCTAGAGGGAAGATATGATGATGTTTCATTATTGTTGAAGTGTAAGACCTCTAGAAGGTAGATGTAGTAGTACATATTTATGGGTTTTCTCAAAGTGTAAGATCCTTAGAGGGCAGTTGTGGCAATATATACTTCCATTCAAATTATATGTTGTCAAAGTGTAACACGCCTAGAGGGAAGATGTGGCAACCAAGACAAAGGAAAGAGACTTAGCACCGTGTAATGGAAGTGTTGAGGTCTAGAAAGGGACATGGCATCGGGTCACATCTTCATTATGTGTAGAGTCTCTTATAACCATGTAGCAGGATTGTACCTGACAATTCGTTGTCAAACACTGAAATCAGATTTCTCATAGTTATGCATAGCATGGAGTTTCTTCAGACCATTTTGAATTCTACATAATCAACTCAGACCCAGGAACTATGTTTTAGAGTGAAAGGGGATAATTGTTAGATATCTAGAATCTTAACACCGCACAACAAGAGCTTTGAGGTTTTAATGGAAAAATTAGCACCATACAATGGAGGCATGGAAGTCTTCTTTGGATATCAAAGTAACACAACGGTAGGTAGTGAGCCCAAGTGCCACCGATCCTAGAGTTTGAACCATTAGTTGTTTTTATTGTGGAGTTTGCAAAATACTGTGTATATCTCTTCTCAACAATGTGATTTGGAGTTTATAATATTTTTGGGAGAAAAAGCCTTTCCCATTAGGGAGGAATGATCCAGAGGACATTATGGAGGAAAAAAGTTCCATAAATCTTTGAGGTTCACTATAATACAAAAGAAAACTTTGAGAGCTTTCCGACGACTATTTGAACGCATAAAACGAAGTTCGTATGACGAAATGGTGGTTGGTCAAAGTTGGTCAACTCTTGGAGGGGACTTGGTCAACTAGAAAGTCACTTTACAACAAGTGGAAAAATAGAATCATGTGTGCTACAATTTGGGGTTTAGATTCTCCGGTCGTCGACGAGCAATAAGTTGGTCACGAAAACAAGAGGCTCAACTTTTTTTTACTGAAGGGAGTCAGGCCGCATTGAGGACTGTGTTATTGTTGCTGACGTGGTGGGTCCTCAAGCCACCATGAGTTCAATTTCACTCGATTTTCCTATCGAGAATCGACAAGTGGACTATATGTGGAAAAGTTGCATTTACATTGATTTGAGCTTGGTGAGCTATATTTATAGCTCGGTGGGTTGCTCAAATACCCACCAAGCTCTATATTATTCTCAATGACTAAGTTGATCACTTTATGCCATTTTTGTTCGTGATATTGATATCTTATTCAATATTGTAAATTTTTGGGGCTTATTTATATGATCCACTGCTAACTTGGCAGAGGGTCCACATTCCACGGGACACTTAGGGAGCCAAACAAAAGGGATTAGCATGACCGAAGTTAGGTAGACAGCGAAAGTGAGATATATCCCACGTCAATTCTAACTGTCGACATCGTAAATGGTTGATAGTGAGTGTCGAACACGGAACCTCTCCTATATGAGTCGTGTGACTTGACCAACTCCCCTGTCATTGCAGGTTGGCATATAACTGGCAGATAAAGTGTTTAAAGTGATTTTAGATCCACTTAAGCTTATATAAAGGCCTCTCCCCTCTCTTCTTAAGGACAACAGGATAATTTATATTGAAAGCATATTGGTGGCTATGATATTAATATAGTTTCAAAATATATTATAGTCCTCGACTTAATTAAGGCATAAGGGGAATGTAAACAAGGATCTTAATTTTTGTTTAAGCTTAGTGGTGGACATTTAGGAATTTACATAATATTTATACTATATTTAAAATATTGAATTTTATTAGTGGTGGCTTATCGAATTTATACAGTATTGGCACTATATTTAAATTCTTGATTTTTATCAGGGCATATTATTGTATTATTGTTGGCCTTTTATTTTTAGGAGATGATATATAAAATAATTGTGATTAGGAGTTATTATTACTAGCTAATAGGCCCATTGAGCATCATTTAAACTTGCGAATCCTGGAAATTTTTGATCGAAGAGTCATAGGGCGTATTGCAAACATCTGGAAGGTCGATCTAAATCAATAGAATTATTGAGCACCAAGAAGGTGGAGAACAGACCGATTGATCATCAGTGTTCTTCGAAAGGATGAAACACTTTATAGGAAAATAAAATTCCATTAGATTTTCATTGTAATATCAATATTTGTACTTACAAACTTTTACTAGTGGAACGGTTTGAAAGAACCCGAAGATGTAGGATATTTGCAAAATCCGTAATCAATCAATGTGCAATATTATTTACATTTCTTGCATTTATTGAGAGCTGATTACTTGAAAGGATAAATTTATCGACAATTCTTAATAAGCCTTTAGGGGTTTGAAGGTCGTAAAAAAATAAATATATATTAAAAAAATTTGACCTGGATTTTCGGATCACTCACCTGTAATACAAATAAAAAACAATGTTAGTATGCTGGTATAAATAGAGGAAATAAATGGTTCACATTTTAAGTATTTTGGTAACTCACTTGGTGGTTGAATAAGGTGGGGAGAAGATGTGATTATTTCCTATTGATGTCATTGTGCTACCAAATAGCACATACAAACAAAAAAATAAAAAGTGTGACAACTTTAATAAAAAATAATCCATTGTTGTGCCACATGGCACATTCAAGAAAAAAATAAATTTGTGACAACTATAATCATGAATAATCATTCCTTTGTGATGTCACATGGCACATTCAAACATAAAACAAATGTGACAACTATAATCATGAATAATCAACACATTATGATGCCACATGGCACATTAAGACAAAAAAAAATTTGTGAAAAGCATAATCATGAATAACACACCCATTATACAACATGGCACATACAAATAACAAAACATAACAAGTGTGATACCTATAATCATAAGTAATCCATTGTGGTGCAACATGGCGTATTCAAACAAAAAAACTAATTTAACAACTATAATCATGAATAATCATTCCTTTGTGATGCCACATGGCACATTCAAACATAAAACAAATGTGACAACTATAATCATGAATAATCAACAAATTATGATGCCACATGGCACATTAAAACAATTTTTATTTTGTGAAAAGCATAATAATGAATAACACACCCATTATACAACATGGCACATACAAATAACAAAACACAAAAAGTGTGACACCTATAATCATAAGTAATCCATTGTGGTGCAACATGGTGTATTCAAACAAAAAAACTAATTTAATAACTATAATCACGAATAATCATTCCTTTGTGATGCCACATGGCACATTAAAACAAACATTTTTTTGTGAAAAGTATATTCATGAGTAATGCACCCATTATACAACATGTCACATTCAAACTAGAAAAACTTATGATAACTATAACCATGACTAAATTGAACAAATAAACAATTAAAGCACATGTTAATGTCAGTGCTATTATATTTAAATAATTAGGCTAGTAGTATAAAATCGGTTTTTCCTCCATTGTTTAGTACATGCAAGGGAGATAATTATTTCAAAGTATTCTTTTTTTTGGGTTCTCATGTATCGAGTCCAGTTTCTCTTTTGTAATTTGTGCCCGCCTTGATTTTTTGGTAGGTACCACATATTCCTAGAAACTTTAAACAATATGTGTTACTATAATTCATATAGTCTAATAATGACATAAAGACAACACTTGAGGTAAAACATTTCCAAACAAGCTATTACCTGAGGTGGATGAGTAAGACGCATTTCAGAAAGTGGCCGAATGGTAAATCCCCTTGTAAAATCGATCAACATGTCCGGAAAATAGGTATGATATAGTAGAGGGAAACATTCACCCATGACACTGAGGATCTTAACAATAACACAATGTGATGGAACTCTGCTCCCGTGGTAGCTTGCATTATCACCGACATCGTGCAATTTTTTGTGCACTACCAAATATCCAAACATCAAGACATCCACCACATCACCAATATATGGCATCGTAGCTAGAATATCTATGAATGTAGCAGGATTTGAAGAGGCCTGCATTATAGGAATATTTTAGTCTTTTGAAATAATTATGGTAGTTAATGTAAACAAAAATAAATTTATATACTATAACTTTATTCCTATTTTTAATACTATTTGTATCGTAACGCGGTTCACAACATATAATCTTGATTCCATTTCACATAAACGTTACTTGTAAATCCTCGTGTACTAGAAGATATTCCTGCCCTTCTCTCTTGTGGCCACTAGGAGACACCTGCAATCATTCCACATTAAATTAGTTGCAGAAAGTAACAAAATAGATCATAATTATATTTTTGTGTATATGCGAAAAACATAGTCAACTAATATTTAATTATGTGCTTGTAAACTAGGGTGCATGTCAATCTCCTCATTCTCCTCTCTCCCATGGGTTCCAAATAATCCCTGCAGTTAAAAAAAGTGGAGAATATGTTAAACAAGATTATTAGATAACAAAGTGGAGAATAAGGGTTAAGATCAAAATTAGAGTATGTTAACTTGTTAAAAGGGAGTTATTTAATGATACAAACAATGAATTGTTTATTGTATAGGGACAAGATTCTATTGAATGTTTCTTACACTTTTTTTAAACTGAGGTTATGGAGCTATCTCCATTTTTTTTCAGAGCCATGCCTGTAAATTGAGATTCCGGAGTTGTCTCCATTTATTCCATAGCTATGTATGTAAACTAATGTTCTGGTGGCTATCTCCATTTGTTCTGCAGATTATGGGTAATGTTAGAAGCTGATTTGTACTAGTGGAGCAAGAACTTGACTTGAAAAACATATGGGGAACAATCTTGTGTAATGAAGAGTAGAGTGAAGTTACTAGTTATTGATTGCATTCCTTGAGTGGGACTAATCAATTTTGAAGTGTATGCAAGAGAAAAGGAACTAAATAATCTTGGGAAGAGATATAAAGGAAATAAATTTTCAGTATGGCAATGATGAAGAAACATTAAGTGGCTCGTTGGTTGACCAAGGACATAATTAGGTAAGAGAGTTTTATTTAGATTGCATTCTTGAACTATACACATGATTGAACTAAATCAATGGAAGTTGTTTGACTGAGAATAAAGAGCTTAGGAAAGGATTTGAAGACAATTATATCAAAATTACCAAAGAAAATATAATTCAAATAAGAGCTAATGAAGGGGAACCAAAAGCACTGTGAAAAGTGAAAATGTTTGAGGGAACGTTATAAAATTAGATGATTTTGAGTCATGAAAGAAGGTAATGAAGGTATGATGAGACAAAACATATTTCTAGTGGGTGAATAAGTTGCTTAAGAGATCAAAATTTTGCATATTTTTCTACTTTTCAACCTAGAACTAAGACACATAGACATGATACTATTCAAATTGGAAGAAATTGAGTGTTTGAAATTTGTTGTATGCAAGAAAGGGTGTGGTGCACTACATCACTTCAAAATTTCAAGATCAAATTCAATGTTTAAGACCTAAAATTCACATACCCTATCAAAATATTTAGTGAAGCTTTATGGGGACCCAACTACAGAAATGTTGGCTAAGGATCCTTAAAGAAAAAATAGAGAGAGAAAAGTCTCAAGTGATTAGAAGGTTAAATAAAGGATCAACTTAAGACTTACCATGTTATTCATTTATTACACTGCCACATCAACCATCATCTAAAAAGGTGTTGTTGCATCACCCAATTACGACAAACCAACCTAAAAAATAACAAAGTTTTTATCACGATGGTTTTATAACAAATATTACAAACTACAATTCACGGATTTTGTGTTCACTTTTATTTACCTCAGCTTCATTTCTGCTAGTTAGTTTCATTTCTATTTTTTTACATTTTAAAAAAAGTTGCAATAGCATCACGTTGTCCTCGTACATACATGTTATATCAATTAAAACGTTAATGAAGGATTCATGAGCAGGTGTTTAAATAACAAGAGTAAATATAAAACAAATAACTTACGTCGTAGTCACCTCTACTAGTTCTTTCGAGAATGACCCCTTCGATTGTTGCATCTGTCTCATCCTCCTGAACCTGTGAAGACAATGACATGTAACTTATAAGAAATAGATAATATTTATGTACTCATAGAAATAAAAGAGTGAAATAAAACCATTACTCAAACTTACCATGTTTTTCTTCTTTTCTCTCAAAGTCAATATATCTTTCCTCCTCTTATCCCTCGTAGTCTCCGAATCATAGACCCTCATGGCATTGTCAACCTTTTTCTTACAGCTTCTACTAAGCTTGTTGAATGAGGCCTTCCCTTCCCTCCTTCAAACGTGTTGAATCATGTGTCTTCCCTGTAAAATATAACACATACACATCACACCCTTAATGTCTCCCTCTCTTTGTTGACTTTATTGCCTCCAATTTTTCGAGGCCCTTCGAGGATAATTTCCAGTAAATTTTCTCCTTTTCATCACAGGGAGAACACGAGAGTGGGAATGGGCATTTATCCTGTGGATATTTAGTAGTTGTAGAGTGTAAAATTTTTTGTCGCAATTGGGGTACTCACAATAATAAATTATGTGATCCCCATCACGATCCCTCCTATAGTGAAGAGAGGACTATTCAACAAGATTATATAAACAATTAGTGATTGATGGACATATATGAAAACAATAAATTACAGTATTCAATTTTTTGAATTTACCTCATTGCTGACAATACCATCCTCTGCATCTATTGGAGCAACAAGACTAGGTGCATCCTCCTGCAATAATCATTCCAAAAATTATATAGTGAGTCATAAACACATGATACACACATACATAATAATATATAATTAAATTGAATTAATTTATGATAAAAAAATACAACGTTAAATTAGAGTAATTTTACCTCCTCTACAACTATGTCAGCCTATACATAAGACAACAAAGAAACGTTTGCTGCAGCTGCTTCATCGTTCTTCACTCAACAATCCACACCATATAAAAAAATGTTACTAACATAATAAATAATACCAAAGTCCAAAAAAAATCTAAATTTTAAACAATCAATGTTAGAACGATTATTAGATAAATTACACACACGTACCAAAGAAGATATCTGAAAGTTCAATATCTACCTTGGTCATATTGATCTTGTGAGTGGAGGCCCAGGCTCAAGTACCTAAAATAAGATTGTGTTAGTTACTTAATATATTAGTTTCAACATAAAAGATAATAAAATTATTCATTTTTCGAATGCAAAAATGGAAAAGGAAAATGAAAAGCTTGTATTCTTACCTGTGATGAAGATGCAATGTCTGCGACATCAAACTTCATAAAATACAACCGCAACACTGGCTAAATAACAAAATATCACAAATAATCATAATCTAGCTTAACAATAACATTTTGGAGAGATATAGTGCCTGCATGTATTTTCCTAAGAGTACACACCATAGACGAGTATGCTAACTCCAAGTTCCAAGTATCTTGTGATAACCTTTACATTATTTCTTCAACGGGCCGCATAAATCCTGCCATAAAAATTATATGTCTACCATTTCACAAATGCTTCACAAATAGCACGTATTACGCCATTAAATAACTAAAAACATAATTTTACATAACACAAAAAGGAAATACAATGTGTACATATATCATAATGAAATGCCATCTATGGTAATTTCTATCAATGTTATCCTTTCTTCATTTATAGTGTCCATATAAAATCTACATACATCCAACCTACCCCTATTAACTTTTACATGCATATATGAGCATTTGACAAAGTGAGATACAATCTCCAACTCTTGAACTTGAAGAACAAAATGATAGACATTGTTACATTGGTATTTACCATTCATTTGTTTTACAACATGCATATCGTGAGAAAAGACACAAATTTTCCAAACTTTGTGGTGTATTGCTTCCTCAAGACCCAATATCAACGCCTTATACTCAGCCTAGTGGAAGGTCATAGTGGCATTTCCCAAAATGGACCTCTTTCTATTGTCTTGCTGGCATCACGGTCATATAATATGAACAATGAACATGTCATATTTTCTAAGGTATTAGACACCCCATGAATTTCCAATCTCCAAATGGAAACCATGTTTACCTTTTTCAATGGACAAACATATATTGTAAGTAAAAAAGACAACATGTTTTTTCTTTTTGAATTTTCAACACTGCAAATTTGAACTTTTCAATACAACTATCTACATTCCAAGACACACACACACACACACACACACACACACACACACACACACACACACACACACACACACACATTTTAATATATATACATGTTTCCTTTCTTGTATTAGTTGTGGTATACAAACTATTTTTTCTTTTCTTACAATGGTATACACACCATGTTTTGTGTGTATACGATGATATAAACACATATTAACATGCATGCACATGAAACTCTGTTTCCATTGATCCATCTATCGTGAAGATGGCACCAAATATCCTAGCGCCAGGATTACATGCCACCCATTCATGGGAATTTGTGTGTGGTATACACATGACATGCCTTAATTTTTTTTATTTTTTATTTAGTGTGGTATACAGATTATATATACCTCACTCATTGTGTAGACTGCAAAAAGTGTTGGATTTGAACTCAAGACCTATTAATTATTATTGGAAAGCCCTACCGACTGTGCTACAGTGTGACACAACACACAGTGCTAAAGAAAACATATAATTAAATGACTACGTGAATTTTTGTAGACCACACTTAGTGGGACCCACACCTATGGATGTATGAAAGCTGACATGCATGTGGGTTTGCGATCTTGTCCCCCATGGCTATCCTCACGAAAAGATCGTATGTCCGTATGTATGCCCTCGAGCATAAATCCATAGTTGTGGGACCCACTAAGTGTGGTATACACAAAGTTTGGGATTCATTTAATTATATGTTTTACTTTGCACTGTGTTCTATGTCACATTACAACACTATCCAACACTTTTTGTTGTCTACACAATGAGTGAGGTATAAATAATTTGTATACCACACTAAAAAACAAAACAAAAACTAAGGCATGTCATGTGTGTATACCACACACGTATTCCCATGAATGGGTGACATGCAATATTGATGCTAGGATAATCAGTGTCGTCCTGAGGATAGACGACTCCCTGGAAAAAAAATTACATGGGCATGCATGTATATTCGTACACACATGTACATAAATATGAATATGCAAATGTATACACATACATACATACATGTGTGTGTGTGTGTACGTGCGTGCGTGCGTGCGTGCGTGTGTGTGTGTTTGTGTGTGTGTTCATATGTAGATGTAACTGTATGAATATGTATGTGTCACAAATGAGCCTTATGTTATCTTGGATAAATGATGACATGACCCACATCCATAATGTATAATTCTCGAGCATATACACCATACATATACATCACATGTTTTCAAACAATCACCTATCAACGTGGCACAATACCACTCAGAGTAATCTTTTTGCTACCGAAATATTTCATATTTATACGCTTACATGCACATACGTATATGCATACATGTACATACATACATACATACATACATACATACATACATATACATACACACACACACACACACACACACACACACACACACACACACACACACACACACACACACACACACACACACATATGTGTGTTTGTGGTGTGTGTGTGTGTATGTGTGTGTGTGTGTGCATGTATGTATGTATGTATGTGTATACATATGCATATCCATATACAAACATATATGTACATATCTGTACAAGTATACATATACATATCTATATGTGATATGTGTATACATATGCATATCCATATACAAACATATTTGTACATATCTGTACAAGTATACATATACATACCTATATGTGATGGTCTCACATACTTGGACATTTGTATTGTCATATGATACTACTATTTTTTATATAGACACACATACGACAGAAATGGAATATCTTGTCTTTGTTCGTAAGTAAATGATTGGGTTTTGACTGTTGCTAGTGTATATACTAGTCTTGTCTTGAATGGCTAGCTAATCAATATGATGTCTATACCCTTGGTTCTTTTGATTTAAACATGATTATAGCTGTCACAAATGTTTTTTGTTTGAATGTACCATGTGGCATCACAATGATAACAACAGGTAATCATTGCATCTTGTGCCCACTTTGTTCAACCGTCATGTGACTTTCAAAATAATTAACATGTGAACCTATTTTTCATCTATTTATTATAACAATTTTTCATTGTTAGCCTCTGTATTGTGGTTAAGTTTAGATTCCTCGATAATTTTTATATCCTAGTTGTTTACTTGATTTTATTTTGGATTTACACATTGAAATTTTAGATTTACAAAGCATGATCATACACAAAGAAAGACATCTATAAATCTTGAATAACATATTATTATTATCCTTAATTTCAATTTCACCACATTCATTGACTAGCCAACCAAGATAATTGTAGAGACATATTTTTATCTCTTTTCTATGGTATACACATAGTGCGTATATAAAAATACAAAATACCATATATAAGTATTGCTATTGATACTATAAGTACGTGCTTTCCTATAAAAAACTACACAAATCTATAGGATAAATTTTAAATTTGAAAATCACATAACGCCTGAATATTTTTTTAAAGATCTAATGCTTCTCCCCAATTTTGTGCAGTGGACCTTCTCGCCAATTCTCATTCTCCGGTCAACCTTATATGAATACAGTTGCAGAGTTCCGAATTTTGTGAGTGCATGGATCTTTTTCCTTAACTTTCACAAAATACTCATTTGTCCTTCGATCCCATTCTATTTGATTTTTCATTGTAGAAGCGAAGGTTCTTAATTGGGACTTCCCCACAAAGAGATTTATTTGAAAATGTAACATGTGACCCAAAAGGAGATTACACAAGTGGAATTCACACATGATATTTCGATGTTCAAGGGAGATTATTGTAAATGCCTTTGAAAATTCTATCATTATTTATTTCATAAGGTAATTCACATGTTATTCTTGATAATTGCCACTTGTAGAGCTGTTCCTCCAAGAAAGCACTGTATACCGATGAATGTCTTCTACAGGAAAACCATTTTTCCCCTACTTCACAGGAAACCTATAGGTCCTTTTTAATATTTTCTTTTTTCTTTTCTATTTCTGTCCTTTCCATCTTCTCCTCTTCCAACTGATTTTTTAATGTCTTGTTTTGAGATTTTTTTTTTCATAATTGTTACAAATTGTACCCCACACAATTCTAACATCATCTATGCTCAAGCAAGTTTGAACTTCATTATTAATGTTTACTTTAGCTTTGGAAAGGGTTGTTTCTTTATTTTCCTTCCATTGCATTTGAAAAATTTTAATTTGCATTTGTAAAGAGGAGATAAAGGTTTCTATTGATTGTACCTTTAATTTTAGAAACTCTATTTCTTCTTGTTGCTGCTTGATGATTGCTTCTATCTTAGAGATGAGAATCAAATGATGCACCTAATCTTATTCAATACCCTCACTTGGTGAAGTGGGAGATATAGGTTCATCTTCTGTAAGTAGAGCCTTTCATTTTTTCTATTTAATCGATGGAATGTGTAAACAAAAACCAAAGCACTTGCATTAAATTCCGGCCACATTCACACGTCCTTTCCTCTAGAGAGTTTATCTACCTTGGGATTTGCCTCAGGAATTAGAATGGGTTGTTGATTAGATGCTGATTGGGTTGTGTTGATATAGGTGAAATGGATTCTGAGAGACTATTGGCTATATTAAGGATGTTGTCTCACAGATAATGAGGTAAATTGACTTGATGCACTCGTTTGTGTAAACCCTGTTTCAAATCAATAAGAATCTACATTGTATCACCTGCTAGGAAATTGTATTCACCTTTGTAGGTGAAATAATTTACTATCCAAAAGGCACCTACCCCATAGGTTTCAAGAATTGTATCCCTCTTAATTCCTTTGACATTTTTGTCTTTATTAAGTGCTAATTGCGGTTCGAGCTCTCCTTTGTCATGAAAAATTTGAATTAGGTATTTGTATGTAGACCTTCCTAGAATATGCAACCCTCCACAAGGAATCCTTGAAATTGCATTAATGATCTTACTATTGATAGTAATCTTCGTGCCTCTTACATTCGAAGACCTTCCCTTGAAATTTTCGACGAATTCTTCCACTACTCGTTCCTTATAGCCTTCGAATCTCTTCATGAAATCCAACCATCCTTCCTATTCAAATATGTCTGATACTTGTTTATCTCACAATAAAATAAATGCAGAATCTGGTTCTGAATATTTGTTATGCCCCATTATTCTAAAGAGGATAAAAGGATACACACATATAGAACGATAGTGGACAGTTCAGGGAATAATTCAAAGTAAGACTGAATATAGACTGTAGCAAGAATGCTTAGGGAATAATATGAAACCCAACTCAAAGAAAACTTATGTTGATTGAAAAACTAGATAGAGAGAAACCAAATAATTATTTCCTCTACTCAAATTGAGGTATACTATTGATACAAATATCCTGTGGATATCCTGGCGATAGGATTGCAGGACCCACATCCATATTAAGGATGGTACCACATATGCCCCATACACATGCATCACACTTTTCTGATTCATTTGCCAATGCATAACACTACCATATGATAATATAACAAAAATTTCTAGGTATGTGAGACATGTGTGTGTGTGTGTATACTCGTACATACATGTCCATATACATGAATATGGATATGAATATGCATGTATAAACATACATATCAAAATACACACACACGCACGCACGCACGCACACACACACACACATATATGTATGTATGTATGTATGTATTTACAGGATCACATGGTCCCCATACTAATGACCATAAGATGTCATATCGAATGGCATATATGCATAGCTCTATGCGGTAACCACATCCTCCTTTGTGGCATCTAGCTTGTCACCCTAATCATAATTTGAGCAAGCTATCCTCTTGACATGATGACCATTCCCCATGCATGCATGCATGAGGTGGGATTGACCTTGGTTAAGGTTGTGCAGGTTTGGTTTTAATATAATATATGTGTTTGAAAAATAAGTGTGGCATGTAACAAGTGTTGGGTGGAATGGTACACATGCATTCTTGTATATAGGAGGTCATGGGTTCGAATCCCACAAACCAAAAAAATATCAGGGATTCAAACCCATGACCTTCTGAATACAAGAATCCATTCCAACCACTCCACCCAAAACCTGCTACATGCCACACTTCTTTTTCAAATGCATATATTATGTCAAAACAAAACCTGCTCCACCTTAATCAGGGTGGGTCCCACCTCACGCATGCATGCATGGGGATTAGGCATCCAGAGCGTGTGCAAACTATCTTTTCACCACGATAGCCACAAGTATCATGATTTTCTAAAATAGTCACGCAAATCCAATCCTGAGGCCGATCCAAAGGCAGATACGAGCAAAAAAATGATGGGAGGATGAAACGACATTAGAAGTTGGCAACATTTAATGCAAAGCTCTGTCAACAACTCATGCCAATTCTAGAGGTTGATTCCAGGGAACTTTATGGAGAAGAGACAATGATTACATGTGGTTGTCATTATGGGGCCACGTGACACATACAAACAATAAACAATTGTGGTAGCTATAATCATGTATAATCAACCCATTGTGGTGCCACATGGCACATTCAAACAAAACACATTTGTACAAGGTATGAGACACATATGCATATACATGTATACATACATGTACATATACATGTATATGGATACACATATTCTTGCATGAACATACATATGCAATTACACATATATATATTTTCGTACACGTATATGTATGTACTTGTATATGTATAGGTATGTATAGGCATGTGTATGTATTCGAGTAGGTGTCACAGTAGTAGATTCCTAGACTACCCAACAAAGTGAAGAGTATAGAATTTTTTTTCTCTGTTATGTAGACTACACATAATGTGTATACCACATACAACACTACCATATGATAAAACAAGGTATGTGAGACATATGAAAATACCTATGTACATGTATAATTATACATACGTATACATATACATGTATATGGATATGCATATGCATGCATTACCATACATATGCAATTACACATATATTTACTTACACATACGTGTATGTATGTGTTACATGTATATGTATATACATGTATAGGGATGTGTATGTATTCGAGTAAGTGTCACAACAACAAATTCCTTGACTACCTAGAAAAGTGAATAGTATAGACAATTGTTTTTCTCTGTTATGTGGTATACACATAGTGTGTATACCACATACAAAACTACCATATGATAATACAAGGTATGTAAGACATATACATATTCATATATGTACATGTATACTCATACATACATGTATATATACATGTATACTCATACATACATGTATATATACATGTATATAGATACACATTTGTATGCACAAACATACATATGCAATTTTGGATATATATTTACGTACACGTACATGTATGTACGTGTATATGTATACGTATGTGTATGTATTCAAGTAGGTGTCATATCATATTCGTTGACTACCTTACAAATAGAAGAGTATATACATTTTTTCCCTTATTATGTGGTATACACACATTATGTATACCACGTACAACATTACCATATGATAATACAAGGTATGTGATACATGTACATATACATATGTACATGCATACTCGTCCATACGTGTGTGTAAAAATGTGTGAAGTGCCAACTCATCCGAATCCGGCGACGAAATTTTTTCTTCGGCCGGTAATGGTCAACATTGGCAGGCAACTCTTGGGAAAAGTGTGATGGATGTGTATGGGGCATATGCGGGGCCATCATGAATATGGATGTGGGTCCTGCGATCCTGTTGCTAGAAAGCAGGAACAATATAGAGATTTTTTTATTTTTCTATTATGCGGTATACACAGTGTGTATACCACATACAACTCTACCATATGATAATACAAGATATGTGAGACATATGCATATACATATATACATGTATACTCATACATACATGTGTGTATGTGTGTGTATATGTATATGTATATGTATGTATCACATTAGTAGATTCTTTGATTGCCTAGCAAAGTGAAGAGTATAGCCAATGTTTCTTTCTATTATGCTATATACACACAGTGTGTATACCATATACAACACTACCATGTGATAATACATGGTATGTGGGACATATATATGTACATATGTGTGTGTGTGTACTCGTACATACGTGGGTGTATGTTCATGTATATGTATACGTGTAACATCCCCATTTTAAGACACTAGAACAAGGGAATTTTTTTTTTACATATAACGTTCCCTGTTCTGAATTATGTAATTCAAAACACATGACCAAGTTTTAATAATTTTTCTCTGTCCAATTAATGTAATTCAGATCACACAATTACTTTTAAAACCCATGTTCTCTGTTCGCATATTTACAATATGGAACACACATTCATTTCCATTCAATCATATAATATATACCAATATGTTACTGTAAATTACTCGAAGAACTACCGATCTCCCATTTTATGGCTCAGAGTTTTAGTGATCTCTCATTTCATGACTTAGCGACTTACCAATCCTTCATGTTAATCCATGAATTATATACTAAGTATAATTGGATCTCTTTACTATTTCCGATTATCGAAGTGTTTCATTTAAAAGGCCTATCTGAATATCTGTTACCGATACTCATCTGAAATCCTTCTTCTTAAACTAGGTGATTAGGACAACACAACCAGTAACTTGCGATACTTTGGCCATAGATTTTCACATGCTTTGCATGATCTTATTCCCAGACGTTATACGCCTCAATGGAATACGTCCTTCACCTCACTTCATTTGTTATCTAGAATGGTCTTTTTTGACCTCTATTAGTCCTTCTATCCAAGGTTAAGCTCTAACCCTAACTAGCAATATGAAATAGTATAGGAAGACACTCGTGGTGACTAAAGGTACATAGACATACTGTGTCGACCCTAGACAACTGTGTGTGTCTAGTTACCTTTAGTCCTCCGGAGTCACCCCGTATACTCGGTCACATTCCTATCATCGTCCAAGTAATCTTGGTCCTAACTTATGTAAGCTTGATGATTTCATTCGGGAGGGCATTGTAACATGTCAGCTGCAACATTGTGTCGTCATGAAGGCCCCACCTTCATGAAGACACCCAATTGCAGCTGGCATGTGCCAAGGTCCTACGGAATCCTCTCATCAAGGGATACACATCCATCTATAAGTGTGAGTAGATTATAATCTTAATATTTAAGATCAATTTTCAGCAACCATGTTGATCTTCTAACCTCACTACTCGTTACAGTTACATAGCTAAGAGAGAAACTTAATTTGTCTTATAGCTTAGTATATGTTTACTCCTCCATACCGAAGGATTGCATATTTCCATCTTGGTTCTTACGTTAAGCTACAAACTAACAGTCCACTACAGCTTAACATAGTAAGATCAACATATTAAACTTAACCAAGTTTTATTTGCAACTGAATTTAAAATCTAGAATTTCATCTTATTAGACACCATTTAAATGAGGCCTAATTCCAAATGAATTTATTCATTTACACTTTTAACCTTACTTCAATTAAGGTTTGATACTAGGAGATACGATTCCTCATACTGACTATCCTCTGGATCAACATCTCAAGGATATTAACAAAAATAAGAGTACAAGGTTCAACTGCCTCTTTTATTTATATTCATTAGCTTATATGAAAATTCTGAATATCATTCATTTAAGAATTCATATTCACTTAACTCTTCACAATGTCAATCTAAAATCCAATTAACATCAATATGAATTATTTGTACATTTCAGCTTAAAATGGTATTCAAGTAAAGAATAGATATTATGTCATTTTTAGAATCTATCAGCCATCATTTGAATAAATTCAAATTCAATGAATAAAATTTATAATCTCGGTCTTATTCAAACAGTTTCAAAGTGATACATCCATTAAAATATCACACCTTTCCTTGTATTCAATCCTTAAGATTTAAAATCTATACAAGTTACAAGTCCATACAACTGAACTTTGTTTATATCAAACAACATTACAACACATAAGGAAAAAAGAATGCAACTTCTTCTTTTCCCATTTCCTCATAGAGGAATAATAACTATCAAATACGATCCATCCTTAACTACTCAGAAGAAGCATCAGAAAACAACATGTCTTCATTTTTACTCAAGGAAACCATATGCAAAATTGACTTGCACGGGTCAGTTCATCGAACTGAGCATATTAAGCACTTATCATTAAAACGAGGTGCTCTTAACTAACTGTCTCAATATAAGAACCCTGCTTTTATGAAATGTTAAAAAAAATTGAGATGGACATTATCCATGAATTGAGTACTGATAATGATGAACATCTAAACAACCCAATCCACTACTTACCATCACAATCTGACAAAAGTGATTTACTAACCTTTTCCCATATAATTACTACAAAAAGTAATTTCCTCTAAATAGTTTTAGATTAAAACATTTGTAAGAACTAATTCACATATGTATATATTGTTGTTCTAAAGTAATTGTTGTCAGTTCCATTTCCTTTTAATAGTTGAAATTTCAAGAGATGAATCCTAATTAAGAATTCCAACAGAACTACTTCCCTTTCGTACTACTCATTTAATTTCAAACAATCTAATGCAGAAGAGAAAAGTAGTCATTCACCATGAAAACACTGGCATTAATTCTCAAAATTCAACAAACAACATGATACTTCTTTCCAATCAGAAAAGAAAGTAAATAACAATTAAATGCAGATGAATATGCCTAAGGTGGTAAGACATTCGTTCCATATCAAATATAGAGTTTCAACTAGATAAGAGAAGAAAACAACTATTACTTCCAATTATCCATCTAATATTCTCTTTCTTTTCATCACTACTGTATTGAAAGATTTGGACAAGAAGTGATATCAATCAATGATAACAACCCAAAAGAGAAAGTAATTGAAATCAATAATCGAATGAAAAGAAGGAGAATCATATTACCTCTTCCTCCTTACTTAGCTAAATATCAACTTTTCAGTGCCAGCCTGTTCCCATAGGGTGATTTTCTCTAACAATTATAATTTAGTAATTAAAAACTTACTAACCACCATTCCAGAGAGTTTTCCAGCATTCATTTGCATCTGGTTCATAAGTATCAATATCAACGGCCCCTCTAAATAAAATCATTTCCTTTAATTTTTAACCCAACAGACATTCTTGTCCAGATATCAACAAATAGATTGTACAGCAGACAACAATCATATTTTCATCTTAATAATAAAGGATTCATTTTCCAAACACCAAGGAAGAATCCCAATTCTGATTAAATTTTAATGCAAGTAGCAAGAAGTTTAGATTGCGATTTTCATATATACATATATATAAAAAGAAAACATACATGTTTGCTAAAACAGTCATTCGCAGCTAGGTCTTAAACGAGTAAAAAGTACAACAAGATATTTTACCATAATTTCACGGTAATAAGTAAGGAACCCTTTCATTTTTTTTTACAAGAACAAGAATTTACTCAAGTTGAGTTCCAATCAAACACATTGAAGTAGTTCAAATAAGCATCTTTGTTATTTATATATATATACTTTTCAAAAAGATTCAACAAAAATAACAATACATTTTACTCACTCATCAAATAACCAAGTTCAGTGTTTAAATAATTTATTTTCCCCAAAAACTAGTCACGGCCTTCATCCCACATGGGAATATTGAATCATTTTTAACCAGCAAGGGTAAGACAATGAAATGAATTCACTGTCCCGAGTAAAATCGAATTCTATGCAATGTAAAGCAACTAGGAAATATAACTCACACAACAGTTCATCAGCATTATCACGACTTTTCCCAAATCAATTACATGCACAAAACTCATAAAACATTATTTACATCATTGGTACATTCACCAAATCGAATCCATAATGGATAATAAAATCGAATACCCAACACTGTCAAAACAAAACTCATATAACAAGGGTAGATCCTATTTCATTCTCTTTTTGCAAAGAAATACCCAACACTGTCAAAACAAAAACTCATACAGCAAGGAAAAATATCATTCCATTTACTCTTTTTGCAAAGAAATACCCAACACTGTCAACACAAAAACTCATACAGCAAGGACAGATCTCATTCCATTTACTCTTTTTGCAAAGAAATACCCAAATCGTATTTATCAAAAGAAAAATGACTCAACCCAGAAAATCACTTCAAACATATCAACAATTCCATTTAACTAAAACACTCAACATAAGAGTAGAGTTATTTTAATGAAGATGCTTAGACAAGAGCAAAACGGTTTAAGGAGAAGGGCTTAACATGCCTGTAATTTTTCTCGTGGCTTGAAGAAAATCGCGCCCACGCCCACAAGAGCTATTTTTTCTCCATGGCGTCAACAATAAAGCTTTCCCAAAAAAATCCTAACTTCCACAGGCTCAAAAATAGTCGTGGCTACTCCAATCAACAACAACAATAACCAGAATAATAGCAGGTTTGAAAGAACCGAGAAGGAAATGCAGAGCAATCTCGAAACCCGAATGAACACAATAATCACCAAAATTTCCTCTATCCCCTTTCCAAGGCGAGCTGGTCACTAAGACCAAGGTGATTAATGCATTGAATGCATTTCTTTTTCTTAATTTCCACGCCATCACCGACTCGGGTTTGGCGAGTTTCCTTTTTAAAATTTTGCATGCAATTTCCCTCTTAGCCACATAGCTAGTTGGATATTTCCAACTTTTCATGTTCCCATCAAACTTGGCGTTGAAAATTGCAAGGACATCATTTACTGTCCTTAATAAATTTCTAACCTTCCCTTCTTATCAGCTTCATCAGCATGGGTCTATAGGTCCCCTCCTTAGGTTAGCGATAGTTTAGGTTGCATTGTCCATAGTTAGGTATTCACCAAGGTCGCAAATCATTAGGATTTGCAATATTTCAATTTCCTTTTAATTTATCAAACCCTCCTAGGATATTTTTTAGGTCATAGGTTAGGGCTTAACCCCGTAGTGTTTTAGTTAATAGGTTTCTTAGTAAGTTTTACAACTTACGTTCACATTCAACACAATGCAGGACATTTCATCCTATGTTCTACATATACTTGTGTCGCTTGCATCAAGGATCTTATTATCTTATGTTGTTTGGCATTACAATTTGTACGTGGTTTGGGAATCAAACCTTTTCCATTGGCATAAAGGTACTAGATATTTATACCTGTAACTAGGTTCTATAACATTTATAAGAACCTTCAGTTTGGTTTCAGACTTCATTCCGTTTAGAAGTAAATCGAAAAAGTGATCATAAGGAAGGCCACAACATACCTTGGATCAATGGAATTGATTTAAGGTGTGTTGTCAATCAACAATAAGAGTTCGTCATACATAAAAACAAGTCTGTTGTCTCACACTTGCAAAACACAAGTTATAATAACCTTCGTCCCAAGTAAACAAATTACAGTAAACAAGGGTCCAAATTAGTAACACATTCTTAACGTAATTATCATCATTTCCACAGTTACAACATCATGAAAAGAGGTTATCATAATAGCTTCTAAAAATCAATGCGTTACATTCCTCCCTTCGTAAAGAATCATCGTCCCGATGATCTAATTAGCCAATTCATAGTGTTTCTAGGACAAAATTCAATTATCGTCCTTCCATTCATAAGTTCATACCAAAAACAGATTTAATCATTAAAACAGTGTTTTAAGATAACTATAAAATAGACCAGTAATTGTCCATATTTGGTAGATATTAGTTTTTCGAATTCAATTTCGATCAAACAAGTATGGAAAAGCAGATCTCATTTCTTCAAGATTTTCCCAAGTTGCACTTTCTTCACTAAACTAGTCCCATTGGACCTTACATTGATTCACTTCACAATTTCTTAAGTACAACTGGCGAGTTCCCAACACTCGAATGGGCTTAACCATGATTATTCCTGGGTCTTGGACCTGTAAGGAATTCTAATTCAGCACATGTGATAAATCTGTTACATATTTCTTAAGCAAAGAAATATGAAAAACATCATGCATTTGTGATAAAGTAGGAGGTAATGCTAGACGATAAGCTACAGGGTTGATTATTTCAACAATTTCAAAAGGTCCCACATAACTAGGCGATAACTTGGCAGCCTTGCCAAAAGTTATAGAACTCTTTTTCGGCTTAACCCGAAGAAAGACCTTCTCACCAAGTTTATAATTCCTATCAACCCGCTTTAAGTCTGCATAACTCTTTTGCCTATTGGCAACCTCCTCTAGATGTTCCCAAATTATTTTAATTTTTTGTTCCATTTCCATAAGAATTTCTGGCCCAATTACCTCTCTATCCTCTACGTTGTCCTAGCTAACAGGGGTTCTGCATTTTCTTCCATACAATGCTTTAAAAGGCACCATTTTTAAAGAGGCGTGGTATGTATTATTGTAGGCAAATTCAACCAGCAGAAGGTATTCCTCCCATTTATACTGCTGGTCCATGCAATACATTCTTAACATATCCTCTAAAACTTGATTGACTCTTTCGGTCTGTCCATCCATTTCTGAATGATATGCAGAGCTAAAATTTAATTTAGTTCCCAAGGCCGCATTAAGCATTTGCGAAAACCTTGATGTCATCCTCGGATCTCTGTCCGATATGATCAATTCAGGTACTCCATGCAATCTAAAAATTTCATGTACAAATCTTCTTGCTAACACTGGTGCATCATCTTTTAAATTACCAGCAATAAAGTGTGCCGCTTTGGTTAATTTGTCGATGACAACCAGGATGATATCATGCTTATTCCTTGACATAGGTAATCCTTGAATGAAATCTATCGTTATCACTTGCCACTTGTACTACGGAATGCTGTGGGGATACAATAATCCAGCGGGATGCATATGTTCCACCTTAACACACTGACATTCCAAGCAGTGAGTCAAAAATTTCACCACATCCTTTTGCATTCCCTTCCAGAAATATTGTTGCTTGAGATCAGCAAGCATTTTTGTAATGCCAGGGTGTCCAGAAAAAGGTGAATTATGAAATTCAGTTAACAATTTCTTTCTTAAATCATTTTCCAAGGGTATATATACACTATTTTCAAACCTCAGAATTCCTTCATTATTAAAACAAAATCCCTTATACTTCACATCCTTTAGATCTGCAACAAGTGTTGTTTTAACTTGCTGGAAATAAGAGTCAAATTCCATGACATATTTCACCTCATCCTTAAACTGAGTTCTTAATGTTATAAGAGCAGAGATGTGCTTCCTACGACTTAGAGCATCTACCACCCTATTTTCCTTGCCTTTGATGTAGCTTATATCAAAATCATACTGAGATAGAAATTCTAACCATCTTCGTTGTCTTGCATTCAGGTTTGGTTGAGTAAAAATATAATTCAACCCCAGATGGTCAGTTTTTAACTTGAAGGGATTGCTAAGAAGGTAATGCCTCCACATTTGAAGTGCATGTACAATGGCAGCGAACTCTAGGTCGTGTGGGGCATAATTTTTTTCATGTAACTTAAGCTTTCTGCTTTCATAAGCTATGATGTGGTTATTTTGTAACAAAATACCTCTGAGACCCTCTCCAAATGCGTTCGTTACGACTGTAAAATTTCCATTTGGGTCGGGTATAGTCAAAATAGGTGTTGTAGTTAACTGTTCCTTTAAAATTTTAAAGGCAGATTCACATTTGTCAGTCCAAACAAATTTTTTATCTTTCTTTTGCAGTGAAGTGATTGGGGCAACAATTTTTGAAAAGTCCTTAATGAACTTTCTATAATATCCTGCCAAGCCCATGAAGCTTCTTACTTCATGCACGTTCTTAGGCGCAGGCCACTCAATTATAGCTGTGATCTTTGAAGGGTCTACAGCTATCCCGTTCTTGCTTATAACATGCCCCAAATAATGCACCTCTGCATCATAAAAGGAACATTTAGACAATTTACCATATAACCTTCTCTTTCTCAAAACTTCCAGCACTGTCCTTAAATTTTCTTGGTGCTCTTCGACATTTTTGGAGTATATAAGAGGGTAAGTGCAGCAAGTTGGGGGACAAAAAGGGGGTCATAAGTGGACGTCATATTGTAAATAACAACATAATATCAACTTGTAGGGATTATTAGCAATACATACACTCAAAATTAGAAAAACTTATATTAATATGAATCATAGCATCCGGAATCTAGTTTCTAAAATACTAATTTTTTTTAAAAATAGACAATATTAGCTATATTAAACACTCAAAATTCAATGACTTGGTATTTAAAAAAAAAAACACCTATAAAATTATAGTCCGTTTGCCCACGATTTGGATGACCAAAAATTGATATATATTTTTATTCTTTGGTGAGAAGTTAGATGCCACTATCTATCTTGGGATGGATTTTATTTTTTATTTTTTTGAGTAATATTTTATTTTTTATGATTTTTTCCGTGAAAGTGTTATGAAAACATAAAGAAAACAGAGCACTTTCCGTTTTCCGGCCATAACTTCATCAAAAAATATTGAAATCAAATAATTTTTTTTTTGAACATGTATATAATTTCACCATGGTTGGGATGGTATAAGTTTTATCACATTCTAATTAGTGAAACAAAATTTGCAGTCTTAAACTTAAACATAAACATTCACGGGAAAAAGCGTCTTAAAGACCTATTATTAGTAAAAAATTATAAAATGATATTTTTCCTATTCTATTCACTTTAAAATCAATATTTCTACAAAGCTAACAGTCTCCACTACGCAATGGTACCATTTTTATGACATATTTTTTACTTTTTGGCATGGTTCAAGTCCGTGGAAGACTAAATTTGATGTTTTACTGTTTTTAATGTAAAATTCAGGATTTGATGTCCACTTAATTGTCCCCCAACTTGGTGCACTTACCCAAGAATGTCGTCCAAGAATACAAGCATGAACTTGTCTAAGTACTCTTGAAAAATATTGTTCATCAAATTTATGAAGGCGGCAGGTGCATTCGTCAACCCAAAAGGTAACATCGTGAATTCATAATGCCTGTACCTTGTTCTAAAAGTTGTTTTATGAATATCTTCTTCCTTTATTCTCAGCTGATGATATCCAAATCGAAGATCTATTTTTGAATAAACTGATGCTCCATGCATCTGGTCGAACAGATCATCAATCCTAGGAAGTGGATATCGATTCTTAATGGTTGCCTTATTCAACATTCTGTAATCAATGCACAGTCTTAGTGTGCCATCCTTATTCTTTACAAAAACTACCGGCGCTCCCCATGGTGAGACGCTCGGTCTTATCAGCCCTTTAGTCAAAATTTCCTGTAATTGAGCCTTAAGCTCCACCAACTCAAGGGTGGTCATTCTGTAGGGTGCCTTAGATATGGGTTCGGTTCCTGGCTTGATCTCTATTACAAAGTTAAACTCTCGTTTGGGCGGAAGACCTGGTAACTCCTCCAGAAATACATCACTAAAATCCCTTAATAATGGATACTTTTCCATGAAATCATTATCTTCCTCAGTATTTTCTGTCATTCTTATGGCATACAAAGTGTAGCCTCTATTTTTAGCCATTTTTAGTTGCCTAGCTGTTAGTTTTCTAACTGTAACCTCACACTTTACACCTTGAATGACTGCTGCTTTCTGCAGGTCATCAAAACAGCAAATATATTTTTCATAACAGTCGACCTTTTCCTTATGTTCTGCCAACCAATTAACTCCTATAATGACATCATATGACCCTAAAGGAGTGACATACAGGTCAAATTCTGTGGAGAAACTAGGCAAGTCAAGAATTGCCCCAAAAAGGCACATATCGACTGTATGGACAACATTATTCCCATAATGCATTGTGCATGTCTTATCCATTCGTTTAGCTTTCCTTTTTAATTTCATTGCAAGTTTAGTAGAAATAAAACATTCATTAGCTCTAGTATCAAAAAGTATGACTATAGGTGTACCGAATAACTTACCCATAACTTCTATGGGTGTAACTTGTTTTTCAGCTTGTTTGTTAGCCACCGCAGCATGTATCCTATGTTGCTGATCGCAATCATCCTTTTTCAGAGGACAGTGACTCGCGTAATGGTATTTTCCATAGTTGAAGCAACCTCCGACTGGCCCCTTCCTAGGCTCGAATTCGCTACCAACCTTGAAGTTATCACTCTGGATTCCATAGGACTTTTGTCCATTACCGCTAATTTTTACAAAGCTACTCCGCACACTATTTATAGGTTTGTTCATTACTGATTTCTTATTGTTATCCACAATAATTTTGTTTTTCATACCAAACCTTTTCCAGGGTCCCTTTTTGGGTGCGAGAGATGAAGAAGATTTGGGAATCTTCTTTCTAATCTCTTCCCTATGAGCAGAGATTGCTCTCAATTTCTGTTCTTGTCTTATTGCCTTTTCGACAACTCCTTCCATAGTGGTTGGACCATGGAAATCTACTTCACCACCAATGATGGGATTCAGTCCCATTATGAACTTTCGTATTATGAACTTCTCGTCATCTTGGTACTGCGGCACATACTTACGGAGTTTAGTAAACCCTTCCCAGTATTCTGTCACCGTCAGCCTTCCTTGCGACCAGTTCTGAAATTAAGTCATTTTCAGATCAAAATAGAGTTGAGGCAGACACCATTACCTAAAATAACCTTTAAATTGATCCCAAGTTATGTCTGTTTCAACAATATTCAACTCAACCTTACGGTTGTCCCACCATGATGATGCTTCATGAGAAAGCTGATATGCTCCCCATATCGCTTTGGTCTCCTCAGAGAAGTTTCTTATTGCAAATTACTTCTCCATTTCACTGATCCAATTTTCAACCCCGTCCCCAAGTTTTGTTCCATCAAACTTTAGAGAACTTATTCTCTTTATATCATTTGTAAGTTCAGCTGCTAATCTTACCCTTTTATTTTTAGGATGATTAGGAGCGTTCGCATTACTATTATCAACACCTAGATTCCCTCCATTGGTGTTGTCCACAGGAGGTGGCTGATCATTTATATCAGCATCTTCTTCCTCCTCCTCATTGCCCATTGATTGCTGTTCCAAAACAGTCAAATGATCTCTCGTATCCCATAGGGTAGCAAGGATTTCATCTAGCTTTTGAGCAGTAGCTGCTTCTCCACCCGGTAACGGGTTGTTCGCAGCATTTCCTCTTGTTCTGACCATTTTCTGTTCAATAAGAAAATGTAAAACTTATTAAATTGTGGACTCATTAGGTCCAAGAGCTGCAACCTTCAACTCTGATACCAAGATGTAACATCCCCATTTTAAGACACGAAAACAAGGGAATTTTTTTTTTTACATATAATGTTCCTTGGTCTAAATTATGTAATTAAAAACACACGACCAAGTTTTAATAATTGTTCTCTGTCCAATTAATGTAATTTGGATCACACAATTACTTTTAAAACCCATGTTCTTTGTTCGCATATTTACAATATGGAACACACATTCATTGTCATTTAATGATATAACAGATACCATATGCTGCTGTAAATGACTCGAAGAACTACCGATCTCCCATTTTATGGCTCGGAGTTTCAGCGATCTCTCATTTCATGACTCAACAATTTACCGATCCTTCATGTTAATCCATGCATTGTATACTAAGTATACTTGGTTATCTTTACCGTTTCTGGTTATCGAAGTGTTCCATTTAAGAGGCCTATCTGAATATCTTTTACCAATACTCATCTGAAATCCTGCTTCTTAAACTAGGTGATTAGGACAACGCAACCAACAACTTGTGATACTTTGGCAAAATATTTTCACATGCTTTACATGATCATATTCCCAGACGTTATATGCCTCAATGGAATACGTCCTTCACCTCACTTCATCTGTTATCTAGAATGGTCTTTTCTGACCTTTGTCAGTCCTTCTATCCAAGGTTAAGCTCTCACCCTAACTAGCAATATGAAAGAGTATAGGAAGACACTCGTGGTGACTAAAGGTACGCAGACATACTATGTCAACCCTAGATGACTGCATGTGTCTAGTTACCTTTATTCCTCCAGAGTCACTGTACGTACCAAAAAAATTAGGGTACTACACTGCAGGAACAACGTAACACGTGCCCCAATGATGATACAGGTCTCCTCGCAAGGTGTTCAGGATCCAGAAAAACTCTCCAAGTATGCGTTATCATCCCGCATGCCCCGCTTAGCCCCCGCGTGCTTTGTTTTTCTCTTTTCTCCTCTTTTCTTTGCTTTTACTCTTCAGTTATGAAACCTCCACCCTACCTGGGCGGTGGTCTCATGACTGCTGCCCTGATCAGGGTGACAGTCCTATATCCGCTGCCCTACTCAGAGCGGTGGTCCTTCACGCATTTTCCAGAATGCTCTTTTAATGCGACTCATGTAAATTTCAACATTTACCAGCTTTTTTTCGCCTCCTTGAACTTGCATTAATGATTCTGGTTCCCTGGAATAGTGTTTTGCCATTGTTTATAGTTTAAGAGTTCAATTTGGTTTTTACCTTGGGTAAATGCAAATGCTATAAATAGTTGGCTTGTGCTCAAGCAAATGGCCCCTCAAATTTGCCTCTCAATTTCTCATTTCAGTGTTTCAGTTCTTCTTTTTCTTAGAATTCATAGTTTCATTCATTACATGCCTAGTTAGTGTTGTTTTGTTGTTAGGAAGCCACATATCCACCTTGTGCAAGTGTTGTTGTTATTTCATCTTGTGATAGTCTATTTATCAATAGAAAGCCATTAAAGTTGTAGGTTTTGTTCTTCAAACAGGATAGTTTTAGGTTTTGGACGTTTTATGTTGCATGACTCATAATAAATCCCGCTAGGAATTTTATAAGCCAAGCTTTGTACTCTTGCGTTATCTCTCTCCTACTCACATTGTATTCAGTCGGTATCCTAAGCTACCTTTGTCCCAATATCTACTTCTGTTGATCTAGAATTACACGCTTTTCTAGATCCATGTGAGCACGAAGGAGTGAGGAGATC
Organism: Taxus chinensis; assembly: GCA_019776745.2. Classification (NCBI taxonomy): domain Eukaryota; kingdom Viridiplantae; phylum Streptophyta; class Pinopsida; order Cupressales; family Taxaceae; genus Taxus; species Taxus chinensis. The sequence continues at coordinate 607,166,969 of CM034154.1, read as the reverse complement.
ACACTGAGGGGACAAAACCATACACACCATCGGATTCGCCACTGTTCTGTAGAATCCAGGTTCTAAGCTTTCAAAGTTATAGTTAGAAGCATATCAAATAGAGTAGCCAATCACTTTATTTCAGTCAATTTTACTTTCGATATTGCCAGGGAAGCTGTGGGGATTGATAGTTTCTGAGAAACTATGATTCATTCCTCACTTCTGAGGTAGGATCGAGAGTCTTTCAAATAGATTAGATCAGTTATTTCATTGTTTAGAATATATTTACAACTGCATAGGCAAGTAGCTATACTTTGTTGCTTTGTTAGTTTTAAATTTATCATTAGATTAGTTTTCAATTTCTACATATATTAAAATAGTTTCTCCTTCAATTTCATTCATATAAATTCATTAGAAAAATACAAAAATATAGAAGTTTTATATGTTATAGGTATATTTCACATAGTTAATTTTACTTTGCTGCATTTAGTTTACATTGTTGCTTTTGTATGACAATCACGGGACCTAGAGAACCCAGGTAATATGTATTCGAGCCAATCGTGCCCCAACCCAATCTCGTCACAGCAATAACTAATATAGATCATAATCTTAGGATCCAAATCTTCCGAACAATAGCAAACTTACAACAGATCAGCCTCTAGTTAAGCAGGTTAAACATAGAAGATGACCAAGTGCACACGTTTTTGGTCAAATCAACCAAACTATAGATTACCCTAGATACATATCCACATGCCTGTGGAAGGGCTTGAAAGAGAGAAAGCGTTTGGTTGTGATCCTTTGGTCCCACAGCCAGACGCAGGAGATACTCTCACAGACATAGATATTAGCTTAAGAATTCAGGTTGCATGAACGCTCGTGAGGTACTCTGAGAAGATCGTACAACTATTAATTTTAAATATAGAGGCTGAGAAAGCATATGACTATTGGATATTAGGGATTAGGGATTGAATCCACACATGACCATAGCAGGACCACAACAAACGTGAATATACGGTTATGACCCACAAATCCCACATCCCAATGGGTCCATAGGTGAATCAGACATAGATGCTGGCCTACGTACATTAGTATTTAGATCTATTCCACTTCCACCTATCATCATCGAACAATTATCCTTGTTAGACATAGAAGCTAACGAAGCTAAGGAGTTCTGGACTAGGCCAGAGAATCACCCATAGAGTCAATTATATTTACCATTCACCCTATGACCTTATATAGAGACATACATGAAACTATCCCAGGTCATTTTCCACGTATTCTAAAACCCATAGACCGAATCATGGCAGAGATCGATATTGATTAGAGCCTTTGAGCAGTCATCCTTGCTGATCGATCTATCACACCAGTTCAGGTTAGGAGGGCATTCTTTGCCTTAGATTCAGAATTTCCACTAGTGCGCATCAAAGACATGATATTGCCTAACTAGTTTGTCTGCATTCCACGCATATTCAATCCCCACTGGCTGTCTTGGCACGACCTTGGGAGGTCGAGTGCGAGGAAAAGTTACTTGTAGATTCCCACGCTCACTTATCACTTTTCCATCGTACAAAATTAGTGAACTCGACGTGAACGAAACAATTCTTCCTCTTTTATTTTCACTTCTTCCTTCCACCTTCGCTCTTACCCATTATTCTATGGGTATTCATATAACCCCTGAATATGTCAGGATTCGATGCATATGGTAGACCTCTCCTAGGTCTTGAAGCATACTACGCTCAACTGAATAGACAGTCATTTCCCTCGCTCTCAGTATGGGGTGATAACTATTCAAATAACCAATTATCAACACAAACTCCAAAGATCAGATATGGCTCATCTTTCCAAACAGAGGAGTTAGATTAGTTTGCTCAAACACAACAAACAGATCCTTCAAGTTCGAACAATATGACGTTCATAGGAGAATCTAGTTCGTCTCCTCAGGTACTGCTTAGACCACAAATTAGCAGGCAATCAGACCCATACTTGGTTTTAGATGATGAACATTCAGTACGTCATGCCAGAAATGAACAATGCTCTCGGAGTATGTACCCACCCGTAGGAAGTTTACAAACGCAACCTGAGGTCTCTTTTCAAGAAAATACCTCCATGCTACTACATATAGGAAATGCCCTCATGGAAACTTGGCAGGGCAGCGATCAATTCATAGCAAGATATCACATGCCTATACAACACCATGATATACAACAAACGCCACTAAGGAAAAATACCGTGACTTCACCAAATGAAGTCATTTCAACATTAGTAGAAAAAGTGAGGGGGTTAGAACTTGCTTAGGAAAATCACCATTCTCAACTCATGCAGGTAGGACATTATAATCCTAGCCAAATAGACCTCCTCATAGGAATAGGTACGTTAGGTGTGACCCCTAAGTATTCACAAAAAAACCCAGCAAGAACCGCCATTTCTAACACCATTCTGACACCTCCCGGTCTAGTACAAAATAATCCATTCTTTGACAATACCCCTTCATACTTAAACATGTACTCCAAATCACCACAAGGGGATATGTTCTCTTCTCCCGGCATGGTTCCTCAAACACAGGGATCTCCTTATGCCCCTGCCAACGTGTACGCTACGCCATGTCAACAACCCATTCCACCACCGCTCCCTCAGCAGTGACCATCAATGGTCGAAACATATGCAATAGGGACTTACTCAGAATATTTGAAAGAGCCCTTAGATTTCACCATACGAAGCGTCATGCTTCCAAGACCCCTTCCTGATTTTCCCAAGTACAAGGGTGAGGGAGATCCAAATGCACATATCAAGGCTTACGCCACAGCCATCTAAGAACTACTCCCTTGGGATGGGGTTGTTGCTAAAATATTTCCCAAAACCTTGGAAGGTATCACTCTTGATTGGTGTTATAGAATACTTGAGGCTTCCATCCATTCGTTCAAGCAACTTGTTTCAGATTTCATCAAGGCATTTGACATGAACAAACTATTAAGAATAGGAATTAGGGAATTCTTGCATATTAAGCAAGAACACAATGAATCTGTCGCCCATTTCATCCAGAGGTGGTGTACAGTTCTTTATTCTTCGGCAAGTGCTCTAAATATGGACCAAATGGAACTATGTGATTTATTTCTTCATTCTCTTAGCAGAGAAGTGAAGGAAGAAGTCCAGAAGTTCCCACTAAGGACTTACGATGAAGTACTTGAAAGCACTCTCCGAATAGATCAAGTGGAAATAGATAGCGGTCGTAAGACGTATGGAACAAACGGGAGGTTAATCAACACTAACTAGAATACTACGTCTTATTCCACTACCATAAGCGTCAATCAAAGACCTAAAATCCTTAATAGAAATCGCGGAGTGACAACAGATGGAGTAACTGATCATGCCAAAAGGGTAAATGTTGTGAATACTCCACCACTAATAAACAACCAACGAAACAACAATGTTACCCCAACAGTCAATACAGTAGATTTTAATCATCCACAACAACAACAAAAACAATGGCGAAACCCTACACAGGGTCCAAGCTAAAACTCAACTGGATATCAAAACCAAATCCAAAACCAAAAACAACAAATGCAAAACTTTAATCCTAATAGGCAATGGTTAGATCAGAGTTTTAGGCCACAATACACACCAAGCCAACAAACTAGGAATTACAATCCTAACTTGTATTGTGGTTTTCACAAAATTTGAGGCCATGACACTAGAACGTGCCGTGACTACAATAAATTCATGCAATGTTTGCAAGTGGAACAAAAACAACTTTTTATAGGTATGTTCTTGACAGATCCTACGTCACCAGCACCAAATAATTTTACAGGGGCAGTTTCCTCTCAAAATTCACCCCTCAATATCTTCAATGATCCGCTCCCAAATCACAACAATAACAAGTTAAATACAAATGGGACAAACAAGGGTGTAATTACAGGAAACAATGATCATGAAGCCTCAACTTCACTGAATCCATTAGTTGTGCCACAATTAGGAAGTCAGCCACGACCTAAGATAGTCATTTTAGTGGAGTTAGATGCCGAACTACCCATAGAGGCTGTAACAAGGACATGAGAGTATTCCTCTCAGCTAAGTCCAAGTTACCCGCTAGAAACAGACAATATCCAACAAGTATTAATAAAACTCGTGGGTGCTTATGATTTAATTAATGATCTAACGAAAACCTTCTCACACATCTCCTTTTTGGATTTATTGAAGAACTCCCCTACCCACAGGGTTGCTCTTTTAGAAGCATTGGGTTTAGGTCATCTAATTAACATCACTCCACCTTCTGAAACACAGGTAAACCATATAGACTTTGATATCAACCCTCTGGGGCAGCCGGATAGGGACACCGAATTCATATTCGAAATAAAAAAAATGCAAAAAGACGCTTAGATTGCACACCGAGGTGATCCAGCCTTACATTTGCAAGTATGGGTTTATAACAATTATGTAAAATGAGCGATGGTTGACGATGGGGGCAGCAGTTAACATAGTCCCTTTTTCTTTCCTTCAAAAGCTAGGGTATGGAGAAACAAATTGTTCCACGACATGAAACACACTAAGAGGCTGTGATAGCCTTAAAGCCACCTCGATTGGAACTATAATACTACTGGTCACCTTAGGACCCAAAACAATCCTGACTGAATTTTATATTATAGATCGGGAAACTAACTATAATATGATCCTCGGCCGACCATGGATACATCGTATGTAGGCTATCCCTTCTACGTTATTCCAAGAAGTAAGATTCTTGCATTTAGGAAAGGTGTTCATAGCCAAAGTTGATCCAAAACCATTCGATATACACCTGGGTGACCTAAAGAAAAGACCAGGTGTGCACTCAGAGTTTGAACTCCCAACGAACCAACTTAATAAACCTACTGGCACGAAACCGGAAGAAAATTTGGTACCTACAACAGATCTTGAAACCATGAGCCTAGCCAAGACAATCCCAGCCCTCAAAGATGAGGCTAAAATTGTAGAAACAGTATCATTAGGAACTACTGCAAAAATTGTTGAATTGCTAGAACAGGATCTACCAATGTTCCTACCATTTGATTTGGTAGGCATGGGATACACCCTAGGTGTAAGTTCTCTCCCAGCAGTAGATCTCTGCATGGTAGAGGTAGAAGATGTTAACACAATAAATATCCCAGCGCCCATATTCCCAGCTAAGTATTGGACTCTCCATTTCAATGGAGCTAAATGTCATTACGGAGCTAGGGCAAGTGTAATTGTTATCTCTCCCGAGGGAAGAGTCCTACCATTTGCCTTTAAGCTAAATTTCGAATGTACAAACAACAACGCTGAGTACGAAGCCCTCCTCCTTGGCCTCATCTTAGCTAAGAGAATCAGTGTTGATAACATCAGAGTGTTAGGAGACTCGCAATTGGTAGAAAAACAAGTTTCTGAGATGTATGAAACTAGAGCCGAGCACTTACAACTCTACAAAATAGTTGTACTAAATTTAAGCCAGGAGTTTGACTTCATATCAATTAAAGCAATCCCATGAGAACAAAATATTCTCGCCAATTCAATAGCAACCTTAGCATCGCGCTTTACTCCAAACAGTAAGTTAGAGGATACCCGTTTCATGGTATCTCTTCGTACTGAACCACTGATAAAAATAATGTCAAATCCTCTTTTAAATGGAAATGAAAACAAATCTACTATCCTAGACCACATCGATAGTGATACAATCACTCTTGATTTCTTAAATGCCTATGCGGTGTTACATCTCACCCATCACGTGGTAGATTTATCCCTAATCCCGCATTCATCCTTCTACTTCAGAAATCCCATGACAGAGCTTCCCCCACAAAAGGAAATTAGCATATACACAGTCAAAAATAGATACAATCTGGAATTACCTCCAGCCCCGCCTGAGTTTGAAGAAGGTAACGCTTCTCTAATCGAAGAAACTATCGATATTAATATCAGAATGGAAGATGAACCAAGGATATTGAAGTTAGGATCCTCGTTAACTTCATCGGAAGTAGAAATACACACTCAAATCCTCAAAGAACATCGGAAGGCTTTTATATTTAATTATAAGGAAATGACAGGGGTTGCACCACACATTGTGGTACATAACCTCGTCACTAAATTAGATGCAAAGCCGATTAAACAAAAATTAAGACCAATGAAACCTAAGGTAGCTCTCATGGTGAAAGAGAAGGTAATAAAGCTCCTCCAAGTAGGATTCATCAAACTAGTCGATTTCTCTCAGTGGGTATCTAATATCGTTCCGATTCTCAAAAAGAATGGAAAGATACGCATCTGCATAGACTTCTGAGACATTAACAAGGCATGTCCTAAAGACGACTTCCCATTACCATCCATAGACATCATTGTTGATGCAACAACTGGATTTGAGCTTTTATCTCTCATGGATGGATTCTCGGGATACAATCAAATCAGAATATCTAAACAAGATCAAGCTAAAACCACGTTTATAACTCCTTGGGGAACCTATTGCTATGCTATTATGCCATTCGGACTCAAGAACGCTGGCGCTACATACTAGCGGGCTATGACGTATATATTTCATGATCTTATTCATAAAATTGTGGAATCCTACATAGATGACTTGTTGGCCAAGGCCAAGAAGCGTTGTGACCATCCTGAAGTGCTTTGCGTCATTATTTCACGTCTGATAGAATACGGAGTCACGCTAAATCTATAAAAATGCATCTTTGGTGTAACAGGAGGGAAGCTCCTACGTTACATTATATCGTCACGCGAGATTGATGTTGACCCAACCAAAATTAAGGTTGTTCTTGAAATGGTGCCACCTTTGGATGAATATGGAATCAGGTCATTTCTCAAAAAACTTGGTGCGATCTGGAGATTCATCTCGGACTTAAGTTTCATCATTCATCCAATCAACAATCTACTCAAGAAAGATTATAGCATTGATTGGACCAAAGAATGCAATGAAGCTTTAGACGTAGTTAAGTGTTTCTTGTTATCACCACCTACGCTAATACCACCTAAGCCGGATCGCCCATTAATTTTATATTCGCGAGCTACTAATGTCTCGCTACCCTGTATCCTGGCTCAAGAAGATGATGATAATAGAGAACGTGCGATCTATTTCATTAGCCAGACATTGCTCGACTATAAAACACACTACGCACAAGTAGAACGAGAATTCCTCGCCATAGTCTTTGCAACCAAACACTTAAGACATTACATGTTAAATCAAGAAAAAAAGGTCATTGTAAAGACAGAGCATTTACGAACTTTACTCACGCAAGGGTCCTTATCTAAAAAGGATGGACGCTTTATAACCTTAATGGGTGAATTTAAATTAACATTCGTAAATCAAAAGTCTGTTAAAGGACAAATCATCGCAGATTGGTTAGCTGATAATCCATTAGATGGAGGTGATCTAGTAGATCTGGACTTTCTCGATGAGTGCATATACTACATCGAAACCCAACCTTCTATCTCTGAGTGTCCTTGGTATACTGATATTATTAATTACATCATGGATCATATGTATCCGGAAGGCGTTACATCGCAACAAAGAAGGTGATTACGCATTATTGTAGCCAAATACGTCATCATAGAGCAAGTGCTCTATCGAAAAGCATTCGATGGAATGATTCTAAGATGTGTCGACACAGAAGAGTCCAAGAAGATTCTCCATGAATCTCATAGTGGAATATGTGGAGGCCACTTTGGTGGCCATGCCACCACTCGTAAAATACATCAAATGGGCTATTTCTGGCCTATTTTAGAACACGACGTAGTAGAGTTTGTACGAAGGTGTTATAAGTGCTAAGAATTCTCCCATGAGATCCACATGCCGGCACAAGCTCTACAACCAATCGCTACTCCATGGCCCTTTTATACTTGGGGCCTTGATTTGATAGGGAAGTTCTCTCCCTCGTCTACAGATGGCCATAATTTCATAATCACGGCCACCGAATATTTTACCAAGTGGGTAGAGGCTATGCCTCTTACTACTGTACCGGGTTTTGTAATCGCCAAGTTCATTTTGAAACAAATCATTTGTAGGTATGGTGTCCCACAAATCATTATCTCAAATAATGGGACTTCTTTTAAGAATGACAAAATTCAGAAATTGTGCAATAAATTTAAAATAATCCGTCATACGGCCTCCTTGTATTACCCTCAAGCCAATGGACAGGATGAGGCGATAAACAAAACATTAAAATCCATTCTCCTTAAAACGGTGAAAGAAAACAAACGAGATTGGAATTTGAAGTTATATCCGGCCTTATGGGCCCACCGAACCTCAATAAGAACACCAACATGAGCCACTCCTTTTTCGTTGGTATTCGGGGCAGAAGCAGTTCTCCTACTTGAGGTTGAAATACCTAGTCTCCGTATCTCATTACAAGGGATTTTAGATGAAGACGCTTACAGAGAAGCACGTCTCTCCCAACTAGAAAGCCTAGATGAAGCTAGGATAGATGCTGAACAGCGGCACATAGTCTATGATGACCGGATGTGCCGGCAGTATAACAAGAAAGTCTATGAACACGACATATATGAAGGTGTTCTAGTTTTGACGCTAGACAGTCGGATCGACAAAAAGACCGGCGAAGGAAGGAAGTTCCGGCCCAAATGGTTGGGCCCATACCGAGTCATGAAGGACTATGGAAATGTTGCATATCTCCTATGTACGCTGGAAGGTGAGGAATTTGGTGAAACAGTCAATTCCCTACACCTCAAACGATTCTACACGTAAACAACTAGTACTACTTGTATAGTTATATCTACATTGCATCTTCATATAGTTAGGATCATTTTGTCCGCCTGTTTCATACAATTTTGTGATCAAGGAATTTATTCTCAAAGCAATTCATTACAAACTCATGATGCTGTTGGCATAAACACTCTAATCATACTTCTCTATTTCCATGATATCATCAAACTATTTCAGAATCATTTCATCAAATAAAGCTAGATATGACAAGGTCTTAATGGTAACCATACCAAGATCTGCAGGTTTGTTCTCACTTTTGGTTTCTTCTTAGGATAGGTGTCTTGCCTATGGTCTATTCTAGAAGCTTCATCGTGTCACATCTATCTCGTATAAATGTCTCTTTGGAAGTAAGAGCATGCTGACATTTTTACTCAAACAAACAAGTCAAGTATAGATCAAACAGAAAATTTTAAATTTACACATTTCCTTGCCCCACAAACCTTTGGTGATGAGCTTGCATCTCTTACTAGTAACGTAGGGTTGGGAAAGGATGGAAATGCCCTTACTCGCCTATGCCTTACCCACGGTGATAAACCTATTCTTCTTACTAGTAGCATGGGGCAAAGTGTAGGGGGTCCTCTTGACAAACAAATGTTAAAGGTCATAAATAAACAATTCAAATCTTAAATTTTTGAGTCAAAAACAAATGAATCGAATGTCCAAAATCCCAAGAGAATTAAAAATCCTAAAACCCAGATTTTGTCTACCATGTGGCCATCTATGGATCTAAGTCTAGATAAACCACAAAGCAAGTTACATCCCAAACTATGAAGTCACTCGAGTGGAGTGGGCTTGTAGCATCCTAATTTGGTTCCACCAAAGCTTTGTCTATCTTTCACCACTATCATTTCAACATATTTCACGATTTGTGCCCTTTCCAACTCTCGGTGATGAGCCCTCGCATCTTACTAGTTGTGTGGAGCTAGGAGTGGGGAAAGTTTATTTGCTCATCATACCAGCTTATCTTCATCACTTTGCCAAAACAAAAATGAAGTATCCAAAATTGCTTACAGAAACTAAGATTCAAAATCACATTGTATCTACATTATCATATATCAGCATCATGAAATACAAAAAGAAAGTAAACATTTGTATCATTTGTTCTCAATTACATACATTCTAAAAAGCATATAAGCATAACATCATAGTTCACATAATGGAATCGAAACAAAGCCATAGATGCCAAGGGTTTGATCCAAAAAGAATATAAGTATATAAATGATCAAAATTCCTGTACAATGCCATCATGCGCTAAGCATGGTCAAAATGTTCAAAGAGCCCGGGATATACAAAAATATCATATAAAAATCTAGGAGAGCCAAGTGGCTTCTCAATCCCTATGAGACCCCTTTGAAGGTGCACACCCACGCCTAGGACTCCGGCTACGCCAGAGCTCTGAGTGCACGGAGGGCTCAGGATCCCGAGGGGAAGCTGCAGTCTCACCATGAGAATGACTCCTCATTAGGCGCTCGGCTATCATATACCCCGCTAGCTCCGTACGGAGAGTCAATACCATCCTGGCCACATGCCAGACAGGGGAAAAGATGTCAGTATTTTTGCCAGTTACTGAGGGCTCCCCTGCATCCACAGACAACTCTACACGGGTCCTCTCCATAGGGATCATCAGGGTATCGGTACATACCCTACGAATTAGGTCTCTCCACTCATCAGCAGTCTCTGCAAACAAAGGAGAAAACAAATTAGAAATAAAACAAGAGATAAACATAAGTGTAAACAAAAGGAGAGATAGAAACTAAGGCAATCCTAATTAAAAAAAAAACATTAAAAGGAAGGATGGTAACTTACTCGGATCACCAAGCCTCCAAGATGGATCTCTAGGGTCAACACCTGCCACAGATGTCGCCGTTGACTGAGGTGCTCCCCCCATGGCTGGAGTGACGTAGCATCCCGCAACAGACTCATCCTCCCCACCATGGCCCTGGGAGAGTGGCTCCTCTTAAACCAAAGTCACCTTCTCTGCACTCTGCTCCGCCCTCTTTTCCTGCATGATATCTTGAGTGTCATGCCACTTAAGATCACTGTCATCCTCAGTCTCTCCCCCTATGAACTCCTCGGACTTGGAGTCTATGTCGATGGGGTCATCGCTGCTATGGGTAGGACCCGCGGCAATCTGAAGTAAGGGTGCCTGAGGAGCACCGACTCTCCCTCGGGCACGTACTACCCGCCTAGCCGCAATAGGAACGCCAGGGGTAACAACTGTCCAACCCTGGCCTCTAGGACCCCCTTTGGCCTCTCGAAATGACTTGTATACTGACACTACCGGGGGAAGCATGCCCATGTAAGGTAGGCCAAACTATTGAGGAACTCGACCAAAGGGGTGTATCTCCACTCGCCCTACTCTGTCAATGAGCTACCCTGTGGTGGAGCAGGAGATCAAAGTAAGAGCCTCCTCACCCCATAAGCCTACCATGGCCTAGTATGGTGTGGCCTTCATGTCATCGGTGGTCAGAGAAGCAACTAGCTGATGAGGTGCTATGGGTATCGACATGTCTGTCCATCTGGCTGCCCTCACAGCTCTTGGATCTGTCACCTCTACACCTCTATCATAAGGGATAAAGAGCTCGTAAACCCAACTCATAACCAGGGTCGGGTGGCTCAAGGACTACCCCTGTAAACAGACTACCCTGTATAAGTCATGGTAGGTAGTCCCAAGTATATATGCTCCCCAGGCATAAATCCGGCCATGTCCCTTGATCTGTGCAATGATAGGGGACCAGCTGTATAATAATGTATCTCCCCCCTTGTCCCCAATCAATCTCAAGGCAAGGATCCCCATAATGGCCTGGCGAATCAAGGGGATGGGAAAGCTAGGAATAGATCGAACTCTGATCCCCTTCTTTGAACCCGTGGAGATAACTGCATCTCCCATGTAAGAAGCCCACTGTGCTATATGGGCCCGTTAACCTGCTATCTCAAGGGCGAGTCATCTCCCGATGATTGGGACCCCCAGGATATGGTAAACATCCTCTAGTGTGATGGTCCACTCACCTTGGACCCCTGGTAATCAGAAGGTGTTCCTATCAGCATCCTAGTAGGAAAATAAGTCACAAAGTATGTGAATGGATGGTGCAACATGTGGAACCCATGATATACATAGTATACCAGCCCTCTGAAGAGTATCCTGCTCGTCTTGTGAAAGGGCATCTAACACTGCTGGGAGCCAGTCACACTCTTTCTCTCAGCTCCACCGAATGTACTCCTCCCTCGCCTGTATACACCCAAAAACATAAAAAAAAGATCAAGTTAGCATCCGAATGACATTAGAAAAATCATGAAAACACATAGAAATGCTAAAAATGCAAAAACAATTTCAAACAAGTGTTCCTTTAGCATTCTGTTATGAACCCCCACCCGGAGTAGGGCGGTGGTTTCGTAACCGCCGCTTAAAGGTGGTGGTCTTGTAACCGCCACCCTGAACAAGGCAGCGGTCGTGTCCCGAAAACCCATGCGGGTTTTATATCCTAAAAAGTCCTAAAAACACCAAAAAAGGACCATTTTAACTAAAACAAAGCCTACCCAATAGGTGCCCCCCCTAGATGGACCTTTTGAACCTAACATTTTCAAAAATAAATCCCCCCACGACAAATATTTTAGCATTTTAAAATTTTGGAGGTAAAAATGATAAATTGAAGAAAACTAACATGTGATCTCACGGGTCGATGATCTTCTCGTGGAGGCATGATCGCTATCTCGTCGTGAACGTTTTGACTCTACTCTCATAAGAAACCATCACCGTGGGTCCCAAAGCTCAAAACCAACCAAATCAACATGCACAAATGAATAAGAAAGTGGGTCCACTTTTACATATATAGCAACCTGACTTGTTTTAAATTCCCTTTTCACAATTTTGAAGCATTGACAGAGGTAAGTTCTTACCCTCGCACAAATGGTATGTCCTCATTTCCCATTATTTTAGCATTTATTTTCCGATCTATTTTGTCTATCTGCACTTGATTCCTCTTTTCATTTTGCAGGTGGCAGACAGACATATAAGGTATAACTTCCAACTTCCCATTTCAGGACCGCCATACTCGGATCCACCGTTTTACACCTCTTCATGGCTAAAACGCTTCTTTGAGGGGACAATATGTACGTACCCAAAATTGTAGGGTACTGCACTGCAGGAACAACATAACACGTGCCCCAATGATGATACAGGTCTCCTCGCAAGGTGTTCAGGATCCGGAAAATCTCTCCAAGTATGCGTTATCATCCCGCATGCCCCACTTAGCCCCCGTGTGCTTTGTTTTTCTCTTTTCCCCTCTTTTCTTTGCTTTTGCTCTTCAGTTACAAAACTACCGCCCTGCCTAGGCGGTGGTCTCGTGATCGCCGCCCTGATCAAGGCGGCGGTCCTATAACCACCGCCCTGCTCAGAGCAGCGGTCCTTCACGCATTTTCCAGAATGCTCTTTTAATGTGACTCACGTAAATTTCAACATTTACCATCTTTTTTCACCGCCTTGAGATTGCATTAATGATTCTAGTTCCTTGGAATAGTGTTTTGCCATTGTTTATAGTTTAAGAGTTCAATTTGGTTTTTACCTTGGGTAAATGCAAATGCTATAAATAGTTGGCTTGTGCTTAAGAAAATGGCCCCTCAAATTTGCCTCTCAATTTCTCATTTCAGTGTTTCAGTTCTTCTTTTTCTTAGAATTCATAGTTTCATTCATTACATGCCTAGTTAGTGTTGTTTTGCTGTTAGGAAGCCACATATCCATGTTTTGCAAGTGTTGTTGTTATTTCATCTTTTGATAGTCTATTTATCAATAGAAATCCATTAAAGTTGTAGGTTTTTTTCTTCAAACAGGATAGTTTCAGGTTCTGGACATTTTATGTTGCATGACTCACAATAAATCCCGCTAGGAATTACATAAGCCAAGCTCTGTACTCTTGCACTATCTCTCTCCTACTCGCATTATATGTAGTCTGCATCCTAAGCTACCTTTGTCCCAATATATACTTCTGTTTATGCTAGCATTACACGCTTTTCTAGATCCATGTGAGCACGAAGGAGCGAGGAGATCACACTGAGGGGACAAAACAATACACACCATCGGATTCGCCACTATTCTGCAGAATCCAGGTTCTAAGATTTCAAATTTCTAGTTAGAAGCATATCAAATAGAGTAGCCAATCACTTTATTTCAGTCAATTTTACTTTCAATATTGCCAGGGAAGCTGTGGGGATTGATAGTTTCTGAGAAACTATGATTCATTCCTCACTTCTGAGGTAGGATCGAGAGTCTTTCAAATAGATTAGATCAGTTATTTCATTGTTTCGAATAGATTTACAACTGCACAGGCAAGTAGCTATACTCGGTTTCTTTGTTTGTTTTAAATTTATCATTAGATTAGTTTTCAATTTCTAGATATATTAAAATAGTTGCTCCTTTAATTTCATTCATATAAATTCATCAGAAAAATACAAAAATATAGAAGTTATATATGTTATAGATATATTTCACATAGTTAATTTTACTTTGCTGCATTTAGTTTACATTGTTGCTTTTGTATGACAATCACGGGACCTAGAGAGCCCAGGGAATACGTATTCAAGCCAATCATACCCAAACCCAATCTCGTCACATAAATAACTGATATAGATCAAAATATTAGGATCCAAATCTTTCGAACAATGGCAAACTTACAACAGATCAGACTCCAGTTAAGCAGGTTAAACATAGAAGACGACCAAGCACACATGTTTTTGGTCAAATAAACCAAACTATAGATTACCCTAGATACATATCTGCATGACTATGGAAGGGCTTGAAAGAGAGCAAGCGTTTGGTTGTGATCCTTTGGTCTCATAGCCAGACGCAGGAGATACTCTCACAGACATAGATACTAGCTTAAGAATTCAGGTTGCACGAACGCTCGTGAGGTACTCTAAGAAGATTGTACAACTATTAATTTTAAATATAGAGGCTGAGAAAGCATATGACTATTGGATATTAGGGATTAGGGACTGAATCCACACATGACCATAGCAGGACCAAAACAAACACGAATCTACAGTTGTGACCCAAAAATCTCACAGCCCAACGATTCCATAGGTGAATCAGACATAGATGCTGGCCTACGTACATTAGTATTCAGATATATTCCACTTCCACCTATCATCATCAAATAGTTATCCTTGTTAGACATAACAGCTAATAAAGCTAAGGAGTTCTGGACTAGGCCAAAGAATTGCCCATAGAGTCAATTATATTTACCATCCACCCTATGACCTTATCTAGAGACATACACAAAACTATCCCAAGTCATTTTTCACGTATTCCACGACCCATAAATTGAATCATGCCAGAGCTTGATATTGATTGGAGCCTTCGAGCAGTCATCCTTGTTAATCGATCTATCACACAATTTCAGGTTAGGAGGGCCTTCTTTGCCTTTGATTCACAATTTCCACAAGTGCGCGTCAAAGACATCAGATTGCCTAAGTAGTTTGTCTGCATCCCACGCATATTCAATCCCCAACGTCTGTCTCGGAATGACCTCGGGAGGTCGGGTGTGAGGAAAAGTTACTTTTAGATTCCCACACTCGCTTGTCACTTTTCCATCGTACAGTCACCCCATATACGCGGTCACATTCCTATCATCGTCCAAGTAATCTTGGTCCTAGCTTATGTAAGCTTGATGATTTGATTCAGGAGGGCGTTGTAACATGTCAGCTGCAACATTGTGTCGTCATGAAGGCCTTGCCTTCATGAAGACACCATATTACATCTGAAGTGTGCCAAGGTCCTGCGGAATCCTCTCGTCAAGGGATACATATCCAGCTATAAGTGTGAGTAGATTATAATCTTAATAGTAACCGTGTTGATCTTCTAACCTCACTACTCGTTACAGTTGCATAGCTAAGAGAGAAACTTAATTTGTCTTATATAGCTTAATATACGTTTACTCCTCCATACCGAAGGATTGCATATTTCCATCTTGGTTCTTACCTTAAGCTACAGACTAACAGTCCACTACAGCTTAACGTAGTAAGATCAACTTATTAAACTTAACCAAGTTTTATTTGCAACTGAATTTAAAATCTATAATTTCATCTTATTAGACACCATTTAAATGAGGCCTAATTCCAAATGAATGTATTCATTTACACTTTTAACCTTACTTCAATTAAGGTTTGATACTAGGAGATACGATTCCTCATACCTACTATCCTCTGGATCAACATCTCAAGGATAATAACGAAATCAGAGTACAAGGTTCACCTGCCTCTTTTATTTATATTCATTAGATTATATGACAATTCCGAATATCATTCATTTAAGAATTCATATTCACTTAACTCTTCACAATGTCAATCTAAAATCCATATTAACATCAATATGAATTATTTGTACATTTCAGCTTAAAAATGGTATTCAAGTAAAGAATAGATATTATGTCCTTTTTAGAATCTATCAACCATCATTTGAATACATTCAAATTCAATGAATAAAATTTATAATCTCAGTCTTATTCAAAAAGTTTCAAAGTGATATAGCCATTAAAATATCACACCTTTCCTTGTATTCAATCCTTAAGATTTAAAATCTATACAATTTACAAGTCCATACAACTAAAATTCATTTATATCAAACAACATTACAACACATAAGGAAAGAAGAATGCAACTTCTTCTTTTCCCATTTCCTCGTAGAGGAATAATAACTATCAGATAAGATCCATCCTTAACTACTCAGAAGAAGCATCAGAAAACAACATGTCTTCATTTTTACTCAAGGAAACCATTTGCAAAATTTACTTGCACGGGTCAGCTCATCAAACTGAGAATATTAAGCACTTATCATTAAAATGAGGTTCTCTTAAATAACTATCTCAATAAAAGGAACCCTGCTTTTATGAAACATTAAAAAAAAATTGAGATGGACATTATCCAAGAATTGAGTACTGATAAGGATGAACAGCTTAACAACCCAATCTACTATTTACCATCACAATCAGACAAAAGAGATTTACTAACCTTTTGCCATATAATTACTACAAAAAGTAATTTCCTCTAAATAGTTTCAGATTAAAACATCTGTAAGAACTAATACACATATGTATATATTGTTGTTCTAAAGTAATTGTTGTCAGTTCCATTTCCTTTTAATAGTTGAAATTTCAAGAGATGAATCCTAATTAAGAATTCCAACAGAACTACTTCCCTTTTGTACTACTCATTTAATTTCAAACAATCCAATGCAGAAGAGAAAAGTAGTCATTCACCATGAAAACACTGGCGTTAATTCTCAAAATTCAACAAATAGCATGATACTTCTTTCCAATCAAAAAAGAAAGCAAACAACAATTAAATGCAGATGAACACGCCTAAGGCGGTAAGACATTCGTTCCATATCAAATATAGAGTTTCAACTAGATAAGAGAAGAAAACAACTATTACTTCCAATTATCCATCTAATATTCTCTTTCTTTTCATCACTACTGTATTGAAAGATTTGGACAAGAAGTGATATCAATCAATGATAACAGCCCAAAAGAGAAAGTAATTGAAATCAATAATCGAATGAAAAGAAGGAGAATCATATTACCTCTTCCTCCTTACTTAGCTGAATATCAACTATGCAGTGCCAGCCTGTTCCCATAGGGTGATTTTCTCTAACAATTATAATTTAGTAATTAAAAACTTACTAACCACCATTCCAGAGAGTTTGCCAGCATTCATTTGCATCTGGTCCGTAAGTATCAATATCAACGGCCCCTCTAAATAAAATCATTTCCTTTAATTTTTAACCCAACAAACATTCTTGTCCAGATATCAACAAATAGATTGTACAGCAGACAACAATCATATTTTCATCTTAATAATAAAGGATTCGTTTTCCAAACACCAAGGAAGAATCCCAATTCTGATTAAATTTTAATGCAAGCAGCAAGAATTTTAGACAGTGATTTACATATATACATATATATAAAAATAAAACATACATGTTTTCCAAAACAATCATTCCCAACTAGGTCTAAAACGAGTAAAAATTACAGCAAGATATTTTACCATAATTTCACGGTAATAAGTAAGGAACCCTTTCTTTTTTTTACAAGAACAAAAATCCACTCAAGTTCAGTTACAATCGAACACATTGAAGGATTTCAAATAAGAATATTTGTTATTTATATATATATACTTTTAAAAAAGATTCAACAAAAATAACAATACATTTTACTCACTCATCAAATAACCAAGTTCAGTGTTTAAATAATTCATTTTCCCTAACAACCAGTCACGGCCTTCATCCCACATGGGAATATTGAATCGTTTTTAACCAGCAAGGGTAAGACAATGAAATGAATTCGTTGTCCTGTGTAAAATCAAATTCTATGCAATGTAAAGCAGCTAGGAAATATAACTCACACAACAGTTCATCAGCATTATCACGACTTTTCCCAAATCACTTACATGCACAAAACTTAGAAAACATTATTCACATCATTGGTACATTCACCAACTCGAATCCATAATGGATAATAAAATCGAATACCCAACATTGTCAAAACAAAACTCATACAACAAGGGCAGATCCCATTTCATTCTCTTTTTGTAAAGAAATACCCAACACTTTCAAAACAAAAACTCATACAGCAAGGACAGATCTCATTCCATTTACTCTTTTTGCAAAGAAATACCCAACAATGTCAAAACAAAAACTCATACAGCAAGGACATATCTCATTCCATTTACTCTTTTTGCAAAGAAATACCCAAATCGCACTTATCAAAAGAAAAATGACTCAACCCAGAAAATCACTTCAAACATATCAACAATTCCATTTAACTAAAACACTCAACATAAGAGCAGAGTTATTTTAATGAAGACGTTTAAACAAGAGCAAATGGTTTAAGGAGAAGGGCTCAACATGCCTGTAAATTTTCTCGTGGCTTGAAGAAAATCATGCCCACGCCCACAAGAGCTATTTTTTCTCCACGACGTCAAAAACAAAGCTTTCCCAACAAAATCCTAACTTCCACAGGCTCAAAAATAGCCGTGGCTACTCCAATCAACAACAACAATAACCAGAATAATAGCAGGTTCGAAAGAACCGAGAAGGAAACACAGAGCAATCTCAAAACCCGAATGAACATAATAATCCCAAAATTTCCTCTATCCCCTTTCCAAGGTGAGCTGGTCACTAAGACCAAGGCCATTAATGCATTGAATGCATTTCTTTTTCTTAATTTCAATGCCATCACCGACTCAGGTTTGGCGAGTTTCCTTTTTAAAATTTTGCATGCAATTTCCCTCTTAGCCACATAGCTAGTTGGATATTTCCAACTTTTCATGTTCCCGCCAAACTTGGCGTTGAAAACAAAACGAACATCATTTACTGTCCTTAATAAATTTCTAACCTTCCCTTCTTATCTGCTTCATCGGCATGGGTCTATAGGTCCCCTCCTTAGGTTAGCGATAGTTTAGGTTGCATTGTCCATAGTTAGGTATTCAGCAAGGGCGTAAATCATTAGGATTTGCAATATTTCAATTTCCTTTTAATTTATCAAACCCTCCTAGGATAGTTGTTAGGTCATGGTTTAGGGTTTAACCCCATAGTGTTTTAGTTAATAGGTTCCTTAGTAAGTTTTACAACTTACGTTCACATTCAGCACAATGCAGGACGTTTCGTCCTATGTTCGACATATACCTGTGTCACTTGCATCAAGGCTCTTATTGTCTTACATTGTCTGGCATTACAATTTGTACATGGTTCGGGAATTGAACCTTTTCCATTGGCATCAAGGTACCGGATATTTATACCTGTAACCAGGTTCTGTAACATTTATAACAACCTTCAGTCTAGTTTCAGACTTCATTCTGTTTAGAAGTAAATCGACAAAGCGATCATAAGGAAGGCCACAACATACCTTGGATCAATGGAATTGATTCAAGGTGTACTTTCAATTAACAATAAGAGTTCGTCATACATAAAAAAAAAATTGTTGTCTCACACTTGCAAAACACAAGTTATAATAACCTTCATCCCAAGTAAACAAATTACTATAAACAAGGGTCCAGATTAGTAACACATTCTTAACATAATTATCATCATTTCCACAGATACAACATCATGAAAAGAGGTTATCATAATAGCTTCTAAAAATCAAGGCGTTACAATACGCATGTATTCGAGTAGGTATCACATCATATTCCTTGACTGCCCAACAAAGTGAAGAGTACAGATAGTGTTTTTTTATCTATTATGTGGTATACACACATTGTGTATACCACGTACAACACTACCATATGGAATATGATAATACAAGGCATGTGAGACACGTACATATACATAAGTATATGTATACTCGTACATGCGTGTGTGTATGTGCACGTATATGTATACATATGTATATTTATGTATTCAAGTAGGTATCACAACACATTCCTTGAATGTCCAATAAATTAGAGAGTATAGATAGTTTATTTTCTATATTATTTGGTATACACATAGTGTGTATACCATTTAGGCATTTTATATGTTTTCCATCTTTGTAGGATTGAATGCTCCTCTTAAAATTTATTGTAATATCATCCACGACAAGTGGTTCATCACTAGCCTCTATATCTAGCATTTTATCACCTAAATTGTTTGATACTTTTGGTGCATTGATTTCAAGTGTAGTCTACTTACTTCAGAGTGTATTCTACATACAAAACTACCATATAATAATACGTGATATTTGGGACATGTACATGTACATATGTATATGTATACTCATACACATGTGTGTGTATGTACGTTCATATGTATACGTATGTATATGTATGCATTCAAGTAGGTATCACAACAAATTTCTTGAGTATGTATATGCATATATTCAAGTGGACCTTCTCACCAATTCTCCAAAAAATCAAGTGAATAAAGTTGCAGAGTTCACGGTTTTGGCACCAAATGAATGTTTTGTTCCTTGTTTAATCAGCTATACCATATGGTGCAGGTGAAATTTGCATTAAATGTTTCCAACTTCAACTTTGAACGTATTTTTCTTTTCCCATCATTTGTCTTCTCATATCTTCCTTTGGATTGGCCTCAGGGATGGAGTTTCATGATTATTTCGAATAAATGGTGACTAGGTTGACAAACTGGACACCATGGAGGATGATGTGGGTCCCGTAGAGAGATATGCATGTATGTCATTTGGTATGGCACCTTATGGTCATCAGTATGGGGGCCATGCCATTCTGTCACCAGGTGATGCAGAAGCATCATTCCTTATATATAAATAAACCATGAAGACATTATTTTTGTCTTGTTAAGTGTGTTCATGAGTCGTATGGATTTTTAGATGTCACTTATGTATATGTATGTATACGATTATGTATCACATCAACATATTCCTTGACTTCCCAGCAAAGTGAAGAGTATAGTCATTTTTATTTTCTGTTATGTGGTATACACACAGTGTGTATACCACGTACAACACTACTGTTGTCGCCAAATCACTGCACCCCCTGAATGGCCAGGATGTGAATAGGACGTTCGGTGCGATTGGGACACATGGGATCACCTCTCAAGCTGTGGGACTTGGGCTCGAGGTGAACCTCCGGAGAAGGCCGGCTTCCTCTTCCTAAACTAAGTGCTGTACTACTCCTAGTGTAACAAAAAATGATTATCTAGTCCTATGCTAACATTTTCATGGGGTTTAGGGAAAGAGATTTACAGAAATGAAACTATACTAGGGATGGTGATGCACCGATAAAGGGTTGTCTTCAGATTCAGGAAGGGTTAATTTGAAGAGGGTGTGTGCAACCACAGGTCAACTTCACCTACTGCAACTTAGAGAGGGTACATGATACCACAGACTAAGAGACACGCGTTCCCTTGGTTAAACTGTATCAGACTGAGAAATATACCAGTTTCCCAGCGAAGAAGGATGAACTCAAGAAGGGTGAATAGGACACCACAACTAAACTGCAGCAAGACTCCCCAATCGATAAGCACAGAAAAGAAGGAGATCATATTACCTCTTCTCCTTACTTAGCTGAATATCAAACTATGCAGTGAAAGCCTGTTCCCATAGGTGTTTTCTCTAACAAGTATAATTTAGTAATTAAAAACACTTACTAACCACCATCCAGCGAGTTTGCCAGCATTATTGCATCTGGTCAGTAAGTATCAATATCAACGGCCCCTCTAATGAAAATCATTCCTTTAATTTGACCCAACAAACATTCTTGTCCAGCTATCAACCCAATAGATTGTACAGCAGACAACAATCATATCTTTCATCTTAATACTAAAGGATTTCGTTTACCAAAACACCAAGGAAGAATCCCAATTCTGATTAAATTTTAATGCAAGCAGACAAGAATTTTTAGACTACGTTGATTTACATCTATACATATATATAAAAATAAAACATACAGGTTTTCCAAAACAATCATTCCCAACTAGGTCTAAAACGAGTAAAATTACAGCAAGATATTTACCATAATTTCACGGGTAATAAGTAAGGAACCCATTTCCTTTTTTACAGAACAAAAATCCACTCAAGTTCAGTTACAATCGAACACAGTGAAGGATTTCAAATAAGGAATAATTTGTTATTTATATATATAGACTTTTAAAAAAGATTCAACAAAATAAACAATACATTGTACTCACTCATCAAATAACCAAGTTCAGTGTTTAAATAATTCATTTTCCCTAACAAAACCAGTCACGGCCTTCATCCCACATGGGAATATTGAATCGTTTTTAACCAGCAAGGGTAAGACACTGAAATGAATTCGTTGTCCTGTGTAAAATCAAATTCTATGCAATGTAAAGCAGCTAGGAAATTATACTCACACAACAGTTCATCAGCATTATCACGACTTTTCCCAAATCACTTACATGCACAAACTTAGAAAACATTATTCACATCATTGGTACATTCACCAACTCGAATCCATAATGGATAATAAAATCGAAATACCCAACATTGTCAAAACAAAACTCATACAACAAGGGCAGATCCCATTTTCATTCTCTTTTTGTAAAGAAATACCCAACACTTTCAAAACAAAAACTCATACAGCCAAGGACAGATCTCATTCCATTTACTCTTTTTGCAAAGAAATACCCAACAATGTCAAAACAAAAAACTCATACAGCAAGGACATATCTCATTCCATTTACTCTTTTTGCAAAGAAATACCCAAATCGCACTTATCAAAAGAAAAAGGACTCAACCCAGAAAATCACTCAAACATATCAACAATTCCATTTAACTAAAACACTCAACATAAGAGCAGAGTTATTTTAATGAAGACGTTTAAACAAGAGCAAATGGTTTAAGGAGAAGGGCTCACCATGCCTGTAAATTTTCTCGTGGCTTGAAGAAAATCATGCCCACGCCCACAAGAGCTATTTTTTCTCCACGACGTCAAAAACAAAGCTTTCCCAACAAAATCCTAACTTCCACAGGCTCAAAAATAGCCGTGGCTACTCCAATCAACAACAACAATAACCAGAATAATAGCAGGTTCGAAAGAACCGAGAAAGGAAACACAGAGCAATCTCAAAACCCGAATGAACATAATAATCACCAAAATTTCCTCTATCCCCTTTCCAAGGTGAGCTGGTCACTAAGACCAAGGGCCATTAATGCATTGAATGCATTTCTTTTTCTTAATTTCAATGCCATCACCGACTCAGGTTTGGCGAGTTTCCTTTTTAAAATTTTGCATGCAATTTCCCTCTTAGCCACATAGCTAGTTGGATATTTCCAACTTTTCATGTTCCCGCCAAACTTGGCGTTGAAAACAAAACGAACATCATTTACTGTCCTTAATAAATTTCTAACCTTCCCTTCTTATCTGCTTCATCGGCATGGGTCTATAGGTCCCCTCCTTAGGTTAGCGATAGTTTAGGTTGCATTGTCCATAGTTAGGTATTCAGCAAGGGCGTAAATCATTAGGATTTGCAATATTTCAATTTCCTTTTAATTTATCAAAACCCTCCTAGGATAGTGTTAGGTCATGGTTTAGGGTTTAACCCCATAGTGTTTTAGTTAATAGGTTCCTTAGTAAGTTTTACAACTTACGTTCACATTCAGCACAATGCAGGACGTTTCGTCCTATGTTCGACATATACCTGTGTCACTTGCATCAAGGCTCTTATTGTCTTACATTGTCTGGCATTACAATTTGTACATGGTTCGGGAATTGAACCTTTTCCATTGGCATCAAGGTACCGGATATTTATACCTGTAACCAGGTTCTGTAACATTTATAACAACCTTCAGTCTAGTTTCAGACTTCATTCTGTTTAGAAGTAAATCGACAAAGCGATCATAAGGAAGGCCACAACATACCTTGGATCAATGGAATTGATTCAAGGTGTACTTTCAATTAACAATAAGAGTTCGTCATACATAAAAAAAAAATTGTTGTCTCACACTTGCCAAAACACAAGTTATAATAACCTTCATCCCAAGTAAACAAATTACTATAAACAAGGGTCCAGATTAGTAACACATTCTTAACATAATTATCATCATTTCCACAGATACAACATCATGAAAAGAGGTTATCATAATAGCTTCTAAAAATCAAGGCGTTACAATACGCATGTATTCGAGTAGGTATCACATCATATTCCTTGACTGCCCAACAAAGTGAAGAGTACAGATAGTGTTTTTTTTTATCTATTATGTGGTATACACACATTGTGTATACCACGTACAAACACTACCATATGGAATATGATAATACAAGGCATGTGAGACACGTACATATACATAAGTATATGTATACTCGTACATGCGTGTGTGTATGTGCACGTATATGTATACATATGTATATTTATGTATTCAAGTAGGTATCACAACACATTCCTTGAATGTCCAATAAATTAGAGAGTATAGATAGTTTATTTTCTATATTATTTGGTATACACATAGTGTGTATACCATTTAGGCATTTTATATGTTTTCCATCTTTGTAGGATTGAATGCTCCTCTTAAAATTTATTGTAATATCATCCACGACAAGTGGTTCATCACTAGCCTCTATATCTAGCATTTTATCACCTAAATTGTTTGATACTTTTGGTGCATTGATTTCAAGTGTAGTCTACTTACTTCAGAGTGTATTCTACATACAAAACTACCATATAATAATACGTGATATTTGGGACATGTACATGTACATATGTATATGTATACTCATACACATGTGTGTGTATGTACGTTCATATGTATACGTATGTATATGTATGCATTCAAGTAGGTATCACAACAAATTTCTTGAGTATGTATATGCATATATTCAAGTGGACCTTCTCACCAATTCTCCAAAAAATCAAGTGAATAAAGTTGCAGAGTTCACGGTTTTTGGCACCAAATGAATGTTTTGTTCCTTGTTTAATCAGCTATACCATATGGTGCAGGTGAAATTTGCATTAAATGTTTCCAACTTCAAACTTTGAACGTATTTTTCTTTTCCCATCATTTGTCTTCTCATATCTTCCTTTGGATTGGCCTCAGGGATGGAGTTTCATGATTATTTCGAATAAATGGTGACTAGGTTGACAAACTGGACACCATGGAGGATGATGTGGGTCCCGTAGAGAGATATGCATGTATGTCATTTGGTATGGCACCTTATGGTCATCAGTATGGGGGCCATGCCATTCTGTCCTGTTGTCGCCAAATCACTGCACCCCCCGAATGGCCAGGATGTGAATAGGACGTTCGGTGCGATTGGGACACATGGGATCACCTCTCAAGCTGTGGGACTTGGGCTCGAGGTGAACCTCCGGAGAAGGCCGGCTTCCTCTTCCTAAACTAAGTGCTGTACTACTCCTAGTGTAACAAAAATGATTATCTAGTCCTAGGCTAACATTTTCATGGGGTTTTAGGGAAAGAGATTTACAGAAATGAAACTATACTAGGGATGGTGATGCACCGAATGAAGGGTGTCTTCAGATTCAGGAAGGGTTAATTTGAAGAGGGTGTGTGCACCACAGGTCAACTTCACCTACTGCAACTTAGAGAGGGTACAAGATACCACAGGCTAAGAGACACGCGTTCCCTTGGTTAAACCGTATCAGACTGAGAAATATACCAGTTTCCCAGCGAAGAAGGATGAACTCAAGAAGGGTGAATAGACACCACAACTCAACTGCATGCAATACTCCACCACTCGATAAGCACAGAACTCCAAGAACCTGCAATAGAACTTAAACTTGCACAGTGTACCTGCAAGTATGAGAAAGGCACAAAGAAGCATAGAAGGATGAAAGGACCGAGATTAGTCACAAAACACACACTTTTATTGCTTCAATAACATGCACAATGCATCATACATTCAGAAGAGGCAATAGTTGCCATTACAGTCTTGAAGAGGAGGCTTGAAAGTTCTCTCAACACACAAGAACAACTTGCAGAAGAGAGAGGATTTTTGAAAAGTATACACTCGCCTGAGATATCTAACTGTCCAACTTGTCTGAACTGTTGGAACCCTTCGAAATGAGCTTCCAACTTACATTTATAGAAAAATATGTGAGAAAGAAGAGGAAATGGTCATAATTACATTCCTAAAATGAAGGCCCATGATGTATTTATTACAGTTAGTTGAACTACCTGAGAAGGTTCCATCATGGGTCATTAATTGCCTGATGACCAAGTCTTCTCAATTAATTAAAAGAATATTTAAATAAAATATTTAAATAATAATAATAAATATTATTATTAAAATATTTAAATAAAAATATTAATTTAATTAACATAATGTTGGGACCCCCCCCGTTGACCCCGTTTGACTTGAAGAGGAGGGGGGTCCATGTGGATAGAGTCTGCACAAATCTCAACTTGGTGAGCTTCGAATCCGCTAACTCGGTGTTGCAATCGATTTTTGACCCTGCACTAACTCTTTCCTTGCTTTGGTAATCGCGCTCTTTTGCATTGAGTCCTCCGAATGGTGGGCTATCAAACTTGATTCTTACCGTTTTGCTCTGTTAACTCGAGGCCATTCTGAATTACCAAGCCACCTATATGCATCGTGAACATGAAGCTTTAAGCTCGAAATTGAAAGCCTCTACAAATACATTAAACTTCGACACCCGTGAGCTTATTCTTTATCTTGACTTGGTACCAACGTTTCCACAATATGAAAAGTTTGACTCTAAATCATACTTAGTGGATTTGACCCATGATACATTGCTTGTACTCACAGAGGTTAAACAATTTAATGAATTTAAATTATTTCACTCCTGCATGTTGCGCCATTTAGAAATGATTTTCAAGCTATGAAAATTGTTAGGGATCACGTTACGTGGCCCTGTCAACACTCAATCGATTGATTTCTCTGTGATAACTCTAGTTTGACAGATAGAGTTATTTCTTCTTGTTTTGGACCACATATTCACATGCATTCCACGTTCAAACTCCATGAAACAACACCACGAGCTCTTCAACTGATTCGACCTGGCTTTGTATCTGCGGGAAATATTAAGATTTGTTCGATCATGTTCACATTTTCACGCCTCTAAGAATGGTTTTACCACAATGCTCACGGTTCTTCCTTATCATATAACACTTGTAGTAAGAATGTTTAGCTTTGCCATAATAAGCGCAATTGTACCCTCCAAACAATGAGAAAATGCCATTACCAATAAAGACCTAATGCTGCCATGATGATGACACAGGCTCATGCCCATAACATGTCGATAGACATCCTTGAGACTGAATTTTGGCCAAAGAGACCTTCGGTATTTTGGCAGTGCATTCTGCAATCTCGGCTCCAATCAATAATTATGCCACTATTGGGATTATGGCATAGGTAGCCGTGAGCTACACAATATACTCATTTTTCCAGAAACTAAAAAGATCCTTCATGTTACAATTTGCAACACATAACAGAAGCCCTTCAAAAAATACATTGAACAACTGGGGCAGCCAAGAGGACCTTGGAAAAATGTACAGGTAACAACCATATGAATTCTCCCTTAGTCGTGGATCAAAGTTAATAGAAATAAAGCTAGATAAAAACAGTTTGAAACTGCAGCATAATCGTCCATTGAAAAAAAAACAGTTTCTCTGAATCTGGTAAAAGAATACTTTTATTGTCTGATTGGACGTACATAATGGAAGGGTATAAATATTGTGTACTGCCCTCGGAGTTTCTCAAAGAGACCATTTTCGAGTAACAAGGATGCAGCAAAACGGCCGACCGGGTATTTTCAGAGCTGACCTTCACATTCAATTCGTTTCTAGGAAAAGAAATGCTGAGCAATACGAATCGTTTCATTCTGCACCGTAATAAACTTTCATCTCCTGACCCGGACAAATTTCATGAAGCCTTGAATGACATGACTCCAATCCATCGTATACAGCAGTGAATATTTGTTTCCTGCAGCTGTGCGTGGGAGCGCTAAAAAACGGCTTCTATTATACTGCAGCATGCCTGTGCATATGCGTGGGATTTTGCCGCGACCACTGAATGCTCAGTGTGGTAGGCAGAACGTGTAGAGCCTCCTTCGCCCATCTCTGTTTACAAAACGGCCGACCAGACAACCACGTCAATCCTATTAACACTTCAACTGCTTCATTCCCACGTTTTCCGACTTACCTTGCGTGTGACTCGCCCAAAGACTCGGACCACTCCAACTGCGCGGAATTTTCATTCTCTTGCCATGCGGAAGTCTCATGACGGATTGCCATTGTAAAATCTCCACGCCTGGCAGTGTTGCTCCAAATCTCCCCCGCATAACGGCTTGGCCACACCAATCCACGGGCCCCGGCCTTAGCTTTGCCGCGCAAACTTGGCAATTTGACCCGATTTCTCCACTCCACGGAAGTTTGACCATGGCTTTCCATCCCAAAATTTCCCATTGGCATTGCTTGCATTATTTCCCACGTCCTTGGCAAGATGA
Source organism: Taxus chinensis (assembly GCA_019776745.2). Classification (NCBI taxonomy): domain Eukaryota; kingdom Viridiplantae; phylum Streptophyta; class Pinopsida; order Cupressales; family Taxaceae; genus Taxus; species Taxus chinensis. The sequence continues at coordinate 607,138,380 of CM034154.1, read as the reverse complement.
AACTCGGGACCCCCCTTTACGTGAAAACCTGGTGTTGGCTTTCCGCTGCAAATTTTCCACCATGGAAATCGGGATGAAGATATCCTATGTGGGGAAATACTGATTTGGTCTGCCATTATCAAATTTATGACCTTGGCAATATACTGAAATATTTCCCATGTGGGAATCTTACAATGGCTTGCCATCATCAAAGTCCAACCCGACAAAAGGGATGAGATTCTCCCGAGCCAATGCCTTAGCACGGATTTGAACCCCAACTTTTCCTTCTCGACTTACAATCGAACCAAACAAAACTCTGGATGCTCACGACCTTGTCAGGCTCGACTGAGTGAGCCAATGCTACCACGTCTGAGCTCCATCCTCAACTGATCGATTCTTTTCCATTGGCCAGGCTATACACGAATGTTCAGGTGATCGGGGGTGGTCAGGTGTTCGTTGTATTTCATGAAATAGTTTGAATGCATGTATAGGATGTCCATGCCTTCTGTAAGCTACAATTACCATATTCCATGAGAAGAGATCTGGATCAGTCATGCAGTTGAAGACTTTACGAGCATCCATCAAACTTTCACACTTGTCATACATGTAGATAAGTTTATTTGGTAATAGCGTGAGTCCTCCAAATGTGTGTCCCCTATTATTGATGTGAGAGTGGATTTGCTTGGCCTCCCGCAAGGGCTTTCTTAGTAATGCAATCCTGTAGTAGATGAAGATATGTTAAAGAATTTACAGATGGATTATGTGTTGTAAGAAGAACCGTGTACTGCCTCCTTCAAGCGACCCTCTTCATAGAGTGCTACGAGATTTTAATTGAGATGTATTTGGTTGCTTGGTTGCAAGCATTTTTTTTTTTTGTTCAAACACTACCAGATGACCTCATCGTCATATCTGCATAATCTCATATCATCTTGGTCAAACAAGATAATTTTCCCAAGTGGTTGGTCGAGCACTGTCTTAGTGGATTAAACCTGGCATCATGTTGACTTTGACTCTCCCTGACTTGGCCTTCAGATCTTTTTGCATCGATCTCCACCGAGATCCTTGTACAGTTCCTTTCATTCGTCAATTTTCAACGAGCTATATTTTGCATTAACAAGACCATCGTCGAGCTCTTACAACTGAGAGTCTCTACTGAGATGATTTCCGAGATGACTATCAATTTGACACCGGGGTTCTCTATCAACTCGACCCCGAACTCTTCACTGAGTCGAGATCAACTGGGTGCCTTTCGATGCTAGGTGATCTCTTCATATGCAATTTAGGAATTATTTTTAATTATTGCATTTCGATAATAACCGAAGGTGGGTTCCTGGGACTATTATTTTATTTTGAACGTGATAGGACCCCGTTGTCCAATCTTGCCAGGTGTGCAAAATTGGATAACATTTTTGGTGACCTCTCGGGGATGATTGCCTGCTAAGCATGATTCCAGTAGCCTTAAGTCATCCATTGGGCATGGAGTCTATGTTGGAATCCTGAAAGTAGTATGATTTTCTTTGACACATCGCGAAATCTCCTTGAACATTGCTGATATCCTGGGCCTCCCTGGAATGCTAAGCATGAAGTATACTGAATCTGTTGAACACTTGACATCCATGGAACACTGCAAAAAATTTAATGAAGCAGATTTTGAACTGTTATGGAAACCTTGAACCTTCTTCTCCTTGACACCTTCCAATGATGAAACAAAGTGCAAAACGACACAAAACACAACAACAAGGAAAGCAAAACAACAACACACAACAATGTGCATAAGCACTTGGAGGAAAAACACCTAATTTAACTGTACAGGGGGTGGAACGCTTCTCAAAAACAAGCTTTGAGATGTATCCCATTCACATGAATGGGCAGTTCTTCTCCATTGAGCCTAGATAGACGAAATGAATTTGCCTCTTTGCAACTTGTGATGATGTATGGTCCACTCCAGAGAGCGTCAAACTTGGCATGCTTGCCTGGTTTGGCCCTGTCTTCATCCCATTTGAGAACTAAATCTCCCTCTTGAAAATGTCTGTCAGACGCCTTCTTGTCAAAAGATTTCTTAACTTGAGCCTGATGCTGCTCCAAAGTTTTCATAGCCTTATCTCGTACTTCCTCTAACTCCATGAGTTCAGCAAACCTTACTGTCAGAGGATCACTCTCTATAACTTCAAGTTGATGAGCTAACTCCAAAGAAGGTAACTCCAATGAGAGCGGGAGTTTTGCCTCTCTTCCATATACAAGAACGAAAGGAGAATTTCCAATGGCCCTTTTAGGTGTGATTCGATCTGCCCATAAGGCGGTCTTAAGCTGTGTATGCCAAGTCCTCTTGTTAGTCTCCATTGTGCGCTTAATAATCCTTATGAGGTTTTTGTTGCTAGACTCAACCAATCCGTTTCCTTGCGGATAGTAATTGGATGAAGTTTTGAGGTATACCCCCATTTTTAACAGCCCATTCACTCAGTTTCATACCAAGAAAAGCTAGCGCGTTGTCTGAAATGATTGTAAATGGAACACCAAACCTCGTCATTATACCCTCCAAAAAGTCTAGAACTGCCTTTTCATTGCTCTCTTTTAATGCTCCACCCCGCCTCTGTCCATCGAGTAAAATAGTCTGTTGCGGTAAGGACCCACTTATGTCCGTCACTGGATGGAAGATTAATCATTCCGATGAAGTCCAACCCCCATTGAACAAAGGGTTGATCCACTTGAACTGGATGCAGTGGAAGAGCTGCCAGCTTCTGCTTACCTGTGAAAAAGGCACATTCCTTGCATTTCCTTACCCAGAGATGGGCATCCTTGAATAAATCCGGCCAATAGTAGCCGGCTCGCATGATCTTAGTAGCTGTTGTCTGTGCGGAATAATGTCCTCCAGATAGGCCATTATGAAATTCTTCTAGTATCTTACTTACCTGTTCCGGTCCTATGCACCGAAGGAGAACACCGTTCAAATCTTTTCGAAAGAGAATGCTATCTACCAAAACATATGGGATAGATTGAAGACGGAAAGTTCGTCTTTGGTTTTTATCCATGTTTGCCGGGTATGCTCCTGAGAAGATGAAATTCTTCATTTTGGATAACCAGTCAGCTTGATCAACATCCTCATCAGTATTTAGGAGTGTCACGTCCTCATTACCTTTTGATTTCATGTCTGCAGCAAGTTGCTCACATAAACCCTTACCTCTGACAAGTTTAGTGACTTTGATGTGCACGTCATACTCCATTACCTTCGTGATCCATCCAGCACGCTTTTCGTTCATTTCTTTGTTCAACAAGAACTCCTTGACACCTGGATGAGACACCATCAGATGAATCTTGTTGTTGGACAACATGTGCTTGAATTTCTTCAAAGCTCGAATAACCGCAAAGACTTGCTTTTCAATGAATGAGTATTTAAACTCGTAGTCTTTGAGGGATTGACTGAAGAAAGCGATTGGTTGCTCCATCAGGTTGTCGTTTTGTTGGGTGAGGATCCCTGAAATGCTCTCTTGACCTGCAAAAGCATAAAGGATAAAATCTTTGTCAAACCTGGGGGTTCACAAGCGTGGGAGCTTGGGAAATGGCTGTTTTGATGGCTTCGAAGCTTTCTCGCCCTTCCTTTGTCCATGAGAATGGCATGTTTTTCTTAGCATGGCTGTCAGTGGTTTAGCCAATGTCGCAAATTGAGGGATGAATCTCCGCACAAAATTTATGGTTCCCAAAAAGCTCTGGAGGCCCTTCTTGTGACTCGGGAGAGATAAGGACATAATTGAATGAATCCTGGCTGGATCGATTGATAATCCTTCCGCTGAAACAACATGCCCCAGCAATTTTCCCTCGTGCACTGCGAAAATACATTTCTTGGGGTTAAGTGAAACCCCAAATTCCCTACACCTTTGGAAAACTTTCCTTAGATGTGTGATGTGATCTTCTGCATGCTTAGAGTATACAGTTATATCATCAAGGTAAACCAAAATAATATCGTTGATCAGTCCCTTAAATGCCATGTCCATGGCTCTTTGGAAAGTAGCCCCGGCATTGGACAATCCGAATGGCATTTTATTGTAGGCATATGTGCCCCACTTGGTAGTGAAAGCCGTTTTGAATTGGTCAGATTCTTGGACTAGGATTTGATTGTAACCTGAATATCCATCGAGCAAAGAAAATCTTTGAGCTCCTGCCACCGTTTGAAGGATCTGCTCCATCGATGGAAGAGGATAATGGTCTTTCAATGACGCACGATTCAAATCCCTGAAATCTACGCATAACCGGATCTCTCCGTTCTTCTTCCTCACGGGCACCAAATTGGCTACCCATGAGGAATGCTTGATGGGAAAAATTATACAAGCCTCGATGAGCTTGGTTAGCTCCTTTCTCATTAGTGGCTCAATTTTGGGATTAATTGGTCTTTGTTTCTGACGAACTGGCTTAGCATTAGGATCCAGTTCGATGGTATGTTGCGCAAGACCTGGATCAAAACCACGCAGATCTTTATAGCTCCATGCAAAGATGTCATGATACTCTTGACAAAGTTTGATGAAAGCTTCTTTCTCCTCAGAAGTACACACTTTTCCGATCTTAAGAAATTTTTCATTTGATACTTCGACTTCCTCAAAATATTCTTCTTTGACCACCATGTTAGGGCTTTGTCTTTTGGCTTGGTCATCTGAATTGAAAATGGATTCCAAAGTGACTAAACCTTTTGGTAACTTGTTGTTTTTCAATTGGATAATTTGTTCACCATATGACTCTTGTAACTTATCTTGATTTCTTGCAGCAAACTCCGCCTCTTCTTGTAGGAAGAGGACAATTTGGTTGTCACTATCGAACACTTGCCAACTACTCACATTATCAGGGACTGCTGGTCGAACCACCATTTTAACAAATTTGCTGCCCTTCTTTCATGATATCAACTGGTATGTTGTATTGTGAACCAATTGTAGCAAGCCTGTCTGCATCTTGATTTTGATCTCTAGGGATTGCATGGATCCCAAAAGCTTCGAAATCTTCAATCAGGTCCCAGACTCGGTTCTTGTATGATCTTAAAAGATCATTTTGGATGCACTACGTGCTGAAACTTGATGAACAACTAACTCACTGTCTCCAAAAACAGTTAGGGCCTTGATTCCCTTCCTTTGGGCTAGCTGATTCCTTGCACAAGAGCCTCGTATTCTGCAACATTGTTAGTGCAACTGAACGGCAACCGGAAAGCTGAGACAAGTACCGTATCCTCCCTCTGGAAGAAATTAACATCACACCAGGCACCGGATCCATCTTACTTCTTGAGCCATCGAAAGAACAATTGCCATAGTCCTTTTAGAATCCTTTGGTGTTATGTTTGACAATGTTGTTGGTATGATCGTATCTTCTTCATTGGTCACCGTAGGATACCTAACTCCTGTTTCTTCCTAAGACCAGCAAACCAGCTCTTTCTTACTGCCAATACATCGGCCGTACGGGGATCGGTACTGATGATCTCTACTTGCTTCATCTAGCACCTCGTATCAGGGACTTCTTCAACAAGGGTGGGTTGGTTCATGATCGGCACCTTCCTCTTCTGGATCACCGATGGTGTAATTTCCATTTGTGGGATTAGAAGTGTAGGGTTCTACATGATTTATGGCAGATTGGTTCTGCCTTATAGTTACTTTGTTCCATATCGAGCCTAAGTAATCATATGCGGACCAATCGGCTGATTAAGGTAACCACCCATCCTTGCGTGAAATCCCTTGATAGGCAGATGGCAAAGAGGAGGAGAGTCAATGACTTTGATAT